>JASKON010000013.1:70952500-71552500 GCA_036010255.1 Myotis pilosus
CGAATGGCGGCTTGAGAGCATCGTGGCCACGCCCCAGCCCCGGGCCTCCCCGATGCCCCTGGCTGCGCCCACTCTCTGGGGAAACGCTGGGGACAAAATGCACCGGCTTGCTGGGGGCAGGAGCGGCCGCCGGGTGGGCCTGGAGTTGGGGTGGGCCTGGCTGCTGGGGTATTTTTCGAGGGGGAGGATTCTGAGGTGGGAGAGGCCGGTGGGAAGGAGGCTGCGACCCCCTAGTGACGGCGGCCTCAGGGAGGGCACCGGGCTCCCCTCCCCCCCCCCCCCCCCCCATGGCTCACGACAGCCCTGGCCGGTGGCTGGCATTTCTTATTTCCTTGAGAGCGCTCTGCCTGGAGGTGGGCGGGGAGACGAGTCCCAGGCCCCTCAGCCCAGGAGAATCGTGTAAAATCCAACGCCCCAGGCAGAGCCCCGAAGGCCTAAACCCTTCCTGTTCACTCCGGTCCTGAGAGCAGTCACTACACGTCGGCTTTTCTAGGCTCAGAGGGTCATTGTGTTGATTGTATTATTATTATTGTTTTTTAGATCACGATTTGGAGACGTGAGTCTCTGGGGAAAGAAAACCCAATGAATTATAAACTGGGGACGTCATCTTGAAGAGGGTGTCGCGGGGCAGGAGTTATGAGCTGCTTCGTGGGGACTGGGGCAAAGGCAGAGGGAGGGGATGTACAACAAGTGTTTGATTTATCGCATCTTTTAAAATATTAACATTTGTTGCTCTTAAAAAATGGATCACCCGCTTTGTTCCAGACCTTGTGCTGGGTACATGAGCTCCACATGTAATTCTCTCCAAGTCCTCCATGCATGTGTTTTTTATCGAAGGGGAGTCCGGCCCTAGCCGGTGTGGCTCCCTGGATAGAGCGTGGGCCTGCAGACCAAAGGGTCCTGGGCTCGATTCCCGTCAAGGGCACGTACTTTGGTTGCGGGCTCCTCCCCGGTCCGGGCCCTGGTCGGGGTGCGTGCAGAAGGCAACCAATGGATGTGTTTCTCTCACGTCGATGTTTCTCTCTGTCCCTCCCTCTCTCTTCCACTCTCTCTAAAAATCAATGGGAAAATATCCTCGGGTGAGGATGAAAAAACAAAAGGGGGGGCAGGAAGTGGGGGAGTGGGGATCTGAACCGGTTTGCCAGGCCCGGGAGGCCCATCTTCCCTGTGGTGAGGCGGCCCTGTGGGGACAGACGCTCTTCCCGGGGAGCAGCTCACCTCCCGGGAAACCCAGGTGAGTCTGTCGCCCCTCTCGCCCGGGACTTGCTCTTTCTGTCCTCACCCGAGGGTGTGTTTGTCCTGCGGGTCCGGCTCCTGCCTTCTGCCTACAGGGCCTGGAGCACCCCTGGCCCTGCTGTGCCCCGAGAAAGACCCCCATCGCTGGGGGTCCCCAGGGCCCTTCCTTTCTCCCCTGCCCTTCTCCGTGGCCGGGGGCCCTCTGGGGGCCGGGGATGGGTGACCCCGGCTGCCTCTGGGAGGACTGTCCGAGCAAAGGCCGGGATGGACCACAGGAACAGCAGGCAGTGCGGCCCTCGGAGTGCAGCCCAGAGGCGCTCGCAGGGCAGTGGCCCGAGGCCCGCGGGAGTGGCCGTGGGAGGCTCTTCGCCCCTTCTCCTCGGGGACGGTGAGGCTGGTGCGGCTGGCTCGGATCCTCGATGGAAACCGGATGGAAACCTGCCCTCTGGGATCTGGGCACAAATGAGCTCTGCGCCCGGCCTGTCTCCCCCGGCCTGTCCCCCTCGGCCTGTCCCCCTCGGCCTGTCCCCCTCGGCCTCAGAGAGGAGACGAAGATGCCACATCAGGAGTCTGGCTCTGTCTGTGCAGCCCTGGGAAGAGGCCTCGCCACCTGCCCACCAGCTTGGCTCCTGGCAGCAGGGCCGGCTGAGCCGCGTGGCTCCCCTGGCAGTCCGCTGGGAGCGGGCGTGGTCCAGGGTTGGCTGGAGACAGGGCCCCGAAGGCACTCACTCCCCAACCCCTGGGCCCTGTGAGGGCAACCTCAGGGCGGAAGGCGAGTCTTACATGTGGAAAAGGGTCTTTGCAGGAGTGATTAAGGGAAGGGTCCTCCTCACTCTCACCCCCCTCCTCGTTCTCACCCCCTCCTCACTCTCACCCCCCTCCTCGTTCTCACACCCCTCCTCGTTCTCACCCCCCTCCTCGCGCTCACCCCCCTCCTCGCCCTCACCCCCCCTCCTCACGCTAACCCCCCTCCTCGTTCTCACACCCCCTCCCTCAGCTGGAGCAAACGCCTTTTAAGGGGATGGATGCGGCAGAGGGATTTTTCCGAAGGATCACGAGGTTCTTTAATGAAACCCTCCATAAGCTCTTAAATCCAGGCAGCTTTGCTGGCTCAGCGGAAAGTTGGGCATGACAGCGAGACAGGGATGACCTGTGACCTGGGGGGGGGGGCAGGATGACCTTTGCTCTGGGGCCTGGCGCTGTCTTCCCACCACCCCCTCCCATCGTGGTGGGGGGCATCGAGGTCTCTGCCATCCCAGAGCGGCCACGCCCCCTCCCCACATGAGGCTCCGCCTACTTCCACCCCCTGGTCCTGAAAGGGGCTCCCTGAGCCTGGCTGGTGCAGCTCAGTGGTTGAGCATCAAACTATGAACCAGGAGGTCATAGTTCGATTCCTGGTCAGGGCACATGCCCAGGCTGTGGGCTTGATCCCCAGTGTGGGGCCTGCAGGAGGCAGCCGATCAGTGATTCTCTCATCATTGATGTTTCTCTCTCTCCCTCCCTGTCAATACAAATATATATATATATATATATATATATATATATATATATATATATATATATATATATATATATATATTGAAAGGGGGGCTCCCCGTGTGCTGGGCCAGGGAGCAGGCGGTCGTGGCTTCCCAGGGGCTGGGTCAGAGCTGGAAGGGGGGCAGCAGGAGGGGCACAGCTGGTACCGGGCACAGCGTGTGAGCTGACAGGGTCTCTTCCCGGCTCCTCCAGGGAGGGGCTTCCCCAGGCCGGGAGTGAGCCGGCAGACGGTCCGTTAAACAGGCTAACATGTACCGTTTATTTATTGAGCTCCGACTACACCCTAACACCCGTGGACCCTCTCACCTCATTTAGCCCCACAGCGACGCGGCGAGTGGGGGGCCCTGTTGCAGATGAGACACGGGAGCTATGGGAGGGCCATGCACTGGCCCAAGGTCACTGGTTCACAGGAAGCGTGTGTGGGGGGGTGAGAACAAAAAGCCAGGCCCAGGCCCTTCAGGGACCGAGCGGAGGTGCCAGGCCAGCTCTCTCTGCCTGTGCAGGGACGGTGAGTCCGCGGCTCCCCACGGGGAGGGGCTGGCACTGGGCTGTGGGGCGCCGGCCGCTGGGGCTGCAGCCACGGGGTCGGTGCCAGCCCAGTGCCAGCCTCACTGAGGCCGTCCGCGGTGCCCGGCTCCCTGCTGCAGCCGGTAGGCTGCTGGTGCCAGCGCTCCTGTGGGCAGCCACTTGTGGGGATGCCCGGGCCAGGAGGAGAGCGGAGAACACGAGGTCCCTTTGGGGCACAGCTGTGGCTCCCAGGCTGGGCGCGGCCTGCACACTGTTTTCGAGGTAAGAACGAGTTGCCAATGTTTGAAAACTGGGAAATCTCATATTAAAACCCTGTGCCTGCCTTCCTTTGAAGAGTGGGAGATCTGACAACAGGAGGCCCAACTACTCCATCACCAGGGGGCCCAGGGAGCAGCGACAGCTGCCTGTTCAAGACAAGGCTGTGGTCCCCGCTCGCCACAGCCGCCTCCACTCCCTACGCCCCGCCCCCTCCTGTGTCTTCATTTCGATGACCTGGCTGCTCCCCCAAGGGCAGGATCCTGTGGTTCTGCAGGACCCTGTGGGACAGCTGTCGGGTCACCACGGACAGGCCCCGCCCAGGCGTGCGGCTCCTCCGTGGCCTGAGAGAGTGTGGGACCCCTTCCCCTCCGTCCCCAGGCCTGGCCATTAATCGCTGGCCCAGGAAAATGCACCGAAAAGAAACCACCTGGTACAGGTGGGGGGACTGCAGTGCGGGATGCGGGACAGGGGGGCGGGGCGCAGTGCGGGATGCGGGACAGGTGGGGGGAGTGCAGTGTGGGAAGCGGGACAGGTGGGGGGAGTGCAGTGCGGGATGGGGGACAGGTGGGGGTAGTGCAGTGTGGGAAGCAGGACAGGTGGGGGAGTGCAGTGCAGGATGGGGGACAGGTGGGGGAGTGCAGTGCGGGATGTGGGACAGGGGGGCGGGGCGCAGTGTGGGGTGCGGGACAGGGGGGCGGGGTGCAGTGCGGGATGGGGGACAGCGGGGCGGGGCGCAGTGCGGGGTGCGGGACAGGGGGGCGGGGTGCAGTGTGCAGGTGCGCCTGTGGCCGCCGCCCTGGGAGGGGAACGCGAGTGTGTCCCTTGAAAGGCGGATTAGCAGCTCTCTCCCCAGCTCCCTTCCTTAGAAAGAGAACTTGCCAAGGTTTCCATCGATAGTAAATAGTGGGGATCGCGGCGGCAGCTCCAGCCGGAGGCTGTTTTGATATTTTCTAGAGAATTTGTCAGCGAGCGTCCGTCCAGGAAAAGCGGGGTTGGCGGGGCGGCGGGGGCGCCTTCATTAATTTCTCCTCATTTGCATTCTCGCTGTTAAATAATGTATCGATCGCTCTCTGCGTCTGTGACCCTCCTCCTCCCCCGCCGGTCTGGGTCTGCCCCTGGACGAGAGGAGGTCGGCACAGACCCTGACAGCCAGAGGCGGGGGCAGGCGGGGGCGATGTCTGGGTGAGGCCCCGGGAGCCCCACTGAGCCCAAGTCCTTACCGGGAGCGGGGCCCCGGCCAGCGGGTCGCCAGGACGGCCCTGCGAGGCCTGCCATAGCGCCTGAGGTTGGCAGTTATTAAACCCATTGACAGCCAAGCAAGTGGAGCGCAGGCAGCTCAGGGCCGGGGGGTGGGGGTGGGGGTGGGGGGGTTGGGAGCCGGGGGCCGGGATGCAGCCCAGGTCTGTCTGGCTCAGAAGCCAGGGCTCCGACCGCTGAACTTCCCAGCCTCATGCCCACCCGGGAGGCGGGGCAGGAGCCTTCTCACACTGGGCCAGCGCCAGGGCAGAGGGGCCGGGCGAGGAGATGCCGCTGGCTTTGGGGTGGGGATGAGGAGGCCGAGGCTGGGGGGACACCCCGTGTCACCCAGGGCAGAGCTGACACCCAGCGGAGTCCTGCACAGCCGGGGAAAGGGGCGGGTGCACAGTCATGGTCGTGCCCAGCGCGGCCCGAAGCCAGGGTGCGGCCGCTCTCGTTTCTGTGAAATGACGCCCACGGGGCCCACGGGAACCCACGCCTGCGGGAAGGACACCTGGGGGTGCGTCGCACCGAGCTGGCGTCAGCAGCGGGATTTGGGGTGACGTCTCTCTCTCCGTCAGCGGCGGGATTTGGGGTGACGTCTCTCTCTCTGTATTTCCCGTGTTGCCTCATTTGCTCTGAACGGGTCCTTCTGTGCGGTTCTTAGGCAGGGGAGCAGGGCTGGTGTGGGGGGGCTTCGGAGAGGACGCGGGAGGGAAGGCCAGTGCCCCCGGGGACTCCGCCTGGAGCATCTGGGCCCTTCCTCCTTCCCAACCCCCCTCAGCAACCCCTCCGTGCCTCGGTTTCCCCCCTCTCCCCGTCAGCACGGAGCGTGGTCCAGTGGGACTGTCCTTCCTGCTATGTCACGTCTGCAGCAAGCATCCCGCTGCTGCCGGCCCAGGGAGGGACCTGGGTTCCAAACAGACAGACCCTTCAGAGGTGCTAGTGACTCTGTCCAGGCCACACAGCTGAGTAAGGGGTGAGCCTGGCCAGCAAACCAGGTCCTGGCGCGGTGGGCTGATCACGCCATCAGCCCCTCTGTCCTTCCCGGGGCCAGGAGCGCCTGGGCGGGGCTGGCTGAGGCCCTGGCACTCTGCTGCGGCCAGGGCAGTCCCCCTGCAGTCCCCCCGCCCCCCCCCCCGTTCCCCCGCATTCCCAGGACCGCCTGTCACCCGCACGGGGCCATTTCCTTTCCATGTTCCCCCTCACCGCCGCCTCTTCTGCAGTCAGCGGGGTTTCTGCATTCTCTCACCTGCTTGCTTGCTTTTTTTCCTGAAATGTAAATCTTTTTAAAAATGTAAATAATTGCCTTTTATGAAGGAATTATGTCCTTCTAACTTTTCTACTAAAATCTTTCCCAGCTTTATCGAGATGTAACTGGTAGATAGAAATTGTGTAAATTCAAGGTGTCCAAGTGTTGACTCGATAGACGTATAAACTGCAAAATGATTATCGCTGTAGCTTAGTTAGCACCTCTACCTGTCACATAATTACCGTTTCTTCTTTGTGGTGAGAACATTTAAGATGTGCACTTAGCAACTTTCCAGTATATAACAGTATTATTATTAACTGCAGTTGCCGTGCTGCCCATTAGACCCTCAGAGCCTATTCATCTCACAATGGAAACCTTGTGCCCTTGGCCGACATCTCCCCTCACCTGGAGGCTGGGACACCCACTCAGCTCACAGGGCCCTAGAGGTGTGCAGGGCTGCCTGGCTATGCCGTTCCCTGCAAGCACCCAGCTCAGGGCATTACAAGCAAAACGTCGCCTGGTCCCCCTGGCTTCCTAAGGAGGCAGGTGCCATTACCCCATTTCACAGATGAGTACACTGAGGCCCGGAGAGAATACGTGACTTGCTCAAGGTCACACAGCGGAGCCAGAAATCAAACCCAACTCAGTCCAGTTCAGAGCCCGACCTCAGGCCCCTGAGCTCCCTGCAGGGCCTCAGAGCAGGCGGTGGGAGGAGGCGGCAGGGGCCTTTGGGCGTGGGCAAGCTTGCGGCGAGGCCTGGCACAGGCTGCTGACCTGTAGGCCCCGGGGACCCCGAGAGCCAATGCATTGGCTGGTGCCTACCCCTTCCCGGAGCTCAGGCAGGTCACAGGGAGTTAGTGACACGTGCACTGCAAACGGAGTTTATGGATCTGTATGGATTTAACAGAGATCAGCCTAAATAGGAGGTAAGCACTTAGTAGGCTGTAGCTACAGCCATACATACGAAGGCGGCAATCCTTTCCTCCTGTGTCTGCTCAGCCCCCAGGGGCATCGGGGTGATGCTGGGCCCCGGGCCAGTGAGAAGGTGCAGCACCACCTGTGTCCACAAGGGGGCGCCCGAGGGCCGGCGCTGAGCTTCGGGACCGGAGGCTCCGGGCAGCAAACGCAGAGATGCTGCCTGGAGGCCTGAAGACCGTGCCCCTGGCTCCGCTGGGAAGTGGGCTGGACACCGGGACGGGAGGAGTCCCGGGAGGGGTAAGGCCTGAGGGGCTCTTCACACACGCCTGCACACGCCTGCACACACATGCACACGCATGCACATGAATGCACACACACGCACAGATGCATACATACACATACAGGTGTTCCCCCAAAATTGTATACACACCTTAACAGCTGAAAGGTTAATTTTGAAATGAACTGTATTTTAATAAACACCGCCTTTGTAATTATTCAGTGTGTGTATACATGTTTTGGTTGATTAAGGTACAATCCAGTGCCAGGTCTTACATGGCCACCTAAAAGCTTTATGCGCCCACAGGCCCACCTGCCAGGACAAGACGGAGCAGCTCTCCATCGCCCTTTCTGGCCGCCCCCCTCCGCTGTCTGGTTGTTAACACCACGGGTAACGCTCGCTGTTCTCCGGTTGCACGGCACGGACCCGCACTCACGGGGCCTGTCCCCCGCCATCCCGCTGTGCGCACCCCTCATCCAGAGCGATCGCCCATCACGAGGAGGAACCACGATTTGTTCACCCCCCCCCGTTGGTGGGCATTTGGGGTTGTTCCCCGTCCTGGCCGCTATAAACAAAGCTGCCTGGGCACCCCCAAGCCAGTCTTGCTGTGAACACGCACCGTCGTTTCTCTCGGGTGAGTGCCCAGGCGTGGGGATGGGGCTCCCGGACAGGTGAGCGCTGAACTTTAAAGGAAACGGCCACACCCCGAGGGAGCGCCCAAGTCCCCAGGGGCCCATCCTCGCCAGTGTTTGGGGTTGTCAGCCTTCTGGCTTTTAGCCACTCCAGCGGCAGCCGAACGTAGGTGTAAAGCCGACGTGGTGTCATCCGGGCCTCGGTGGGGCTGGGGCGGCTCTCAGTGGGCATCCTGGGTTCCCACAGAAGGTCCTGGCTGCAGGTGTCTGAGATCGATGGGGGAGGAGGGGAAGGCGGGGGGAGGGGGGCCACCGGAGTGAGGGGACGGTGGCTACGCGGAGGCCCTGGGGATAATGAACGGAGACGAGAGACTCGCGGGGGAGGGGGAAAGGGCAGAGCAGGAAGAAAGGCAGAGATGAGACGGGCTGGAAGCTCTGAGTTAATGGAACTACTAAGTGGTTCATATTTCCCCGCTAATGAGGCCCCTCTGCGGGGGGAGGGGCTCGGACGACTCCAGGCACTGGCGCTAATGAAGTCACCGGAGACTCGAATTCCTGGGGCACCTCTGACAGGGCCATGGCGATGCCATTTTAATTCAGTCCGAGGATGATCAAAGGAGGAAAGTCCCTGTAACACGCTGGAGCGTGGGGAACGGAATGTGGAGGGAGGTGGCAGGATGCGGGGCGGGGGGGGGAGCTGGGGGATGTCTAACTGACAAAGGACCCGGGATGGATGCAGGGACCGGAGGGGCCTCCAGGCAGCGCACCTGACAGGGGACACGGCCGCAGCCACAGGCTTGGGAGCAGGTGGGACCCCTGTCCTGGGAGGGGCAGGCACACTGCAGGCACGGCCACGGCCTCCGCACTCCCCAAGCACACGCACCACACAGCCCAGCGCCTGACATTTACCCAGAACCCCCTGCATGCGGAGGGCAGAGACCAGGCTGCAGCTGGAAGCGCCTCGGGCCTCCTCTGCCCACCTCTCCACACGCACCTGGCGCCTCCCCGCTCCGGGTCCCTCCCTCGGGCCCTCCTTCCTGGCTCCGGGCCTTTGCACCTGCCACCCCCAAGCTGGGACTCCCTGTGTGCTAACTCCTGTGCAAACGCCCGTCATCGCCTCCAGGACTGCCCCTGACCTTCTAGACCCGGACGGGCCTGGATACCATCGTGCTTCTCGGGGCGGCTGCGACAGGCCGACACACACCGGTGGCTGAAACAGCAGAAGCGGATCCCCAGTTCTGAAGGTTAACATCCGAAACCCAGGCTTCCGCAGGGCTGGCCCCTGGAACTCTGCGGTCACTTGCCCCACGTCTCCTGGCCCAGTTTCTGGCCTCCCGCCTCCCGTGGCCGTGGCTGAGAATCCCATCTCTGCTTCCATTGCCACACCCGCTCCTCTGTGCCATCTACTCTTCGTGTCTGATGAGGACACTGTCACTGATCGAGGGCCGCCCTAATCCAGGACGGTCTCATCTTGGATCCTCACCCTTATTCCAAATAAGGTCACGTTCTGGGGTGCAGGTAGACATGAAATGGGGGACCCTCTTCAACCCACAGCCTGCCTGCCCAGCATTCGTCACAGTGACTGATGGAGTGACGTGTCTGAGGCCTGTCTCTCTGGCTCGACGTTCAGGGCTGAGCGAGGCCTGGGCCCCGCGGCGTCCAGTGGGGCCGGCGCACTGCAGCCGTCTGTAGCATGGGTGCTGGCTGGCAGGCGCCTGGAAAGGTGGAGAGGAACTGGGGGATCTCAGGCGAGTTCCTTCTCCTCTCCGAATTTTAACCCCCCCTGCTCACCCCCCCCGCCCCCCCCACCCAGAAGGTCAGAATGACAGTGTTACCTCCTGAAATGCATTGTCAGGATGTGCTGGGAGCACAGCGCTGCCCAGGCACAGAGTAAGGGCTCAATACATGACGATGTTCAACACATGGAGCTGGGGAGACCGGGAACCCGGGAGGCAGTGAAGGTCCAGAAGCCCTGAGCCCAATTGCAGACGGCTCTGCAACTTAGTCCTTGAAGGCGGGATCGGGCCTGTCAGTCACTATTGCTACAGTCCCTGCCCAGGTTCCGGCAAACGGAGGACCTCGAGGAATACAGATCGACTGACAGAAGGCTGAATGAACGAATGAACGAATGAACGAATGAACGAATGAACGGATGCCAGCCAGCACCCCTCCAGGTCCCCAGCTGCAGAGGCCGACGGGTTATCCGCACACGCCTCTCTCAGCCAGCCTGGCCTGTCCTGTGTGCTGCGTCCTCGTCAGGCCTCACACCGAGTTTGGGCATCCCAGAATTCTTTCCAGTGTCGGTTGCTGAGATGGGACCCCCTCCCCCCCGAACCCCACCATCCCGCTCATCCCTCCCTGGCGCTGGCGACTCTCCGAGCCGCATGATTAAGTCCCTCCAGACAGGCTCTCAGGAGGCCGCGTGCTCATGCCAGGAGCCTCCAGACCAAGGACCCTTCACGGAGCTGCCTTCCCGATGACCCCTGCTCATTAGCCGCCGCTGGGGTCACCGCCCGCTGGATCAGGGGGGCCCCCGCAGAGCAGGCAGCTCCCACAGGGGGCCGCTCTCCCCAGCTGCCCAGGGTGGGAGGTCGCTGCGGCCAGACCCTGCGGCAGGGAACCTGGGGAAGGGATGCTGGCACAGGAGAAACTACGAAGACGAGCCGTTTGCTGTTTGTGACACGCAGCCGTTGCCGACCTGAGAATGTGGCCGGCCAACCCGCTGGGAGCAGCTGAGGCCGGCGCTCTAGAGAGGGTCGCAGGCAGGCACCTGGGCCTGCCGCTCTGCCGCTTGTGGCTGCGCTGTGGGCGCGTGGCCTCCTCTCTCGGGGCTGCTTGTCGCGCGTGGATGTCACAGCAACACTTCGAGGCGGGCCCGCCGCTTCCGTGTAACCGGGAGCCTGGGCGCCGGCCCGGCCGTTGCAGAGCCAGCGCACTCGGCAGCGGATAACCAGCAGCGCCATGTGTGAGCATCACTGTGGCCGCTCGGGGCGTGGGGAGCGTGCGACTGCCCACCTGGCACCCCCGCCCCCACTTCCTTGGAGTCGCTTCTCTGCAGAAGGTGCGGGGGCTCTGGAGACCTGGGGGATGCAGCCAGCGGGTGCCCTCTGCGCCCGCCGCCCTCAGCCTAGACCTGAGGTCCGCGCTGCCTGGCACCGCGGGGACGCTCGGGAACCTTTGGGGAGCGAACTAGGCAGATGACCTCATGGGAGGCGGAGACGAGGCTTTGAGGGCATGAGACACCGAAGGGGAAAAAGCCAGGAGTGGGTCTGAGCGTGGGCACAGCAGAGCCGCGCCCAGCTTCCAGCGGGGCCTGTGGGAGACCAGGAGTCACTGGCATTTTGAGCCCAAAGTCCTGGCAGGGCGGCCCTGGGCGCTCTCCGTGGTGCTGAACCAACACCCGGGCTGGAGGCCAGCGGTCTCGCCTTTGCCTGGGCCAAGGGCCAAAGGAAGTGGTGGTGGCAGGGACAGAGGACGAGGAGGCACCAGACAAGGGCTGCTGGCCAGACACTCCCAGTCCCCAGGAGGGGGACTTCCTTTTCGCATCATTGCGTCACCAAGCAACAGCCCTCCCCTGGGGACCTTGGGCACCTCCCCCATCCCCGGCAGTGCCCCTGACGCCCCCTTGATGGCGACGGCCAAACCCACCCCATGTCTCTGACCAGAGGTCTGTCCTCTTGTCTGGAGCTCTTTGCACACTCGGTTCCTTTCAGCCCAGGCCTTCGCCCCCTCGTCTCCTTGCAGGCCAGCCCTCAGTGTCTCCTCCTCCAGGGACCCCCTCTTGGCCACTTCTCCCCGCTGTGCCCTCTCGCTCCTTGGACACCGAGAGCCACGCCCAGCAAGCAGCGCTCCCCAGCTGCACCCACCAGCCTTCTCTGTCCCACCCCACGGTGGGACCTCGGAGGGCCTGGTCCTTGCTTTCCTGCATCTCCGTCCAGAAGCACCGAGCACGGACCGTGCGTGAACATCGACCCAATAGCGCCGCCGACCGCCCTGAGCGAGCGCCCAGCCCGGGCTGCGGGGCCCTGTCCGTGCTCTGTCTCACGGAAAACACGGCCACGCTCAGAAGCAGGGCCCGTTACAATCATCGTGATGAGGGAGGCCCGGAGGACTCGAGCAGCTTGCCCAAAGCCACGCACACACCAGAGCCAGGCTTCAAACGAAGGTCTCTCTGACCCTCACGTCCAGCTTATAACTGCCCACCCGTCTGATTCACAGAAATGGCCCACAACCGAAACACAGGCTAAAACCAGCCCAGCTCTGCTGTTCGGCGGCCGGGAAAACAGACCCCCAAAGAAGCAATGCCGGGAGCATCAGGGTGGAGCAGAGAGCAGCGCCACTCCCCACCACCGTCAATTCCCGTCTCCTGGAAGCACACGTGTCTACATGCACTTACTGAGCACCCGCGGCATGCCACACGCACTCACCGAGCACCCGCGGTGTGCCACACACACTCACTGAGCACCCGCCGCGTGCCACATGCACTCACTGAGCGCCCGCGGCCTGCCACACGCTCGCATTCTGCTGAGACCAGCTTACCGGCCATGGATCAGGGCATGCCGACTGCCAGCCCAGGCGCTTTCACAGGGAGACGCAGGGAGGCTCTGTGGCCTCGTCCGGCCGCTCCCGGGAGCCCAGCCCATGGGTGGGACTCGACTCCTCTCTGCTTTCAGGAACATGGAGCACCCTGAAAACGCACTGGCTCCTGGGGAGACGAGAGGGACATTGGGGGCTGGAGTGTCCAGCAGCTGGCGACGTGTAGACACCCCTTATCGGGTGGGTGCTCTGCTTTGTCATCAGACCACCCAGGGAGCCACGCCGGCCCGTCAGGAGGGGTTTCTGCATGTGCGTGTGCGTGTGCGTGTGCATGTTCAGTGACGGTGCACACAGGCCTACGTACTCCGATGCTGTTCAATTAGGGACGCATCAGTGCCGATAGGGGACAGGGCAGGAATGTGATGGAATCATAAGGTTGCTGGAGCCTCGGTGCGTGACGGGGACCATCAGGTAAGTGAAGACCAAGTGTCGTGTGTGTGTGTGTGTGTGTGTGTGTGTGTGTGTGTGTGTGTGAGAGAGAGAGAGAGAGAGAGAGAGAGAGAGAGAGAGAACTACAGCCAACGAGAGAACGTTGCTTCCTCTGCTCTCGGTGATGGCGGAGCAGAGCAGGGCTCCCTGGGGAGCTCCTGGTGGGCAGGACGCTGTGAAGGGGCCTGGTCAAGCTCCCCTCCCTGCACACTGCTCCCTCCCCCCGAGGTGTCCCTCTGGGTGGCTCCCTGGCCTCAGCTGGTCTTACCGAGGCCTGAACCACTCGGCAGCCTCCCGCTCGCGCTCCCGCCTCCCCTGCCCCCGGCCTCCTCTTCCCCACCTCTTTCCCAAAGGGGCTGTCATCTTATCAAAAGCCCAGAGCTTTTTAAAGAACCCCGCTCCCCTCGTCCTTTGATTCCGGCCCGGTCTCCCCGGGGTCTGCGGGAGAGCAGAGTGCATGCCTGAGTGGGAATGTGTCCCTGTCGGCCTGGCTTCAGCTCCTGCGATGGGGTTTGACTGCTGGCTCAGAGGCCCCGCTCCCTGCTGGCGGGAGTCAGGCCCACGAGCTTCCCGAGAGCAGGAAGGGCCTCCCGGTCGCTGCCACCCAAAGCGGGAACCTTCCACTCACTCAGCAAACACTGGCACCTGCTCCACCTGCTCTGCACCATCGGCTGGGGGAGCGAGCAGCCTTCAGACAGAAGCTGAGGCTCTCGGGGGCTTGTGCTTCAGCGGTGAGTGGATAGGGGCTGACCCAGGCCCTGCTATTTACCAGCGGTGAGACTTTGAGCAAAGTACTTAACAGCGCCTGGCCTCAGTTTTTCCATCTTCAAAATGGACACAATGATGCCCGAGCTGGTTTGGCTCCGTGGATAGAGCGTTAGCCCTTGGACTGAACAGTCTCAGGTTTGATCCCGGTCAAAGGCACCCACCTTGGTTGCAGACTTGATCCCCAGCCTGGTTGGGTCATGTGCAGGAGGCAACCAACCGATATGTCTCTCTCACATCAATGTTTCTGTCTCTCCCCCTCCTTTCCACTCTCTGAAAATCAATAGAAAAATATCCTCAGGTGAGGATCAACAACAAAACGTACCAAATCAACAATGGCACGTACCAAATACACAGCTTCCACAGTGCCGCGTAACGACCACCCCAGCCTCAGCGGCCTGCACCACGCCCAGGCCTGGGCTGGGCTGACCTCGTGTCTGGGACCAGCTTGCTGTTGGCTGTGTTAACGCGTAGTATGTGTTTTCCTCTCTCCACCAGGTCAGCCCGTGCACCTTCTCGTGGCAACGACAGGGCAAAAGGGAGCACAACGCCCATCCCACACGTGACTTGGGGGCTCCCTTCAGCCAAGGGAGGCGCCAGTGGGGGAGAGCTGCAGCCGCTGGCAGGGGCAGAGGGTGAGGCCTCAGTCCAGACTCCTTGCAGGCTGCTGGGAGGCAGGAGAGGAGGGTGCGAAGCCCTTCGCCCCGTGCTCATCCATTCAGGAGCTGCGTCTTAGGAAAGGGCAGAGGTGTTTGGGTGAGTGAGCGTTCAGGCAGGTCCTGCTGACGGTCCTGTCCCCACGGCCCCATCGAGCCTGTTGAATGTATGAGCTGCTCCCCTTGAGGCGAGGGCAGCAGAGTATGTGGCTGGTGTAGCCTCCTGGGCAGGCGAACCTACTGCAGGCGAATGGCTTCCCGGAGGCGCGCAGAGGGACCCGCCATCCACCTGGGATTCCAGTCCTCCCGGGACTGGCCTGCAAACCAGAGGGGCCGTCCCAGGGTGTGCTGGCAACAGCCCTGCTGCCAACACTTCCAAAGACCGAGGCAGGAGGCCTCCTGTCGGGGTGACCGTAGCATGGACCAGGGGCAGGAGGGAACAGGCGACCCTGAAGGAAGCCCTCTTCCTGCCCATGTTTCGCCTGGACACAGAGAACGACAGTTCCCAGCACTCCTTGCAGTGGAAGGAGCCTGGGTCCCTGGGTGGCCGCATGGAGCTTGGTCTCCCCTTTCCCAGTAACCTCCACTGGACGGGGACATAAGCAAGAGAGAAACGCTCACTGCCGGAGCCCCTGAGGCCTGGGGTCATTTGCTGTAGGGGTCAGCCTGCCCCATATGCAGCCCCGGAGCTGCAGTCCTACAGGAACACGGCCACCAGTCCGCCTGCCCGCGGGTGCCCTGCGGCCTGGGAGGCTGGCCATCTCCAGGCTGGGGCTCCTGCAGGGCCAGCCACTCAGACCTGGCGACCTTGGATGGGGACAGAGAGGGGTTACTTTTAGAGCGGCGGGCCCTCTGTCCGCAGGGAGGACAAAGCAATGAGAGGGGAGCCGCCTGGTGCCAGCCTGCCGGGCAGCCTTACTGTCAGGATGGTCACAGAGAGTCTGACCTTGAGGGTTTGCCAATTACTCCCATGCGACCCTGGATAACTTACTCGACTCTCCCTCCCCGGCTGGAGTTTTCTGATTGGAAACGTGATCGAGAGCACGTGTCCGAGCTGCTGCGAGACAGGATCTCCCGCGGAGGCACGTCCGCCTGGAGTGGGGCGCAGCTCATCACACACCCCATCACGTCTCTTACTCATCCTCCATGCTCTGGCCCTGGGAGCCACATTCCTTCTGAGGAAACCGCCTGCGCGCGCCCCCCCCCCCCCCCCGCCACCCCGGGGGCAGTGCTGCCTGCACAGGGCCCTGTGCTCGCCTGCAGACCCGGCGAGCCAGCCGAGGTCTCTCCTGGGTGGGGGCTGAGAGGGCAGAGGAAAGGCGGCTGGGGCCAGGCTGGGCCACGTGCCAGAGGGTCAAACAGAAGGTCCGGCCGAGGGGGAGAGAGCAGCAGCCTGGGAGGAAGCCATGCCCCTGTGGACGGCCGCCTGACGGGGCTTGGGGTCTGGGTTTGCCATGGCCGGGTGGTGGCTCAGCCTCGGTTTGTCACATGTGGCTCCGGAGCTTGAAATGTGGCTCATGCACAGAGGAGCCGGCATTAAACTGCAGGGCATTGAAATAAATTTAAATCGGACTCAATGTGTGTAGTTGATTCACATGAGGCTGGTGGCCGTCGTCCTGGACAGCGCAGCTCCGGGGCTTTGCTGCCACCCCCCAGGCCTAGGTGCCCCGGGCCTTCGGTGCCAGGGGCCCCCCACCCCCCATGCAATCTGTCCTGAGTGGGGTTTCTCCCGCCACCCGCGGCTTTAGGGCTGAGGTCAGCCCAGTGTGGGTGCGGGGCCTGCAGGCTATAGCTGCCCGTGCACGTGTGTGCGTGCGCGTACTCATGTGTGCGCTCGCGTGTGTGCACGCTTGCAGGAAGGCAGATCATGACAGGTGGAGGGGCAGGCGGTGCAGAAGCCGAGGCCTGTTGTCCTGGCTGTGGCCTTGTGCCTGCCTTCACCCTCGTCTCCACGGCAGAGCTGCTCTGAGAGGGATGGGCTCCCAGACCACGGATTCCTTCACCTGCTTCGTTTGCCCGCTGCCTCCCAGCCCAGCTTCTCCCTCTGCCCCTGACGTGGCGGCTGTGGGGCGGCGCAGGGCACGGTGGCAGAGGAGCTTTCCCGGGGCAGCGCGCCCGGGCCCTCGTCGGTTTGCTGGGTGACCTGGGCAAGCTGGTGAGCCTCTCGGAGGGGTGAGTGTGGCGCTGGGAAGGCCTCAGAGGGCGTCTGGGTCTGTGCCACATGCTGCCTGCTGAGCCCAGGCACAGACTAAGCCCCAAGGGCCAGGAACCCAGGGCCTCACACCCACAGTGAAGGACTAGTCACGGCGTCCTGCCCCTCAAGCTGACCTGCAATGTGGGAGAGCAGCAGCAGGTGCTGGGGGCTGAGGGGCACAGAGCCAGGGGCAGCCCGGGGCACCTCAGAACACACGGGGGCTGGGGTTCCCAGACCCTGGGCCTGTGTGTCCGGTGGGCCCCCCTGAAGTATTGGCAGACTCCACGATCCTGACTGAGCCTTGGTTTTCTCGCCTGTAAAAGGGGGGAAACCACAGCAACGAGGCTCTCTGGGGGCGCTGAGGGCAGCGTGCTGCTGCATGGAAGCTGGTGCGCAGTAGGTGTGCCATCAGCGGTGCAGGGAGGGCCGGTGAGGGCCAGGACCAGGCACAAGCCGGTCTGCACCTGTCACCAGCAGCCCTCCTAAGCAAGGCGAGAGGAGCAACCCCCTGGGTCTTGCTGACTCGTCTATTGAGGGGATAGTGTGGCCATGGCCTTGGGGGACGCTTCCGTCTCTAAAAGGCGGGGTGGGACTAGCTGACCTTGAGGTCCCCCAGTCTGAAGGTTTAACCCCGCCCCCTCCCCACTGCCGAGGGGGAGCGATGGGGGTTGGGGGTGGGCAGGGGAGGGTGGATGTTTTTTGATGCCTCTCCACCTGGGCGTGCCCTGGGGTCCTGGAGAACCTTGATTCATTAGCAGCTGCAGCTGATTGTTGATTAAAAAGATGCCAACCCCCCCTTTCTCTTGGTTCTTTCCTGAGCCGTGATTTCAATTTGCAGCCGCGCTCTCTGGGGTGGAGGGAGGTGGGCTGGGAGCTCGGCCCCTCCCTTCCTCCTCCCCCCTCCCTCCCCTCCGCCCTCAGTCCCAGGCCAGGATTGAACACACCTGCCGGTGCGCATCGATTGCCTGATTAAGGGGAGATTGAGTGGTCCCTGCTGTCATTAGCATATAGTTAGCGGTGACCCCTCTGCTTGGCCTCGGGCTGCGCTGGGAAATGGAGCCCAGCGGGAGGAGGGGCGCAGCGGGGAGCCCAGGCTGCCAGGGCCCGGGCGGAGGCCCCTCACTGGCTTGGCCCGGGACCTTCCTCGGGAACCATTGGCCCTCAGTTTTCCTCTCTTCTAAATGGGGAGATCAAACGCCATGCTTCCTAAAAAGGCTTTATCCCACTCAGAGAAGAGGGGCTCCTACCTCCCCAAACTGCTCACCATCTCCACTCCCTCCCAGCCCCTCTGCCCGGCTGGACAGAAGCCCCGAAGCTGAGCGCGCCTGAGGGGGCTCTTCCTTTCGCCACGCGGGCGTGGGGAGCAGGTGGCACCGGGGTCTCCAGAGGAGAGCGGGCCTGGTGCGAAGCGCGGGCTGGGCGGACGGCATGCCCAGGCCACACGCTGGGACAGGCGGGAAGTGGTGATACCGGCGGCCTCGCGGGTGGGTAAGGTCACGTGTGAGTTTGCGAGGGGTGCTGGAATCAAGCTCCGCCTCCGGGTGGGGGTGCGGGGTGGGCGCTGGGGGAGACATCCCCTCCGGGGTCAGAAGAGTTGTCTACGCCCCCAGGAGGCGGCACAGACAAGCTTCACAGCCTTTCTCACACCGTCTCTCCAAGGACAGCGGCTGCAAATAGTCTCGGACGCCCGCCATGGCAGGCCGAGGCCAGAACTCCCCGCGAGGGAGCCCAGTGTCCAGAGGGTGCTTCTGGACCCAGCTCTGGGCTCGATGTCCACTCGGCCACTGACGGGCTTAGCGGTGGCCGTGAGTAGCCACGGAGCCTCTCCGAGCAGGTGTTCTCGCCTGTCCCTGTACAGGGTGGGGGGCGGGGGGTACAGGCAAGGAGCCCTCTGCACAGAGCCTGCACGTGGCTCCCAGGCTCTGCCAGCTCTGCAGTTCTGGGGGCCGGGGGGTGGGGGGGCTGGGGAATGGCTGTCCTAGAGCGTCCCGTCTGCAGCAGCTGCCCCCGTTGGCAGGGCGGAGAGGCTGTGGGGACCTGGCAGGCAGCTGCCGGGCACAGCTGGTGGCAGTGGCTCCGCTCCAGCCTGATGGCCCTGGAGGAGCTGCCATCATGCCCACTGGCCGGTCCTCGTCCACAGCTGGCGGAGCCTCAGGGAGAACCCGGGGCCAGGGCACCAACCCTCCCTGTGCATGGGCTCCGGGGCGTCCCCAACACTGCTCTGCTCCTGTCAGACCCGGTCACCGGCAGCGCGATCTCCAGAGGCTCACGTGACCACGGAGACTCCGGTCCCTCCTCTGCACATGGAGGTGGCAATCCGCGGCGAACACGGGATGCCCCGGAGAGTGCCCGGCACCAACTAGGTCCTCCATCGCCACAGGTCCCTGCCCGTCACCCCCCCTGCCCGTCACCCCCCTGCCCGTCACCCCCCCTCCTGAAGCAGAAGCCTGCGCTCCAGTCAGGAAAGGACCCCAACCCTGTGCACCTGCAGTCAGGGCCCAGAATGGCCTCCCCAGGGGGGCAGTGCTGAGGGCAGTGCTGAGCAGACAGAGGCCACGGCCAGAGCAAAGGGCGCCCCGAGTCACGCGCTGCTGATCTTACTTCCTTCACCAGGGTTGGCCGTCTGTTCGACAAACGCATCAGCCCCAAACCCCTGGCTCCCCAGCAGCACGGCCAAGGGAGCCCGGCTCGAGGCCTGGCGAGGGCAGGCGTTTCCCCATCCCCCCCGCCGGTCTCTGAGAACACACTGAGGTTTGCCTAGGACTGGCTCCCGAGCTCACAGCCGACTGGCTCCCACGCTCACGGCTGGACTGGCTCCCACGCTCATGGCCGGACTGGCTTGCAGAGGGAGCGAATGCCCAGTGAGACCAGGGCCCTGCAAGGACGCAGGTCCCAGCCCACGAGCTGGCCCACATCCTTGCCCCAGGGGCATGGCCACTGTGAACAAACGTGCGGAAGCGACCAGGCTCAATTAGCGATGTCTGCCAGGGGAGTGGCAGCCTGGCCCCCACATGCCACCAGCTCCATCACACCCGCTGCCCGGGCTGGTAGAGCCTCCTGCCCAGCAGGTGAGAAGTCCGTTTAATGTCCCCCCGGGTCCGGGAGCTGCAGAATGGGGGTCCCCTGAGGGGCCCAGGGGACGATGACGGCCTCTGAGGACCTGAGGGGGAGAGTCCACCGGGCATTCGTGGCGACGCCCCGGCTCAAGGCCTCCTGCACGCAGGTGAGCCTGAGCCGCAGCAGGCGGTGCTGGGTTTTGCTAGGCCTCCAGGCACCGTCCTTCGGAGCCGCTCTCTGCCATGCTGGGATCCAGATCTGGGGGGCTGTTCGGACTCAGGAATCACTGCCCCATTTTCACGAGAGCCAGTGAAATGCAAGCTCCAGCTGCCTCTGGCTCCCAGACCCCAACTACGGGTGGCGGCCCGTGTCCAGGTTGCAGCGGTAACTTCCCGCCGTGCGGCCTGCAGGGGCTTCTCGGGGCTGCGCTGGGGGTGCTGGGGGTGGGAGGCAGCCCGGCCTGCGGCAGCGAATGTGTGTTTGGAGCCGGAGAGGAAGGCCCGCGGGAGCCCGCCCGGCGCTGTGCCTGGCCGGCCGGGGGAGCAGCTGCTGCAGTCAGTGCATCTCAGGGCGGGTGCCCCACCTTTGCTGGTGCCCCTCACGTGTCCTGTCCAGAGCGGGAAACCGACACGTGGACAGAAGAGGAAGGAAGACGCCGCTGACGGCATGACAGCGACAATGCTCGGCCCACGGCCGGGCTGACCCGGGGCCAGGCGCTGCTAAGTGCTTCCAGTTAATTTCTGCGCCGGCCCATCCGGGCTGCTCCGAGTCCCCCGCTGCAGAGGAGGGAAGGGAGGCCCAGAGAGGGAACGGAACTGGCCTGAGGCCACACAGCCAGCAAGAGGCAGCGCTGGGGCTCGCACCTCTGGCTTCTGAAGCCTCTGCTCTGACCCGTCGCGGTGGGTCTGGCTGCCTCGTCGGAGCCGGAGGCTACCCTGCCAGTGCCGGCCAGGAGGGACCTGTGGAGTGAGCCGTGTCTGGCCGGACTGTGGCCACTGGGCTGAGATCCGAAGCACTTAGCCAAAGAGAGCGGCCGTGGGTGGGTAGGTGGCGGTGGGCACGGCTGCCCGGGAGCGGCCGCAGGGTGGGAGATGGGCCTCGGAGGGCAGCGTATGAGTGTCCTGTGGCTGCCACAACCAGCGGCCACACAGAGTGGCCTGAGGCCACAGAGATGTCCTCTCACGGCAGGGGGCCCGAGTCCGGGTGCGGCGCCTGGTCCCTCCTGGGGTCTGTGCCTGGGAATGGCTCCAGGCCCCTCTCCTGCGCCCGGAGGCAGCAACCCTGGCGGCCCTGCCTGTAGCCTGTCCCTCCAGGCTCTGCCTTCCCGTGGCCTTCTCTCCATTGCACCCCACCTGTCATTGGCTGAGGGCCCTCCCTCGTTCAAGATGATCCCGGTCCTGCCTTAACCACGTCTGCAAAGACCCTCACTCCCAGTGAGGTCGGTCTGAGGTTCGGGGTGGACCCTTTTAGGGGCCACGTCTCACACACGTGTTGGTGGGACTGAGGACCCCGCTGAGCAAGAGCCGTCCCCTGGGAAGAGGTCAGTGACCAGCCCGACTCAGCAGCACACCCCGGGCCGTGGGCAGAGGTACCGTTCTGAGTTGGACGGTCACTCGGGTTTACCGTAGGCCTCACCCTCAAAGATTCACGCACGTCCAGAGGACAGAGAGGACCCTGGAGCTGAGGGAGCAGTTCCCAGAAGCTCTGAAACCTCCCAGGGGTGATGAGACTCCGCTGGGGGCTCTCACAGAACGGAACCAGGAGGGGGAGAGCCGGGAGGGGGAGACCTCGGGGAGTCTCAGCAAGGAGCCCACCTGACAATGCTGCTCCGCCAGGTTCCGAGACCCTCCCTTCTGCTGGGAAGACGTGATCGCCAACTCCGCCCGCTCCCGGGTCTCAGCACCGGCTCCGCCAGCAGAGCCATCCATCACGGCGTGCGGACGGCCTGCCTCCGAAAGGCCGCGCTATGAGGAGACGCCAATAAGTGCGCTGGCCATGCAGAAGCTTCTGCTGAGTCCGGACTTTCCTCCCGCGGCCCCGTCCGCTCCTCGATCCCTCCTCATCGATCGCAGTTACGTCCATCCAGGGTGACCACTCGCCGGTGGGTGGTAGGCATTATTTTCCTTTTAATTTTCTGTATCGGCTTTAATTAAACCAAGGTGTGCCTGACCCTGTCAAATTGTATCAAAACAGGACTCCCTGCAGCATGAGGGAAAACATCAGCATAAATTATTGATTAATCTTCATTCACACTAATCTATCAACGACTTCCTCTGGCTGAGTGGACCCGGATAGTCCTCGATGCTTCGCTGCAAACAGCACGGGAAAGCTTCGTGTCAAAGAGATGTGAGACTCGTTCGTTAGCGGGCAGTCACTTCAGCGGCCAGCGAGGGCGGCCTCTGTGCCCGAGTGTCAACCATCCACTGTCCCAGGTCGGCGTCCTCCCGGGTGCCCTGTCTGGTCAGTGAGTTCCATCTGGTCTCTGCTCGGTGTGGGGAGGTGACAAAGACGGGCACATGCGCAGATGCGGGTATAACTTGTCAATTGCTACGACACAGGTGTCATGAAGTAACATTGAGAGTCCTACAGAAACCTATGTGGTCCGATGGAGGCCTAATGTGTGAACTGAACTGGAGAAGACATCAGGAAGAGCTTTATGCTGATGTGTTTGAAAATTAAATGACTTATTAAAATATTTTAAAACCACAACTGACCAAAACCCTCATAAGAAAAAAATGCTTACCTATTAAAGAAACTGAATCCAAAATGAAAACTATCTGACAAAAAAAAAAAAAAAGTCCAGATGGCTTCACTGGCAAATTCGACTAACCATTTAAGAAAGAAATAACCCCTCATTTACACAAAATCGCCAACAGAATAGAGGAAGAAGGGACACTTCCCAACTCACTGCGTGAGGCTAGCAGAACCTAATGCTAAATCCCAGCAAGGACATCAGTCATGGACCAAATGTTCTCATGGAAACGCGTGCAAACACACTTAACAAAATATCAGTGAATCAAATCAAACAGTATCACAACCAAGGGGGGTTTGTTTCAGGAATGCAAGGCTGGCCTCACATTCAGAAGTAAATCGTAATGTAACAAAAGAAACATGATCTGATCAACTCCATGGATGCAGATAAATTATTTGATGGAATTCAGTGTCATCCATGAAAAGAGAAAGCTCTTAGAAAACTAGAATGAGAAGCGAAAGTCTCCGGCTCGAACTGAAAGTCTTTGGCACAATCACAGGTTAGAGGGCCTTCCCCTCCCCTCCCCTCCCCTCCCCTCCCCTCCCCTCCCCTCTCCTCCCCTCAGTCCTGAGACAGGAAGTGAAACCAGGTTTCACACCATCATCATTTTTATTCCACATGGGACTGACACTTCTAACCAATGCAATCAAGCAAGAAAAAAGTGTAAGGCTTGAAGGGAAAAGAGACTCTTTAGTTATAGATATCATCGTAAACATTGGAATTCCAATAGCATCTAAAACAAACTAACGGAATTAATAAGTGAATTTTAGCAAGATTGCTGGAAACAAGGCCAGTATACTCAGTTTCCTTATTCCAGAAACAAAGTAGAAAATAATATTTGCAATAGCATAAGAAAATCAAATCCTGAGGAATTAATCTATGGAAAGATATACAAAACCTACCATCATTCTGGATAAAGCCTGTAGTCCATTTTATATAATTGTACCAATGCCAAGTTCCTGGTTTGGATATTGTGCTATATTTACGTAAGATGTCACCTTTGGGGGAAGCTGGCAGAAGGCTACATGGGACTCTGTACTAATTCTGCAACTTCCTGTGAGTAAATCACCATCTATATATATAAAAGCCTAAATGAGCATTAAGATGGGACGACTGGCTGGTAGCTATGACATGCACTGATCACCAAGGGGTAGATGCTCAATGCAGGAGCTGCCCTCTGATGGTCAGTGTGCTCCCACAGCCAACCTCCCCCAGGGCCAGCCAACCTCCCGCAGTCCCTCCTGCTGGCTGGCTGGCCCAGATTGACCCCGATCGCCAGCCAGGCTGAGAGACCCCCGCCTGTGCATGAATTTGTGCACCGGGTATCTAATTTCTAAATAAAAGTCTTTAAAAAGTGCATACCCTTTGATGAAGTAACCCCTTTTTTTGTGATTCTAGCTTGAGAAAAACTTGAAAATGTATTCAAAGGTTTAGATACGGCTGCCATAATAAATACCACACACCCGGTGGCTTTACCAACAGACATTAACGTTGTCATAGTCCTGGAGGCCAGAAGTCCAAGACCTATCCTTGGCTTGCAGATGGCCACCTTCTTGCTCTCCTTACACGGCCCTCCTTCAGTCTGTATTGTTTATGTCCCAATCTCCTCCTTATAAGGACACCAGTCATATTGGATTAGAGACCACCCATGTGACCTCACTTAAATTTAATCATATTTTTAAAATTAAAGTATGTTTTTATTGATTTTAGAGAGAAGGAGTGGGGAGAGAGAGAGAGACAGAGAAACATTGATGTATGTGTGAGAGAGAAACATTGATCCAGCATGCACCCCAACAGGGTCACATTCCCAGCCCTGCAACCTGAGCATGTGCCCTTGACCGGGAATGTGGCTGAGTTGATTGGGCCTCAACCAGTGCTGGTTCTGACTCCCCCACTGGGCCTGCCGAGGCCCCAGAGGTGACGCGGTTTAGCCACCCGCTCTCCCCAATCCTGCTCCCCCTTCACAGGTGTTGATCAATAATAAATATCTCACAGTTCATTTCAGCATCTCCTTCCAGAGAACCCAACCTGCAGCAAGGCTTCGCACAGTGCTGGGCACACAGCAAGCCCCCCATGAATGTCCTGTTACCCCACCCCCATCATCATCTCCATCACTTCCATCATCATGATCAGCACCATCATCATCATCACCTCCATCATCTCCATCATTTCCATAATCATCATCACCATCTCCATCACTATCATCACCATCAACATCATCACAATCATCACCATCACCACTATCATCACCACCTCCATCATCATCACCACCTCCATCATCTCCATCATTTCCATAATCATTGTCACCATCTCCATCACTATCATCACTATCATCACCATCATCACCATCACAATCATCACCATCACCACCTCCATCATCTCCATCATTTCCATAATCATCATCACCATCTCCATCGCTATCACCATCATCATCACAAACATAACCACCTCCATCATCATCACCACCTCCATCATCATCACCACCTCCATCATCTCCATCATTTCCATAATCATCGTCACCATTTCCATCACTATCATCATCATCATCATCATCATCACAATCATCACCATCACCACTATCATCACCACCTCCATCATCATCACTTCTATCATCTCCATCATTTCCATAATCATTATCATCTCCATCACTATCATCATCATCATCACAATCATCATCACAATCATCACCATCACCACTACCATCACCATCTCCATCATCATCACCACCTCCATCATCTCCATCATTTCCAAAATCATCATCACCATCTCCATCACTATCATCATCATCATCACAATCACCACCATCATCACCATCATCATCATCAAGCCTATCTCAACTCATATATTAGCTGGAAGGCAAGTAGGTGAATTCAAAATTAGGTGGAAATGAAAACCAGAGATCAGAACAAGGTGAGATGTTCAAAGACCAGGTTAAAGAAGTCTGAGAGAGAGGGTCCTTGGGGCATCTGCCCTCAAAATGCCCCAGACTCTCATAGCTCAGGAACCAGACGGGAAGTTAGAAATACACATGAATTGAGATAAGAAAAAAAATTGTTTTTAAAGTGCTTTAAATGGGAGGTGATGTCATTGGTCACACGTGTGGCTTCTGATGGTTTAACTTGGGCGCTGGCGATGTTTGCAGAGCCAAGTTGTTCTCGAGCTCAAATGCCAGCTTCTGGCCTGATGCTCTCGTCAATGTCACCGCCCATCCGAGTTCACGGTGGCGATGTCTCATGCTCCCCGGCATGTGCAGCGGCGTGAATCAGGGCTTGGGGGAGTTGGAACTGGGACCAGAATATCTTGGTATTTAGTGATGGTGAGAAAGCATGTGGATAGGAAATCAAAGAACTTTGCTGCTAAGTGCCTGGTGGAAGCTATTTTAAGTGGAGCTGGGGCTTTAAGTAAATTCCACTCAGCCCTCCCATTAACCCCTTGAACTTGGCCATGAACCTTCCTGCCGGGTGATGGTGGAGATCCAGCAGTGGTTCCTCGGGAGCTGGAGGACAGCTCTGGCCGCACCTGGGCGGGTGGGGGTGAGGGGCATGTGCTCCAGACAGAGGTGCGGTCTGGGGCACATCCACATGGGTTTGGGGAAACCACCTGAGGGAAGAGGAGATGGTTCCAGCGAGAACCTGGGAACAGCAGCTGACCGTGGGCGAGTCAATGGCATGGCCGCTCTGTTCCTGTCTTCCTCTAGGACAGCGGTTCTCAACCTGTGGGTCGCAACCCCTTTTGGGGTCAAATGACCTTTCACAGGAGTCACCTAAGACCATCGGAAAACACATATATAATTACATATTGTTTTTGTGATGAATCACTATGCTTTATGTTCAATTTGTAACAATGAAAATACATCCTGCATATCAGATATTTACATTACGATTCATAATAGTAGCAACATTACAGTGATGAAGTAGCAACGAAAATAATGTTATGGTTGGGGGTCACCACATGAGGAACGGTATTAAAGGGTCGCGGCATGAGGAAGGTTGAGAACCACTGCTCTAGGACAACTCAGTCCTTGGCATGCCGCCGCCCGGCTGAACACAGCAGCCTGCCGTGAGCCCTCCCTGCCCTCCCTGTGCCTGCACCCCTGGGAGAGGCGCTCGCTCCCCTCCTGACTCGGATGCGCAGAGGGGCTTCCGGAGGGAAGTGGCCACGTTGCTGGGCAGTCCCTGGGGCTGGAGCCAGAGAAATCCACCGGGACCCACTCCTCCGGCAGCACAGGCGCCTGCCTTCCGCCCTGAATCTGAACGCAGGCGGAGCTGGTGGCCCCTGTGGGAGCACAGGGCCTCGGACCCGGGTGTTAGATGGAGGCCTGAGAAGCCGTAGGCACATACGGGGACTTTACTGTAGGACGTGGCCATTGCTGCTACAGGAGCCATCAGACAACGTAGCTCTTCATCGCTGCCTCACACAAGCAAGCCACACAGAGCGGCCCAGCACCACGGGTCAGGGGCAACTTACACACACACACACACACACACACACACACACACACACACACGCTCAAATGGAAGAGGCCTCAGGGCAATCGGTGACGCTCGTGCTACATTAACTCAACAGGTTACATCTCGCCTGCACGCATGCGCATGGAGATGGGCCTTGATCATCCGGTGAACTTGGATTAGGTCTCCCACACCCCCTCTGTGCCCTCCAGGTAGCTGGGAAGCAGGTGTGGTCCGCCCACTGGACCCTATCACTCCGGGGCACACTCAGGAGCAAGTGGAGACGTAGGCGGGGGTGAGGATACTCAGTGTGTCCATCTGTGTGCAGAGGGCAGAGCGCGATCATCTGAATACGTCCACCAGGCCTCCGGTGTGCCCTCCCCGCGGTGGCCCGACGCCCTCCCCTGGACCTAGTGGCACGTTTCTAACGAAGCGAAGAAGAGGAAGAGCTGGTGTGTGAGCCTCGCTGAAAAAGGCTCTCGGTCCCCTCACCCTGGGGGGCACACGGCCGTGCCAGGGACACCCAAGGAGCCCCTGAGGTGCCCATCTGGTGAGGAACTGAAGGCACAGCCTGGCCCAGTCACCTTCTGACAGCATCTGCCACGCGCCCACGACTCCCAACGAGACTCTGAGGTGGGCCCCTCGGTGAAGGAAGCCACTCCCGAGTCTCTGACCCACGGACACTGGGGGATAGTAAGACTGTTCCTTCCGTCGATGAGTGTGGGGCCGTTTGTTACGCAGCACAGGTAACTGACACAGAGGGTGGGTAAACCGGCCCTTGGGAGAGGCGCCCGGGGCTTGATTAAAGAAAAAGCCTCAGGTAAATTAGATGACAGGTGGAGTGGCATCTAAGCCGAGGACCTGTGTCTTGTAAGTTCATCTTCTGATGACCCAGCACCCCCAGATGAGGATAGGGGTGTGGTGGTTGGAGGCAGGTTGGGCCTACGGAACCCTCTGCTGTCCTCTGTAACTTGGGCGGCAGGAATGCGGCAGGAGGGGAAGATGGGAGCGAGGGCCTGGACTTCGAAAATTAAAGGTGTTTGCTGTGACTTGATGGCTCAATCAGCGATCGATGCCATTTGCAGGCAGGATTTCAGGAGTGGTGAGTGGAGATGAAAAACGCATGAGGGGACAGGGAGGCAGGGAGGAGGAGATGAGAAAGCCGCTGGTCTATTTGCACGGGCCAGAAACCGCACGGTGCGTGCGTGTGTGCGTGTGTGTGTGTGTGTGTGTGTGTGTGCGCGTGCCTGTCTGCAGCTCAGAACACGCGTGCAGCCCCTCTCTTCATGAGGCAGGAACATGCTAATTAAATTCTTTTCTTGACTAGAGATGGATTCAATAACCTTTAGCAGTGTTAAGCACCAGCAGAAACCGAAATTGTGTGGGTTGCAATGGAGGCCGGCGGAACGGGGGTGCTAATGATGGTGGAGGAGGCAGCCAGCAGGACCAGGAGGGGGGAGCGCCCAGCACTGCCTGGGCCTGGGGTGTAGCTGCCACAAACCCCACATTCGAGAACAGAAAAACAGCAATTAAATGGGACTCTCAACTCCTCGGAAGGTGAGAAAGAGAACCAGGAAAAGAAGCTCGCATTGAGGATTTTGTAAAAACCCAACTTCCACTGGAGATACTGTGTCAACTAGGGGCCAATTCAGCTAATTTACAGAAAGCTCAGAACCGGAGTGTCCTGTGACACCTGCTAAACAGACGGCCTCGCTCTCTTCTCATAACCCCCCGGGGGTGGCCCAGCTGCCCAAGAAACAGGCTCTTTCTCACCACATCAGCTCGTGGCTCTACCTCCTGGCCCCAGAGGGCTGCTCGGAGCCGGCCCTCATGGCCACGCCTCGGCCGGCAGAACAGACCTCCCTCCTCTCAGCTGCCCCCTAAGAACACCGCCAGCAGCTGTACACAACCCGAGGCTGCCCCAACGGCCACCCCTAACCGCAAGGAGCTGGGAGACCACGTCTTCACCCCAGGCTCATGGTGGCAGCTCTTAGGGCAAAGCATGCATGTGTGGCCGTTGGAAAGGCAACTAGCAGACTCTGCCAGGTCCTGGGGTCACAATACACTCAAAGGACGTCTCGGGTCCAAACAAGACAGTGCCCTTGAGGGCGGCTCCGGGCGGCGGACCCTGGCAGGGAGGGAGTGCGACAGGAGGGAAGGACGCGGATGAGTCACTAAACCGTGACATTAAGTCACCACATACTCATGCGACACAGCGTGCAAACGGTAAACGTTACCGGACAGAGAACAAAACCTTACCGCGGCCACATCCGTCTCCGCTCCGGCTGGCCCTCCAGGATCTCCGCCACTCGTGCCTCACCGTGCAAGGTCCGTGTCCGGGCCCTGAGCGCCACGGCTTGGAAAGATGTGTTGAGTGAAATCTTACTCCCCAGTTAACCAGGGAACAAGCCGTAAAAACCCTTGGTTCCTAATACAGACCTCCTGGTGCTCAAACCCTGCCGGGGACAGACGGTCGGACACTGACCACACAGAGCATTCCCAACGCAGGGCCAGTCCCAGGTGCACGCTGGGACAGACTGGGTTGCAAGGGACGAGATACAAAACAAGCGCCGCCCCCCCCCCCCACGGCAGTGTCCCCCTGTGGGTCTGCTGGGCCTGGAGGGGCGGAGGCTGGGGTGTGGCTGTGGGCCCCAGACCCCGAGTCGGTTCCCCTGGTTCTGCGCGAGTGGCCTGTGTCCCCAGGTCAGAGTTCCTCGTCCCTCAGCGTGAAGGGAAGGAGAGGGCTGGTCCGTTCTGTTTTTTGTTTTGTTAATAGTTTCTTTTTTTTTTTTTTTTTAAATTGATTTCAGAGAGGAAGGGAGAGGAAGAGATAGGAACATCAATGATGAGAATCATTGATCGGCTGCCTCCTGCATGCCCCACACTGGGGACTGAGCCCACAACCCTGGGCATGTGCCCTTGACTGGCATCGAACCCGGGACCCTTTTGTCCGCAGGCCGACGCTCTACCCAATGAGGCACACCAGCCAGGGCTTCATTCTGGCTTAAAACAAGTTTGCACACTCTTGGAACTTCTCTTTTCTGGAGGCAGGGCTGGGGGCCACAGTGAGGCTGGACGGGGTGGGAAGGTTACGGGAAGGAGGCAGGGGGACCCCTGGTCCGCGGCGGGAGGTGGGGCGCCACTCACGAGGAAGCGGAGCCAGGAAACTGCCCAGTGGACCGAGGCTCAGGGAGCCCCAGGCTCAGGGCGAGGAAGCGGCCTGCTGCTCCGGGGCTCAGAAGAAAACGTTCCATTTCTCAGGGAGGTTTAGGGAGCGTCGCGGAGCCACACGCCTGGGCTTGGGAAGGCTTCCCATTCAGCCTCTCAGATGGCAAAGCCCCTCCGGTTACAGAGCGGCCTCCGGGCACAGCAAGCCCGGGCGGACGGGGGTCTTCCCTCGGAAACGCCTGACCGTCCAGCCACCCCGGCCTTCAGCCCGTCCACCCTCAGGGCCTGGCCCGCAGGGCGTGGCTGCCGCAGCCTCTCCCGCCGCACGCGTCAGGCTAGGTGCCCGCAAGACAGCGCTGTGTCTTTGGCTGGGTTAGAGCATGTGCCCAGCCCACCAGTCAGTGTGTGTGTGTGTGTGTGTGTGTGGCTGTATGAGTGTGTGTGTCAGTGTGTGTGTGTGGCTGTGTGAGTGCATGTCTGTGCGGCTGTGTGTGTGGGTCAGTGTGTTTGTGTGAATGTGTGGCTGTGTGTGTGTGTCATTGTGTGACTGCATGTGAGTGTATGTATGAGTGTGTGACTGTGCAGTGTGTCAGTGTGAGTGTGCATGGTCCTGCTTCATCCCAAAAGGGTGACACCACCACAGGATCTGGATTCTTGCGATCACTTGTCCCCAGCGGACGGGCAGCACTCACAAACACGGCTCGCGGTGGGCCGGCGTGGCAGGCTGGGGCGCTGGCCCTCCGCTGGGCTCAAGGCCCCGTGACCTTTGTGCAGCGAGGGCCGTTCCCTTACTTCATGGCTCAGCGGGGAAACACGCCGGGTCCACGTGGCTTAGTGGAAACGCTCAGGCCCACGCGTGAGGTTCACCGAGGCCGCTGCAGCCTGGACAGGGCTTTGTGTTCTGAGAAAGGAGCAGCAGGCAGGCCGCTCTGGACCCTCAGTCCTCCCTGTAGCCTGGGCGGGCACCCCCAGGCCGTGGCCCCTCACTGGGCTGGAGGCAAGGTGACCAGGTCCCCCCGCTCCCCTGAGGCTGTCCAGGCCTGTGCGTGTCGGCCCACGGCTGCGACTTGCCAGTGTATCTCACAGCCACCCCGAGCTCGGGAGCAACCTGCCTGCTTCCTAATTAGAGGCCTGCCCTTCAGGGCGTGACGTCTTCTTGAACTTTGCGGTTTGCAAACGAATGGGAAGGAGCAGGAAGGAGGGCAAATTAGCTCTGGCCTTTGGCAGGTGCCCTTTGGGAACGAAAGGCGGCTCCTATTGGCTTTAGGGGGTCGAGTGCAAAGTCAAATATCAAAAGGTCATGACTAGAAAGGGCCACGTTCTAAACACAGCAATGCAGGTCGGATGGGGGGCCAGGGCGGCGCCCACGACTGCGGTCCCTTTGAAGCACAGTCGTCCCGAAGACGGGGCTTGAGTCCCTGCGCCTGAGATGGTCTGGATGCGCAGCTGAGGCTGCTCGGACGTCCGCCGAGCTCCCACTCAGGTCTCGGAATCTTCTCTTCAGAGCGAACAAGGAGGGTGGGTGGGTGGCACAGTGACCACGTGGAAAAGGAACCACGCCCCACACTGTGACCACTTCCCCGAGCATCCGTGCGCGTGTGCCTGCCAGGGATGCCACCGACCCCGCACTGTCTGCCCTCTCTCATGTGATATTGACTGTATGCTGGCACTAGCACCTGCACACAGTAGGTGCACAGGAAGGATTTGCCATGTGAGAATTTGGTGTGATCTCTCACAGGACTTCGCCGCTGGATGCCCAGGAGGAGGCTGCACGCTGAGAGGGATCGAGCAACCAGCCCAGTCACCTGTTTGGGAGCAGAGCAGAGACCTGAGCCTGGCTTCCTTATTCCAGTCAACATTCGGCAAATGTTTATTGAGCACCTACTGTGTGCAAGGGGCAGAGCAACACCCAAGACAGACCCAGTTCCTGCCCTCACGGAGCTGGCCCTCTCGTGGCGGGAATGGCCATGACAAGTAAACAAATGACTAACATCCAATGCTATGGGTGGTCTGAAGGGCAGCCAGGGGGCAGCAGGGGCAGGACGTGGACAGCGAGTGGTCAGGGAGGCCTGTCCCACAGGTTGCTCAGCCTGCGAGAACACGTGTGCACACAACAAAGTTCGTAAGAGCAGAACACTGCTTACCTACAACCAACGTTAGATTCAACACCTAAAGAACGATCGGTAAGTGAAAACACGCTAAGGAGCCCATAAAGTGGATGCAGAGACAGACAAGCCACATGTGGGTCAAATATGTACAAATCACACGCCTGACAAAGGAATCGTATGCAGAGAACTCCCAAAACTCGGTATTAAAGAAACGATCGAGCCCGGCTGGTGTGGCTCAGTGGTTGAGCATTGACCCATGAACCAAGAGGTCACCAGTTCGATTCCCAGTCAGAGCACATGCCCGGGTTGTGGGCTTGATCCCCAATGTGGGGCGTGCAGGAGGAGCCGATTGATGTTTCTCGCTCATCAATGTTTCTATCGCTTTATCCCTCTCTCTTCCTTTCTAAAAAAAAAAAAAAAAATCAATAAAAACACATTTCAAAAAAGAACAACAGATCCAACTAGAAAATGGGCAAAAGACATGCACAGATATTTCACCCGAGACAACATACAGATGGCGCAGAAGCACATGAAGAGATGGGCCACATCGTTAGCCCGCAGAGAAATGGAAATAAAAACCAAAATGAGATGTCACTCCACACCCATCAGGACGGCTGAAATAAAGAGCGACAATACCAAATGCTGGTGAAGACACTGCTGGTGTGAATGTGAAATGCCACGCTGGTATTTCCTTTTAAAACTAAAAATGGACTCACTCTATGACCCAGCACATGTATGCTGGGCATGTACGCCCCACAGAAACGAAGACTGCCTTTCACGCAACCTGCACATGCGTGCTCACGACGGCTTTGTTGTTCCCCGTTTGCAAGCTCAGAAGGTGCCCGTGACTCAGTCCCACCCTGCAGACCCTGTCCCCGGCCACAGGTGGTGCAACGGGGCGGGAGGACAGGGCCCTGCGTGACTGCATGGAACCGAGCGGCTGTCTGATCTGACCTGCTCCTCTAAGAGAAGGAGAAGTGAGTGTGCACATTGTGTGAGCCCTACATTTGGGGCCTCTGTGTTAGAGGTAGGTCTGCCCAGGGACGAGAAGCAGGTTTCAAAATGGTACACAGTAGGATCTTTTTTACAAGTACACATACAAATGTGTCCGTATGAAGGTCTGGAAAGCCAGCCACCAAAGCGCCTGGTAATTCTCTCTTGCTGGTGGGGACTTATGAATATTATATTTTTTTCTGTGTTTATCCACATTACCTAATTTCCTTTTTTAAAAAATATATTTTTATTGATTTCAGAGAAAAAGGGAAAGGGATAAGGAGACAGAAACATCAGTGATGAGAGAATCATTGATCAGCTGCCTGCTGCATGCCCCCTACTGGGGATCAAGCTTGCAACCCAAACATGTGCCCTGACAGGGAATTGAACCATGACCTCCTGGTTCAAAGGTTGACGCTCAACTACTGAGCCACGCAGGCCGGGCCACGTTACCTAATTTTCTATAAAAGGAACATACGTATTCCTTTTGTAATTAACACCTTTCCTGCCGCTCACGAGCTTTCTCGTGTTCCGTGTGCCATCTGTTAAGGACCGCTCACGAGTTTTCTCGTTTTTCACGCACCATCTGTTATGGACCTTAGATGTCAACACACTGTCTTGTCCACATCGAATGAAGTGATCTCATTGGTGGAAACCATGCAGGTCAATCTACGAAAAACTATATAATTGCACGAACCCATAAAGCATTGCAGATACATTGTATTTTGGTCATTCAAATAGTCTTTGTCTTCTAGTTCCTGGTGCTTCGAGAAAATGTTTTACTCAGTACCATACGTTAAAAAAGTACTAGGAACTTTAATTGTTTAATTGTTTTTGTAAATAAAAATGTTGCCGAAGCCGGTTTGGCTCAGTGGATAGAGCGCTGGCCTGGGGACTGGAAGGTCCCAGGTTCGATTCCGGTCAAGGGCATGTACCTGGGTTGCGGGCACATCCCCAGTAGATGTGCAGGAGGCAGCTGATCGATGTTTCTCTCTCATCAATGTTTCTAACTCTCTATCTCTCTCCCTTCCTCTCTGTAAAAAATCAATAAAATATATTAAAAAAAAGTTATAATTATTGAAAAACAACACCTAAAGTGCATTATGATCTGTAGTTATGATGATTTAAATAACATGCAGTTTGCCTGAAAACATGTGGTCCCTGGTGTATGTCTTAGAGATTTCTATGCGGTACGAAAGGTGTTAAGAAAGCAAGCCTACGGTTGAGGTGAGAACCAGGCATTCGATGACAGTGAGCACTGCATTCAGTAACAACCCACTCCGCAGCGGGCTGGTGAAGCCTGTGGGGTCCCAGGCCGGCTCCCCAGCTCCCGCCTCTCCCCGTCCTCCCGCCCCCTTCTCCCCAGGGACGCCTGCCTCACTGTGGTGTCTCTGTGGACACGGGAAGCAGCTGCAGCCGAGGCCGAGCCCCGCACACCGTCCCCCAGGACGGCCCCTCTCCAGCTGGAATTTCAGACTCAAATGGCACAGAGACAGGCCGGAGCGGCTCTGGAGCAACTAGTCACCCCCAGCCGCCCCACGTTACCGGGCTGAGCGTGAACTTTATGGTTTCCCGCTCACGTCCTAATAACAGGAAGCTGCTGACCTGCAATTTAAAATCCAACTGGAAAGTCATTTTTTGAGGTTCCTTTCCCCTAATTTAAGGAGCGGGGTGGGAATGGGAGGGAGGGTGGCAGAGATGGGAGAGAGGCCTGCTGTCCTGGAGTGCAGCCGCATTATTCCCGAGCAGGAGAGCCGAGGCTGGGGCAGGCGGCTGTGCACGCCCGGAAGGGGCAGCTGCACCTCGAGGGGCGGGGGGAGGGGGGGGTGTTGGGAGGGCAGGTGGGAGGACCGGCACACCCTCTCCTGTCAAGTGCAGGACAAGGAAGGTCCGAGTTGCCCGCACGCTGGCAGGGACACGGGAGCTGGGGTGAGCGACTCTTACACTCTGCCCTCCATCCTCAGACCCTGACGCTCCCCTGCCTCCCGCCCCTTATGCTGGCGGCTGAAGCGGCCGTCCCTTTCAGGGTGACCTTCAAAGGCTCTGGATTTAGCAGCGGGCCCCCACTCTGACACTCCGAGCGCGGAGCTGTGTGCGTTCACACGGAAAGATCGCCACTCGGCCCGCGGCGTGCGTCAGCGGGTGAGGTGTGAAAGCCGGCTCCCAGTTTAGTGCGGGAGGAAACCTGGGCAGACTTCAGCGGCTCCGCTCGCTGTCCGTCCTGGGGGTGCCTGCCGACTCGGTCGCCTGGGCGCACCAGCTTGGGCGGCACGGCGCGGGCAGAGCTCTCCGCGGGGCCCAGAGCACCTGGCGGGACCTCCAGCCGTGCACCCGCCTGGTGACAGTGAGACTCCCGGCGCGGAGCCGATGCGGAGCTGGCGGGTGATAATTAAGTCACATGCAGTCCCGTGCGGGTCCTTTAATATTCTCGGGCCGCAGCTGAGCGTGGGAACTGAAACTGCGGAACGCGAAACCTCGGGTGAGGGGGGATGGGGACGATGCGCGCCCCAATGTCCTCGATTCTGCATTTTCCTGCGAGGCCGCACACAAGCGCCTGGGGGAAAGAAGGGGCCATGCCCAGGTCAGGGAGCTGCAGGCGCTGCTGCTGGAACCCTGTGGAGGGACTGCCTGTCACGTGACGGACGGTAAGACAGGAGACGGGAGAAATCGCCCAGCCCCTTGGGACAGATGAAGGACGTTCCCAATTCATGTCCGCTGAGTGCGGGGCCCCTCCTCCCGGAGCCCGTCAGTCACTGGGGGCTCCTCACCCAGCTGCGGGGCCCACCCAGGGCTTCCGCTCAGTCGCTCGGGCTCTGCTGGGGCTGGGAATGTGTGTTTCTGCTGAGCTCCCAGGACCACGCTGCTGGGCCACACTGGCCCTCCCTGTTGTTTCCATCAAGTCCTTCACCCTCGGGCTCCGCGCCCGTGGGGGAGTGGGAGTGTCTGGGCCACACACGCGGGACCGCCCATTCCCTTGGCCATCTCCGAAGGCGGTGTCCCTGGCATCGCTCGCCGCAGAGAAGGTGACCTGCAGCGGGGCCGGCGCGAAGGCCCTGGAGACGCCGCTCTCCTTGAGAACTCACCCACTCGGGTGACGAGCCAGCAGACGGGGCTGGAACCTGCTCACAGCAACATTTAGGCCCCACGTCGGGCAGACACGCCAGGCCGGGCGGCGCCTCCCTTCGCTCGGGGTGTGTGTTCCTGGTTTAGTAAAAAGAAGCACCATGCACTTTTTTCTCAAAAAGGATGAAGGTTCTCGAGTGGCCAAGTGTCTGAAAGGGAGGGCGCCCACACCCTCTGAGAGCAGCAGAGGCGAGTCCTCCCCTCGGAGAACTGCTCTCGGCGCAGACGCACCCAGGCTTTCGCCAAAGGCCGGGTCTGCCCACTCCTCTGCCCGATCGTAAAGGGGCGTCAGAGATAGGAAACAGCGTGTGCTGGGGACAGGTTTATTGTCATAAAAATAAGTTACAAAACGCAACGCCAGCATGACTGCACGAACACGGGCTCGTGGAAACATGGGGAACGCGACCCGGGGCGATTCCCCGGGAGGCAGAGCGACCACGAGCTGCCGGTGCCCTCATCCCGGGTCTCAGGTGGCTGTGCCGCCCGCAAGGTGTCCCGTCCACCGGACGGAGTCTGTCCTTCGGAGGCTCTGCCTCAGAGCCAGGCTGTCCTTGGGGGGGTGGGGGTAGGGGGGGCCATGGGTGGTCTGACCCTTGACCCGCTGTGGGGGAGGGTTGGGGAGGGGCGGTCACTGCCGGCAGGTGTCGTGGAAGGCTTCGAGGGTGCGGAAGTCCCTCCAGGTTGGGGGCAGGCCGTCCTGCAGGAACCTCCCGCAGCGCTGGCAGGGCGCCTGGAACAGCTTCATGTAGCTTCTCAGCCAGGTCTAGAGAGAGCGCGGAGAGAACCAAAGACAGGAATCGGTGCCTCCAAGGTCACCCTTCCTCTCAAGCCTAGTGACCTCTCGGTCAGAGGGCCAAGGTGGCCGAGTCGTCACTGGGCTGCAGCGGGACCCACAGGCCACACTGGACCCCACAGGCCACACTGGACCCCACAGGCCGCACTGGACCCCACTGGCCCCACTGGACCCCACCGGCCACACTGGACCCCACAGGCCACACTGGACCCCACAGGTCACACTGGACCCCACAGGTCACACTGGACCCCACTGGCCCCACTGGACCCCACAGGCCCCACTGGACCCACAGGCCACACTGGACCCCACAGGGCCCCACAGGTCACATTGGACCTCACAGGTCCCACTGGGCCCCAGAGGTCATACTGGATCCCATAGGTCACACTGGGCCCCACAGGTCACACTGGACCCCACAGGCCACATTGGACCCCACAGATCACACTGGGCCCCACAGGCCACACTGGGTCCCACTGGGCCCCACAGGTCACATTGGACCCCACAGGTCACACTGGACCCCACTGGGCCCCATAGGTCACACTGGGCCCCACTGGCCACATGACCCCACAGGTCACACGGCCCATCTTCACTTCTGCACTGGCCCCCACTAAACTGAGGGAGCTTTTAAATGGAAGTTCCTCCTCTCAGGCAGGTCGCGCTCCGGGGGGATGGGCAGGAATGGCCCACAGCCGGGGGCGGGCGCACATGGGCACGTACCCCGGGCGGTGGGCAGTGTCTGCTGACGCCAGCATGGGTCCCTCCTGTTCCCACCAGTGGTCGAGGACATGTGTGGAGGGAGGACGCATCGCTGATACTTCAGAATTCCCCCTGAGGCCAACACGCCTCTGCCTAACCGGATTCCGGGTCATTGCTCACGGTCACGGTGCGGCCAGCACACCTGCGGGGAAGGCGAGGGGGGGCGGGGAGAACCCGGTGCCACCGATAACGTAGTAAGTGGGGGAGTCCCGCTCGGCGGTTCAGAGTGCAGCCCCCTCGGCATCATGCAGAAGCACGAGACTCACGGAGCTCCACCCCCAGCTCAGGGAGGGCCGCTGCAGACCAACCCCCCCACATCCTCCCACACCCCACCCACCATTCGCTGCGAGAGCTCCTGCACCCCGCCATTCCCTGTCCTCCGAGTTACGTCGGTAAGGGACACTGCTCGCTGAAGAGGATGGCTGACTTACTGATACGGACCTTCTCTCGTCATCACAGCCGCCTTCAGGGCAGCCTGTGCCTGTCACCACCGCCTCCCAAGGCCCCGGGTTGGAGGTGGTGCGTGCGTGAGTGCGTGCGTGTATGCGTGTGTGCGTGTGTGAGTGTGTGTGCGCGCGTTTTAATTCAGTCTCCACAGAGACTGTCAAAATGTGCCAAGGTTTCAAGTGGTCATGGCGGAGTATGGGGAAAAGTTTTCAATTAGCAATAATGGCCCCTTAGACAAGCCTCATTGGCTGCGGTACTGCCACTGTGCAGAACCTGCTGGAGGTTTTGGTAATAACCGTGAGGAGGTCAATGGGTCATTCAGTTAAACTATTTATCCTTCGGTGCTGATCAGATTCAAATGCTCCCCAAGCCTCCAGGTAAGTCGCCACGGAAAGCGGGCGTTACGACCCCTTGGGGTGAACCAAGCCCTGTGTGCACCCAGAGATGAAGGCCCATGGAGGGCGGGCCCAGAGGGAGCCGTGCATCTGGACACAGGGCCGATCTGAGGTCCATGCAGGCCTGACGCTCAATGACGCCACACTGCTAATGCCTGCCATCCGCCAGCAAGTTAGTAGGTCACATCGGATTTGACGCTTATGTCCACACGAGTGACCCTGGACACATGAGCGAGCCCCTGCGTGGACGGCGCTGAGCACCGAGGAGCCAGGGTGTGTCCCCTCAGAAACGAACTGCAGCTTCACTGTGAGGCAAACCCGATCGGAAAAAGGGCACGAGCAACACCCCACCCGCTGCCAACGCTGTGGACTGTGGACAGGCAAGTCCTCCCGTGGCTCCCTGCCCAGCAGCCTTGCTGGCACGGACTGGAGGCGGCCACAGTGAAGGACGGGCCCGCTGGTGGGAGAGCGTGGAGCGAGGTGCACACCGTGGGTAGTGCTGCCAGGCTGTGCAGAGCCAGTGGCCGGCCCAGCTTAGTGACTGGTGGTCACGTGATAAACGGGGCAGTGGCGTGCGATGACCTGGCTTGGGGGCGGGGGGGTGCGGAGCGGTCCTGATTTCAGTGCCTGCTGATTTCCGTGGTGCAAACACCCAGCTCCGACCCAACTGGTGAGCAGCAGCTCGCTACACTCTGAACGGTGAACAGGAGCGGCAGGAGCTGAGCCGCTCCCCACGGGGCCTTCCCCATCCTGGGCCCAGCTCCAGTCGGAGGGTGAAATGTCGGGGAGAAGCGCAGGCTTGTCTTAGCCACTGAACCCATTCAGCGCCAAGCACACCGGCGCAGCCAGGAGCTCAGTGACCTCTGCCCGAGGGAAGCTGGGGACAGCGGGAAGTCCCTTCCCCAGCACCAGCTGTCCCGCAAGGACAGAAAACACCCTCGCTCATCAGCCGTTGCTCCTCCCGGACCCCTTCCCAGCATAAAGCAAGTATCATTACCCTGGCCACCTCCCGAGAGGCTCTCACTGTGTGTGGATGGAACACCCACCTGCCCCTGAGGTTCCCACCTGCCCCTGCTGGTCCCGCCTGCCCCTGCGGTTCCCACCTGCCCCTGCGGTTCCCACGTGCCCCTGCGGTTCCCACCTGCCCCTGCTGGTCCCACCTGCCCCTGCGGTTCCCACCTGCCCCTGAGATTCCCACCTGCCCCTGCGATTCCCACCTGCCTCTGCGGTTCCCACCTGCCCCTGCTGGTCCCACCTGTCCCTGCTGGTCCCACCTGCCCCTGAGATTCCCACCTGCCTCTGCGGTTCCCACCTGCCCCTGCGGTTCCCACCTGCTCCTGAGGTTCCCACCTGCCCCTGCGGTTCCCACCTGCCCCTGAGGTTCCCACGTGCCCCTGAGGTTCCCACCTGCCCCTGCGAGCTTTACTCAGGGGATTCGGGCTTAAATGAGCCTTAGCAATTAGCCACTTACCATGAAGGACCGGACCACGACGTCTGGCATCTGGGGCAGCTGGTAGTGCAGCAGGGCCGTGGTGGCGTGGTCTGTCACCTGGGGACCAAGGACAGTGACCGAGTTAGAGGCCACTCCAAATCCGCAGAGAAAACAAGACCCACACACTCCTTTCAGTGCAAACAAGTCTGCTTTCGCACGCGCTGGAGGGAAGGCGTCGGCAATGAAATCTCAAGTGCCAGGTCAGTCTGCAGACTGGGGGTGGGGGCAGAAAGGAAGGTGTCCAGGCCTGAAGGTGAGCGCAGCACGGAACATTCCAGCAACCTTAGGATCAGGAATGTGGCCACTTCTGAGGACCTTTCCCTGGGCCTCACTATAGCTATCCTTCTGAGGCACCTCGTCCCGAAAGTATGGTCTCTCGCCAGCCCTCCGACGGGAGTTGTCCGTCTCAGCTCCTGGAGCCGCAGCCACCACCCACCCCCCACTCCAAGCAGCACCCCACTTCAAGCAGCCCCCACTCCAAGCAGCACCCCCACTCCAAGCAGCCCCCACTCCAAGCAGCTCCCCACTCCAAGCAGCCCCCCAGTCTAGCCCTGCCCTGTCTCAGTGGCGCTTCTGGAACACAGGGCCGATCTTGCAGGCCTGAGGCTCGATGACGCCACCACTGCTAATGCCCACCATCCACCAGCAAGTTAATAGGTCACATCGAACTTGATGGTTATGCCCACACAGGGTTTATGCGACTGTCCTCATTGGGGGTGCTTGCATTACAGACGCTGCGACACTCGGTGCACAAGAAAGACAGTGGTCCCCCTCGTGCCGACTCCCCGGCTCCCCCCACCCGCAGCGCACGTGTGATGCACTGAGGGCCTGAGAGCCGTTATGCACACCAGCCAGGTGGCAGGCAGAGGGCTGGCCTGGCCCCACTCGCTGAGTTGCCAACGATCCAGAAAGGAGACCAGCTGTGGGCCCGCACCCAAGGCCAGAGGCCACGCCCAAAGCATGAGGACCAGGCTCCCCAGCTCACAGAAGGCTCATAGACCCTCTCCAGGCCTCAGTTTCCCCGATACAATGGCCATGCAGGCAAAGCCTGCCTCCCGCCCCTCCTGCTGCCCTGGACCCTGGACTTGGCCTCTGCCCACTGACCCTCATGGCTGCTTGGTGGCTGGTGAGCCCCACTAGGTGAACACTCTAGGGGCACGGATCACGCCCATCTGGTTTGTGCTGTGTCCCCCAGGCCCAGACATCACCTGGCATCTAGCAGGTGCTCAGTACGTATTTGCTGAATAAGAAATAAACTTAAAAGTGCCCACTCACCAAAGGCCACACACCAGAAACACCTGCCTGGCTTTCCTGCAAACGCATGACTGTTGGGGTAACCGGCGCTGCTTCAAGCACAAAGACTGATTTTAGTTTAAGCCTCTTGACAGACAGCTTTCTAAAACCTCTTTACACAGCAGCGATGGTAACTTGGTAAAGGGCAGTGGTGAGTGGTGTGAAGGTAATCGCTGCAAAACTGCAAAGCTCGCTCACTCGGCCCAGTGGTACCTGAGCCCGAAAGCTCGCTTCCTCCCCATCCCGATGCCTTGCTCTGAACCTCGCAGGTGCCACTTTATAGGCTGAGGAGACAGTCTTCACCACCACAGGATTTCTGGAGAATTCTTTCTCCTGCACCTTCCATTCAGTTCATAAAGCGCCCCTAATAAAACCCCGCCACCTCACCACCACGGTCACAGCAGGGGACCCGGCCTGCTGTCCCCTAGCCTGGGTGTCCTCCTTCCCAGCCGTGGAAGGTCCCCTCCAGCCCCGGAGCCCCCAGGGGGGAGCCTGGATCTGCACTTCAGCAGCCTGAGCACCTGGCCTGGGCCCAACTCCCAGTCAGACTGCCCCCCAGAGGCCACGGCCGCGGCCACGGCCACGGCCAGGATGCTTTGTTCAGACGCACAGTATCTTCGCTTTCCTGTTGACAACTTTTAACACGAATGACCAACATTTAAGTTCAGGAAACTTCACCCAACTCAGATCCCCGGCTTCTCCTGCAGTATCAGGTCTGGGGCAGCAACCCGTGCCTCCCCGAGGACCAGTGTGAGTAGAAGCGAGTCCCGCCATGTGACATGCTGGCCCCCACACAGCCACATGGCCACCCTCAGTGTGAGTCCAGGTGGGGCGGGCCTTGGGGTGGGCTCTGTGCCGGCCCCCAGGGTACACCAGCCTGCTTCACCATGCTGTGCGCCTGGCCCCTGTGACCTTCGGAATTTAGGGCATTTCCCCAAGATCCTGCCACGAATCTCTGCCCAGAATCCTCTGCTCATGGAGTGCCTGGCCTGAGCCCACCTCCTCCTCCTTTCCTTGGTTGACCTTGGGACTTGCCCGCTCCTGGCTGTTTGATAACTGCCTTCCAGAAACATCTAAAGCGCTCTCGCCAACCTGCTTCTCCTCCGGCTGCTCAGTGACGGTAACACCACCTGCCCAGGGGTCTAAGCCGACACCTGGGCTTGTCCATGGTGCATACTCAAGTCTCTGGGTGCTGGGGTGGCACATCCTCTACCTCGACTCTCCCTGCTTCTTCCCACACCTGTCTAAGCCCTGCTGTTCCTCCCAGCCCTGCCTCAGTGAGGCACTAGCAGGACCTTCTGCCCCGGGGCAGAGGCTGTGGGCTCTGGAGGGCTGAATGGGCCTCCACCTCCCAGCAGTGCCACCCAGGGCAGGCACTGCAGCTTTTCTGGCTGCAGTCTTCCCATCTGGAAAATGGGATAACTGACACCTGCCACGTGGGCTACTTGTGAGCACTCAATCAAACAGTTCGTGCAGGGCAGGCTGTTTGACCAACATTAGTGGGTATGCAGCCAGATCCAAACATGCCCTCACTGTGAAGACACTCTCAGGGTATGAGAGCACACAGAACAGAATCCAGAGGGGAGACCCTCAGGCCTTGGTCCCGCCTCCTCTCCTCCCCCCTCTGCTGAAAACACTGTGGGTCCTCGAGTGCCCTCCCAGCTCCCATCCCCCTTTCGGACCAGTTCAGATCCATGTGCTCAGGGAGGCCTCCCAGGATCCCGAGGGGACATACCTCAGGCTCAGATCATTTCTGCCGCGGCATTCCTCGGGACTGAATGTGTATGATTACTCTTTGTGACTTTCGTTTACTGTTTGCGACTGAGTTGACGTGAATTCTGAGAGGCAGAGACCCTGCCTGTCCCGCCCGACCCTGAGGTTCCTGGCCCGTGTGCCGACTGGATGGTGCACTCCGTGGCTGGGCCATCAGGGAGACCGGCTCATGTGAAGTGTGTGGGGGGCAGAGAGCGAGGCCTCCACGGGCTGGGGATGGGACTGGAGCCAAGGACTCTGGGCCCCGGCCCACCTGGCTGCCTGGGAACCTGCACGCTCTGGGCCGGGAGCGCCAGGGCTCACCGCCAGGCCCTGCCCTTCAGGCTCCTGGACTTCCCAGTTCGGTTGGGCCACGGGGCTGGCCCAGCAGACGCACCAGGACAGGGACGGGTGTTACTTCCCTTGGAGCCGGAGAAGGCAAGTGTGGATCCCTGCCCGCCCCCTGCTGGTCGGGGACACGCTCAGGTGGACTCACAGGTGGGGGTGCCTTGCTGAACCGGGTCCCGAGTGATGGAAGCCCAGCTCTCGGGCGACTCGGGGGTGTGCAGTGTGAGCAAGAAGTAAAGTGGTTGTTGGAGTGACAGACTGAGAGGCTCATCTGTCGCAGCAGCACTACCGTCCCCTTCTCCCGGCTCTTCCTCCGGATACTGCTCGCCCACCCGCCAGGGGAGCCAGGCGCCGGCCAGGCCCGCAAGGTTGCCCTGTGGCGAGGACGTTCCCTCCAGGAACGGCTGCCTGAGATGGGGTTCGAGGATCAGCAGCACTGGCCTCGTGAGCTCTGGGCCCTGCCGGAACCGGGACCAGGGTCTCCGGGCTGGGCCCAGCACTCAGCCAGCCTCTGCAGCTATTCTTAGGGATCAAAGTGCAGGAGGGTGCAAATGGCAACGAGCACAAGTCCCGGGGCCTGCTCCCCAGCAAATGCTAAGGGCGGCGGGGTGGGGCTCCCCCAGACTGGACTTTCCTACAGACTCTCAATCGCCCCTTGTCAGGGAGGGGCAGGCCTCCAGCAGCCAGGAGGTGGGGTCCAGGCACTGGGGTGGTGGGGGGTGAGGAGGGGGGGGTGGGCCCTTGGCTTTTGAGTCTGTGCATAAAACCAAGGAGGGCAAATCTGAAGGGGAGTGTGTTGTTTTCAAGAATCAAGGTAAACGTGCCTGCTGAAATGTCACAGGGTGCCATGGAGGGGGGTGCCGTGGAGTGGGGTGCCGTGGAGGGGGGTGCCGTGGAAGGGGGTGCCGTGGAGAGGGTGCTGGCGGCGTGTGGGGTCCTCCTACTCCCAAAGGTGCCTTTTCAGGACCTCGCGGGGTTACTTACTAACCAAGTCACTGCATTCATGGGGCCTGTATGCTCGTGCCCCTCGCACTTTGTCCCCATGGCAACTAGCTGGGTGCTCTCTTTATTTTCATTTTATAGAAGAGGAAACAGACTTACAGCGGGGAGGGCGATGGCTGTCTGAGCCTGTGGCCTTCCTCCCTGCAGATGCCCCTGGCACGTGCCCAGGTGCCCAGGATGCCATCCCCCCCAACCAGCCCGCGGCGTCTTCGGGCAGCCAGAGTCCCAGCCGAGGCGCAGGTTAGGAGCTCTGTCACGTGGCTACTACTCAAGCGCGGGAGAGAGTTAACTGGGGAGTGTTCTCCAGACTCGGAGTCGTGCTCCCAGCTCTGCTCTGGCAGGTGGCTCCCAGGCAGGCACCTACCCCGTCTTCCCATCACTGGGTCGTTTTCCAACCCAGGTTGCAGGCTCGCTTCCAAAAGGCCCAGCGAGACGTAGTCCTTCAACTGCCAAACGGTCACGGTTTCTCTAGTGCGCACGGGAGCGTTTAATCTCTCGTCTCCCCATCAGCGGTTACAGGAGCAAGTTAACAGAAGGAAGCGAAGCGGACTCTGGCGTTTCCCCTCCCTTCCTCCCAAACTCCTCCACGGCTGGTGCCTGGTGCCCATGACCGAACTTCAAAGCACCAGGCAAGACAGGGCTGCCGAAAGTTGGAGAAACTCACCGGAAGGAGCATCCTTCTTGTCAAAGCCGTCCACCTTCAATGTTTTTGTTTTACACTTTTCAACAACAAAGGTTTTTTTTGCTCAGCATCCGAGACAGAAAAAGGGGGCCTGGGGCAACATCATCAACAAAAACTTGCCATGAAGTAATTTAAATCGACGCCAGCCCAGGAGGACAGGCGCCAGGTGCACGGAAAGCTAACGAGACTCCCTGGGAGATGAAAGCGGCCGCAGAGGCTGAGGAAGGGCGTCTGCTCCGAGAATGGAGCCATTCACAAGCCAGCGGGCGGGGCTGAAAGCGCGAAAAGACCTAATGCTTAGCCTGGGTGACACGTCCATCGCCTGCCAGCAGATGCGCGTTGTCTTTTCTCCCATCGCTGCCAGGGCTCACAGATCCCCCCCAGGCGCAGGGAACCCAGCTCAGAGAAGAAATCTTTCAGGAGACCTTGAAACAGCTGCCAGTCAGCACACTGGAGGAGCCACCAGTCAAAACAAGTGTCCCAAAGCGCCCCCACCATACTGTGCGCAAGGAGTGGCGACACCTTCACGCCGGGATCTGAGCGCTGGAGGGCACCCCGGAGATGACAAGCTATTTTAGCTGCTCCCCCAGCGGAGCTGCCTGCTCACTGAGCACCTGCCCCGGGCAAGGGCTGGTCCCCACCCACAGCCCGGGGAGGGGGAGGGCACAGGCTCTGGGGCCGACTGCACCAGCTGGGGTCCGGCCTGTCACTGAAAGCCAGTGACCTTGGACAGGGTACATGTACTGGAAGGGAAGGCACTTGAACAGGGTCTGACAAAGAGCAAGCACCCCAGGAGGGAGGGGTCCCACAAGGACCTCGTGATGGCCTGTGAGAATTTCATTTCCCAGTCACAGGGAGGGGGGCTGGCCTGCCCGAGCCCAGCAGCTCCTGAGCAGCCGGCAGGACTGTGCCTCAGGGGGTGCAGGGGGAGGGGCAATGGCCACTCCAGCCCTTCCCTGCGCCAGGGCAGGACTGTGTGTGTGTGTGTGTGTCCACTCCAGGCCGTCCCCGCACCAGGGCAGGACTGTGCGTGTGTGTGTGTGTGTGTGTGTGTGTGTGTCCACTCCATGACGTCTCCGCACCAGGGCAGGACTGTGCCCGGAGTGTGTGTGTGTGGGGGTGTCCCCACTCCAGGCCTTCCCCACGCCAGGGCAGGACTGTGCCTGCAGTGCCGAGTGGCCCTGAGCCTGACCAGGCTCCAGAGTTCCACATGCTCTCCCTGTGCAGCGGGCCAATGCCATGACTCCATTGTCTGTCCGCACACGCCCCACCCCTGATAAGCTAGGAGAGATGAGGCCTCGGGTTAGAAGTACGTCCTGCAAGATTAGTAAACAGGGAAAGTGAAGCCCCGAGTGTTTAGAAGTTGTGTATTGAAAAGAGGAGCCTGCTAGAGAGCCGACTGTGGCGTCCCTCCGGCCGACACCTGCTGCTGCCCACTGTGAGGGGCGGCCCTCTGGCCGCAGCAACGAGCACAGAGGCAGCAGGCAGACAGCAGGAACAGAGCTGCAGGAGACGGGCTCGGGCCCGCATCCTCACTATCTGATGACCCGGCTGCATCGCCACTTCCCGCAGAGGCCCTTGGGATGAGAGCGGCTGGGGTCAGGTGGCTGCAGGGCCTGACCGCTCACCCTGAGGTGCACCTGTGCCAGCAACTCCACCCTCGCCAGCCAGTGACAAAGTCCTTCTCTCAAAAAGAGCAAGCCCATCCCCGCAGGCAGCAGATGAGCCCTCCCCTCCTGCCTCCACCTGCCCCACCCCGTCCCCTGGACTTGCCTGCCCCCCAGCAGCACCTGTGGATGCCCCAGCTGTGTGTGTCTGGCCGGTGACAGGAGCCCCGGCTCGCCCAGGCCGTGCACTGCGTGGGGAGGAGGCTCAGGGCCTGTGCGGCGAGGCGGGTGCTGCCCTAGCCTTGCTCCAAGGGCGGCCTGTCCTCTGGGAGCTCCCCTGCTGGGCCTGGAATTAGTGACCAGTCAGGTCTGTCACACACTCTCCGGGAACAGCCGATGCTGGTGCCCGGTGTGCCCAGTTTCAGAGAATGCCTCCTTAGGGGTGACCCTGTCTCTGACTGACAGTGCCTGGTAGCCACTCGGCAACACCCCGAGAGTCTACCCAGAGGCCGTCCCTGCTCGGGACCATGAGTGAGTGCATGTGTGAAGGTGTGAGTGCGTGAACATGTGTGTGGACGAAGCTGCAGTGCAGCCTGCCCCGGCATCACCCCCACCGGGCCCCACCCGGCACAGCGGGTTCTGCTGGCGGGCGGGCTGGGGGCGCCTCTGCCTCCCGGGCCCAGGACAATGGCGGAGGCTGAGAGCGGCCTCCTGGGCTCCGGCCTGTGTGCTGACCCGCAGGGCAGGCTGTGAAGCTGTGCCTGTCGCTGGCACTGCCTCTGCGCCACCTGCTACCTGGGCTGCACCCCCGTCCTTGGCCTCCCTGCCAAGACTAACGCAGGGAGTAGCTGCGTGCTGCCCTCCCGCGTCCTAAGCTACTGGGTGGAAACAGTTTTGAAACGAGGAGGTTAAAGATCCCACCAGTGACTGCCCCTGCGGAGCTTAAATGCCAGAGAAACACGGACGCGCCGAAGCCTTTCTGGCTCTTTGTCCTCCTGCCCTGTGCCGGCCCCCCCATCCCCAGGCGCCTTTCTCTGGATCCGCTGCTGGAGGCTCGCTGGCTGGGAAGAGCCTCCTGGCCCCGAGAGAAGTGCAGAGAGCCCCTGATGAGACTGTCGGCAGCCGGGGAGGGGGGGGCGTGGGGGGATGCGGGGGGGGGGGTGCGGGGGGAGAGACATGGACTAATGAGGAGGAAGGAAAGGGCCGTCACTGCTTCACGCAGAGGAAATGGGACAGGACCGGGTATGCGGGGCTTTAGCCAGGAGAGGCTCGGCCCCAGGAGGAGAGGACACGGGTGTGCTCCTCAGCCCCTGGCACTGTTTTCCAGGAAGAAGGCGGCGAGGCGAGCGGGACACACTGTCACTTCAGTGGGAATAACATGGGCACAACTTTCAAAATTGCATCCCTCGCCCTAGCTAGTGTGGTTCATCGGCCGGCAGACTGAAAGGTCCTGGGTTCGATTCCAGTCAAGGGCACATGTCTGGGTTGCGGGCTGGATCCCCAGCTAGGGGGCGTGCAAAAGGCAGTCAACCAATGATCCCCTCTCATCTCTGATGTTTCTATCTCTTCCTCCCTCTCCTTTCCTCTCTGAAATCAATATAAGTATATTTAAAAAAACAAAACAAAATTGCATCCCTCCTCCGCTTCCATCCCTTCAGTGTTCCTCACTGGATCGAGAAGGAAATCCAAGTTCCGCACCAGGACCTGGGAGACACGCTGCGCAGGCTCTGCCTCCCCCGGCCCCCGCCCCACCTCCACCTTTCCCCACCCGCCACACGCTCAGCCCATAGGCTCCCGGCCCTCCAGGCTCCCGGCCCTCCAGGCTCCCGGCACCAGGCTCTGGGCTGCTGCTTCCAACCTGGGACCTCTTCCCTGGCCGTCCATGTGGCTGCTCCTTCTCACCTTCCTGCCTCAGGTGAGTGTCTGCCCTGAAGGGCCTCCCTCCTGTGACGGCCCCAAGGTGAACCCTCCCTGCTGCTCCTGATAGCAGCCCCCAGTGACACCCTGAGTTATGTCACTGCGCTTCCCTGTCTGTCCCCCCAGATTCCTAGCAGCTGGCACGGTGCCTGGCACATGGCAAAGGAGCCCAATTCATAGCTGTGGCTGAACTGGAAGCAATGAATGAAATGACAACAACTTTGCTGTCTGCACGGCCGGATGGAAGCAGAGAGGATGGACGAGGACAGAAGAAGCGGCAGTGCCCCGTGGGGGGCGGCCCGAGGGCCGGGGAGGTGGGGGGACCCCCCCACGCCCAGGTGTGGAGCTGGTTCAGACACGGCCCTCCCACCAGCAGGAGCTGGAACGTGGACTTTCCTGTAGTATTTCCCAAACAGTACTTCAGGGGAAGCCCAGCCTCTGAAAAAGATGGCACCGGGGGAAAGGGAATGGGTAGGTGCGGGCGGGCCGCCTGCCTCCTGGGGCCCCTAAGGGAACCCATGGGCCACAGGCTCCGAGAAGCTGAGCACAGAAACTATGGGCTGAGCCTGAGACAACTCAAAAGACTCTGACTTTTTAAAAAGGAATAATTTACAATACGAAGCTCGCCCTTTGCAGGTTCTAGTCCACTAGCTCTGACGCACACACCGTGTCATCACCACAACGACACAGAAGGTTCCCATCGGGCCTGGGACCAGCTCCTGCCCCTCCAGCCCTGGGAACGCGGATCTGCTCGCTCCTCAAGGTTGTGTCTTTTCCCGTCACGTAAACGGAACCACACAGTGGGCAGCCTTTGCCTCTGGCTTGTGGTTGTGAGAAAGGCTGGGATGAAAGACCAGCGCTGACACCTCAGAGCATCCGTACTCCCCTCAGTCCTCCTGAGCAAGAAGCCGAGAGCACAGCTTACCTTCTGGAACACTTGGTAGTTGGACTTGGACCATATATCCAGCTGTGGGGAAAGGGATAAAAGTATCGTCAGTGCCAATTTTAGAATCCAGACTTCAAAACACGATGCTCTAGCTGCTAAGCTTGAAAAAATAAGACATGATTATAGAGCAACGACCCCGGTTTGGAAGGATTTAGGATTTAAACGTCCCGCCTGAGGGTCTGCTTTACAGCGTGCTGGTGGCTTGAGGAGCCTGTTGAAGGGATCCCGAGTAACCGTCAGAGCCTGTGGCCAGGGTGCCCGGCCTCGAACCCGGGGAACATGGAGGTCCAAGACGAAACGTGGGCAGGGCTCGGCGTGAACCCAGGCCGGTCCTCCTCTGGCCACACTGGGTCCTACACGGGGCCTTCATGGCAGTCTCACCAAACCTCCCTGGTCTTACAGGTTTGCGTGAGAGATCAAATGGATGCCCCTCACTATTTCAAGAACAAGTGAAGTCTGGCGAACAGAAGCACCCAGAGCCGACGGGAGAGCTCAGGACGGTGCAGCTTAGCGGGGCCGCCAGTACGTTCCCCGGTGCTAAAAAGACAACTTTAATACACAAGGTCAAGAGGTGAGCAAATTGAAACACCTGGTCGATGGGCCTCCTAAAACCTGCTTCTGGGGTTGGCCGCTGGTCAAGGGGGACCTGAGACACAGCTGTTTGAGCCTGTGCTGTGGCATTGATTCCGGAGCGGGTGGGAGCAGGAGCAGCAACCAGCCGGAAGACTGCTCTAAGACAGGAAGTGAAGGGTTGCATTTTTTTTAAAAATATATTTTTATTGATTTTAGAGAGGTAGGGAGAGGGAGAGAGAGATAGAAACATCAATGATGAGAGAGAATCATTGATTGGCTGCCTCCTGCATGCCCCACACTGGGGATCGAGCCCGAAAGCCAGGCATGTGCCCCTGACCGGAATCGAACCCAGGACCCTTCAGTCCGCAGGCCGACGCTCTATCCACCGAGCCAAACCAGCTAGGGTGAAGGGTTGCATTTGACGGTGAACACACAGCACTTGGCCTTCTGAAAATAGTCCTTGGAAATTAAACGTTGGGCCTGGCTGGTGTGGCTCAGTTGGTTGGAGCATCGTCCCATGTGCTGAAAGGCTGCAGGTTAGATCCCCAGTCAGGGCACATACCTGGGTTGTGGGTTCAGTCCCCGGGCTGTGTGGCAGGCAAACAATTAATGTTCTCTCTCACGTACGGAAGGCAACTAACTGATGTTCTCTCTCACGTCGATGTTCCTCTTTTCCTCTCTCTCTCTCTCCCCCCCCCGCTCCCCCCTAAAATCAGTAAGCATGTCCTCGGGTGAGGATTAAAAAGGAAGGTTGAGCTCTGAAGACAGGCACCACTCTCCCGGTTCCTTCCAGCGCAGTCAGCTTTATGTAACTTTCATGTTGGAACCCTTTTGGGGCAGTGGAAGGTCCAGGACCTCTGACCCCTGCAGGGCTCCTGCTGGGCAGGGTGGAGGTTTCGCTGACTCAAGTCCAGCAAACGTCATGGAAGAATCTGATCGACTGAACAACCGTTCAAACCCCTTTCCCTCGCCCTGCTGTCCCATCCCTTCCTGGACTCCCACATAACCCGGCACCTCTCCTTTCTGTCTGGCTAACCGACTCTCACAAGGGCGCTGCCAATTTCCAACCCCCACCCCCAGTTAAACCAGTTGATGGGGCAACACTTTAAAAAGTCTCTTGGCTTTGACTTTTAATTTGACAGGTTTGCAAGTTCTAGGGCAGTGGTCGGCAAACTCATTAGTCAACAGAGCCAAATATCCACAGTACAACGATTGAAATTTCTTTTGAGGCCAAATTTTTTAAACTTAAACTATATAGGTAGGTACACTGTTATTAACTTAATTAGGGTACTCCTAAGCCTTAGGAAGAGCCACACTCAAGGGGCCAAAGAGCTGCATGTGGTTCACGAGCCGCAGTTTGCCAACCACTGTTCTAGGGGAAAGTGACATTCTACTTCCAGGTAAGTCTGAAGGAAACTCTGAAGAAACATGGATTCCCTACATAACCACTCCTGAGGCAGGGCGGCCCGCTGGGCGGCTGGTCGCCTCGGGGGAAGTTGGGTCAGTTCTATTCCTAGGGAAGCAGTGCAGCCCAGGGCTTAGAACATGTTAAAGACCATCCAGATTGCCGAGGGAACGATGTCTTATGTCTTTAGTTCTAACAAATCACCACCAAGATGACAGGAAGATGACAAAGATCCCAAATCTAAATTCCAGGAAGAGTAACCTCCATGTCTGGGCTTGGAACTAACTGATCGATCCCCCTGCCGTTCTCGCCTGTCCCTCCTGCCTGCCCCCACCGCACAGGGCGCAGCAAGACAGACACGGGCCAGGGAGAAAAGGAGGAGTCTGCACACAGATGGAGCGATTGTAGTTTTAATTTAAAAGATGAAATTAAAAAAAACACACACAAAACTTCAGCAAAATGTTTCAATGGAGAAATCCGAGGGGAACCGGTTGACTGAAGAGCCCACTGACCGGCCTAATGGGCCTGAGAACACATGTGCTTAAGGACCGTGCGCTGCTGAGCGGGGCCTACACGCATCCAGGCCCTGGGGAGCGCAGGACCATCTGGGGCAGGAGACGCTGGACAATGGCCCCGCTCACCAGGCGCACGGTAAGAAAAGGACGGTAACAATGGGTCCGGTTCTGCCAGGAAGGCGCAGCAGGCAGCTGCACTTGATTTTCTGCTAGATTTACGCCAAAGAAAGCATCTCATCAGGCCTGGGGTTGGTGCCGCCTCTCCTCGGGGCCAGAAGATTTCGGAAATTCATTTCCGGGAGCCACGTCTGACCCAAATGAATATTCATTAGCTCCAGCTTCTAGGCTGTAAGGCAGCAGGACTATGGACTTTGCTGGCTGTGCATTCAATGGGAGCTTCTGGAGGCTGCAAACTCCTAGCCCAGTGATGGTGAACCTTTTGAGCTCGGCGTGTCAGCATTTTGAAAAACCCTAACTCTGGTGCCGTGTCACATATAGAAATTTTTTGATATTTGCAACCATAGTAAAACGAAGACTTATATTTTTGATATTTATTTTATATATTTAAATGCCATTTAATAAAGAAAAAATCAACCAAAAAATGACTTCACGTGTCACCTCTGACACGTGTCATAGGTTCGCCATCACTGTCCTAGCTGATGCCCGAGAAAACCCTGACTACAGCGCCCTGAGAAGGCGCCAAGCCCGCAGCATCGGGGCCCAGGAAGGCCCTGCGGGGAAAGCCAGCCTCCCGCGACGCGACAGAGCTGGACACGCAGCCTCGAGCAGCCTGCGGCTCTGGGGCCGGATGAGCACTTCAGGGAGGGGTGGTGCGTTCCCAGGGCGATTACACCAGATCCCGGGGGACCACCTGCTTCACACACACCTGCCCCAGGAGGAACTAGTGACAACAGTGACAGAAACTTACTTACGGAAGAGACATCAGCGTCACCCAATATGGGCAGGCCAGGGAGTCTAACTACCGGGATGGCCGCCATGACCTCCGCCACCGCCACGACCTCCGCCACCGCCACGACCTCCGCCACCGCCAATGACCTCCGCCACCGCCACGACCTTCGCCACCGCCAATGACCTCCGCCACCCCCTGTGGCAGGTGCCTCTTATGACAGCTCTGCACTCAGCCGCAAGGCACCCTCGCCCAAGGATGATAAGACACTGAGGCGCGGGGAGTTGAGCCACTTGCTCAACATCACCAAGCGGATGTGCGATGGAGGATCAGAAACCGGGCCTGTCTCCAGAGGTGCAGGTCCTACCCGCGCAGGAAGACGGCCCTGCAACGGAATTCAGATGGGGCGGCTCAGAGCCCCACGCTGTCCCCGGCCTTCAGCGGGCATCCTTGCGAAGTGCAACCTGACAGATCTGCTTCAGGACCACAGATGGGATAGTCGTCAGCACCACAACCCACTTAGCAGCCGGGGGGGATGTTGGCAGCTTACCAGAAAGTTATCAATTCTTCATTTCAAAAAATAGTGCAGAGAACTAAAAATTATCTAAAACTGACACTTCCAAATAAAACTGGCAAGCCTCCGGGACTTCAGCTTTTAAAGCTTTTATTTATCAGCAGCTTCATCTCGCGAGGTCAAGAGGTGGGCGTCAGTAGGGGTGGGATGCCACAGACCAGCAATGGTGAGGGTTTCTCCGTGGTTTCCGAAACCATGAACCTCCTTTTGGTGGTCTCTGTGTGCCCGCCCAGCGCCCTGGGGAATGAAAGAGGGACCCAGCCTCACCAGACGCGGTGACAGGTCTGCTACTTGTGAACTTCTCACTTCCAATCAGGGCGCATGCACGTCTGTTACTAAAGCTGCAGCGAGCACAGTCGCAGGGCCTCCTCTGCACGGATCCGTCCCCGCCCAGTGGTGCCTCCCCAGCGGTGCCCTTCCCCCACCAGGAACAAGAGGCCCCTGTTCTGAAGGTCGTCTGAACAGTTTCAAAGGCTCTAACAAATCAAAACGTTCCCTGCATCTAATATCAAACGGGGCTGATGCCAACTCTTATTAGAGGAATCAGCTTCAGCTTCCCCGGCCCAAACACACACACATCCTCCTTTGAAGTGGGAGAAGGCAGGGATCAGCGTCACCCTGGGGACAGCGCGGGCTGTCTTTGAAGGCTTCCTTTGATACCCCCCTTTCCCTCTTCGCTAGGAGGCTAAAGGCAGCCTTAGAAAGTGGCTACGGGGTAATTAATGAAGCTATAGCACGAACATAACCTAAATCCCCTAATAAGATAAACTCAACCGAGACGTTTGCACTTTCCCAGGTAAGTCTGACGGGTGTAAAACGAGGACAATGCCTGGAACATGCCGAGTCAGGCTCTGGGCGCCTCCCAGATGACACCGAACTCCAGGTCAGTGAGTCTGAGAACATTTTCCTATTTTATTGGAGGAATTAGCCACGGTGCTTGGTATCAAAAGTGTCCACTGCAGGTGAGGGGACAGGGTGACTGGGGCAGTGGAGGTGGGTGTTACTGTGAAGTGACAGCCTGGTGGCCCTGTGGTGGGGAAAGCTGTGGGCGTGGCAGTGGGTGGGGCTGAGCCACTGTTGCCTGCAGCTGTGGAGAGAGCAGGGCCTCCTGCATCCCCGTGGTGATAGGGAGCCCGGTACGGCGCCGGTTTCCGGACACACATTCTCTCTGATGAACGGAGAGCCCACGCCAACCACTCATTAGAAAAACCCGCGTGTGCACCTGTGCGTGTCCTTTATTCTCGACTCACACTCCACTCCCTGCTGCTTCCTTTAGTTCCCACCTCTAATTGTTCACTCTCCCCTTTCACTCCAGGGAAAGCACTTTCACACCCCAGGTGGGCTTTCTCATCCCCGTCCCGCACCCCCTATTCCCCCCCCCCCATGTCACTGGGCTGTGCGCCAGGCCCTGGGGTCTATCCTTGGGACACTCAAGGACAGCTTGTGTCCTCAGGAGCCACAGACAGGGGGAGGGCTGAGCTCTGGCTCAGTGTGACAGTAGGTCTCAGTTTCCTGATCTGGAAAATGGGTCTAGGATTCAGTAACCCCTGTAGGGAAAGCTTGCTTCAGCACAGTGCCTACCAGACCAATATACGGGTACTGTTAGTGTTTTTGTTACCTGCAAGATAGACATGGAAAGAAATTACCACGATGTACTAATTCTAGTTAGAGCAAAAGGGGGCTCCCACACTGTGGATGGAGTCGTGATGGCACTGCGCCATGAGTGAGGCAAACCCAGGCTGCCGTCCGTCGCCACAGCTGTGCTCGCGAGAGGCCCCTGGGAAACGGGACAGAGAGAGGAGGAAGATGGCACTGGGCCGGGTACCAGGAAGAGGGGAAGTTCATCAGGTGGATGGGGAGGGCATGCACCCCGGGCTAAGGGCACAGAGGGTGCCAGTGAGTGAGAGAGCGCCAATAACACCAAGGCCGAGAGGAGGACAGAAGGCGTGGGGCAATGGAGGCAGACGAGGTCAGAAAGGATGACGGGCCAGCTCGCTAGATGCCTGGCTGAGGAGTTCGGATTTTATTCCACAGCCAGAGTTTTCTGCAAATGCCGGTGTCACAATGTGCTCTCTGAGTAACGGGAGAAAGCGCTTGGTGGTCACATAGGTAGAATCCTGCACACCCCTCGGGAGATGCACGAGCACAGAGCGGCCCAGGCTCTACGAGCTCCTGCAGCGAAGAACCTGCCGAACCCTCTCAAACTCCCTGACCACAGGCTGCTCGGTGCCCAGCAGCCAACTCCCCGTTTCCTGCTCTGGGCGATGGGAAGATGGCGAAAAGCAATCGCACTTTGGGAAGACAGCTCTGGGAGCCAGGGAAGGACAGACTGGGGAAGTAACCTGGAGACTAGACGTGAGCGGCTAGTGCGGGGACTCGGCTGAGAGGCAACGAGCTGGAAAGGAGTGGAGGACAGGAGGGGCCAACTGGAGGGACATGTAAGGAGGAGGACCCGCCGACAAACTAGATGGGGGCGGGGGAGGCTGAGCAGGTAGACGGTGGCACCACTGACCAAGTGAAGGAGCCGCGGACGGAGCCTGAGTCTAGGGGGGGATGATGAGCTGAGTTTGGGTCCATCTGGAGAGAAGAGGGGTGACACAAGTCAGTCCAGGCGTGACTGGTGTGGGTGCCACGTGGGACCTCCGGGGGGAGAGAGGCCAAGGCACGAGCAAGGAGAAGAGGCCCGGGACCCGGGCGTGCAGGGCAGAGGCGCGGGCGGTAGCGACTGATGCAGTCAGTTTTTTTTTTTTGCTAATCCTTACCAGAAGGTATTTTTCCTGTTGATTTTTAGAGAGAGTGAAATGAAGAGAGGGAAAGACATAGAGAGAGAAACATACATGTGAGAGAGACACATCGATTGGTTGCCTCCTGCACACCCCCTCGACCAGGGCAGAGGATTGAGCCTGCAACCAAGGTACGGGCCCTTGACTGGAATCAAACCCGGGACCTTCAGTCCGCAGGCCGATGCTCTACCCACTGAGTAACCTGCCTAGGGCTGTCACCTCTTTAAGAAAAACGTTCTCTCCTCATCATAACGTGGCTGTTGGGGGTGAGTGCTAGAGCGACCACACGGAGGTTTACGTGGGACTCATGAAGAGAAAGTCAGCCTCGAGGGGCCGACGGCCCAGGTGCTGGGGGGCACAGGGTGCGTCGGGGTGGTGTCTCGGGCAGAGCACCCATTCCGCTCTGGAAGCAGGCACAGTGCAGGCTGCAAGTGCCCATCAGCGTCTCTCACGCTCACCACAGAGCCATGTGGAGAGTGGGGTGACGGGAAACTAGGGGCTCACGAGGGTGAACTTTCCATGAAGCAAGTCACCCACGGCGGAACCCGCCTTGGGTCAGGCGCATCGCTCAGTGGAGCCGCTGCGGACAAGCTGCTTCCTGCGCTCCTTGTTAGCATCCCGGAAAGATGGGCGGCAGCTTGTATGGCAAACTGGATTTTCCTCATGGTTTTGGGAAAAGCTAAATGCCGGGCCATGGGCTACAGATATGCTGCGAGACTAGGCAAAACACACACACACACACACACACAAAAAACAAAAAAAAAGAAAGAAAAAGGAAAAAATCCCTTTTCTCAGAAGACACATTTAATGAGGCACCTGGGGTCTAAGGCGATAAATGAGAAATTCAACTGAGGGCGTCGGCCGAGAGGAGAGCAGGGCCTGCGGAGACGGGGAGAGGGTGTGCTGCGCACTCTTCTCCACGCAGACATGGCCATGTCACCCGTCACCTCGGCCTCATCACGCTGCTTAAGCCGCTCGGCGGGGTCTCCGCCACGGGGGCTCCAGGACACGGACAAGAACAGAAAACCAACGAGAGGCCGCCCGCCTACCTTGCCGTCTTCCGTGTAGACGTTCTCGTTGTAGCCCTTCACGATCGTTCGGTCAATGAACAGGCTCCGCATGACGACAATCACTTTCAGCACCTTTCCCAAGGTCACCTGCCAAAACACGTGTGCAAACATGAGCACCAGCCTGAACATGCAAATCACACACAGCTGGGCAAGATGATGAGGAGGCGACACTGGGCTCGCCCTCCTGTGTCAGAGGCACCGGGGGCCACGAGGGGGGCCACGAGGGAGGGCATGCTGGCTGTCCCGCGTGCCAGCGTCCCAAAGCATTTAGTCCCACACTCCCAGCAACACAAGTTCTTCCTTCACCACTTAACCGTTTGGCTGCTAGGGGCGCTATGGCGCTCCTCTTGTGTCACTCCCAAAGTGCGAAGAGCGCGACAGCGCTCCTGTTTTTAATGCCAAGACTGCGGAGAGCGTAATGACGCTGCTCCAAAACACCAGAATTTGTATAAAAAGTGTTTTACATTTTTTCCCATACACGCGCAATTAGTGCCGCAGTTTTGGCATATGTCCGAAAAAATACGTCAGCAGCCAAACGGTTACAGATGGTGCGGGCCCCTCACCTCACCACCCCGAGTGATTTCTAACTGGCTCATACTGTCAGGACGAGCCCCAGGTGCTTGCTATCTGCCGGGTAAGGTGACCCCCACCCCAACCACCATTTTCTCTGCCCTGAGGTGGTCCCCTCCCAGGCTGGCCCTGACTCCGGCGTTCTCCAGGAGTCAGCGAGCCAGGTTCTCAGGGCCGTCGTGGCCCGTGCACCCCCGGAGTCCAGGGAGCACAACAGAGATGACAGGCAGGCCCAGGTGCCCCTGGGGCAATCCGTGTACAGTGGCTGGTCAGAGTGGACGACGATACCCAGTAAGTTCTGACCGTAAATGGAAAGTGGCTGAATTTTATCTCCAAAAAGGAACAGAATCCTGGAAATATATTTAAGTGCTTTTTCTCTTTTAGAATTTTCAGGAAGTATATGGATTAAAATATACAAAAATAGTGCAGTGTCATAGATGCCAGGGAAGAGTGCCCGGCTGTGCTGGCTGGAGCCCCAGCACTCAGAACGGAAACGGAGCCTCCCTTTCCTGGGGCTCCCGTAACTCCTCTGACACCTGGGTGAGACCCTGGAGCGAGTCCCGAGGAGGCCGACCCCACAGAATTGGCCAAAGGTCCCGGTCGGTCTGAGTGAGGACAAGGACCCACCCCTCCCAGCAGCGGACCTCCTGCGGCTCCAGTGTGCAGTCGGGCTCTGGGGGCCGCCCCACTTTCCTTATTCCCCAGTCCTAGCAGTGGTCCAACTGCCTGTCCGCTTAAGAGCCTTCCTCTTCCCTGAACGTCCCTGATACCCTGTTCCTTCAATAGCTTTCAGTTCTGAGAGGGTGTCTCCGTTCTTGCCCAAAATGGCACAGAATATAAACCCAGCAAGAAAAGGGTGATGCACATATTTACATTTCAGAGAAAGTTAATAAAAACACCGTATTAAGTGTAACTTCTCGTTACTGCTACACCACGTAGCATTTAAAGGGTCATTTCTTACACAATTGGACACCACTGGCTAAGATGCCAATTAACCAGAGGCGGGAACAGCGGCTCTGTCCCCAGTTCAAGGCAGCTCATTGGCAGGAAGGGGGGTGGAGAAGGGGGGGGAGTGGAGAAGGGGGAGGGGAGGAGGAGGCACCGAATTGAGTTGTAACTTTGTAACTCTAAGCACTGACATGAAGAGCCTCCCAGAGGGTCCAGTGGCGGAGATGCTGGACCTCCTCCCGCAGGGCCACTGCTTTCAGCACATGTGAACGCTCCTGCGACGCCCAAGGGTAACCAAGCAACGGTCTCCGTAAAAGCACCCTGAGTCGGGCTGACTTTACCTGGTAAGCTGCCTTGGTAATGGCTCAAGCTTCTTAAGAGGGAATTCAGGGAAAAATACACACTACAGGTACTAGACATTTTACATTTAACTTTTTTTGCTTTGAAGAGTGACCTTTGGTATTTCAAAGTTATGACAACATGAGCATTGCTCCGTCGCGGTGCAGGCCGCGGAGGCGGCATTCCACGCGGCCTGGTTCTCCCGGTGGCTACACTGTGACTTCCCCGGCCATCCTGTTGGACATTAGCTGCTTCCACGGTTTCCCTAATGTAAATACGGCCACAACACACACTTTCATTCACGAAGCTTTCAAGACATTTGGGATTACTTCTTGAGGACAGATTTGCAGAACTATAATTATTGAGGCAAATGGTACAAATATTTTAAGGTTTTTGATACAATCTGCCCATGTGCTAAGCACAGGGTTATGCCAACCAGAAAGGCACGAACACACCCATCTCAGTTTGCTCTCGCTAGCAACAGGTGCTGTTAAAGTAAAATAATACAAATTCACCCCTCCTGGAAGCACCAACTTAATGATTTCCTTAAGTCTTTTATTATAGAAGATTTAAAATAACATACAAATAAAAGAAATGGTATAGAGAACTCCAGGGACCCATCCCAACGTCAACAATTACAACTCTTCCCCCCCCCACCTACTTTCCCCTTTCTGCATGTTTAGTTAGTTCCCCTTTCTGTATTATTTTGAAACAAACAGCACAGAATAATTTTCACGGGTAAATATTTCACTCTGCATCTCCAAAAGATACAGGCTCTGAAACAGCAAAGCGTCACCGTGATGTCATCCCATGTCTACAAACCAGAAATTTCAGTTATCCACGCTCAGTGCAGTGAGCGTCTAATCCCCACAGCCTCCCACTCGTGAGAGTCTGCTGGTTCCAGGACCTGATCCCGGACACGCTGTGACTGCCAACGCGTCTCCTAAGCCGCCCCTGAATGAAAGGCATCCTCTCTCTATCCCCCCCACCCCCCCAACTTGATTTGCTGACGAAACCGGTCATTCCCGCCAGTTTCCCCACAGCCTGGATTCTGCTGACGGCCTCCCGGGTGTGCTCGACATGTTCCTCTCACTCTGCACTTCCCGTAAATTGGCGATTAGATGGCATTCAAGCCTGACTCTGTGTGTCAAGGCTGCTTCCCAGGCGTGTTCCACTCCACCCTCAGGAGGCGTGCACGGTTGGGTCTCAGTGGGGACCCACTGACCCAGCACTGACCCAGCAGGTTCCACACGGCGGATTCCATGTGATCCCCCCTTTCCACTCACTAGCGGGAACACTTGTATACGAAAGCTCCCCCTCCCCTCCTGTTTGGCTATGGAGAGGTAGGGCTCACTATACAGGAAGAGCAGGGTAAAGGCTCAATTCTTTTTCGTTACTTTCCAGTTTTTAAAATAGTGCCTTGGCTCACTAGTTTTCTTCCACTGCACACAGGTTCGTTTTCCTCCCCAACATTACCCTACGCCAGGGGTGGGCAACCTTTTTGTGAGTGAGTGCCAAAACCAGCAAAATCTCTGACTCAAAATTCTTCTGCGTGCCAACCCTAATTTTTTGAGAACATGTTACGCCTACTTGATATCTCTTAAGGTGTATGTATGTGAAGAACCTTGAAGAATAAAATTCATTCGAGCTACAAACACAGTATATGATGATGAAAGATACATTTATTTTTTAATGTGTACATGTACACGGATAGTCCGACAGAAAACTTTATGACTCCGTGTGATATTATCAGTGGGACTTTTGCTGCTGCATCACTGATGACAGAGATATTACATCAGGTTTACATTTTGTGACCTTCAGAGATATGCACGAGCTACTGCTTTCATCCGTCAGGCTACTCCTATTACGAGACTAACAAAATCCATCACTGAGAACAAAGATTCACAAGCGTATGTGGATGAAACCAAAACACTGGTCGGATCTAGGGAGGCAGGGAGAGTTAAGGCAGAGGCATAGAAATTGCTCTTCCCCTCTCTCGTCCATCCATGTCTATGGTCTTTAAGATAACTTGTTATGTAAAATTATTTATCTAAGATGCACCTACACTGAATTTATCTGAAAAATTAAAAAGTCGATATTAAGAAAAAAACTGTAAATGGAAGATTATGAGAGAGGGTTTCGCGTGCCAGCAAAAGTTACTGGCGTGCTATGTTTGGCACGCATGCCAGGGGTTGCCCACCCCTGCCCTACGCGCTCAGATTGAAACGTATCTGCTGTAATTGTGTCTGGTGCGATTATTATTTATGTTGACGCTCAACCTGTCCCGTCTGCGGCTGGGGGGGCACCTGCTCGACATGGAGTCCCTCACAACCTGGTCCCTGGTGCCTCCTGCCGTGGGGTGCCTGCTGCTCCAGGCTGCCGAGGCCCCGTCCTCAGCGGCCCTGGTTCTCGTCCTGGGAAATGGACTGCAAGACCACAACCGGGGCAAGAGCTGCCAATGACTCTGACGGGTCCAATTCTTGTTAATTTCATGAACCTGCATCAGGGTGCATGGCTCCTTCCCGCCTTTTTCTTGTCCTGGACTCACCTACACACGGAGCACCACTACGCTGCGCCTGGACTGGGCTGTGCAGGTGGCAGACAGCCAGTGCATGAGCCGTGCTCTGGTTCAGCCCCGCAGAGCTCCACGGCACGTGTCAGTTCTCAGGTGTGGGAGCCGGAGAGGACCTGGCGCTCAGCCAGGTGAAAATGCGTAGAACAAGGGCTTCTGAATGTTGAACACGGTCAGTATGCAGCTCTGCACACAATTCTGAAGCCTGGCGGTTTGAGGCCTTGGAGTCGGAGTCTCCAAACATCGCCTCCCTCCTGACTAGTGGAGGTGAGGACAGCTCCATCTCAGAGTGGCCACCAGGCGTCCACGAGGAGACGCGCTGCTGAGGGTGTGCACAGGGCCTGCACGGAGGACGCCCCCGATGGCTGCCCACACCCGCCAGCACTTCACAGAGGTGAGGTGACTGGAAGCCAGTTAACCTCAAAGCTGGAGCGAACTTGCTCTGATGTCTATCTGTCCACACCTGTGGCCAAGGGATGCTGCAGTGGTGCTGGGCCGAGAGGTGTGAACATGACGCCCAATGGTCAAGGACACTGGGCTGCAGTCCTTCCTCTGCCACTTTGGGTGGTGTGACCCAGGGCAAGTCAGACAACCCTCGTGCCTGTACTCGGCCGGGAATGCATGGGGCCTGCTGGAGGGTCAAATGAGATGATACAGGAGACGCGGCTGCGGGTGTGATGCACAACTGAGCACACAGCCTCCCGCCTCGTTCCCCGCGAGCGCAGTGGGCGGAGGCGCGTGCTCTCCAGCGCCCTCTCCAGCGTGCACACCCCTCTACCTGCTGCAGACTCTCGTGGGTCTGACTGTGTTAGTTTAACGAATCTGCGTGCACCAGGTTGTAATGACCTTGAGTTCCGGGAGAAGGAGATGGCAGTGCGTCACACACAGGCCAATGGACGCCACCTGCAAACTAGCCAGCGCCAGCCTGGGTCACAGGCAAGACGCCCGGCGATGGGGTGCAGGTGGGCTCTTGGCAACTGCTCTGGGATACCACAGATAAAGCTAATGCCATCTGCTAATGAAGCAGGCTTGCCGTTGCCACGGTAACCCTTCTTCTATGCTAAGCAGCACATTTCCGAAGAGCTCCCTCCATACCCCTTCCGCGTCTGTCTCTGCGTGTTCGATGGCAAGTTGCGGGGTCAAAGGAAGCCAGGGGGTCTGCCGGCAGGTCAGACCCTCCAGGGAGGTGCCCGGAGAAACGCTGTCCCTGCCTCGCTCCGCATCGGGCCGGCTGCGCGCTGGGCAGCTGGGCTGAAACCGCTGGTCCTCTGCCTGCTCTCCATGAAGAGAATTCCTAGTTCACTATGGCAAGGCAAGTCCCAGGCAGGAAAGGCAGAGTGGGAGCGAGGCTGAGGATAACAGCAAAAATACTTACCTCCACGCTGCCACCAAATGCCACCTAACACACACTGAGCAAATACAGCAATGGATCCACCTGTGGCTATGAGTGACACCGCGCGCTCAAACCTTGTCCCTCCGGGGCTTGCGCAGGGGAAAGGCACCGTGAACCTGAGCGGCGTCTGTGTCTAGGACACAGGGGAGGCAAGCTGACTGAAAGCATATTTGCATCAGAAACCCAGGACCAGATGCACATGCGTGACCCGGCACAAAGCCACACGTGGGTGGCAAGGGGTGGCACAGTGCCTGTCATTCGGACAAAGGCAGCACAGTGACCTCGGCTTCGGGGGCAGGGGTCTGTTAAAAAAGAGAAGCCAACCATACGGCCACTCACAGCCACCAGCCACTCACAGCCATACAGCCACTCACAGATGTCATTCTCCAGGACGTAAGAGGCCTGCGGTTCTGTAGGTGCTGTTTTTCCAGGTGTAGTTAGGAAGGTCGGGGAGTGGGAGGCAGACAGGCATAGCTACCCCACAGCACTAAGAACCTACATATTTGTACTAATTCCTGAGAAAGATATAAAGCGAGTGACCCCAATAAGCACTTATTTATTGAGTAGATAAGTGTTTGTATCATGGGACACACTGGGCGCCGACACGGATTCAGAGAATCATGTGACGTCAGAGCTGTAAAGAATTACAAAAATCATTTGTCCACGTGCCCCATCTTAAAGGTGTCAGCAGAAGCCTCAAGAGCTTTAGGAGAGTCCAATACGGCTCCTCCCGGAAGAGGAGATAAAGCGATACGTGACTGAGTAGCTAGAGGGCACCCTTGGGCCCGGTGTCCCCAAGGAACCCCGGGGGGTGTGGGGGGGTGCTGCCTCGTCACCCTGCTGCGTGGCACCATCAAAAGGCACTTGGTTCCGCGCCTGTCCGTCATCACAGGCTCTGAAAAGTGGAGGTGGCTGGACAGGTGAGTCCTCTGACCTGGTGACTCCTCCAAGAGGCGCCCTTAGATGTGGCGACAACGTTCAGTGCCATCCAGGCTTCCCCTGACTCCTGGGGTCTCCCCTGAAAACTGCAGACTTGCCCTGGGCTCCAGGACAGGGGCTGGGCATGCCTGTGAGGCCGCATACAGACGTGGAGGCATCTGGCTTGAGCAGCAGGTAGATGGTCTTGCTGTTGACTGAGAGGAGATGGAGAGAGGAGGGAAGAGCAGAGGCCGGGCTGGGGGATCACTTCCCTTTACGGAGTCTGGATACTGCTGATGCCCACGCGGAGAGACGGTAAATGGGCAGCTTGGAGATGGGACTCACGGATGAGGTCCTGGCTAGACGGTCGAGTTCATGGATGACCTTTCCCAAGGCGGCGGGTGTGAGTTCAGACGGTCTGACACCTTACCCTGAACATACCCGAGCAGCAGTATCTGGGCTCGGGGCTCAGGGGCGGGAGGCAGACCCAGCCCAGGCGAGGGTGGTCCCCGCGCTGACCCGCCACCTGCCCCCTCCATTGCAAAGGCTCAGGGTGTCCTCTGTGCAGTCGCCCCCCGCCCTCCTGTCGGCAGCACTTGGCTTTTTACCATCTCGACTGCCGGACGCGCGCCAGCTTGACCTTGATGTAGAAAATTTTCATTCGAATCAATACATAGACAAGGTCACTTTAAAATCCAATTAATATGAACGGGAAGAAGTGCCCCACAGCTCTGTGAGCTGGAAAGGACCAGTCGCGAGTTAGCGACAACAAAGAGGCGGCTATTTGAGGACGCAGCGGCAGGGCCCCTTACACACGGGCTGTAGTCAGAACACCAAGAACTTTCTGGCTTCTATTTAGGGCACCTTAACATTAATCTAGTTTGTTTGAACAAATGTACTGAAAACTGTGAATTCCTGCAGCCCCATTTAAATAAATTAAACCTGGACTTCGGCTCACCCAGGAGTCCCTAGAGGAATCTAGCTGTTACTGCAGTGTGAGTGGAGCAATCTGCATTGATACATAACAGTCACAAAAGTGCTGGCAACGATAACCAGAACCTGGGGGAAACTGAGGCACTGGTATTTACGAGGCTTGTTCCCACCAGGTTCCCACTCAGGACTCAGGGCGCGTCCTCCTCGCTTTTGCCACCGCGACCCTCCACTCTGCTCTCTGCGAAATGAGCACCGTGTGCTGTACAGCAGGGACCGGATTGCCGCATGGATGACAGGGACGTATCGCTATCCTGGGCTCTTTCTGTCTGCTCATCGCTTTCCCACTGGGAACTCAGCTCCTCTGCCCTTGCACCAGGTGAGCACAGGCTATAAATGACCAAGCAGCCAGTGGAAGAAGATGAACTTGCTTTGTGACTTCAAGGAACGGCGGCAAATTATGTAAAGTTGGAATGCGGTGTTAGGGATGCCACTGAGACATCATGAGCCTCTTCCTCAATTTGCCTTACGCTGGGAGTTCCTAAGGGGCTGGGGCTGAGCTGCGCGAGGGAGCCCCACACTTGCAGGCTGGCCCACCTCTAGGGGACCCCCATGGATTTGAAGCGCAGAGGCCCTGCAATGCAGGGCTGTAAAGAAAGCATCCCGCACCCCGACACAGACAGCTGTGAGCGCGTGCAACTTCGCGGTTACACTGCAGCAGCGAGGTAAAGCAGCCCAACTCTGCAGCACAGGGCAAGCTGCCGCCTGGCCTGGCATGCTGTCGCCCTGCCGTCTTCATTCGAAAGCGACACAAAGCCAGCGGACTCCCGCCCGCCCCTCCCCCAGCCTCCAGCCCCTCATCTGCAGCAGCAGCAATGCTCCTCACTCATTATTCCGTAATGACGCCTGTTTGTAAATAGCAAGATGAGATGCAATTAAACCACGAGAGGCTAAATAAACACACATGCTAATTAGGACCTTTCCAAGAGATTTGTTTTCACGTAAAGACTGGAATTTACCTTTCATTAATCTAACTTAATTGCAGTATGCACCAATAAACAGTCAACGCGAATTAAGTGCTCTAAATGGCTTCCCCCTATTGCAGGGCGGCGAGGGATCCTGGCTTTGGGTAACAAGCCACCTTCTGCGGAAGGCGGGGACTGACTGGGAAGAGCCTGCTGAGCATCAGGGAAGGATTTTGGCAGTAAGACAGGTACCGCACCGTTACCATGACGCCTGAAGTTAATGAGGTCAAGGTCACGGTTCAAACTGCAGCCTGGCTCCTCTTGTGAGTCAGCGAGCTTTGCTCAATTCCATGGTAGCAGACATCACCTGTTTCACGTGCCAGCATCCTGCCACTGGTTCCAGGGGAGACGGAGTCACGGTCTGGATCAATCAGTTCGCATCCAGTCCCAGGCCCAGAATAATGATGCCTGGAACAGCTGCCCGGTGGCTGTGTCTGAGAGAGGACAGCCGGCATTGGCAGGAAGAGAAAAGCTGGCGCTTTAACCTTTGATTCCAGGTGTGAAACATTACATACATTTGACAATGAAACTGAAACCGAACGTGATGGAGTATCCACATTGGGCATCTTTTGTGCAAAGGCCTCGGAGCACCGAGCGATTTACTCCTTCAGCAAATACTGACTGAGCCCATGTAGCAGCAGGTGCTGATCAGGCCGGAAACCACTCCAGGAAACGTGGTTGTTCTGGACACTTTCCTCCTACAGGTCTGACTGGTCCTCCCCTGCTCGCTGCTGCTCAGTCACCTGCCACCTTCCTCTCCGTCAAGCCCAGGCCGCCGAGGCCCCACCCCCCTCCTGCCCCCGCGGAGCCAGTGGCACCAGCGGCTGGGACCTGAACCTGGGAGAAGCCGGATCCTGCAGGGCTCAAAGTGGCGCGATGCGTAGGCAGCTCCCCAAGGAGCTGGGACTCCGCGTTACACTGCGCAACTGCACCCGTTAGGTTCCTCAGCTCCTAGTTACAGAGTAAGTACTTAGGAAGTTCTCCATGGGAGTGTGTCCCTCGGTGCACTCCACGGGGAGGAAAAGGTGTCCCTGGTCAAGCAAGTCGGGACCACCACATACATAACCCTCCTCTTAGAGTCACAGTGCACACTGGCATGTTAAGGCTCTGGAAAGGACTGCAACAACGGAGCCTGCGTAGCTGTGTCTAACCACCGAGTGCTTCCCGTGCATATCAATCTCCTTAACAAGTAGAGCAGCAGGAACCCACCCGGAAACTGTTACGTTAGTGTTAGGAGAGAACTCGCCTGTTCCACCGGTCTCCAGCCTGGATGGTATTTCTCCATCCGACACCTGCCCTCGCTCACTCCACCCCACAGCTGCCGGCAGGAACAGCCAGCCATGCTGCTCCTCTCCCCTCGCCCCAAGAGCCGGGGACCTGTGCCTGGGCTCGCTGTGAGTGGACCCATCGTGGCTCCAAGGTCAGAGAAGGCTCCCTGACACTGGATGAAAACTATCCACTCTGAGATGGGGAACGGCTCCCAGTTCTAGAACTCTCAAGATTCCCTCTTAAATTCATTTTTATGGTTACACTGTAAGTCTCTGAGAATCCTAGCCTTGTAACAGCATCACTGCCAGCCCTCACTTAATCACTCTGGTAGATCATATAAAACAACAAAACAGCTAAAAAAAATCGCTCGGTGTTAGCGAGCAGATGTCTAGCCCATTTGCAATTAATACGACCCACTTCCATACAGTCAGACTGCTTAAAATTCCTGGAACAAGATGCAAAAGTTAAGATGCAAATGCTCTGATTTTAATGAGAATGAATGGAAACGATAAATCCTCTCTCCCTTTGAGAGGAGGTTACAATCTACATATAAGTCCCAACTGCACCCTAAATTTATCAACAAAACAATCATTTGATAAAGCCCGTGGGAAAGAAGGAAATAGAACGGGGAGTCAGAAATACATTCAGAAAGTATTTCCTACCCACATCAAATGCTATCAAAACCATCCTCTTTCAAGAAGCCTTTAAAGAAACCTGACTCACTGCGACAGTCCCCCCAGTTCACATACGAGAAGCTTCCTGCATTTGTGTGACCCAGTGACCTTGTCACGGACAGCGCAGAGGGTGACGCCCTGGACCTCACGTCAAACCCCAGCTCCTGTACTCAGTGTGACCTTCTGAATCTCTCTGTTCTCATCCATGAAACAGTGCTAACATCTTGCATGGAGGGGCTGGTGTGAAAATCAAATCGATAAGCATATATTACAGTTCCCACCACACAGCAGGCAGAGTCACAGGGAGCAATTATTAGGATTCTACTCATGATGGCAGGGGCAGACTTTTCTAGAATCCGGACAAGTCTCAACCTTCGCTTTCATTTCTCCCTGCGTGGAAGGCCTGTCGGCTTCCTGAAATCCCACCCCTTCCGTGAGGGTGTGGTTGTGAGGTCCCTCTTGGATGGCACTGTCACTGCGTGAACCCCCTCCCAACCCCCCCTGAATCAGGTCCCCCACCCCTCACTCCGCTCTGGGCTGAGACTGGCCTCGGTAACCGGCCCAGAGTCTAGCAGTTCCTGCACGCTGGCATGGCCCGACCCACCCGGGCAGCGGGCAGCGGGCAGCAGGCAGCGGGAGCCGGTCCTTGTTGACTTAAACAACAGGGAACTTGGCTGCCATTGCACTGTTTGTGCCCCGGCTTCATCCACTCAGTGGAGGCCTCCTCTGTGCCAGGCACAGTTCTACGCCCTGCAAACATGACAAGGAACAGGAAGAATTGGGTAAAATTCTGTTTTTCTGGGGCTCCCAGTCGTGCAAGACATTGGCTCAAGGCTGAGTGGAAGGGCAGGACCAGGCTCCCGTGATGCCTGGGAAACCGGGCACTCAAAAAGGATTCAATCACCAGAAGCCAGACAGCAGGTCTTCACAGGCACAGTGCATTCTGGAGGTTTGGTGGTGGCTCAGAAACCTCCAGAAGCGGGGGAGGGTGCCAGGAACCGAGAAAGAACAAGCACCTTGGCGTCAAGCTGACAGAGGTTAGCCCTCAGCCTGGTGACTCACCGGGCCCCTCAGCCGGGAGGCTCACCGGGCCCCCCAGCCAGGAGGCTCACCGGGCCCCCCAGCCAGGAGGCTCACCGGGCCCCCCAGCCGGGAGGCTCACCGGGCCCAGAGAGTGCATTCTTTTTCAAAGGAAATATATTTGTATTGATTTCAGAGAGGGAGGGAGTGGGAGAGAGAAACATCAATGATGAGAGCGAATCACTGATCGGCTGCCTCTTGCACATCTCCTACCAGAGATCGAGCCCGCAACCTAGGCATGTGCTCTGACCTGGAATGGAACAATGATCTCCTGGTTCATAGGTTGACACTCAACCACTGAGCCACGCCGGCCGGGCCAGCACCTGCATTCTCACTAGTTTGCTCCTGAAGGGGGTTGATAGTGATGACAACGATGTAATGCCCACCACCACTCCTGCAACTACATACAGCCCAATTAGTTCAATTAGCTTTGATAAAATTCGATATAACTTATAAAACTAATAACGCCATGGATCAGGACAGTGTATATGCATACTCATCTTTTAATTCAGCTGGCGACCGAAATGGATTGTGTGTGTCACTTTTATTAAAACGACAACTGTTCTATCTCAACACATAGGCACAATGAAACGATTAACTGGAGGAAAAATCAACTGTGTGGACCGGGATAAGGGAATAACGTAAAATAAAGAGATAAACTGCTTTTAAAATCAGCCGAAGATTTAATGCAGTCCCGGAAGGTTTCAATTATTTACACGCTTGGTCCATGCAGTGTAAATCCGGGCTAATGAGATTCAATTGCCGGGCATAAATCTGCAGAAGACAACCGCGTCTACGGAAAACAGCAGCCGGGCTCCGTGTTAGTAACTCTTCAAAACAAAGATCATGCCTCGGAAAGAGGAATGGCATTCTGCTCCACATCATTGACTGCAGTGGGTGTTGGGAGAAATGGCTCCGTTTGGTCAAACACAAACTGAGACAAGTTACAAGGGATTCAAAGGACCTATTGATCAATAGGGTTGTCTTCTAATAACAAGATCAGCGCCGATAATTTACACAGTCTCTGTCCTGCGGAAGCTGTGCAGTCCCGGAGAAGCCCACTCTGTAAAGTGCCCTGTCTCCACCCAGGCGGCGTGAGGCAACGCACGAGGTGGAACGGATGTCACTGGGTAACTGGCCAGGCCACACTCCTTCAGAAGCCTCATCGAGGCTCTGTGCGTGTGGCATGTGATACTGTAGGAGCTGCCAAATGGCATTTTATTTTATTTTATTTTAAATAATATTTTTACTGATTTCAGAGAGGAAGGGAAAGAGAGAGATGGAAACATCAATGATGAGAGAATCATTGACTGGCTGCCCCCTGCATGCCCCCTACTGGGGATTGAGCTCGCAACCTGGGCATGTGCCCTTGACCGGAATTGAACCAGGGACCTTTCAGTTCACAGGTTGACGCTCTATCCACTGAGCCAAACCAGCTAGGGCCCAACTGGCATTTTAAAGCAAAGTGACCCCCTTGACATCCACCTGTGGCCCTCCGTGCGCCTCAGACTCAGAGACAGGCCTGCGCAGTGCTTTGGGGGCCACGGGAGAGACTCTCCGCCCGAAGAAGCAGGGCTGGGCCTCTCGAAAAGGAGCGCAGACCCGCCCCGAGAACGCACAGCAGCTTTGCCGGGGGGCAGGAGGGGGACGGCCGTCCCGGCAGAGGGGTCAGCCGGCCCGGGCACATGCAGCGGACATGGAGCGAGCCCGCCCCTTCCCGGGCAGTTTTCGCGTGCGGTCCTGCTTTCGGCGCCTCCCTCTCTGGGGCATGTTCTCCTTGCTCGCAGGCTTGTTCGCTGATTGACGGCTCTCAGGAAGGTGTAGATTTTGTTCTCGTTCTTACCTCCTGTCCACACTCGTGTCCTCAGACCTCCCTTTTCTTAGATGACACTTCAGCGTCTCGTGTGTCAATCTGTGATGGTCCTTTTACATCTTCTCTATCACACACACTAAAACCAGTGAGCTCATCCTACTGCATCTGCACCTACCTCCTCCCATCCTGGTTGAGATGATCTCTGCTGTGCTAGGACATCAACACTTCCCCCTCATCACACCCTTTGTTTTAGCCTCACAGCAACAATGAAATACAGGGATGCCCACTCTCCGTGAGGGTGACGTCTCCCCGCCTGTCCCGTGGCTGGGCGAGGCTCGTCCTGAGACTCTGCGAGCTGGGCGAGCGGGCGCCGGCTTGTGTTTGAGATGGTTTTTCTCTGGCCTGGATGCTTGAAAGACACACGTACCCTTGACTCACGCCTTTGAAAGCGCTGTCCATCGCTGCCTTGTGTTTTGTGTATTGATTTCGAGACGTCTGATGCCAGTCTGATTCTCTTGCCTTGTAAGCTATTGGCTTCTTTTGCTTGGGAGCTGTGGGGACTTTACCTTAGTCTTTGATGTCTAATAGCATCACTAGACCACATCTGAGACCTGACTGGCGCTGGCCAATATCCCAGACACCAGCGAGGCCTGCCGACATGCGGATCCAGACCTCCGTTAGCTTCCCCGTTCCTTCTGCTCCATGCGCTTCGCGGGCTCCCATTGCAGCCACGGCTTTTCTTCCCTGTCTCTCTGCTTTCCTCCCACCACCTGCTCTCTGACCCTTCCTTCTTTCTTTGCTTATTTGCATCCCTTGGTTGTTTCCCGGCATCTCTTCAATGCCCTTATTATATTTCATGTGAGTCTATTTTTTTTCCTTGAGCATGTTGAAATTTAGTCAATTTCTGAGATGATTTTAGCATTTCATCCATTTTTGACTGAGTACATCTTCTTTTCACTTTTTCACATTTTTACCTGTTTCTGAATTTCTGACTCGAGTATTTTTCATCTCTGCACACACCTAAGGGTGTGAAAGTCAGCGGAGGGCGATGTTAAACAGTGCTCTTCTGCTCCGCGGTGTGTGTTTCCTCGGGTGGGAGGTGGGTGGTTCCTTACGCTGCGGTGTTTAGTCCAACAACATTTTTCCGATGAAAAATTTCAAACATCTAAGAAGTTGAAAGGGTTGTAAGGTGAACACCCATATTCCCATGAGCTAGAATCTGTAGTTATCATTTTGTCCCACCCAATTGTCACATATATCTCCATCTACCCAGCCACCGAGCCATCTTCATTTTTTCCGGGCATTAGTAGACTTCATCCCTAAACACTCAGGCAAGCACACCATTGGTAGAGTTTAAGGTTTAAACATTTTTTAAGGTTAAACTTGTCTACAGTAAAATGTACACCTTAGTGTACCCTTCTCTGGATGCTGAGAAATGCGCACAGCCACCTAAACCACACCTAAGGGCTGACACTTCCCCCGCCACCAACGCTCCCGTGCGCTCCCCGTCCACGCCTGTTCCCCCAGGGCAAGCACAGCCCTGCCTGCCCTCCATGTGGGGAATCCACGCGGGGAGCCAGGCTGAAGGGAGCCCGCGGGGGAGAGCTCGCCGAGGCGTGCGGACTCTTCTTGTCTCCTCATGCACAGTTTGGAGTGTGGGCATTCTTGGTCTTCTAGTTGGGTCTACGGTTTTTCTGTAGTTTTATTTGTTCGTGTTTTTCTGTATTTTTTGAGAAATACTATCTATCTTGGATTTAGATAGTCACCATAATATTTGATTGCCAACATTTTCAAACATAAAGGAACAGATTATTTAACAACCACCCAAGTTAGAAAACGACCAAGATTTAGATTTTGCCACACCTGCTTTATCCAGCCCTCTCTCTCTTTTGAAATATTTTAAAGCAAAGCTCATACAACACGTTATTTCCACTTTAGTCTCCTCCTCTAAAGACAGACCTCGGCTTCAGCCCGAGGCCACGGTTACAGCTGACGGGTGAGAGGCAGCCCCCCAGCCCACACTCACATCCTCCAGCTGCTTCAGGACTGCTCTTCCGAGGAAGCCGAGGGAGTGGTCTGGAGAATGGCCAACATTCTTTTAACTTTTACTCTTTTTTAAACCTTAAAGTTTTTAATCATTAATAAACTTCCATTCATTTCGCTGCCATTGCAACACACATTTTTGGAAGCACTTTTGTGAAATTTAGTTTGATATTTTGTTGGAATATTCGTACGTTAGACACATTTCTCCTTAGAACAGCAGTTCTAACATTTTGGCCTTAGGGTCTCGCTGCGATCCTATAAGTGACCGAGGCCCTAGGAGCTTTTGTTTCTGTGGGAAGCTATCAATATTTACCACATTAGAAACAAAACAGAAATGTTTAGAACACAAGACGCAAGCCAACAGGCATTAGGGTGACGACGGCACCTCACGCTAGGCAGCCCGGACAACACGGCGAGCCTGAACGGAGAGCGAGGAGGAAGGCGATGTCTGCCCGGGAAGCGGCTTTGCCGTGGGAGCCCCCGCTGCAGCCTCTGCGCCCCCCTGGCTGGGCCCTCGTTTGAGAACTGCTGCCTTAAGGAATGGGTCTGATTTTAGAAAAACAAATGTACAATTTTTATGTGTAAAAACGAAGTAAAAAATAAAAGCTGACTTTTCTAGTAAGTCTTACAAAATGGCATTTTTAAAAAAGCATTTAACAAAGAATTCCAATCATAATCGGAGCCGTGACAAAGTGCTGAAATCTGGGTACAGATTCCGCAAGTGGTTGCTGCAGCATCACAGAATTTTATTTTTTTTAATTAGGTATTTATTATTTCTTATTATTTTTCAATCCTCACCTGAGGATATTTTTCCATTAATTTTTAGGGAGAGTGGAAAAGAGAGGGAAAGATAGAAACATCGATGTGAGAGAAACACATCGATTCGTTGCCTCCTGCATGAGCCCTGACCAGGGCTCGGGCTGGGGAGGAGCCTGCAACCGAGGTACATGCTCTTGACCGAAATCGAACCTGGGACTCTTCGGTCCACAGGCCGACGCTCTGTCCACTGAGCCACAATGGCTGGGGCAGCATCACAGAATTTTAGACTGCGGGTCTCCGGAGTGTTCCCAAGGACAGCTGAGGCTGCACCTCGGCCTCGGCACACGGGGACAAGTCTGCGTCCTGCTCCGGCGCTGCCTCCCAGGAAAGCATTCTGGCATTTTCCCGGGAGCCACACATTTGCATGTGCTAAAGCAGGGCTTCTCAACCTTGGCACCGAGATGTGTCCGCGTGGTTTAAAAAAGACATGTCATTCAACAGAAGGCATGAATATGTTAAAGAGATGGAAGGTTAGTTAAAATGTATGTTTAGAAAGATTGACAAATGAGTTTTATCTGTTGTAAATCATGTAACATAAAGATTCAGTTATATAATATCAAGATATCTTTCAAATATCATGGTTGAAATTTCATTTTTTTCCTACAATTTTATACCTGGTGAATCAGTCACAATTTTTAATATATTTTTAAAAATATATTTGATATGTTTTTATTTATTTCAGAGAGAGGAAGGGAGAGGGAGAGAGATATAAACATCAATGATAAGAGTGAATCATCAATCAGCTGCCTCCTACACGCCCCACATGGGGGATCGAGCCCGCAACCTGGGCATGTGCCCTGTCCAGGAATCAAACCATGACCTCCTGGTTCATAGGTTGACACTCAACCACTGAGCCACATCGGCCAGGTGGCCCATGAGCATTTTAAATGCCAAAAGAAGCCAGCTGCTTGTTCTCATCTCTGACTCGATTAAGCGCTTACAATATTTTGACTGCTGGGAGAAAATTAATAATGGGATGTTAGGCGGTAGATGAACTGAAACTAAATATCAACACAGCTAGATTTATTTTTGGATGACTGAGCTCATCTCCTCAAAGAACGGAAATAGGATTTATTACATCATGATATTAACATACATAGCATCAAAGAGCCCCCCCGCAGGGCAGAGACAGCAGCCACACCGGAGGCCGAAAGCTCAGGATGCATCATCCGGGGAACGGAGTGGACAGCTATGGCCATTACCTCCGACTCACAAAGATGCCGGAGGAAGTTAAGGTGTAAATGCCCTGACAGTTTTGGGATGGAACCAGTGCGGGTGCCTCATTCCTTCCCTCCCAGCAGCAGTCCCCATGCAGCCAATGCGGACACACTCATACACATGGGAGAGGAAGCTGCTGTGACCTGTCACTCGCGTGTTCACTCAGCAAATATTTACTGAGTGCCTGTGTGTCCTCCCCTCTGTGCGGGAGTGTATCTCCAGGTCAGACACAGGGAAGGGGCCGCCCCTCCATTTCTGAGGGGCTCCGAAGCCCTGATACCTCTGGGCCCACGAGGAAATGCTGGTCAGCTTTAGATGAGCCAAACAGACCCCAACTGCCTCAGAGGGAGCCCAGTCTACCCTCCCCTCCTCCTGCCCCTCCTATCTGTGCAGACACTGCAGATGACCCAGGGCTCCCAGGACAGGTCACTGACACCTGAGGCTCTCTGCTGCCCCTGGTGGTGACTGCTCGGCGATGGCGGAAAACAACGGGGTCACCAGAATCTGCCTGTCACCCTTTACCATGTAATCTCGAGGCCAGTTTTCTTCCACAGAGATGGCCAAGTGGATCTTACCAGAAGCATCGCTGACGTTCCATTGGGTCTGGATAACTGGATGGACATTTCAGGAAACATCCTGTCAATGCGGCTGATCACGTCATCAACATACCTAAGTGGGAACAGAAACACACCCGCATGAACGAAACCCTCGCCTCAGGAACTCAGGCCCACAGTGCCCCGGACTTCTTGTCGGTTTCATCTGCATTAATGGAATCCATTTTCAAGAAGGCTAATGGGACAACATGGCTCTTTGTAAAATATACTTCCTCCCCGTTCCTCCTCTTGCCTTCCAGCCAGCCAGTCTTTAGTTAGGGTTAAGGTACCCTAACCCTAACCCCAACCCCTCCTTTTTCCTGGAGGGACACTAGCTAATTCAAGTTATAGCAAAATTTTTGCTTAAATGGGTATTCAACGTTTACATTCTACACTCTATGCGCGCGCGCGCGCACACACACACACACACACACACACACATCCTCACCTGAGGATACCAGTATGTTTATTGATTTTAGAGAGAGAGGAAGGGAGAGGGAGAGGGAGAGAGAAACATCAATGTGAGAAACACTGATTGGTTGCTTCCCGTATGCACCCTGCGGGGATCCAGCCGCAACCTGGGTGTGTGCTCTGACCGGAATTGAACCGCAATCCTTTGGTGTATGGGGTGGCTCTCAGCCCTGGGAGCCGCCCAGCCAGGACTATACATGTATTTTTAGTAGCTGAGCTACACCGCGGCTCATGAGTACATTTATTCACTTGTACAGCTTCCTGTTCTGCCTGGTTTTCACTTGATTAGTTTTCTGTGTACCTTTTACCATGTTATCCCTGACCTCTCCACACGACTCTAAACTTCTCACTACAGTCACATGGGTTAGGCGCTCTAGCAGTTCCACTCTTTTTGGAGACATTCCTCCCAAAGAGAGTCCTCTGTTCCTCTGGCCCAAATGGAACCTGTCTCCTTTAAGGTTTACAATCATTGAGACAACTGACTGCAAGCACCTGGCACGGCATCTGGCGCAAACGAACACCTTTGGTCCCCGGTGAGCCTGTTCTGCAAAAACGCCCCTCTCGGTGGGTGAACGCTCCCTCCAGCCGAGGCTCACCAAGGAGATGCCCAGGGCAGCCCCGACGGAGCTGGCCTGGCTCCGACCCCCGGAGAAAGAAATCCGCCAGTGTTTGTGCTCGCCGTCCAACCCACTGGCCACAGAGGGCATGTATAATACAACAGCTGAGATGCAAAACTATCCATTAAGGATTCTGCATTGGATTTCGTATCTGTTGGACACGACAAATTAAATTACAGTCCATTAGATCAGGGACACATAAAAGCCGTGTTCTCTGGGCGGGGGAGAGGGAGATTAGCTCTCCACTCACAACATGAAAGGCGTCAGCCTGCAACCCAGGGCCCCTGAGAGCAGCAGACAACACAATGCCATTTGTTTAAAAAGCGAACACGGGGAATCAGCTCGGAAAGTCAGACAGCAATCGCACTGATTAACTCGCAGGTTCTCCTTAGGGAATGTTATCACAGTTTACACTTCGAGCGAAGAAGGCAGGGAAAAGCTTCGAAGGCAGCGGCCAATGAGGAATCCCCAGCAGGAAGATGCGCAGAGATCGCGGGAGGAGGTGGAGGTGTGCTGAGGGCGTGGGCTGCTGGGGAAGAAGGCGGGAGATGACCGTTCAAGTGCGAAGACTTCTACAACCCAGCACCAGACAGCTGGGGGGACCAGAAGAGGAGGCCATGGCATTAAGAAGCAAACTAGCTGAGAAAGAACAAGAGGTGGTTCCTAGAGTTAAGGCCCATTCTGTTGACTTTCAAAAAGGCTAAGAAACAGCCCGGCCGGCGTGGCTCAGTGGCTGAGCATCAACCCATGAATAAGGAGGTCGCAGTTTGATTCCCTGTCAGGGCACATGCCCCGGGGTGTGGGCTCGATCCCCAGTGTGGGGCATGCAGGAGGCATGATTCTCTCATCAATGATTCTCCCATCATTGATGTTTCTCTCTCTCTCTCTCCCTCTCCCTTCCTCTCTGAAATAAAAAATATAAAAAAGGCTAAGAAACAGTGACTAAGAAACCACACCTCAGGCCCCACCATCCCTTCCAGATGTGCGGCTGCCTGATGTCCAGCCTCGGCTCTGAGCTTAAACGCTGCGGAGGGTGGAAACATGAAGAAAGGAGGTCAGCTCACTTTCCATCACTCCTGATGTTCCTCGAAACGGTGGAGACACACGGCAAACTCCATGTCCAAGTGTACACCAGGCCATAGGACATTTGCATATTTCTCTCCTAAATCTATGTACGCGGTTTAAACCCAGTTAATTCAGACTCAGCAGGAAGCAAAAATCTGCTGTCCTATGAGAACGGAGGTCATTTGCTAAGCATATGCTAATGGGGAGAGGGGCATGTTTTCTGAACGATCCTCAATCAATAGCCATCATAATCAATAGCTATCATAGCTCTGACAGCAGGATGCAAATGAACCAGAACCTCAGCTCGAAGGCAGGCTCCCGGCTGCTCCCCACGCGGTCACCTTGAAGGGCTCACGGCACTTTCTGGAAAGCCCGTCTCTGTAGCAGGCGAGGAGACGGGGCACTGAGGAGGCCGAGCGCTGGTCCGGACACCAAGCTCAGTGCAGATTCCAGAACGCGGGAGGAGGGGTCGGAGTCCGGGCTGCAGACCACGCGTGCTCCTCGCCACTTCCATCCCCGTGTCCAGGAGAGCTCGCGGGTGGAGAAGGAGGGCAGCGGCGGGAGGAAAGGTTCCCAGGAAAACCTCGGCTGACGGGAGAGTGGAGAGGCCTGGGCGGCACCGGTTTTCTTCCCACCAGCGAGCTCAGCAGCAGCTCAGCAAGCCCCACCCAAGGAGTTCACAAAGCAGAAGTCAATTTCCAGGAGATGTTTTCCATTCCCATGTCCAACAGAACGGAGATGCAGATTTCCCTTTCACAGGTGACATTATGTGTTTGCCAAGAGGAGAAAGAGAGAGTCAGCTGCCTGCTTAACTGAGGAAAACAATGTCTGAATCCTCGCAGCAAAAATCAAAACATTCACTGCAAGCAGACATGGCTTTCAAACCGCAAATCCCCGCTAGTGGCCTGACAGAAGGATGAGGCTGGCGGCAAAGCGCCCTCTCTCTACAGGGGCTGGTGCCCAGGCACCCTCTTGCAGGCTGTCTCTGAACGGTGCCCCCCACCCCAGGCCACGCCCACTGCCACGCAGGGCTCCGAGTGCAGGGCAGGGACAGGTGGGGAAGGCAGGCACAGCGCGCTCCCTGCCACACGGCACCGTATGTCCCGCTCGCTCTGCGGCAGGAGCCAACTGCTTGAATTTCTACCTTTGGCTACAGGCAAACAAGCAGTAACACAGCAGTGGTGACGAGTCACACTTGAGCAGATGCGACGCGGAAAGAGTAATTTCGTGCCAAATTGAGCAGTGAGTCACAATTTGCACGTTCCTGCCAACCTGCTAACAGGGTAAGAACTGGAGAGCTCGCTGCTCCTGTTTACATCGCAGAGGCCTGTCCGCCAGAGCGGCCGCTCTCCTCAGGCAGCGCCCAGGAGCTGCGGCCGATGGGCCACGAAGGGCCAAACACAAACCCCCAGAAATCACGGGTCGGATCACGGTGTGCCTCATCCCGAGTATTCTCAGGCAGAAGCTAACTCTGAACAACGGAAGAATCCCACCTCCTGTCCGGCTCTCTCCAGCGGACTCTCACGGGGCTCCCCCACTCTCCCAGGACCTCCAGCGGGTTCTCCTCCGAGCCTCTAAGTCGTCCTTGGGACTCAGCTCAGAATCAACTGCTTCCCCGTCGCTGCGATCAGAAGCCAGCAGGCCACCCTTAGACTTCTCACCTTGTTCTGTTTTCAAGTGGCTTGGCCTGCTCCTCCAAATGTCCCCAATTTAAAGACCCTGGGACCTCGGAGGTCCTCTCGTCCAGCGTCCCTCTCAGTCTGGGGATCCAGCGGCGTCTCCATGTGGTGGTCTGCACCCTCCTGCCCACCTGGGGCTGCAGTGTCTCCACCCAACCACCCCATCAGCCTGTGGGCGACACACAGATATTTCCTCCCAAACCTACAGGCTTTGCGCAAGCCGGTGACAGACCACCGGCTTCCCTGACTTCTCAACCAGCCTTTAACTCTTTCTTGGGTCACAGGTCCCTTGGAGCATGTCCTGCAAACTAAAACACACACCTGCACAAACTGTCCAGGCCGCTGTCGGTAGCTCCTAAGCCCTTCAGGTCCATGCAGAGACCCATGTTCAGAAGAGCTGCTCTAGACTGTTCTAGAATTAAGGTATCTCGTTTCTTCTTTGTTCCTCTCTGAGTGGGAAATTGTATTTTTCAATAAGGCTATTTTAATTTTAGGAGAAAAATGTTGCAGGAACACAGAAAGGGGGGAGGGTGATGAATCTAAGAGTCGATAATCTTAACATCATCATGCTTCCATGATGGAGCCCAAGGGTAGAGCTCGTTTATAAACAACCGTCTCCCTGTTAATCTTCCCAACAAGGTCTAGGACAGTGATGGCGAACCTAGGACACTCATTTTTTTGGTTGATTTTTCTTTGTTCAATGGCATTTAAATATATAAAATAAATATAAAAATATAAGTCTTTGTTTTACTATGGTTGCAAATATCAAAAAACTTCTATATGTGACACGGCACCAGAGTTAAGTTAGGGTTTTTCAAAATGCTGACACGCCGAGCTCAAAAGGTTCGCCATCACTGGCCTAGGACCTGCTTCCGTGACCTTGGAAGGCGTTGGGTGTGAGGGACCGTTTCTGCCTCCACAGCCCAATTTCCCAGGCTGTGCAGCAGCTCCCTGCTCTCTGCATCCTGTAGGAGGCGCCGCAGCTCGGTGCTGAGCTCAAGTGCAAGTCCTCGGATGGCCAAGGAGGCCCGGCGGTCCAGCGGCCACCACTGCTCCCCCTGGCCCGGCCTCCGCCTCCACCTCCGCCTCCGCCTCCTCGGGCGACCTGGGCAGCTTGCACCCCGTGCCCTCTGCCCCCTCTGCCCAGAGGATGCTGTTCACATCCCCCCACGTCCAGGTCAGTCCTGCTCCCGCTCCATGTCTTCGGGTTCCGACTTCAATGACACTTCCTCAGGGAAGCGCCGAGGCTCCCTTCGGCCCCATCCCCGGTGCGTCTCATCTGACCCCTAAGCACTTTTTAATTCTCGTCTGTGTCTCCCGTCCCCGTTGTAATTAAGCAGTTTTCCCGGTGATTGTTTAATGTGTCTCTTCCCAACAGGACTGTCCGCGGGGTCGCAGGATGCCGCCCTCGATGCTGCGTCCCCGCTCCTTGCCAGGGGCCTGTGCCCTCCACGCTCTCCTTCAACCCGCTGAGCTGAGCAGACAGGACGTGGAAGCCAGCCGTGTGGACCGGCCAGGCAGGTATGAAACAGCTCAAATGCAGATTTTAGCAGATGTGAGGTGTTGGGAGAGTCCGTTACAGGAGTCATCAAAAGTCAGTGGCAACAGCAACCAGAGAGCCCCACACACAACCTCAAAGGAAGCAGAGCCGCCCGGTCTCAGAGCACAGGTGGGCACGGCCCCCCCTCTGTCCTGGCAGGAGCTCGGCCGAGAGGGGCAAGAGCCGCAACGGGCCCCGCGCTGTCGCCGTGCCAGCCCTAACGCCGCTTCTAACGAACTAATTAATTCTTTGAAAACATTAGGACAAAGATGCGCACCACCCAACTGGGGTCATCACACCAAAGCGATAACACAGACTGTGGAAGACGTTTCTGAAGAGACCGGTGTCACCAAACATGAACAGTCTACTCCACACATTAAAATATACTGCAAACTACTTGTTATTAAAGCCTTAAAATAATTTGTTGGACAGATGGCTTCGTTCTCTAAAGTCTGACCTTCCCTCCAAAGAAAAAAAACACCAACAAATCTGGACTCCAGCCAGCGATCCCGTGTTGGGAGATGCTGAGCCGCTCAAACCAGGTTTCTGTGGCACTGACCCCACGCCGTGCGGACGCACACGCTGCCCATCGCCCCTGCGAACTCCGAGCGCTGGCAGTGCACCTGCTAATCAGCCGCATCTGGGGGCGAGGTGATGCCTGGGGAGAGCCCTTCGCGGTCTGAGGACGAGTTAAGACTCTCCCCGACACCTGTCCAGAATGATGGCACCAGAGGCTCTGCCAGCAGGTGGAGACAGAGGGAGGTTGGGTTAATGGCTCCACGAGGATGCGACTCCCCGAAACGACATCACATCGATCTCAATGTGATGAAGAACGCCTAGAAACTGAGGTCAAACTCCTCCACTTTGTAAAAGACCTTGTCATGTCCATGAAAGATTTCTTGTTCCTTTGAAAGAACAAGAGTTCTAAACTGCACATCACAAGACTAGAGGCATCAGAGACAAGAGCTCCGCGACCACCTGCTGTTACTCTCATCTAAGGAGAGACAGGCAGAAACTCCACCACCTCGCTAAGGACACTGGCCACCTCAGCAGCGGCTGTCAAGGCGAAGAAGACAGGTGCTGGGGACCCAGCCTGCAGGACTCAGCGAGCCGGCACACAGGTGCTGGGGACCAGCCTGCGGGGCTCCCACTGCATCTGCACACCCTTTTCCTTCAAGGCCACAGGCTCATTTCCAGAAAAACACGACAACTAAGATTCCTTCCATCCTCCTGTTGGGTTTTTATTTTATGACTCGCAATTCATGTGCAAAGTTGCTAAGTAACAGGAAGGGGCAAATAGTAAACACCTGCTTTGCATTTTACTAATCACTGCAAGGCAGACATTTTTATAAATCTCTGTTCTTGCACTAAAAATGTATTCAGATATCTGTGGGCCCCCGTTTTCCCTAAAACATTTCAACAATGTGTTAAGCTTGGGAAAGAATTACACTTTTACTAAACATCTCCGTCCTCTGCGAGCTCTCGCATGTTATGGAGAAAAGAACCCCAAACAAGGACAACACCCATACTGAGCGCCCATAGCTATTCAATCAGTCATCCCGTTGGGCCTGGCGGGGTGACCCCGGGGGCTCAGGCAGGGCGGTGGGGGGTGGAGGAATGTGGGTGTGTCAAGTCACACAGTGAGAAAGGGACCAGACAGATGACAGGCTGCCTCACCCAGGGGGGACAGCTGAGGACGCTGGCTCACCTGCCTGCACCTTTGGAAACGGCTGGAATAAGAAATATGGGAAACTGAAAACTGTTTACATTAATTGAGGGTAACAGTGATATAAATATTCTAAATGGGTAACAAAGTAAACTTTACACACACTCAGTTCATGAAACAAGTGTTTCCTGGAAGCTGACGTGTGGACGTGGCCAGTTTTGACAGTGAAGGCTTCACACAGAACAACGGGATCAAACGGAGAGACCTTCCCCTAGAAGGTTACCCAGAGGCCTCTCAGCTCCTCTTCCCTCCCCTTTCTCCCTAAGGGTCCAGCACCTACGCTGCAGGCCCCAGGCATTCCTTCTCGGACACTGTCAAGTGCTAGTTTGCTTCTCCCTCTAAGTTCATGGTCACATTCATATTTACATTGACCCCAAACTAACAATGTCCAATGTGTGACAGACACACTCATGGAATGGTGCGGGAGACGACGCACATACATGGGTGAACACTTTTAATTGAAGTATGTATGTACATAGGAAAATACGTAACTAGCAGCTAAAACCTGAGTTCATAGACGTCACCTCCTAGAATGATGCTGTTTAAAACATGAGTTTATTTATTTATTTATTTTTTTAAAATATATTTTTTTGATTTTTTACAGAGAGGAAGGGAGAGAGATAGAGAGTCAGAAACATCGATGAGAGAGAAACATCGATCAGCTGCCTCCTGCACACTTCCCACTGGGGATGTGCCTGCAACCCAGGTACATGCCCTTGACCGGAATCGAACCTGGGACCCTTGAGTCCGCAGGCCGACGCTCTATCCACTGAGCCAAGCCGGTCAGGGCCAAAACATGAGTTTATTTAAAGAAAAATATTATGCAGATAATAGAACAGCTGATCAAAGATTATGGCAAAACTCCTACAGGTGGTTGGAAATGACTGAGTGTAAAACCCCCTTAAAGTAAGGCAGGTCACAGCCCTGGCTGGTGGCTCCGTCGGTCAGAGCGTTGCCCCGCACACCAAAAGGTTGCGGGTTCCACACCTAGTTGGGCTGCGTACGGGAGGCAACCTATCGATGTTTTTCTCTCACATCCGTGTTTCTCTCTCTCTCTCTCTCTCCACACCCCCACCCTCCCTCTCTCTTTTTCTCAAATTAATAAAACATATTCTCAGGCGAGGATTGAAAAAAAGTAAGGCAGGCAATAAAACAGCTTGGTTTCAAAAAGGTTTTGCTTGGCTTTGAAAACTGGTGTGTGTTTTTTTTTCATTCTAAACAGATCTTCACTTTTATACCTTAAAAAAAGAAAGAAGGTCCGTGCCTACATCTGGAGCTGGCGGGGAGGAAGGGGTAAGCGGCCCAGGAGGGCGGGTATCAGGTCAGCAATCCCGAGGCCAGGCTGCGGGTGATCAATCACGGGAGCTGACTCCACGGGAATAATGGGAAAGTGCAGCCGAGCAGGGAGGGGGCCTCTTCACACTGAAAAAGGCTTTCACAGGTGGCAGCAGTGGTCACGGGCCCCACCCCTCACCACTTTCAAAGGTGTTCACCTGTGCCAGACTGCTCTTCCCAGGGGAGCAGGTCCAGGACTCCCCTGGAGACAGGCAGAGGTGGTTGGCAGAGCCCTAAAGAAACTCTCAGAGGGCGCCCTCTACAGGTGTACAGTGGCCTCACCAGACCACCACCAACCCTGACCCTGTCTCTGCACTGAGAAGTCGATGGCAGTCTTTCAATCCCTTGCAAACCTCTCCTCCACTGCAAGTCTGAGGAGAAATAAAGTGAACTGAGCTGACCCTCTGCTCTCCCCCCAACCCCCATCCCCACCCCCCTCTAGCCCTGCCTACTGGCTCCTCCCCCATGGTACCCACCCAAGGAGACTTTCCTCTGCCAGGAGAGGGGAACCTTCAGGGAACAAAGCCCATCATCTATAAATAAGTCATCAGAATGATTTAAAAAGGAAAGAAGCTTGGAAGGGTGACTTCATCCAAAAGATGTAATAATCTTCTGTTCCTAAGAAGTCATGAATAGCCTTGTCTCAGGACTTAAGAACAAGCAGAAAATCAGTAATACATAAAAAAAATCCCCTAGATATTTAGCTATTCTAAATAACATGAGAAGAAATCACAAGGGAAATTAGAAAATATCTTGAAATGAATGATAAAAATATATCAAAATTTGTGGGATGCAGCTCAAGCCATATTAGAGGGAAATTTATAGTTTAAAAAAGCTTACATAAAAAAATTAAATGACTAAAAGATTAAAGATCTATGCTTCCATTTAAAAAAATTTAGCAAAGCAAAGCAAATTAAACCCAAAGTAAGAAGGAAACAATGTTTATAACTAATGAAAGAGAAAACAGATAAAACTTTGAGAAAAACTGAAATCAAGAACAAATAATTTGAAAGAAAATAAATAAAACTGAGAAATCTCTAGCAAGAATGATGGGAAAGAAAAAAGACACAATTCAACAATATCAGGAATGAACCAGGAGACAGCACTCAGATGCCAGAGATAGGCAAAGGCCACTATGAGAACATAACAAACAACGTTACGCCGATACATTCGAAAACATAGAAGACGTGGACAGTCCTTGAAAGATCATTAGATAACTGATATAAGAAATAAAAATATCTAAGTATCTGCTTTTTAAAAACTGAATGATACCAAAATCCTTCCTGTAAAGAAAACTCCAGTCCTACGTGGATTCTTTGGTTAATTCTATCATACACAGAGGAAGCAACAATCTTACAGAAACTCGCAGAAAACAGGAAGGTTTCAATGCATCTCCTGGGCCCACATTACCCTGATTCTGAAACTAGACAAAACGATACATTCCTCAGAAACAGACAAAATTCCTTAACAAAATAGGAGCCAATGGCACCCGGCAGTACATTAGACTGACAGCATATCATGAGCTAGCATATTCTAGAATGAAAGTCGGATTCACAAGGAAACCAACCCATGCTGGGGTATACACATGTAATGGAACATTATTCAGCATAAAGTGGGTGCATTCTATGTAAATTATACTTCAATAAGGTTAATTTTTAAAAAAATATATTTTATTGATTTTTACAGAGAGGAAGGGAGAGGGATAGAGAGTTAGAAACATCGATGAGAGAGAAACATTGATAAACTGCCTCCTGTACACCCCCTACTGGGGATGTGCCCGCAACCAAGGTACATGCCCTTGACTGGAATTGAACCCGGGACCCTTCAGTCCGCAGGCCGACGCTCTATCCAATGAGCCAAACTTGTCAGGGCAGTAAGGTTGATTTTTAAAAAATGTTTAGAACATGCTGAATTCTTTGCATTATTCTCAAATATTAATGGGACAAAAGTCCAAGCAAGAGGTTGTCAGTAAGTCTTGGGGAGACGCGGCAGAGCCTGCATCCCTCCGGGACTCGGGTGCAGAGAACGGGGTGCTTCCTCCAGAGTGGGGAAGGCCAGCGCTGAGCTCCCTGCAGCCCTAAAGCAGGGAGGGGCAGCCCTGGGTCCAGTGCCTGTGGGGTCCCCGATGGGTTGGGCCCAGAGCGAGTTTCATCACCCACAGGGCCTCCCCTCCGTGGGCATGTGCTCTGGCTTCCTCTTCCTTGTACCAGATGATCTCTAAGGGTCCTCCTAGCTCTGGTCAATGCGACACACATTTCCTAAGAGTCTACCATGTGCACAGCAGGCAGGACACAGCCCTAACGACTCAGCATCTTGAATGGCACATGGTCATTATCCTAGGAAATCCAACCAGACCAAGCGACCCCTCCCTCAGCCTCTGAGTGACTGGAATCTACGGGCCCTCGTGCATCTTAGTAAAACCCATCAGCATCTTCACAGCAGAACTATTCCAAGTACTGGCTTCAAACACACTGACTTTGTCACTGACTGGCGGGTGGGGGCATTACTAGAAATTTCTGAAGAAACGCATCGCTGGAAAGGACACTGCACCCACCTACTGGAACTAAAGAGGAGTGTCTTGACAAGAAGCCCAGGAAAGAGCAAATCTGTGATCGGGGGAATGGGCAGGAAGGACCTGCCTACTCGAGGTCACAGGAGCACGTTGGCGGTGGCTGGGCGGGCTGCCCCGATGCGCCGGGCAGGATGCTCAGAGGGCTCGTGCAATTATAGGGCACGTACCTAACATAACAGTCTTTCGCTTGAGGATCTCAATAAAATAGACCAAACAGCTATTTACTTAAATGTCAGGGGCTCAGAAACAGGAGCCAGGAGTACAGCATCCAGGTCCTTCGGTTCTTAAATTCCAGACACCCACGCTTGTCAGATCAGCTCAGTGAACAGATCAGCCGTCACTCAGTTATCTGTATCAGTCACTCCGTAAATGCTCCAAACACCGCCAAGTGCACCACCCACGAGGGCTGTAGCTCCAGCTCTGACCTGTGAAATGGCACGCGTGCGCGCGCACGCTCCCACACACGCATACACAGGCACACATGCGTGCACATGGTATTTAAGTGGGCAGAGCACACTGCTCAGGAGTCAGGGACACAGCTCACAATGAAGGAGCAGGCTCAGTTTCTCCTGCTCAGACCCACAGCTGTCCAAGGAGGACTGTGGAGAATCACCCCGTGAACGAGTCGCTTGGAGCTATGCTAGTGGGAGGTGACGTGTAGAAGAGATAGATCATCACTCCATTTGACAAAAACAGGCGCAGTACCATGTGAGCAAGGCAGGGATGGCAACCTGCAGGTGGGCACAGACGACACAGGTGCACAAAGGCGTGACAACAGGGATCAAGGGCGTCTTTAACAGGGAGGAGGTGACACCGTTACCCATAAAACATGCAAATGGAAGTTGCCAGTGAAGATGGATCAATTACACTGGTCGATGAGAATGAGAGAGTTCCAGCAGGGAACACTGAGGTTAAACATCGGGCAAAACTTCACAACTGTCTGGAGCTGGCAGCGCAGAGGGGCAGCGGGAGGCAAGGAGGGTGGCCCGGAGCGGCACCTGCCTGGCCACATGGATTATTCCTGCCGCAGTTCAGGACCCGACAGACGTGTGTTCGAGAGGCCTGCTCTGCTCCAGGTGAGAGGAAAGCCAGGAGGCCCCTCTACAAGTGAGGGCTTTGCCCACGGAGCCAAACTCTTGACATTCAGACCCGACACGGGTCGTTACAATGGGCTGCACAGGCGGCGGCGGCAGGAAATGCACACGGGCAATGCGCCTGGGAGGAGGGGCTCTGCCAGCGTGTACGCATCGCAACCCAAGAACAGCCCGTCTTCCTGCCCGAAATGTCCTCGGACATCTTCCCGCCTCAATTCAAAAGCTTCTTTCTTTGTTGAGTTAAAACGGTACATTATTTGTTGTTAAGCAACAGGAAGCATTTGAGCTCAGTTAGGTGGCTCAGAAACTCCTCGCGGTTCATGCGGGTTGTGAGCGGCTGCCGGAGGCTCTGGCGGACAGACAGACGTCTCCAGATTCCCCTGAGCCAGGCCTGGCCTCCGGCCTCCGCGCTCCAAGGCCTGGGCAGGGAGAGCGCACACAGGGAGCGCTGCCTTCATTAACGCTTTCTGGGGTCCCTTCACACCCAAGATGGCACCGCCCACTGTGTCCATGGGACCCTAGCACCCCTGGCTAACGGCCTACTGGCGCCCTGCAAGACGGCCACGTGAGCAGCGCCACTCCAGCACGGTCTTCCCCACGAGGCGGAGGCCCTGCAGTGAACCCACTCATGTTTGCAAACACATTGCGAGAGCTGACAGCGGTAAGAACTACAGTAACAGCCCGAAGGAGTCATGTGATCCTGAAGCTGAAGGCAGAGGGTGTCCGGTCCTTCCTCCCCTCCGGAGAGTGGGACAGGCTGCCTCGCTGAAGCCTTCCAGCTGCTGTGGGCAAAGACGGGATTAGAACTCGGACCTCGGAACCTGCTCTGGTCCTTCACACAGACCTTTCCCATGTGCTGCACAGTAACACTAAAAAAACACACAGAAAACTCCTCCAAAGGACAGAGTTAGCGGCCTTTTATAGCCGCACGTAACCAAGTATTCACTGCATATGTCCATTGTAGTGTTTCTAATATTCTTACCCACTCTCGCTTTTCCAACAATAAATTCTGGTCACAGCGTAAATGTAATTGGAATTACGCCACATGGTTGTGAGAAATCGTCTCGATCTGTTTTCAGGCCCAGCCTCTGGAGAAATAATGAGTCTGTGGTTAAATGTATGCGCGCACGCCCTGAAATCAATCCAGGCCGGAGCTGCCCCCCGCTCGATACTATCTGTGCTGGTCTTTTCTGAAACACCTTTGGAATAAAGTAACAATCCCGGGAAACCGTTTCCGTAGAGATCCCAGCATGCCCCCCTTCCGTGCAGAGGGGTGAAGCGAGAGGTGAGCGGGTTTCATTCTGTGGATTTCAGGTAACTGGCTACTGGTTTCCATTCTGCAGACGTGGATGCCAGTCCAGCATTGATCCGAACGCTCTTGATTCATCTATTTTGGTGCACGAGAAAGCTTCCAAAAATACAACTTTAAAGGACCGAACATGCATTTCCAAAACCCCGTGCCGTGATGACCAGGAAGATGTCGAAGCCAGGCCTCACTTTCAGCGTGGGCCCGCCCAGCTGTCTCAAACTCCATTCTAGAGTGTTCCGGGTGATAGCCCCGGGCCATCCACGGGAGCCACGTCCAGTCAGTTTCCACAGAGCAAATGGAATTTTCCCGAACAGACCCAGAGAACAAAGACCCCCAAGGTTAATGTTTCCAAAACAAATTGTCAGAAATTAAGTTTAGGTCATTTTCAAGAGAGCATTTCTCACGTGTGACGGGCTCAAACGAGAGCCCGCTATCGGAAACCTGACATTTTCCAAGCCCCAGAAGCAGCGCGGAAAACGAAGCAGCACAATCGAGGTTCCGACAGTGACTCACGCGTTCCCGCCTCCACAGCCGCCATCCTGCCTGTCTTCACAGCCCAGCCCGGGAGCCCGCGCCTTCCATCAGCACACGGTTCGCACCCTCACGCCCATCTCTTCCGATGCCTAGCCTTCATGTTTCCATTTTTCTGAGTATCTTCTTAAAACAAAGGTATGTCTAGTCCTCACAAGAAAGCAATTTATTTTATGAACGTCCTGCACTTTGTAATTAGCTTTCATTTCTTCCCTGGGGCGTCAGCCGGGCCCCCGCTGTGTCTGCTGCGGGTTCCGGAGGACGTGGCTCTGCCTGAGGTCCCTGGCAGCCTGGGGCGCTCGCAGCACAGCAGCGGCTGGGCCTGCCTTCCTCCTCAGTTCCTGCTGGTGTTCCCAGTTGTTATGGGGTCAGAAACGGCCAGTGAACGAGAGTGCCCCACTGGACGCTGGCCCCCCAGCATGAGGGCTTCCGGTCTGACTGAGCGATGGAGAAGGGGCACAAATGGGGACAGGGCATGGAGACGGGCCCTGGCACCCTGGGCAGGGAGTCAGACCTCCACGCCGAGTCCCACCACCACAGTGTGCACATGGCGGCCGCACCCAGCTCAGAAGGCCGCCGGGGTTACATAAGGTGTTAGAATAGGGCCTGACCCCAGCGATCACTCGAGAAGGACAGCTGCCTATGACGGCGGGGGTGTGACCACTGGGAAGCAGTATGCAGACACACGGTGCCTTTGCTCTCTCCTTCAATGTCACGACCGTCAATGAAGACGGCATCCGCGGAAGATCCCTCTGGCCACACATCACACAGGCCACAAGCACAAAACCGTGTGTGTGTGGGGGGGGAGTAATGACAGAAGAGCAGGAGAAAGACTAAAGGGGCGGGAGGGGGTTTGTATGGTGATATTGTATCCAACCCCTGCCCCAAACGCTCCCATCAAACCTTGACCCAAGGTCATGTCATCCAGAGAAGAAGGTGGTCTGCTTGAGACAGGCGCACCCTGGCCGCTCTGTCCTTTGCCACCCAAGGACACGGGGACCACTTCCAGCTCTCCGTGCGCTATGCTCATCGCGCTCAGCACTGTCTACCCCACCCTCCCAGCAAGCCCAGGCCGGTCTTATTCCAAACACACTGTGTTTACAGGCTGCACCTTTCAACAAGGTTTCCAACGAGAACGCACGTCTAGTGTGCATGACGACTTCTACTGGCCTGATCGAGCGCATTCGCAGGTTATTTTCACTCGAGTAGAGAAGATCTGGGAAGGGGAGAAGTTCAGGTCCCTTCATCTTCTCTTTGGAAATAAATTATTCATGAAACTCTCTCCCTCGTTCCCGAAGGGTTAGGTTTAAACAGCTGCTGAAGTGCTGCTGCTGCAGAACACGACTCGCGGCCGCAGCCCAGGAAACGCGCGCTGCTCATGGCGTTTCCCCTGGTCAATGGCCAACGTGTGGAGACGCGAGTGCCCGCCTCTCACACACAAAGTGGGCAGCCAGGGGTCACTATGGTTCGCCGTCTCCGAGGACCCACTCCAGTGTGGCCGAGGCAAGCTCCGGGGGTAGGCGTGGGGGACGAGGCACAGTGGGAGCCCTCCTGCAGCAGGTCAAGGGGCCCGTTTATTTATTTCAAATTTGTTCTTTTCAACGTGAAAAACCACCGAAGACTTCCCCAGCCATTGGCTCCACCCGCCCAGAGCTGAGATCCCGAGCTGGGCTCTGTCTCAGGGCCACGTGTCGACGAAAGTCTTGGGCTACCTGGTGCTCAGAGGTATCGCTGGGCTCCACTTCTCAAATATAAACCCAAAGTTAAGAAAACAGTCCAAATAACAAAAAACACAGAGGAATCCATTTAAACAACCAAGCCTAGGCCACTCCATTGGTCAGTATTGCCTCAAATTTCTCATAAGATAATGTCACTAATTTTAGACGCCGCGCCGCCCCCCCCAACTCATACACACCAAACCGGGGACCCTCTTTTTAAATGAGCAGCTTTCCATGTTAAAGCTCCAGTGCAGAGAGACCGGGTCCCAGCCAGACAGGGGACAGTCAGAGTCCTCAGTGCTGTGGCCGCCAAGGGCACCTGGGGGGGACGTCAACTTCGCAATACGGCTCAGACACTGGAGATTAAGGGTGCGTTCCTGCTGACAGTCCCCAGACTCCAGACCTCAGTGGCCGGGCAAGAGGTGGGCTTGTTCTTGCTGAATTTCAGGCCACATGCAATAAGGCGAACACTCCATGTCCCTGATGTGGGGGAGTTTGAAAGGTCTCGCTCAGGACCCTCTCGCTCTTCTGCTGTCCCTTCTGAGGGCATGGCTGACAGCAAGGACGCTGTGCGGTTCCGCCAGCCGCCGTGCTGCTGCTGGGAACCTGATACGTAGCTAAGGCCATGGCGGGCTCTGGATGGTGACGGCCAAGGTCAAACGCTCGCTCTGACACTAACTACTGTAGTGATGCGGCCTTGGCAAGTCACCTCACCCCTGTGCCTCAGTTTCCTCGTTTGTGAAAGAAACACAGAAGTGCCAACCCCATGAGATGAAACGGCTTAATGAGCAGAGTGCTGGGGGGCAGCCCGGCGGGGCTCCGGCTCGCCCTCTCCCGGGCTGCAGGGCACTGTTCACCCTCTCGCATCTGTTTCTCGGCGGCAAAATTTAGGAAGAACAGTACTTTCCTCATTCGCAGCGCGGCTACATAACAGCGGGTTCCCGTGCGTGGCTCAGCGTCTGGTCCATAGTAGGTGTTCGATGTGAGGGGGCCGGCATCGTCATGTCAGTAACCGAATACTTCCTCACACTGTTTTCTAATCTGGCAAGAACCTTGTGCTTGAATAAACAGTATGCCACAAGCTATTCAAAATACAAACCCAGGGCCATTCCAATTTGTGGGTGTTAATTCAAAAATTTCAGAAAGGCACGGTACTATTTTCAGAACTGTACTTCGCCAAGAAACCTCTCGTAAATGTATCCCCCATGACACCGCACTGCGAATCCACAAAAATGCACAGCGGCTCCTTGCAAAGGGGAAGTGCGAAATGAGACAAAGCGCATGCCTGCTGAAGGTAGGACCTCTGCCTCCATCCGCAGGTTACCCACGGCAGGCTCAACCAGAAACTCCTGACTCCGGGACTGGCAGTCAGAATCCGCGGGAAGCCACCAGATATTCATGCTTCCAGGAATCCCAGTCCTCACAGGCGAAAGGCCCAACCTTCCTCACTGACGGAAGAAACCCTAATGGCATGAAGGGGTCATGGCCAGGTCATGGCCAGGGGCACAGATGGCAACAGTATTGCTCTGCTTCTGGGTCCAAGCCCTTCTTCCTTCTCACTAGATTGGGGGGCGGGGGGAGGGGGGCACTGGAGGAGGGGACTCCCAAATGGAAAACTCTACCCGTGGGTCTGGAGTCACACGTCCTAGATGCCAGTAACCATTCTGCAGGCCCCAGGCGTGCAGGGGCAGCGTGGACCTGGGCCGCACTGGTGGTGACAGAGAGGGAAGGACTTGGAATGTAATTGAAAAGCTGTTGCTAATGGACTAGACTGGGGGGCGGGTGTGGAGAAGGGACATTCGCTCTTGGCTTTGGTCTTGTCATAATCGTCTGTCTGATCTGAACCTCTCCCCCAGAGAGGAGAAGAAAGCTTCGCAGGTGTCCATGGCTGACCTCCAGCAGGTGCTCCGTGCCGCGGAGCCTGCATCTCTGAAGGGAACCATCAGATGTAAGTCACTGTTGGATGTAAGTCACCATCAGAACTCGGACTTACCTGGGCCCTGGCGCAGGCCACTCCCTGGGGGGACAGCAAAGCCGCGCACACAGCCTCCAGGCACCGACAGAGTTTGCTGCAAGGCTAACTACACTCTCACTCTAAACAAAGCCCCTGCTGGCAGCGCTGTCTCCCCGGCCCTCAGCTCTACTGCAGACATCCTCTAGCGCAGCGGTTCTCAACCTGTGGGTCGCGACCCCTTTGGGGGTCGAACGACCCTTTCACAGGAGTCGCCTAAATACATCCTGCATCTCAGATATTTACATGACGATTCATAACAGTAGCAAAATTACAGTGATGAAGTAGCCACGAAAATAATGTTACAGTTGGGGGTCCCCACAACATGAGGAACTGTATTAAAGGGCCACGGCATTAGGAAGGTTGAGAACCACTGTTCTAGCGGGACTTGTCCCATCACGAAATGAAAGGCCTCTAGATGAGAGCTTTGAGCCTCTGCCCGTGGATCTGGGAGCCTCTGGAGGAACGGACCCTGGACAGCTCGGACCCCGCTCCGCCTGGGCAGTGAGGTGAACCCGAGGGTCTGACTCAGCCCGCGGTCGTTCCTGGTCCCTGGCAGCGACGGGGACGCCACCCGGCGCGTGTGAGCATGACCTTTCGTCAAGGAGGCCGGGGAGTCGGCGGGTCCTGGGGCACGGCCCCTTCCTAACAGGAGCCCAGGAGGCAGCCCAGGAGGCAGCCCAGGCCTGCGCTCAGGCTGCGAGGCCAGGACAGCTGAGGCGGGGAGGGCGCCGGCCGAGGAAGGCCCCGGCGCGGAGAAGGGCCTGGAAGGGTGGTATCACCGTATTTCACCCCATCGTGTCTGATATCAATCAGATGTGTGCATAATCAACAGCCTGTCATAGTCCAACCGACAGATTTCTCCTTCTTAGTGGGACGTAAATAAGGCGCAGCTTTGAATTGGTGACGTTGTCGGCACGCCCCCCGGAGTGGCCCCACCTTGGAACTTCTTGTAATAACGCGTCAGAATTACACTGTCCTACTGTTTATGTTAATGATATGGGGGCTTTGAGATGCCTGGAGGAAGATACCAGTCTGTACGGATACACAAACCAAACAGGAGGAGCACCCCGACCTCCATGCTCACCCCCTGGACAAGGGCCGCCCCTCTGGATGTGTGTGTGTCTCACCGCACAGGTAGGGCTTCTAGAGAGAGAAGGGGCCTTGGAGATGGAAACCTAATTCTCCCATTAAAAGCAGAGAAAGCGCAGGCCCAGAGGTAAGTGACCTGCCCAGACACAAAGCTGGAGGGCGACAGAGCTCGGGAGACGGGGAGTGTGGTCTGGGCCGCCCAGTGCACCCACGGGGGCCTCCTCTGCCCCCCCCCCGTCCCCCCACCAGAGGCGCAGCCAGGAGAGAAGGTGGGCTAGCAGGGGGAGACACTCCCCCAACGTCCCTCCACGCCCCTTCACTGTGCCCGATGAGCGCATCACTGTCCCTTCACTAGTCACCGTGCTGGCACCACGGCCGCCTCCGTTCCCCATCAGTTCAGAAGGCATCCACATGTTTTAAGACCAGCAAACCCCCAGGTGCAGGGAGAACCGTGACTCAGGTGTAGAAAACTCGGGTGGGAATGGGTGTTCAATGGCACCTGAGTGATTTTCCGCCTGGTGCGCTTGGTTCTAAGTTTAACTCCCATCTATTTTCACGCTGACCTTTAAGCCGATGTAAAAGGTTGTAAACGAAACTTAATTACTTTGCAGTCATTTGAAAAACTTGTTTTGGTTACTTGTTATTTATTTTTTATCCTTTAAATGTGTCATTTGGAGAAGGTTTGCTGAATACGCAAGTAAGTTTTTACACTATCTTGAAGCCAATATTTTTTAAAAGGACCGAATCTCTAATTGTTTTTACCAAAGAAATGGCAGCTTAGCATTACACCTCTATTCCGAGCAGTTCACCTAATTGATAAGATGCAGAGCCATCCTCTGTGCTATAAAGAGTGTGTAGGAACGTGGTTGGTTGGCCATCAGACCATGCCACTCTGCTTTAACTTTGCCGGCCAGCCCCACTGCTTACCGAGACCTCTGGCGGGCAGAAGCAAAGACAGCGGTTTTGTGACCTGCCAGACACCAAGGAGAGAGCTGACAGAGAAGAAAGGACACTAAAATCAATGGCTGTAGGGAAGCGCAGTTGGCAAGTCCTGAGTTCTGATCCAGTTTTATCTCTATACCAGTGGTTCTCAACCTTCTGGCCCTTTAAATACAGTTCCTCATGTGGTGACCCAACCATAAAATTATTTTCGTTGCTACTTCATAACTGTCATGTTGTTACCGTTATGAATCGTAATGTAAATATCTGATATACAGGATGGTCTTAGGCGACTCCTGTGAAAGGGTCGTTCGACCGCCAAAGAGGTCGCGACCCACAGGTTGAGAACCGCTGCTCTATATGAACAAGCTTCATAAAGTCTGAGCAATTATCTTCCAGTTTTAAATTTGAAAAAAGTGGCTGTCATTCATTCTTTAACCAGCGTGTACCACATCCTGTACCATCCTCAGTGCAAAGATGAGCAAGACCAGCCCCCGCCCTCAGCACACAGCCCAGAGGCAAAGAAACATCAACGTCGGCGTCGGGCGAGAGGACAGAGAGGAGACACGTGGGCTGTGTGAGGAGGGACGTCTGTGGGGCCGGCTGGGGCTCAGGAACAGGACCCGCTGACTAAGTGAGGGAAGAGGGAAGATCTTGGGCGGGACACCCAGACGCCTCTCACAGCCGCCAACACCAACACCAGGGAGCTGCAGCCTCAGGGAACGGAGGGGCTGTCGGGGAGCAACAGCATCTTTCTGTTGGTCTGTGTTTCTCTGAGACAACAAATGGTGGCAGCAGTAACTACTAGTGTCTTGTCTAGGGGAGAGACGGCTCTGTAAGGACCAGAGCGACAGTGTAGAGGGGTTAAACTCAGAACTACACTAGTCCAACTCCTCCGAGTTAAAAGTGAGGAAGCAGGTGAACTACAGTCGAGTGAGTCTAAGGTTACCTGGCTGAGAGCACCCACAATGCCCCCTCGCCCCCCAGTCCCTTGCGTCCCACTCGGTCCAGGAGCTACCCACACTGATCTAAAACGCTGGTGCCAGAGAGTCAATGAGCCTCTCCATCACCCTAATCAGGTCACGATGAGTTATGCTCTGAGGATCAAAGGCCAAAAGAACACAAAAGTAGACAAGGGGCAGTCCTGGGAGCGTGAGGTTATTTATTACTGAAACGAGTGACGGGGTTGTTCCCGGCGGGGAGTGCTCGTCCTGTAACCAGATGTGAACAGATGTTATCACTAGTCCGAGCTCCCTTAATGGAGAGGCCTTGCCAATGAATTCAGCCCGACCCGCTGGGACAAGGCAGTCTGGGAAGTGAGCGAAGAAAAGTGTTCGAAGTCTCTCTCCTTCCCTGACAGGCTGAACTCTGACCAATTTGCTTCATCACTTGCTTTTTTAAAAAAAAAATCTGTAAATATCAACTGTTTTCAGTGATTACAGAAACAGCTACCAAAGACATCCAACCACAGAACAAATGAGCCCAGCGCGCCATCTAATCAGGGGAGACGGGACACGGACCATTAGGCTCGGAGACACGGCAATTATGCGAGGGGCCTGCCCCTCTGGGCTCCAAACCAGATCACAGCGCTATCTCAGAGCCAACGTGCGGGAAAAGCACTAATTGGGACTCTGGTCGCAGCTGCACGGCTTTGATGTCGGTTACAAGGATGAACTTGAGCGGAATCCTGATGGCCCCGCGAAGCCTGTGAGTCTGGGCGGTTAACCCTGAGGCCGCTCCTATCCCAGCCAGTGTGGCGGCACCTCGTTCCAAGCTGCTTCCTGGGGAACCCCCCGCGTGACACATCCTCTGAGGGGCCTCTGCTGTGCCGCCACAGAGCAGTCCAGTGCCCACCATGCGCCACGGACGGAGGTGGCAGTGCCAGAGCCCGAGGAGCCAGGCTGTAGCCAGTCTGCGGGCACAGTGCTGCACAGAAAGTCAGAGAGTATGGCTTCCAGGGGCCGTGCCGTCACCGCCGCTGCGGCCTCCCCAGCATTTGGAGCCTCCCTGTCCTGTCTGTGAAGGTAAATTGGTCCCGATGGCTGCCGAGGAGTGTTCCCCTCCCTGACAACCAGGTCAGGGCAATCGGATGACCCAACCAGCCCGGGGGCCTCAGGCTGCGTGGGCGGGCCTTCCGCTCTGCTGGTGGCCCCGGGGAGCGGTGCACTGTCCTCTTGACAGGTGTCTGGACCCAGTGCGCCCATCAGCTCCCCAAAAGCCTGGGACAGCTCAAGGCCATGGAAAGAATCACCCAAGCCATCTCACAAGTGAGGGTTCCTAACCCACAGATGAAAGCTTTCTTTGAAAATACTTAGGAAAATGTCAGTCTTAATTGCAGGATGCTAGGGAACCTACTCTACTTTGAAATCTGGGTAATCAAATAGTCGATGGGGAAGTTGTCTTTCTGGAAGCGTTCCAGCAAGTGGATGAGCGAGGAGAGCACTAATATATCAGCCTCCGCACGCTAACGAGTCTAGACACTGAGCATAACCGACTGCAATGTCATCAAGAAGACGGACCCCAGACATTCTGGGCCTCCTGAGAGGGGAGATGCCCTCGATGAGGCAGCCCAGCCAGGACAAACATACAGATCACACGTTACTCTAGCTCAGCGCCTGGCCTCTGCAGCTCACACAGAGGCCGGAAAGCAGGCTCACCACACGGCGGGGATGGCACCGGCAAAACCCACACATGGAAACTGCTCGGGACTAGCCCGGTCCTTCAGCAACACGTGGGAGAGCGGGGAGACGAAGCAGAAGAGGGAGCCGTGGAGGGAAAACTGTCAATTAAAGAAACACAAACCATAGCGACCAATCACAAGATGTGGCCTTTGTTGGGATCCCAGGTCAAACAAACTGTGAAAAAGAGAGTGAAGAACCTGTGACACTCACAAGACACCTGCAAGTCTGAAGGCTGGACACTTGATGCTACGGAACTACGGCTGGTTTCGTTAGTAAGATTACAGGATCCTGGCCATGTATTGTATTTGTTTGTTTGTTTACATATTTTTATTTTTTTGCACAGAAACTGTTATAAAGCTTTATTTATGTTTGTCAAAAATTGAAGTGACCAGGATACCCTCCACTCAGTGAATGCATAAACCAACTGTGGTGCTTCCATACAATAGAATATTAATCAGGGTAAAAATAAGTGAGCTAAGCCTTGAAAGGCATGGAGGAAACTTAAACAGGAAAGGTGTGAGGCTGAAAAGCATAAAGGCTGTATGATTCCAACCATATGAAATTTTGTAAAATGCAAATCGAGAGAGAAAGAATGAAAAGATCAGTGGTTGCCAGCCGTCTGGAGGGCTGGAGGATGTGTAGGTGGGGCACAGGAACTTGGAGGGCAGTGAAACTATTCTTCTTTCTTTTTTTAAAAAAATATTTTTATTGATTTCAGAGAGGAAGGGAGAGGGAGAGAGAGATAGAAACATCAATGATGAGAGAGAATCATGGATCGGCTGCCTCCTGCACGTCCCCCAGTGGGGATCGAGCCCGAAACCCAGGCATGTGCCCTGATTGGGAATTGAGCAGTGACCTCCTGGTTCATAGGTCGACGCTCAACCATTGAGACACGCCAGCCAGGCTATTCTTTTTTTTTTTTCATCTTTATCATTGAAAATATTACATATGTCCCCATTTTCCCCATTGACCCTATCTAGCCCATCCCTGCCCCCACCCCAGGCCTTCACTACACTATTGTCTGTGCTCATGGTTTATGCACATATATGCATACAAGTTCTTTGGTTGATCTCTTCCCACCCACCCACCCACTCCCCCTGCCTTCCCTCTGAGATTCAACCATCTGTTCCATGCTTCTATGTGTCTGGATCTAGTGATCCCACTTTTAGGACCATATCCTAAGAAGCCTGGAGCACCAATTAGAAAGCATGTATGCACCCCTATGTTCGTTCATAGCAGCATTATTTACAATAGCTAAGTGCCGGGAGCCGGTCCATCCTTGCTGTTTCAAGGGACCTGGCATATATGGCATACTGTTCTTAATATATTTGCTCACCTTCTTGGCACTATGTGTTTTAACCAAGGTCACCTCTCCGAGAAAGGTTGTTTCCCCAGGTAGAGATTTTCCCCTGAAGTTAGGGAGGGAATAAAACCTCTTAACTAAGTGCCAGGCGGGTAATTAATCACTTTAACTACAAACAATCATGCTTAAGCTACATAATCTTTACTCCCTGGAATGGAGATAAGAAACGCCCTAACCTTTGGAATAGAGATTGATAGGATTGGAATCAACTGGTATAAATACAGATGTAACAAGACAACAAGACTCAGAACCTACAGACAGAACTTAGGAGACAGAACTTAGAAGACAGAACCTACACAGAACCTAGAGACAGAAGAACTTCGCTGGAGAGAACATGGCAAAAGATCCTGGACAGAACCTGGGTACAGAACTTGGTTGGAGAGCCTAGACAGAACTCGGCTGAAGAACCCGGCTACAGAACCTGGCGACTGAACCTGGCTGGAGAACCTAAACCGAACCTGGCTGGAGAACCTAGCGAGAGAACATGGCTACAGAACCTGGCTGGAGAACCTGGAGAATGTGGCTGGAGAACCTAGCAAGAAAACATGGACACAGAACTTGGCTGGAGATTGTGGCTAGAGATCCTGGCAAGGCTGCTGATCAACTGAACGCTGTCTCCGTGTCATTCCTTCTTCGCCGACTCCGTCCACACCTTTGGGGACCCCTGGACCCGCTGGGGCTGGACCCCAGCAGCTAAGATCTGGAAACAGCCCAAGTACCCATCAGTGGATGAGTAAATTAAAAAGCTGTGATACACTTACACCATGGAATTCTATGCAGCAGTAAAAAAAGAAAGATCTCTTACCCTTTGAGACAGCATGGAGGGACCTGGAGAGTATTTTGCTAAGCGAAATGTCATGTATTTTACAAGTCCTTAACTCTTTACCTATCTCTCGAACCTTTGAGATACAGACTGAATTACTGGGGATAAAAGGGTGTGTCTTAGATTTGCTTCACAATCATATAAGAGGCTGCTGGCTGTTGGGGTACGCATGAGCGTACCCCATCTACCTTTGTGTACGTTCAAGATTTTCCACTAAAAAGTTAAAAAACATTGGGGAAGAGGCGGGCAGAGCACAGAGGATTTGGGGGGCATTGAAACTATTCTGTGTGACAGTACAACAGTGGGTACATGTCATGTGACATTGTCAAACCCACAGTGGACACCACCGAGAGCGACCTCCATGCAAACCGTGGCCGTGGGTGACGGCTGTCAGCATGGGCTCCTCGGCTGTAACTGTGGACCGTTCTGGTGCGGCCGCTGACGGTGCCGGGGCGGGGGGGGCAGGGGCAGAGAGCACATGGAAACTGCACTTTCGCTCAGTTTTATTGTAAACCTAGAACTGCTGTTCAAACAGACTTTATTAGGTTAAAAAATAACAGAAAAAAAGACCGTCCCAGGCCTGGTTCCACTCTCCCCCTGGAGTCCGGACAGGGGGACACACTGTTCTCAGGTCAATTACAGACTCGGATGAACCATCTCCAAGGGGAATTTTATTCTGTTTTTAACTTCATAAATATAGAACTTCCAGCAAAGAATATTTATTGCTGTTTTTCATCTCCATCCTTCTCCCCATAATCCTTGCCTTCATTTATACCACAAAACCCTAAGTAGTACGCCAAAGAGCCCTTCCACACAGAACTGAGTGACCCTGAACTTTACAAGCACTGGACTCTGCAGCTACGACACTTGGTGACAATGCAGTGCACAGCCTGAGCAGGTGAGTGATGCACGCAGAGGTGATGCTATCCCCGTATTCCTCGGACCTCGGGCGCCCCGGGTCCTGTGGCTCTGCCGGGGCCGGGGCTGGAGGCTGTGGACACTCAAGCGAGTCAAACAGGGGGCCTAGCACCTTCCTTCTTGTCTCCTCAACTTCAAGGACGTTGGGCCAAACATTGAATTAAAACAGGTAATGTCCAGGGTATCTTTGCTATCCCTTGATTTAAGCAGAGCAGAAAATTTAACCAATACATGGGCATCTTCCTTTCAGTATTAGAAGCGTATGGTAAATATGAGCAAATATTTGTTTTCCAACTAAGTTGCATTACTGACCACTAAATATTTTAAAAAAACAAAACCCCTGAAATTTAGTCCTGAAACAAGATCATGCAGGGAGTCCGGGGACCAGTCCTGCCACCTGCTACTCCCCGGACCTGGCCTGGAACACAGAGGGTGCTCAAGGAGGTCCCGGCTGAGTGAGGGAGGGAATGGGGCGCTCATGTGTCGGAGGTGGGGAGACATGTGACACCCCCATGGACACACGTCTGCTCAGTGGCAGGACCACTTGCCTGCTAGCTCCTGTGGGGTAGCACCTGGCCTCAGGTAGAAGGACGGATGGATGGACAAACGGACCAATAATAAAATGCACCCACGGGACTCTGCAGGATCTCTTTCTCAAAACCTTGGGCTAGTCTGCCCAAATTGACATTTAAACTTTTTATTTAAGACAAAACTGCTGTTTCTTTGGGGTGAGGGTGGGGGAATATATTACATACATACATACATACATACATACATACACCACACAAGTTCGCCATGTGAAAACAGCCTTTATAAAGGAGGTGTGTGTGTAGGGAAGTGGGGGTAAGCGAGCTGCCACTGAACAGGAGCAGTAGCTCTGAGCACTGAGCAGCCTTCGAAACAAGCCAGGCCCTAGGTCATTAGGTACCAAATGCTGGGCCAGGCAGAGATGTCCTCCCTCAGACACCCCTGCCCCTGCCCCACCTCCGGCCAGCGCTGCCGTGGCTGCAGCCAGGAGACTGGCACGGGAGAGCTGCAGGCCTGCTCGGGGCAGCCAGCTGCTTCCTGTCTGCACTGTCTTCCCGCCAAGCAAGCGGGACCTGGGGACAAAGAGGGAACACAAAATACACATCACTCGCCGCGTATCGGATGTGACAGCAGACGGGCGTGCTTCCCAATTAGTTCTGAAAACCCCAGCCAGTGCGCACTCAGTTTGTGAATCCCGCTCTTCTTGGAAACTCTCTCTTTAAATGGGTTTTGACTGTTTGGGAGAAAAGCTGGATAGAAGCATTCGCCTGCCTTGTCCCCTTTCTTAAAAAGGCAGAGGGAATGCTGAGCATCAACTGCCTCACTGCGGCGGAGAGGCCGTCCCAGCGCAAGGCTCCGACAGTCTCGGGAGACAGCAGTCGGCGAGGAGTTTCACTCCTTGTGGGGGGAGGAATCCGTTCCGTGGAGCTGATGAGGAAAGAAAGCCCTGGAGGAAGAGTTTCAGTCACCCAAAAATTCTGACAGAATCTGCACATTTTAGAAGCAAGAACTAAGCCTCGGGTTTTCATCAGAAACCCGTGCAGCTTTTTAAATTTTTTTTTATCAGGAGCTAAATCCGGACAAGGGCATCATTTGCGAAGCAGCAGGGCTTCTGATTGCAACAAACAGCAGCACTGAAATTGTTACCCGAAAACAAACACGGTTCAGAGCTGCCGGCGAGAGCGAGCGCGTTCTGTGACCACATGAAACTTATCTCACACCTCGTGTGCACATTTGCTCATTCACAGTAATTGTTGCAGGTCTCAAGGAAAACCACTATTTGTTTGGCCTAAATTACAATAAATCCCACGCTTCGCATTTCTGCACAGGGTGACGGCTCAAGGCGCTTCCCCTCCCCCCCCCTCCCCCCCGGAACTGGCACCAGACACGCGCCAGCCCCATGGAGTCTGCGCCATGTGCTGAAATGGAGCTAAAGCGCCATCGCTGACAATGAAGAAGTCAAACACAAGAGAGCATGCACAGATGATGCAAACTTCTTTTCTCCCCCAGCGTGTTTATTTTAAACCGTGGCCATTTGTGAGAACAGCCCTAACTGAGCAGCGAGTCCTCCAAGGCGGCTTGGCAGAGGGACTCAGAGAATTCACAACCACTGGTGGCTGAGGACACAACACAATCACAGGGCGAAGCCACTGCGCCCCGCCCCCGCAGGAGCAGGGGGGGCTCCAGACAGGCGCACTGCAGCGCGGAACGAGCATGCTTCCTAACAAAAGCAGACGTGACCCCGACCCTTTCTCCCATTTTATTCTGAAGCGGTCGGGAAGGTGGGAAAAGGGATTCCTGGGGGGGGGGGGGGGGGGCATCTGGGGAAAGGAGCTTACTAACTTTAGACACCGCCATGTATGTACCTATTAGTAGCAGACAGCATGTAACATGCACATCATAGGTTCTCACACATGTGGTGTCGGCTACATGACAGCCCCCAGGGGAACACTTCCCGGTACCTACATCATGTGTAGTCCCCTCCACTCAGTCCAGGATGAGCTTGTGACTTAACTATCAGTGTGGCTGCACCTGACGTAACTCACTGAGTCTGCTCCTGTCTCGGGCACCGTAGCCCGTGCACGCCAACCCGATCAAGAACCAGCTGCCAAGCAAGCCCTCACGGCGCACACATGGCGCACACGCCGCCCAAGCAGGTCCTGCGAGCCCGGACAGAGCTCCCTCATTCCAGCAGCAGCTGCTTCAAAGGCCCCTGCAGTACCAGGCGACACGGGCTCGGCCTTGGCTGTGAGATAAATATCGGGAGTTTACTATTACGTGAACCTGGACTTCCCTTCCCATCGTTAACGACGCTGATTTTTGGCACCTGAAAGTGTGCATCTCAGACAGACGAGTAAATGTGCAGCCCCGTCCTCTGAGGCTGAGGCGGTGCGGCTTTCACTCTCAATCACGCGAGGTATGCAAGCAATTCCATTAAGGCTAATTATATCGTCTGTTTTCATTCCACGCAATATTTTGCTTCTATGTTTGAAATAATTGAATTCATTTGCGCTAATAAATTTTCTAAATGGACACTTTAATAATTGAAATTAGCACACACTGTACCCTCAAAACAATTTATAAAACAGGCCTATTGTTTATAGTGCGCCAAGGCGGGGCTGCCAGTGACCTGCTTGGCTCAAGGTCACTATCAGTTTACATTCCTCAGCTGCTCCCTTGCCTCGGCTGGACATGATCAGGGCCAGTGTTTGAGCTCTAGTCTCAAGAACGGGTCCAAGCACCTCCACGTAGTGTTCAAGGCCCAGCTGGTCCTCATAACCTTCACTGATGTTCCCCACTCTCTCCTACTCCGCCTGGAACTTTCCCCCAGACCTACATGGCTAACTCCCTCTCGCTCCCCTGTGGCTACATTTCCAGAAAGACGGCTGGCTTCGCCATCATTCGAGGGATGGGAGCTAATGGCGCTACATTCCCAGCCGAGGCCAGGGCCCAGCACACAGCAGGGCCCAGCACCTAGCTGCTGAGGAACAGAGGAACTTAGTTTACCCAACTCACTGCACTGTGTCTCTGGGTGGGTTTTTACAGATAGGCTTATAGGCTTTTCCTTGAGTCTGTGGGTTTGTTGATTCATTTTGTTTTCATTGACTTCAGAGAAAAGGGAGAAGGAGGAGAGGGAGAGAGAAACATCAATGATGAGAAAGAATCATCGATTGGCTGCCTCCTGCATGCCCCCTACTAAGGATCAAGTCCACCACCTGGGCATGTGCCCTGACCAGGAATCAAACCGTGATCTCCTGGTTCCTAGGTTGATGCTCAACTACTGAGCCACACTGGCTGGGCAGTTGGTCCATTGTTAAAGAACACTGCTGCCTTCCTATGTAACAAAACTTGGCTGGCCATAGATTCCTGGGTCACACTCTCCTGGCCCCGGGCCCTGAATGGTGCCATGTAAGAGCTCTGAGCCACCTGCTTTCCCAGAGGGGAGGCCCCTGCCCTCGCCCGACTGACGCAGGTGCCGCCTTTGCTGGTCGATGTCTTGGTTCTTTCATCAAGTGCACAGTGGGAGGACCTGAGGTCTGGGAAGCTGCCATCCTACACCAAAGCCTCCGGCATCTGTGCTGTTCAACACTCCGAGGAGCTCCCTGCAGGCAGCACAGAGGACCCGGCCAGCATGCCAGGGGGGTTTGAAACGGGGAACACGCAAAGGCACCGAGGTGAGAAGCAGCGAAAGATGCGGGGATGAGCAGTCAGCAGGCGGATGCCATGTGCTATGTCCCTCAACTGGCCGCGCAGTCATTTACTCAGGGGGGAGCGGGAGGCGGACAGGCGGGACCCCGAGCTCCTCCCACGGCGGCCGGCGTTAAACTCCGAGAAGCTGCAGCTGGAGCAGACTCCGTCTTAAAGAAAGAAATCACCCCGCCTCCAAACATTACACCTGACAACGCCTGAGATCAAAATCCGTGCCTGATGATATTAAGTCAATCTTTCAGGTATTCCAAGGCATTCCTATTTTCTTGCAAATTTACTCCATTTTCCATCTCCTCTTGCTTTCTGTTTACATTATCCCGACTGTCAGAAGGACAATATTTTGACACAATAGCAAGCAATTAAAATGCTCTGGGCCGTCAAGAAGAATTATGTGCGAAATGGGTCCTCTCCCTACGAGGGCAAGTGCCAGCAAACCTCCTCAGTCTGGATTCCGCTGCGGCAGCGGGAAGCACCTGCTGGGCCCGAACACGACCAACCTGGCTCGTGTCCTGCTGCGTGAGTGGCTGTCTGGTGGCCTCAGAGCTCCACTCACACAGGAGCGCGCACAGGAGTGTGTGCCCAGGGCCTGGGCGGCCGGAACTGTTGGCAAAAGTCAGGGTTTGTGTCTATTAAGACATGGACTGAATTAGTTGACTTTTAGGTTTACAATTTTTAAAGAATATGAGCTGAGAAAATCATTCTGTAAAATACAACAAAGTAAAATAAAATCATGATATTAAAGAAGTAAAACTGAGGTGTTTTTCCCCCCTTTACAACATTTTCTATAGCATAGTGGTTAATCACACTTTTTTTAATTAAAAAAGAAAGTGACCAAGTGCCCAGCCAGTGTGGCTCAGTGGTTGAGCATCGACCTATGAACCAGGAGGTCAAGGTTCGATTCCCGGTCAGGGCACATGCTGAGTTGCAGGCTCAATCCCCAGTGTGGGGCGTGCAGGAAGCAGCCGATCATTGATGTTTCTACCTCTCTCTCCCTCTCCCTTCCTCTCTGAAATCAATAAAGGTATATTTTTAAATGGCCGAGTAAATATTGAGAAAATCCCCTTTGTCAGCCCTTACACAGGAACCGCTGTGAACGGAGCAGCTGCTGTTGACCTGTTGGAGGAACCACTCACTCTGCAGCCTATTTCTGAGCGGGACGTTCAGCCGTGCGGGGAGACAGAAATGGTGCTCGAAGTGGCTTTACACTCACTCTCTCACCTAAACGGCAACACAACTACAAGGTGTAACTATTGTATCTCTATTTTGTGGGGGCAGAAACCACGGTTTATGGCAATTACACTCAGTCAACCTCAGTTCTCCAACGTCTCCCATCTCGAACAACTGGCTTCTCAGCCCGGCAACCCTTCGTGCTGATCCCTGTAGGGTCGGCCCCGCGCCTCACAGGCGGTAAAGGAGAGGATACGTGAGTATGAGTCAGTTTCCCGCCAAACCTCACATGAACATCTCTGTGCTGCGAACATTTTCATGATTTTTTTTTGCTTTTATTGTTGCTTCTTATTAAATTTTCATTTTTTATTGTACATTTCCTCTTTGTTAAATTTTCATTTAAATTTCATGTTTTTTTAAGTGTTTATTTATAAACAGTACTTTAGACATGTACCGTATATAAGAAAGGTTAAAATGGAATCATTTGGGGGTCTGGAATGGATTAATTCAACTTACATGATTTCTAATGGGGAAAAATGCTTCTGTTTTTTGAACAGCCTTCCAGAACGAATTCAGTTCGAGGTTACAGTGTAAATAGCTGGTGAGTATAAGAAAAGAACACATTCATAACCCTGCAAATATTCCATTCTTCAGACATCACTAATCATAGTCCGCGCTTCCTTCAGCAAAGCCATGAAGCAAGGCGCTGGCTGGGTCCTGCGTCGCCCTGGGACTCCCTCCCAGGCCAGCGGCAGGGGCTGGGATGTTCTTTCACCGGTCAGCCCGTGAAAACGTGGCTTTTTTATTGATTTTAGAGAGAGACAGAGACAGAGATACCAGTGTGTTGTTCCACTTACTTGTGCATTCATTGGCTGATTCCTGTCTGTGCCCTGACTGGGGATGGAACCCACAACCTGGCGTGTAGGGACAATGCTCCCACCAGCTAAGCTACTCGGCCAGGGCTAAAAACATGTGTTAAGAGGCCTCTGAGTAGGTTCTGTGGCCGCCAGTCACAATCTGATATCACCTCTTTGTGGTAAGATATGTATTACTGTTTCAATGTGGTAAAATATACACACAAAAATTTGCCACCTTAACCATTTTCTTAAATTGTGGTAAGAAACACATGACATAAAACTCTGCATCTTAACCACTGCAGTGCACAGTCTGGGTGCACTCACTGGTGGTACAAGCAGCTACACTATTTTCAATTCCACTTTCTTTTATGGAAATGCTGGAACACATCCAAAAGCAGAGAGCCGGATAATAAACCCCCATGTCAGCCAGCTCTAGCAGTCATTTCTACTGTGTCATCCTGTTTTATTTACCCCTAACATAAATGTACTTAATAAATACCAAATCTAAAACAGGACACATATCCCGGACATCACTATCAACTCACCTCTAATCTGCTTCGGCAGGACCTGGTTCTATTTTAACACCCGTGTGGGAAGCAATATACTCACCTTGAAAGTGAGTGAACTTGCCCCTGACCGCCTAGTTAGTCCAACTTCAGCGCACCCTCCCGCTGCGGACGCCCTCATGGGCGGTTCCCTATCCTCCCAGTCCCCACAGGACTGCTCACCTCTGTCTCCTCACACTGTCCTTCTCCAGCCCACCCTGCACTTCCCTCCGCACCTTCTGTTCAGAGAAAGGAGTCCAACCCAGGCCCGACTGCACAGGGCCAGGCCCCAGCAGGGCTCGCCCCCTCCGCCCCCCCAACTTGCGGTGCTGCAGGAGTCAGCCCCTCTGCAGCCTTCCTGCTCTGCTGGGCACCGTCTGTGAGTCCATGGGCCTCAACCTGGTTTCCCTCGTTCTGACCACCCTGATGTTCTTGACGGGGCCTGAAACTGCACGCACTACCCACACACTCACAGGGAGTCTCCATGAGACAGGGGCTCCCGCTGGTACCGCCTCCCAGATCCCCAGTCCCTGCAACAGGATCCCCCCCACTCCGCCCCTTTACTGACCATCCTACACACTTTCCAAAGGCGGGCGTGTCTGTGACTCCAATGAGGTGCAGAACCACCGCCCGTCCTTGGGACTCGTGCCGTGTCACCTAGGGTGTGACCTCAATGTCACTCTGAGAGGACGTGATCTCTGGTTCGCCCTGAACTCCAGGCTCTGCAGCCTGAAAGCCAGGGTTTGAGCAGGGCGACTCCCACAGCGCGGGGATCTGGCGGGGCGGGCCTCCTGAGGGACATGAGCTCATAGGCTCGTGAGGCTGCGGGACAGCCACCGGAGCTGACACTCTCTATCCACCTCTGAACACAGCTGCCCTCTCCCACGGACTAAGCTCCTCTGAGGCGAGGGTACGTAACGCTGTGCACTGATCCGAGGTGGAGGGGAAAGCCCGTAACACTGCAGTCAGTCCATTAGTCAGGGTCATTCCAGGGCAGGGCGGGGTGAGCCCCGTCTTTGAAATCATAACCCGGAGGCACTACAAGAAGAGCCTGTTTTCCCTTCTAAGGCAACTTCTGACAGGTTTTCAGAGCTGCTACTTATACCCAAATATCTTGAAGGCAGCCATTAAAAACAGCAGGCACTTGCTATGCTCAAGTACAGCTGCCTCTCACACGGCAGGTGCCACCAGGGGCCTGCGCCTGCGCCTGCACCCGCCAGGAGACAGCCCCTCGCATACCGCCCTTCGGGACCTACACTGGACAGCAGAGCTGTGATTTCCACATGCCTCCAGCTCAGCCAGGAACCCCTGGGAACCGAGAGGAGCAACCTAACTGCATCAGCTGCGCAGAATTCAAAGCGGTCTGGTTTCTCCAACACTGGTCCCCGCCACACCTCGCAGAGATCTGAACCGCCCCGAGCTCTGTGAATGATCTGTCCTCTCCCAAAACTCCCCCTTAGGTGCCACCCTGAATATATACACAAGCCGCTACCAACGTACGCTGCTCCACCACCGAGGCACTCAGCGGCTGGGCGTGGGGACAGCTCCCACACAGTGAAGAGAAACTGGCTCATGGCTTCTAGATCACGTATCACCTTAAACGGACTTTCTGGGCCAAAATCTGTGGGTTATTACTAAGAGCCTACGTGGCAGAGAGAAAGAAAGAGACAGACACATCAAAAGACCAACCAAGTTACTTTCCATTCCAGGAAAGAATAGAAAGGTTTAAAGAGAGAGATGTTTCACTTACAAACAGCGTTGGCTGGGAAGGGCTCAGGGTGAACTATTAACAACCCTGAAGCTCTTTGTTATGCAAAAGGAGACTGAGAAAGCCCAGCTCCTGTCTGATGAGCCACACCGCCCACCCACACACCTGGTTCCTTCCTTTGCCCAGTAATGGCCCGAGTGATGTCATAACCACACGAGAGAGCTGTCTTCCTGGACATCACCTCGTGGAGAGAAATGCAATTAGAGGGCAATGAACATAATTCTCGGCCGGCCCCGCGGGCGGCCACACTGGACGTCGTGCTTAATGGCAGGCTCTTTATCGGCTTCTCTGTTTTATGCACTCGCTCTGTGATTCAGTATCTACAGACGACAGTGATCTTACATTTTAGTCTCTGTTCCAGCAGGTCTGCGACAACAGGACAGAGCAGCTGAAGGCGGGCCCGGCCCAGGGCCAGGCTGTAAGGGCTGCCGTCCACGTGGTGGCCAGCGGGCTCCTGGCCCCCACCTTGCCCTCCGCTGGTCCCCCTCATGGTCCCTGGCAGATTCTCCCCACCCCGAGACTTCTCCGGCTCACCCCACACTGATTGCCAAAACTCTGTTTCTTCAATAACAATCCAAGCTCCAGACCCACATTTCTAAAAACATTCTACTGTGAAAAATTTCAAATTTACCCAAAAGTAGATAAAACAGTATAATGAGCTCATCAGCAGCATTATGTTCTTGCCGGGCAGTTTCAACAATTAGCAACTGTTTTTATCATAAACCCCCCATCCCCCCGCCCCCTACACACATTGGAGAAGGGGAGGTGGAAGGTCTTAAAGCAAAGTGAGGCCATCCTATTTCAGCCAAGGCCACAAGCACCTGGCGTTAACCTGGCCCGGGACTCACTGTCTTCCTCACCTGCTTAAAGGCAGGGCTCTGCACCTTAGACTGCCACCAATGGAGCACACACCTAGCCTTGGCCGACGGAGCGCACACCTAGCCTTGGCGGACGGAGCACACACCTAGCTTACGGAGCGCCCAATAGGCGCTCTCAGAGTGAAGGTATAAACACACACAGAAACAAAGGTCCAGATGGAAGGACTGGAAAAGAAGCCAGGACCCAGGACTTCCCGCTAGCTTCCTGTCTCGGCCCGCACTGGTCAGGGTGAAGCAGGGAGCAGCAGCGTCCCCCTGGCCCTCTGGTATGACAGTCCCGCCCAGCGACCGATCCCAGGGCGGCTACTGGCTGCACTAACATGGCTCTCAAGGGGAGACGGGATCTTTTATGGTACAACATCTATGCTAATGAGGCATAAGGCATAGAACATTTAAAACAAAATGTCCCTCTATTTATTCTCCACAGACAGGTTACTGCATTAATATTGATGAGGCCTCCGCCTTCATGCCTCCCAGTTTCCTCCAGCCCAGAGAGAGGGAGGAGATGAGTAACATGAGCAATGAACTCTCCCAGAGCCCAATCAGTCACCTGCACCTGCCACTGGACTCATCTTCCTGATCCCGCTGCCACGCACCCTGCTCACCAGCCCAGGCGGCTGCGCCCACGGCGGCCTGAGCCTCCGGCCCCGAACCTACCCTCCTCACTCAGCAGGGCAGTCTGACTGTAAGGCCAACTCCTCACCGCGGGCACTCCTGTCAGGCAAGAGGCACCTGCTCCCAGGCATTGAAACACCCAGTGCTCACTCTTCTACTTTACGACGACGTGAGCAGTGCAAACACAGGGCCAGAACCTCCTGTAAAAAGATGTTCACCCCACCAACTCGGGGGTGCACACGCGCGTGCGTGTCAGAGCATAAAGGGGAACTAGCCTGTAGAGCCCATTCGCTCAGCCATCAGTACCTGAGCCAAGGCTGTTTGCAAAGGAGTCACAGAGCCCTGGTTCCCCAGGTGGTGCCATCTAATGGAAGCCCAGGGCGGGCAGTGGCTGTGGCCGTGGCCGTGGAGAGCTGCAGGGAAAGCTCACGGGAGGTCTGAGCCACTGACCCACACTTTCCTTCCCAGTCAGTGACGCAGACTGCGAGACACGCTCCTTCTTGACCTGCCAGAAGCGTGAGCACGGATGCACAGAACAAAGGGCATTCCAGCCCTGGCCGGTGTGGCTCAGCGGATAGAGCGTCAGCCTGTGGACTGAAGGGTCCCAGGTTCGATTCCGGTCCGGGGCACATGCCCAGGTTGTGGGCTCAATTCCCAGTGGGGGCTGTGCAGGAGGCAGCCTATTGATGATTCTCTCTTCACTGATGTTTCTATCTCTCTTTTCCTCTCTCTTCCTCTCTGAAATCAATAAAAATATTTAAAAATAAAAGAAAAAAGAAAAGAAAGGGCATTTCGGGGCTTTTCTGAGGCCTGCTCCGGGCCCTGCAGGAGAAACTGAAAAAGCGAAAACAAGGCCGCAGTGAGGCGCACGGGAGGAGGACTATTCGCTCGGCCGCACAGTGCCTCCCAGTCGGCATCAGCACCCATGGGACCCCACCTCAAGTGGACAGCAACCAAAACAGCAGCAGGAAGGGCGACGGGCTGGTCAGTTACCGGTACAGCCCCATCGGGCAGGGCCCTGGCGGACAGGACGGCCTCTGACACAGGCTTTCTTTCTGTCAGTGCAACAAGGTGGTGTGACATTTTATAGCGCCTCACCCCTTTCCCGGCCAGTTATAAAGCCTTCCAACAGCCGGCCACCTGTTCCTAAACCCACAAGCCTGCACAGAACCAACAGACCAACGGACGGAACCCTATTCTGTGGACAAGCAGACAACGAGTTACAGGACGGGTGATCCAGTCATCGGATGCCCCCCCTCCCTTTTTTTTTTTTAATTTCAGAGAGGAAGGGAGAGGGAGATAGAGACAGAAACATCAATGATGAGAGGGAATCATTGATTGGCTGCCTCCTACATGCCCCACACGGGGAATCGAACTGTGACTTCCTGGTTCATAGATCGATGCTCAACCACTGAGCCACATGGGCGGGGCTCAGGTGCCTTTTTGGGGCTGAGACTGGCCCCCCTCCCTGGCCGCTCCTGGAGACGGCTCCAGTCTTGCAGGAAAGCAGCAGCCAAGTACTGAGTCCGACGCTTAAACACGGGGCTAATAACTGAGCTCCGAGGTGTGTTATTGGGCACTGATCTCTTCCTTATTAATACGGCCCCGCCGGAGCGGTGTCTCGTGTTCCAGAGGCAAACACTGTTTCAATCTTTAATTACATCCTCCATTTCAGCTCTTCTGGGCGTTGCAGCCACCAAGACCAGGGCTTATTTCTTTATTACACAGCCTCTCCGTGGCATTTAATGAATATTGTTACTTAATACTTGCCAATAGGGAAAGAAGGATTTAGCGAACTTCTGCTCAAGTTTTGATGACTTTTCCTAAAACTCGGGAAACTTACAGCTGCAAATTTCTCTGTGCCTTTCGGGGACACTCCGTCCAGGCCACACACTTGCTCTGCTCCCCGGCCCAAGCCGAGGGGAGTCCACCTGGGTCACTCCATCCTTGGAAAAGGGGACCCAGGAAATGATGCCCTGGTTTCAGAAGCTCATGGCAACGACCAGTGGGCTCCTCACTCACGCTGTATTCACTGGCCTCTGTGCAAAGGCAGCACACGCCCCCATGAAAATATTCTCGTCATGTTCCTGCCACCATCTATGTGGAAGCATTAAATTAGCAGCTTATCAGCATAAACAAATTCTGCCCTCAACAAAACACCAGGATCCTCCAGGGACCGAGCCACCAAGAAGGAAACAGCGCCCCTGACGGGAGCGTCACATTCAAGTGGCACCGCATCAGGGTTCCGTGACGGCCCAGCCACGCGAGACGTGGCGCCCCCTGTGCGGCTGAGAAGGAAGTCAGCCACGGAGGAGAGGGTGACGGAATGGCCAGGGCGCTACGGGAAGGGCCTCCGGTCCCATCGCGTCATCCGACCACGTACCCGCCTTGGTCTAACGTCAGCGACCACGATAAGCTCCTGCCCTTTCCTCACGGGCCCAGCACAGATCCAGGCCGGGCTCTGCCCCCTGATGCTGCTGGCCTCACGCTAAGCAGGGCAGACGGGCTCCGCCTCCCGGGAGCAGCCGGGGGACCGCCCCGTCTGTGGGAGCCCGCGTGGCACTTCAAGTCGGCGATCTGGGGAAATGGTGCGCAAGGCGGTGGTGGAACATGAGTCCCTTCCAGTTCCAACTCCTGGAGCCACACTAGTGGCCATGCTGAAGGCTCAGGCGAGGCCCTGGTGTGCGCCGTGTCACTTCCCTGTCACCTCCTGAACCGGCGGCACTGCCTCCCAGCCCACTGGGCCTGTGTTGTCACTCACACCGGAGGCAGGTCTGGGAGAGCGGGAGGGGGGAGGGAGACGCCTGAGCTCGGGGCGGGGTGGGGGGGGGCGGTTAGACAGCCCCGCAGCAGAGGTCAGGCTCCGCGCACACCCAGGAACGCTAGTCAGCGAGAAGATGGACGGCACTGACACATACAACACAAGCGAGTCTCCAACACCAGGCGGAGCCAAAGAAAACGGTTCTGCGTGAGACCATTTCTGCGGTGCAGGGATAGAAACCAGCTAGTGCTGCCTGGGGGTGAGGAGCGCAGCCCAGCAGTCACCTCCTCCAGGGGGTCCTGCTGGGGAGGGGCAGCCGGAGCTGGGGGTGATGAGCGGGGCGGTCTCCAGGAGGCGGGTTGGGTCGGCGTGCTTGTACTCTGCTAGGATGACCCAGGACGAAGGGGGACACGGATGAGGGGGAGAAAAGGAGACCAGTGCGGGGCTGGGCAGGGGGGTGGGCAAGCGGGGCTGTGCTTGGCTGGGCATGTGGTAGGCACCTCCCGGGGACTAACAGAGGCGCCCATGAAGGCAGATGTGCCCTTGATTTAGCAGCAGGACCTTTTCAAGAAAGAAAACGTGATACAAGAGAAACAGCCTGTCTCTACAACTTCCAGGCGATGAAGCCGTATTTTTTATACTAACCTTTCTGTGAAACCATTGACTTTTATTCCCTGGAACGGGAGCGAGCTCTGTGTGCAGAAGGACAGAGGGGAGCCTTCAGCTCGATACCGCCCAAACCCACGTTTACCCTGCCCCAGGACACACTGCTCCAGCAAGAAAACGATAGCGTCTCCTTCAAAACATGCCATGGGCCCTAGTTTTTGGCTGAGAGCATCGGCCTACAGACTGAAGGGTTGCGGGTTCGATTCTGGTCAAGGGTATGTACCTTGGTTGCAGGCTTGGTCCCCAGCCCCAGTCGGGCGCATGCAGAAGGCAACCAATCAATGAGTCACTCTCACATCAATGTTTCTCTCTCTCTCTCTCTCTCTGTCTCTCCCCTCCCTTCCATTCTCTCTACAAATCAATGGAAAAAAATATCCTTGGGAGAGGATTAACCAAAAAAGACACCCTCCCCCCCAAAAAAAAAGCCTCCACGTGAACACCAGGAGCCAGGGGGCGAGCTGCCGTCAGTGCCCTCTGAGAGCTCACGTGATAAAAGATCTCTCAACAAGCACATCTGTGTCTTCTCACAAACTCCTTTGGAGGGGGAGCCAGCTCTGGATCACTGATCCCACCAGTCCTATAGAAACATGGGAATCTGAGCGCTGCATTTAAAGACAACACACCGCCCCAGGCGCCTGCACCCCTGCCGGGCCTGTGGTCTCAGCACTCAGGCGCTGCAGCCTGACTGCCCCCTGGTTGCTGGCAGGAGCCACTGCCCACACCCAGCAGTCCCTGTCCAAACCCAGGGCCACTGCCCAAACCCAGGGCCACTGCCCACGCGCCCTTGCCCAAGCCCAGAAGCTCATGCCCAAACCCAGGGCCACTGCCCACACCCAGGAGCCCCTGCCCAAGCCCAGGAGCCTGGCATTAAGTGCCGAGCAGGGCGAGTGAGGGCCCAGCCAGGTCCTTCACTGCCGCTTGCACTAGTTAAAAAGCAAACCTGCTCCCTTAATGAAGCAAGGCCTCCCCACCCCTCCCCTGGCAGACGGGAGCAGGTGGGGGATGGCCGGCCTCCCTGAGCGTGCCTCTCTCAGTGCCAGGCCCACGGCCATCTCAGGCACGGCAGGACCATCATTAGACGTGGCACTTTGCTGATTCCCTCCTGCCTGTTTGTGCCTGTTTCCACTCTGCACTTCCTAAAAGCCAACATTATACCTGCTCATCTCCAAACCCCCAGCCCAGAGCAGAGGGCCAGCCACGTGGGGGCCCGAGATGTTTGCTGGAAAGTACCTGCCTGGGCTCCCAGCCCCGCCCTCTCCCCCTGCAGTCTCCTGGCTGCGACTCCTCCGGCCCCCTTCCTCCCCAGGGTCTCCTCCCTCCCCTGGCGCATCCTCCCTGGATGCCTGGCCCACGGGATCGGGTGGCACTGGCGCTCCGTGTCTCCGAGGCTCCGTCATCAAAAGGAGAGACGCGAGGGCTCTCGTTCTCAGGCTCCTGCTCTGGGAGACGTCACCCGTGAGGCACGTGGATGTCTCAGTCCCTGTGCAGAGGCCTCTGTGGAGTGGAACCAGGTCTCCCATCAACAGCCGGTACCAGCTCGCCCGCCAGTGAGTGCGCCACCTTGAAGTGACCTGGGAATCCCAGGCCATCCCGCCGTGGCTGCAGCCCTGGCGCTGTCCGAGCGCAGCCTTCTGAGACACCTGAGCCGGACCACCCAGCGCCATTCCCGGGTTCCAGACACACAGAAAAGGTGAGGCGCTAACCACTGCACCTGGGGCAGTTTGTCAGACAGCAACAGGCAACGAACGGAGCAACCTGGGAGGGTTTCGGTGTCGTTTCATAGGGAGTTTCAGGGGTTTTCCTAATGACAAGTTATTTAATAGTTATGCCGTGCTTACAATACAAACTTCAAATTCGTGTTCTACAAATACAACTATGCCACGGGTGATGAATATGCAATTTAAATATTCTATTTTACCTTAAATCTAACAGCTCCACCAACAAATACTGAGCTGTGATATAGGATGATATCCAATCCTTTTTAGAGGTTGTTTTTTGGTTTTTAAAAATTATACTTACATGTGCAGAGAAAACAGTCTAGAACAATATCCATCAAAACCTTAACAATTTTCTCTGGGTGAAAGTCTTATTTCTTTTTCTTTTTTGTTCTCATTTTTCCAAAAACCTAAGATAATGTATATATTACTAGTGTCCTATTTCTAATTAAAAATGTTTATAATCCAATCAAGCAGCAGCGAAGTCTTCTTGGTGTGTCTATCCTGATGTCTGTACACTGAGTGGCACATAGCAGGTGCTCCATGAAAGTGCCCTAAATGGCCTTCAGCTATAGATCCGGGGCAGCAGTTCCATACAGGGTTTCCAGGATAATGTGAGCCCAGAAAGCTCCATGATGTGAAAAGGTGACAGTCAATTCCACAGGAAACAGGCTCCTAAGTATAGGAAATCATTTCAAAATCGTATTCTTAGGACACAGCAACCACTTTTCTCTTTGAAACGGGGTATTTGAGTGATTCATTATAAATGTATAATGACAGTTGTGAGCACCTCTTTTTGCTGGCATGAGAACAGAGTCTGTTGATTGCCTTGGTGCTTAAAATAGTTTCCGAGTGTCCTCATAATAGCATGTCACCTGTAAGCAGGTTTCAAGCCAATGCAAATGAACAAATGCCGAACAGATGGACTGAGCACGGACTTTTGTCGAGAGAGTTAGCAACACACACTTTTGGCTCCAGTCTTATGGGACCATTAGAAAGCCTCTCACTCTCGCCAGAGTCTTGCCTCAGTAGACAATCCACGCGGAGAAAATGACAAGTTACAAGGCCCATTAGACTTCTGAGAGCTGGAAGCTGAGATTTAGTTATTTATATATTTATTATTTTTTGCTGCTGTTAATCCTCACCCAAGGATATTTTTCCACTGGTTTTTAGAGAGTGGAAAAGAAGGTGAGAGACACAGAGAGAGAAGCATCGATGTGAGAGAGACACATCGATGGGTTGCCTCCTGCACGCGGCCGACCAGGGTTGGGGATCGAGCCTGCAGCCAAGGTTGGAAGTTGAGATTTCCAGAATCACCACCTCAACACATGAGGACAACAGACAGAGTCACAGGCCTAAGACGCTCTCTGCCCATAGTTAACTGTCTCGCGTCACTCAAAGAGGTGGCCCCTGTCGTGGGAGAATATGGCACCTGTGCCTGCAGCAGGCGCACACTAACCTGCGGGAGGCCAGCTGGTTCGGTCACTCTATCCTGGAAGCAAATGTTAATTGTGAAGAAAACCTGAAGATCACCAAGATGTGGTCCACGGTGTCTGCACGAGGGAAGGTCCCTGTCGTCCTGTCACCCCCCAGCTCCGCACTGGCCTTCTCCTCCTCACTCTCCAAGTTTGCCCCCGTCCACTCCCACCATCCTCCATGCTCCCTTCCTAAGCGCCAGTCATAACCAGCAATGGCGGCACCACTGAATTTATTCATGTGTTTAAGGGTGCCCTTTTGTTGGCCTTTTCCCCCAGTAAACGAAAAGCTCCAGGGAGATGGGACCACACCTGTCTTCTCCGGATTTTATCCCCAGAGCCTAGGACAGTGCCTGGCAGGTAGCAAGCACAATAAGTGTTTGCTAATCAAACAGAAAGTAAATGAAGGCAAACACCTGAGTTTCATCTGCAAACACTCTTCCGGACTGGACATTTTTAAGTCAGTTGGTAACTGAGGATGTAAATGAAATAATTGCAGGGCAGGATGAGCCGGGGAATGTGTTTCAAGTCCAAGTCCAGCCTTGAAGAGGACTGCCCCTCTCGGGAGGGCACGTGCTGACAGGAAAGCGACCAGCAAAGACTTGTGTCCACATTTCTGATCCCACATCACCGAGGGAGCCTGCGTCCCCACCTAGGGGCTCCTGGTACAACGTAACCCAACAGGGAAGTGAATGAGCCACCTGCGGCATTTTGGAAGGAATACTACCCCGCTACAAAATGAACCAAAAAAGCTGATACGAAATATTACATATTGTGTGACCCGTCCACATGAAGTTCAAGAACAGATACGTTCACGAGTGAGGTTGGATAGTTTTCCACTTGGGGAGGGAAGTGGCATGCGTACAGACTGGGATCGGGCAGTGGTGGCCACCTGGATTGATCCGGCCAGAGCTACCTGGAGGTGTACATGTGTTAAACAATTACCAAGCTGCACACTTTGTGAGCCTTTTACAGTTGTCTCCTAGTGGAAAAAAGAAGAGCCATATATTCCTATTTAAGAAGAAAACAGGTGCCCAGCCGGTGTGGCTCAGTGGTTGAGCGTCGAACCAGGCAGTCACAGTTCAATTCCCAGTCAGGGCACATGCCCAGGTTGCGGGATCATCCCCGTTGGGGGATGTGGAGGAGGCAACCAATCAGTGATTCTCTCTCATCATTGATGTTTCTATCTCTCTCTCTCCCTTTCCCTTCCTCTCTGAAATCAATAAAAATATATTTAAGATAAAAGGAAAGAAAAAGAAGAAAACAGGTGAGCCTAGTGCCCATTCTAGCGGCAGCCCCAGCAGGTGGCTAGGCAGCCTGTAGCCTTCAAAATGTGCTCCTGGCTGGCTGGCCACTTACCCTGTGCCGACTGTGGAAATGGGACAAGGACACAGAATCAGCTATGAGGAATCTTAAAATCCTACGTGGAAAAGTCACACACAAAACACATACACTAAGAGCTGTATTTTAACTGCTTCAATTAAGATCTATGCAAAATATGTTAACTGTCTGCTGGGTTTCTAATTTTAACAGATACTATTTTAAGAGAAAAAAACAATCTCGCAAAAATAACTTTCAATTAGCCAAAACCAAGCACACACAGAGCTGGCCCAGGACAAAAGCCCTTGTTCTAGGGGTTACTCACTGAGGCGGCAGGACGAGCGTGGTGGGCTGCGCCTTGGGCCGGCGTTTGGCAGACACTCCCATCTGGTTAGCAGAGCGTTTCAGCGACTGTTGATTCAGAAGGCCGGATGCCAGGCCTGCGTGGTACTGCAGCTGCCCAGAGACAGAACAGGGGAAGGAGAATGACCCTGGGAAAGGCAGGGCGGGGGCATTCAACTAGCAACACCATCCATGTTACCCCTTCCGAACGTTTCAAGTCATTTCAAATACAGTGGCTAACCGTTTGCTTCAAGGAAGCAGTGAGAGGGAGATAATCAGAGAATAGGAAAAGAAACACGGATGAGGTTACTCAGCACAGCATTACATGATGAAGAACTGGAAACAATCTAAATACCCAACAATACCCGGGGAATTGGCTAGAATATTAAAAGAACTTTCTATCATTTTGCTGAATTGAAAAACAAACCAATAGCTTACATTTTAAACAGAGAGACACTCGCCGAAGCTGGTTTGGCTCAGTGGATGGAGCGTCGGCCTGCGGACTGAGGGGTCCCGGGTTCGATTCCGGTCAAGGGCATGTACCTGGGTTGCAGGCACATCTCCAGTGGGGAGTGTGCAGGAGGCAGCTAATCGATGTTTCTCTCTCATCCATGTTTCTAGCTCTCTATCTCTCTCCCTTCCTCTCTGTAAAAAATCAATAGAATATATTTAAAAAAATAAATAAATAAATAAATAAATAAACAGAGAGACACTCAAAACGATGCTCTCTAAATATTAATAGTGTGTTTCTAAGTGGTAGAATTAGAGTAATTTTTACTTTATTTTTTACTACTATTCATATATGCTTATGTAAATAGTTTTAAAACCAATGTCATTCTTTATAAGAAGATCCATTCGTTCTTAAAGATTAATTAGTTCTGGGAACTCTTGCTACTGTCATGTCCTGCTGATACTAAAAGCCACATAACTCACTGGACTACAGCAAACCAGGGGCAGAAGACCACTTAGGAACAGATTCAAACGTATCGGGAGTCCGGGTTCAGAGGCGCTGGACAGTGTTCTCAGTGGTTAAGATACAACATGAACCATAATAAGTTCGGGAAGATATGGATACAATGGGCACAGGCTCCCTGGGGAGAGGGGATGAAGAAGTTACTCTCATGCCTCACACACAAATGGATACAGTGGGTAAGGAAGCCGCGCACTGTGAACGGGCTCAGGGCCAGCTGCCTTTGCTTTGTTCTGGACAAACTGCTGAGCTGTGAGTTTACTTAGGAGATCATTTTACTTCTCTAGACCTTAATTTCTCTATTGGAAATGAGAAGTAATACTGCCTAATTCTAAACCAAACAGGACTTTAAAATAATCCACACTGCCCTGACCGGTTTGGCTCAGTGGATGGAGCGTTGGCCTGAGGACTGAAGGGTCCCAGGTTCGATTCCGGTCAGGGGCATGTACCTTGGTTGTGGGTACATCCCCAGTGCGGGGTGTGCAGGAGGCAGCTGATCGATGTTTCTGGCTCTCTATCCCTCTCCCTTTCTCTCTGTAAAAAAACAATAAAATATATATATTTTTAAAAATCCACAGTTTAGTTATAACTTACATAAAATACAAAGTACATGTTAAGTGTCCAGTTTGATGAGTTTTGATATGTACACATCTGTACAATTGCCACCCAAATCAAGACACAGACGTTTCCATTACTGCAGACACTCCCCTTGTGCTTAGTGCAATCTCCCAGCCCCCAACTCCTACCACCAGGATATTCTGATTTAAATACAACTAATTCTCACTCGTTGACAAATGAAGCTTATATTCAATTTGACATGTGATATTGACTCCTATCTTCCTTTTAAAATCCCATACTTTTGTATTTTAGATCCTAAGAGCTGTCATCAATCTGTCTATAATAAAATTATCCTTGAAAGGTATCCCAATTTTGAACAGATGTAAACAACACATTCAAATGAGAAAATGCCAACCTGAGAATTTGGACTGAGACTATTTATAACATCTAGTGTGTTTCCTCCTCCTTTCTCAAATTAAGCAAGGTCTTTCAAACACTTATTTGGAATTAACTGAACGTACAAATAGTAACTCATTCTGAGTCACTGAATCAATTTCTTTTCAAAATGCTCTTCAAAGGATAGATTTCCTTTGCGGAGTTGGCTACGCGGCATACAGCTCATGGTAATGAAACTGGTGAGCGCCGGCTAAAAGGGGCTGGGCCCCGGATGCAAAGGGTAATAATGTTCTGAAAAATAGATGGCTTCCCTAAAGCCACTGGCTGCACCCACAGAGAATGAGAGAAAACCAAACCAAACGAAATGACCTGCTTCTTGCAAGTGGCTACGAAGATGAAGGCATCCAGGCACCCAGTGAGCCTGAAATGTCTGTCTGGAGCATCCATATTGCTTTTTAACAGCCTCTTGATTTACGTGGTCGATTTGCTGCGGGAGCCTTATGGCTGCACAATACCAGACAAAGATGTATCACATTCATAATAAAAATGGAGCTCCCCTCATGGTGGAAAAGGGGGGCATAATTTGGCTTTAACAACTCATCTTAGACCAATGAATTTTGCTCAAATTTGTTTTTCTCCTACAGAGTTCTTAAATGGGAAATCAATGGCAGCGAGGGACAGTACAAGTTTGAAAGACAATGTTTCAAAATGTCAGCTACTTGGGTTTCGATCCTTCCCACCAGAATCTGCAATGAGTGCAATATGCACGGGGCTTTACGGACTTAAAGGGAAAGACAGCTTGGCAGGGCCCTCCTGGCTCAGGGCGGCGGCTCTCCTTGGCTCTCCTCCGCTCTGGGCCTTGTCAGGGTCCGTGCGAGCTCAGCCATTCCGGCCCTGCTGACTCTCTGAGCGGGAGAGGCCTGCTAACGAGGCAGAGTGGCGGGTGATTTTGCCCACCTGGCATCATTTCGACCATTTGCGCAAACAAACAAACAAAAGAAAAACAAAACAGCAGAAATGCATGCTGGCTGCTGGCTGTCTCTGGAAGGTTCCTTTGAAGCCTCTGCATCTTGGCCAGCCTCAAAGGACCCGGCACCCCGAAGGGCACATGTGGGTGGAAGGACTCCTCTCCCCAGAAAGCTGACTCACGGTGATTAGGCGACATCTGTTAATCACGTACACTTCTCCCAGTTTCCAGGAACACCGCTCCGATGTCAAGATCTATAAGGGCCCCATTAAATATTTACCGAAGCATCTTTATAATGGGAGAAAGGGTCAAAGTTAATAAAACTGACAGGCAGCTCCTGTCCAACTGGATTTATACATTATTTAAGCCCTAAATACTCCATTCCACGAAACAGTTTAGATCTGCAAAGCTCCTGGAACACGTGCCTCGGCCAAAGGTTTTACACAGCAGAAGGAAGTGCAGCTAATCCACAAATAAACATTAAGAGCACATCACTCTCCAAAAGTCCTGCCGTAAGTTTTCAATTACAGGTTCTGTAATATTTTCTATAAAAATGCACTTCAATGAGCATCCTTTGCTCCAAATGTCTGTGGCATGGAAACAACTGTTTCAAAAAGCAACTTATCGAAGTTCTAATGTGATTTTCCTACCCAAGGTCAGCTCTCCACTAACCGGCAAGAATAAAGTGGAAGAGGGAGAAAAATGCACTGATCTACTCTTTTAACTCCCAGACCTTACAGCTGTGAGGAGTGTTTATGCGGCGGGGGGAAGGGGGGGTGCTAAATGTAAATTATCGCTTGGTGCTAAGCGATTTCGGTGTGCCCTGGATTTTGAGAGAAACACCATTTAGAATTAGGAGAACCTCGATTTGGTGAATGGGTTTTAACTAAGGCTGTTTCTGTGATGTTTAACCTGCAAAGGTGCCAAGCGTTGCCAGGGGTCCTGGTAAACCTAAGGGCCAGACAGAGAGCCGTGGGAGGAGAAATGATGCCTGGAAGCCCGCGCCGGGCTCTGCCTCTAACCACAGCTGTGTCCACATTTCAGGACCCTCCCTAGGGCACGGTTACACCCTCCCCCTGACCTCCCAGCTCTGGATTTCTAAAGAAGTTACATGGGCGTTTGGTTTCACCATTTTTCTAAAGCAGTGGTTCTCAACCTTCTGGCCCTTTAAATACAGTTCCTCATGTGGTGACCCAACCATAAAATTATTTTCGTTGCTACTTCATAACTGTCATGTTGCTACTGTTCTGAATCGTCATGTAAATATCTGATATGCAGGATGGTTTTAGGCGACCCCTGTGAAAGGGTCGTTCGACCGCCAAAGGGGTTGCAACCCACAGGTTGAGAACCGCTGTTCTAAAGGCTTCCACCTGCTCCAAAATGGACAGAGGATATGCTTGCAATGGACAGCAGTTTGAGAAGAAACAGGTTCTAAGGTCAGAGAGAGGCCCCAGAGGAGCCCACCCCCTGCCACTGGAGGAGAGGCTGGCCTGGGAGGTGACTGGCCCAGGTCACACCTGGCTTAGGAAGGCGGGCCACTCGGCAGTCACCCACGGGATGAGTGTGCCGCACCTTTCTACCTGGAGAAATGGCTGGCATGTGTCGTCTCTGCTCCAGCAACGAGACACAGTGGCTCTTCCTGCATGGGGACCCCGACGCACAGGGACCCCGGTGTGCCCAGGAGGCGGTGTGCCCATCACCACACTCGCTGGCTCCTGTCGCTCCCTCGCTCTGACCTCTTTAAGCGCTGACACGCCTGCTTTTCCGCCCTGACTCCAGCCACCACCAAAGTGGGGAGTTTGGGGCAGTCTCTATCTTACCATTTTAAGGTTTTAATATCATTCAAGGTAAAAATAAAATCATACCTTGGAGAAAGGAAATTATAGAAACGTCAATATTGTCAGAAAATCTAAATTCTAGACTCAGCAGTAACACATCGGCCTTTCCAGCAGCTCTGATCTGTTGTCTGATGGGGCCATCATGCTAGTGCCTAGTGGGTTTACAAGTCCCTTTACTGTCCTGAGAATCACGTGTGCAATCGGTTTCCACACAGGGTCCTCTCTGGAAGTTTGTGTGACAGCCCAGGAGAGCGACGAGAAAGGACGCCATCCGTGCAGCGTCACCTGCCCTCAAACACGGAACTGAACAGCCAGAGCTGCTGGCCAAGGAACCTGCTCACAGCCCCAACCAAGGACAATGACACCTGCATCAAGTCACCGCGTGTGGCTGGGTGTGGGCCTGTGGCAGGTGGGGAGCGGGGGAGCTAATCTGAGATTCTCACAGAGTCCCATTTCCCCTAAACCATTCAACACCCCTTCGCCACTCTGAGTGGCAGACCTTTGCCCTCATTACTGAATCTGTGTTGTTTGCAGCTAATGAGCGAGTACTGTGTGTGATGCTAAAGCGCTGCCTCTTCCTTTGAACGTGACTCTAAGGAGAGAAGCAGGCAGCCAGCCTGGTGCTATCTGTGCCGAGGAAAACCGCCACAGAAAACCCCATCCGTCTAATTGTGTTGCTTGGGTTTCTCTCTAAATATCAGATAATGGTATTAGTTCCTTCCTTCCTTTTATCTCACAAGGCTTCTTTCAAATAGCCAACTTTTTTTAAGAAAAACAACCCTAGATTTGAGCCTTCGTGGGAAAATGATCTTTCTATTTGGTCAAAACACCATCAATAGACCGTCAGAAGGAAGCGTCCAATTTATTTGCCTATTTGTTCTCACGGGGAAGCTAGATTCCAGGCCTTTCAATTACTACGCAGCCAAGACACGAACCAGGGCCGGGCCCCTGCTCAGCGGAGGGCCCCGGACATGCTAGTGCCATGTGCTGCTTTCTTCCCACATACAAACCCGCACTGTCCACGCTGCACCAGCTGTCAAAGAAGTAAACAGAGAGGCCGGGTGCGGCATTTTCCCTCCTTGGTATCCGTGCTCTGGGGGCTGTGTAGACGGTGCTCCTGGAGCACCGGGACTCACACCTTTATTAATAGGCTGCCGCACAACTGGCCCGTTTACACCACAGCTGCACGCGTGTCACCAGATGTCAAAGATGCCAATCAGCGGGGGAGGTATCACTCATCTCTGAACAGATCCACGAACAAAGCCAACTGTGCGTGTGGCTGCAAAAGGAGGAAACGACCTTCACAGGACTCTGGTAACGCGAGGAAGACAAGCCCGGCCGGCGTGGCTCAGTGATTGAGCATCGACCTATGAACCAGGAGGTCACGGTTCTATTCTCGGTCAGGGCACATGCCTAGGTTGCAGGCTCGATCCCCAGAGTGGGGCGTGCAGGAGGCAGCCGATCAATGATTCTCTCATCATTGATGTTTCTATTTCTCTCTCTCTCTCCCCCTCTCCTTTCCTCTCTGAAGTCAATAAAAATATATTTTTAAAAAATATTCTTAAAAGAAACCAGCAAACATGATTATTTAAAAATCACCATTCTGATAACTATAACATAATCAGGTAGTAGCAGCTTCTATGAGGCGTGAAAGTGATTGCTATGTGCCTCCTCATGTTAGAACTGGTTGGAGAGTAGAAGTCCCAGGGTCATGAAATGACAATTTCTGCTTTGGCACCATTTTACTGTCACCTTCAGATGCAGCCCTCAGCTCCCTCTCTTCCTTCCCTCAACCTCGGCAGAAAGGGCCACGGGGCCACGTGTCCCTAACTTTGACAGATACAGAACTATGACACCAGACACGGAAACTAACAGGAGTGGAAGCCAGGGGACAGCCGCTTTGCTTGGAGGCCTGTGAGGACAGGAGTCAGGAAACGGGAGGAAGCATTTGGGAAGACACATTTTTTAAAATGTTTTTACTGATTTCAGAGAGGAAGGGAGAGGGGGAGAGAGAAAGAAACATCAATGATAAGAGAGAATCACTGATCGGCTGCCTCCTGCACGCCCCCCACTGGGGATTGAGCCCACAACTTGGGCATGTGCCCTGACCAGGAATCGAACCAGTGACCTCTCAGTTCATGGGACAATGCTCAACCCCTGAGCCACACTGGCCGGGCGAAAGACACATTTTTTTATTGATCATTTTAAAAATATATATTTTATTGATTTTTTTACAGAGAGGAAGGGAGAGGGATAGTTAGAAACATCAATGAGAGAGAAACATCGATCAGCTGCCTCCTGCACACCTCCTACTGGGGATGTGCCCACAACCAAGGTACATGCCCTTGACCGGAATCGAACCTGGGACCTTTGTCCGCAGGCCAACGCTCTATCCACTGAACCAAACCGGTTAGGGCATTTATTGATCAGTTTTAACCAGTGCCTCTTCGCTTCAAGAACAGGAGGAATAAAGCCTGGTGACTGAGAGGTACTGGTGGGCGATGGGACGGCAGTGCAGAGGTTAGGGCCGAAGGCAGCAGGGCCATGTGGAGGCGGAGCTCTGCAGTCAGACAGCTGAGGCCCCGCGACCCCCCACAGCGCTGGGTGTCCCTGGGTGTCCTCTCCCTCAGCCGCTGCTTCAGCGCCCGCAGGAACATAATGTGACCTCACGGCACACAGCTCCTGCTTGTGGCCCGCTGAGGCAGGCTTTGCCAGTGCCTTTCCCGACCTCCCCGCGGCCCGGGAAGGAGGTGCCGTCAGCCTTCTCTCCCAGATGAAGCAGCAGAGCAGTTGTAGGAACTAAGCGACGTGAGACATGCGAACGCCTGAGCATGCGTCCTGCACGCACACAAAGACAGGGCCATTCTTGCGATTATCAGTCATAGCCCAGGAGTTCGCCTCCTCCAGCAATGCCAGCGGTGACCGAATGCTCACAAACTGATTAGATGATCATCTTTTTGTCAGATACTGTCACCCTCAACACGTCAGGCAAGAAACCGTAAGTGTAAAGGGAGAAAGGACCCACGAGGCCTCCTGAAGGAGCTGCTGTGTTGAGGAGGCCCAGACTCTGGTACAACCGAGGCTCAGCAGGGCGGTGCCTCCTGGGCTGCCGCCTCGAGCTCTCCAACCACAAGGTCCGGGGGAGCCGTGGGAAGCGCCTCTGATACGCTGCGGGGACTGCTGATCTACACACAACCTAAATGCCCAGAAGTTGGCTCAACCTCGGTGCCTTAAACGACCGGGTGAGGAAGACGTCCTTACGCAGCTAAGAAAGTGCTCAGCACCGGAAGATCAAAGTCTCCCTCCAGCCCAGAGCGCTTGTCTGCTTACAGGACCACTGACGTCTCACTGCGACTGAAGTCTGACTGTCTACACAGGAAGTGTGAGGAAAGGCAGAGGCGCCAGCCTACGTGGCTGGATTTTCCTCTGATAAATACGGGGCCGTGATGCCTTTCTTTTGTAAGGAAAAGAGCAACAGTCACCCATCCCAATAGTCGGCATGTTCGTGGTTTGAGATGCACCACAGATGAGAGTGAATTTTCTACGGATCAGCATGACCGAGGTGAACTCCACTCACCTCCCTCTGATTAGAATGCAGGGATGGAGTCAGCTGTCTGGGTAGAAGTCACAGGCCCTCACTTGGCCGACAGTGTGACCTTGGGTGCGTTACTCTACATTCAAGAGCTTCTGTTCTCTCCTCTTACTGGGGGTAACACTGCTGTCAATATCACTTAAATACTCTAGAAGGGACCTGGGATTTCACTGAGCAAAACCCACTCAAGTTCTTACAGTCAGTGAGGGTTAAGTACATGAAAGTGCTGAGCAACGAGGCTGGCACACAGTTCACACTCAATACACGTTAACTATGATTAGTAACAGGCTGAGGTTGCTGAGCCGTGAACAACTAGACTGAGCTCAGGGGTGATGGAGCCAGTAACTGGAAGGCTTTGCTTCTGACAAAACCAACCAACCCCCTAGAGGAGGTGACCCGGTGGGAAACGGGCCTGTTGGGGACGGGTCTGAGGGAGGGGAGAGTAAGGACGGCTGGACTGACAGGGAGCTGGGCCTCTGCTCCACGTGCAAGTGATTTACTCCCATGATGCTTTGCAGCCCTCCTCAAAGTTTCGGAATTCTGTTGTGATGAACAAGCAAACTACCACAATGGGGACTAGCAGCAGCCAGCGAGGAATGCCTCAAAATACTTGTTGACTCACTGACTGATTTCAGAAGCCGGTCTCTACCTGGCACCCCCAGGAATATGCCTCAGAGGGAACCCTCAGACAAGTCGCAATTAGCTCGCTGGCCCAGCACCTGGACTTAGGCTTTCAGGCATGGATGCGACATGCTTCCAGCAGCCAGGGCTTCCATCGTCCCGAATCCTGTGAAAAACCTGACTGTCCCGTGCGCGTGCTTTGAGGAGTGGTGCGAGAGCAGGCTGGGGCCCAACAGCAGAGGCCGAAGAGCTCTCAGAATTCTGATCTCCTCGGGGCTAACTACAAGTACACGTGATTAAGCAGACACAGACCATGTGTTGCGATGGTCTTCGAATAGTTAAATTTTCAATCTTTACAAAAAAGAAAACCCATCAGATTTGATTGATAAGTGTACTTTTTAAAACTAAGAGTAAAAAAGTGAAGATTGGCAACATTTTTCGCCATATAATTTGCTTTCTTTGCCTTTTTCCACAGCACTGCACATAAATCAAAGAAATGTTAAAGAGACCCATACATCACCAACTGGCATTTCCAAACTATTTACCAAGTCTTTAGCAGACACAGGCCAGGGTACGGAGACCACGACCAGAAAGGCTGAGCTAACTCTCCAACACTGTCAGAGAGTTAATTAAGTTTACAAATAACTCTCCAATGAGCAAATTATGATATTTAATAAGAACAGCCTCCATGAGCAGGGTTACAACATAGGGAGGGGGTGGGAAGGAAGACAAGCCAACAGTTCTTCACACAAGAATAATGCAGATCTGAACAGGCTGCCTCTCTGAGTAAGCACGGAAAGCTGGGAACAAGGGGGGAGCTTTAAAAAGTAGGAAACGGGCTTTCTGAGCCACATTTTGCATCGCCTTTGGGGGGAAGAGACCAGACAAAAGGCATGGCCCAAAAGGTGTGTGACCTGCTCCTCAGGGTGGCCCAGTGTCAGGAGAGGCGGGTTTAAAGGCTGCATTTCCCACAGAAAATGCGAGGATCCCCACAGGCAAACACAGTGAGTCCTCACTTATCACCAATAGGTCCTGTGACTTAAGCAAGACGTCCAAAGAAGACCAATTTTACTAGAGAATAATTAATATAAACAAGAGTGATGTTCCTATGGCATCTCAATGCTATTGGAGGACCAGTTGTATTGAAATTGGTGGTTTATGTCTGGTTTCCAAGGACAGGACGGGGTGCGAAGCGGCTCAGGTTGCGACACAAAGGACCACAGACTGGGTGGGTACCAACAGCGCTTGTTTCTCCCATTCTGCAGACTGGAGCGCAGGGGCCAGGGGCCAGCAGGCCCGGTTCTGGGAGCGGGCCCTCCTCCTGGCCTGCACACAGCCGCCAGGTCACTGTCACTTCTTGTAAGGATACGAGTCCCATCATCAGGGACTTACCCTCCTGACCTCATCTAATTACCTCTCAAAGGTCCCAGCTCCTCATCAATCACATGCACTGGGGGAGGGGCACAAACATCCGCTGGGCATCTGCACCAGCGGCACAGCCTGGCGAGTGCCCAGCCGTGTGCGCCACTCCTGGCTCCAGAGCCTGGCTTGGTCTCGGGACATCCTCCTCACCCCCCACCCCCCGCCTCCAGGGCACTGCCTGGCTCTCACCCCCAGCACAAGGGTGGTGGCTCTCATTCTAATGGCGCTGCTGCTTCTTTGAAAAGTTCAGCTTTTACCACCGCCACCACCCACCGGTACTCCTGCCCTCGACCACGCGCTCCAGGCAGCTGACCTGAGCCCAAAGCAGCAGGAGCGCGCCACTGACGGGCTCTCAACCAGCTGCCGCCACAGAGGGACAGGGGCCAGTCTCCCCAGGAGCTGGAGTTTCATTCTCTCCCTCCTCCTACGTGATGAACTATCACGCAGCAGCCTGAGGCCAGGGCCCCGCGGGGCAGTCCCTTCCAAATCGCCAACCTGCAGACGTCTGCGCGCCTTGCTCAGAGCCCTTTGTGGGAAACGAAAGCCCAGCACGAGGAAATGTGCTTTTTAAGAAACAAAGTTAACATGCTGCAAATCTGTGTGTAAAAAAAGCAACGTGTATTCAAAATACGAGCTCTGCCCTAGCTGGTTTGGCTCAGTGGATAGAGCATCCGCCTGCAGACTGAAGGGTCCCGGGTTCGATTCAGTCAAGGGCACGTGCCTGGGTTGCAGGCTCGATCCCCAGTGGGGGCGTGCAGGAGGCAGCCGATCAATGGTTCTCTCTCATCACTGATGTTTTTGTCTCTCCCTCTCCTTCCTCTCTGACACCAATAAACACATTTAAAAACAACAAGCAAACAAATACACAAAACTTCTCGGCTTTGAAATTGCCGGGCTAAAATGGCCGGAAATAAAATAAACCCACGAGCTCTCCGGTGCCCCGCCGGAATGAATAGGTGTGTTCAGCGCACTCCCTCCGCACCCCACTAAGATGGTGGACAGGGACAAACCAGCGCTGTGCCCAGGGTAAGGGCAGGAGAGGGATGACACAGGGAGAGAGGGCAACGCCGGCTTAGAAGACAGGAAGCCAATGGCCGAGCTCCCTCGCAGAGAGAAGCACGTGGAAAGGCCTCCTGCACGGGGTGGGGGTGGGGGTGGAGGGGGAGAAGTCCACGAGCAAGCAGAACCGGACTGCAGCCTTCCCAAGACCGGGAAGTGGGCGCCCAGGCGTGGGCGACCAGGCGTGAGGTGAGAATAAAACTCGCAGAGCGGCAGGCGTGCTCTCCGGAGAGGCCGACCCCAGAGGCTCAGGGCGCGGGGACGGGCCCCCCTCGCCAGGAGGAAGGGCAGGCACAGTGCCCCACATGACTCAGCTGTGAGCAGTCTTTACGGCCCTAATAATACAAACACTGGGTATCGACTCAGCAGATCACTGTTCAATCTTTATCTTCCAGAGTGGGGTCAAAGATAACATCGAAAATAGCAGTTTGAGTTCTTTAGAAAAATAGAGGCAAGTATCCAAAAAAGAGCTAAAAGGGTTGAGGGGAGCCCCGTGGGGCGTGGCGTGTGAACAGGCAAGGCCTGGTGCTGCTGTTACCCACCTCGGGACGACTCGCTTGCCCTTTCCCACTCCCTGGAGGGGCATTAAGATCACGTTGGGAAAACCAGCCTCAACGTGAAGCAGGTCCTGAACACAAGCCCTGTGCACACAGGCGCCATGCCCACCTGGGGACTGTGGGTTACTCCAGCAGCACTTAATTTTATTTCATTTTACTGCAACAGTTAAAGGTTTTACTATAGCAGATGCCTTCCCTCCCACACATCAATTAATGTGCAAATCCGCTCAGGTTGTGGAAATAATGAGGTGCGGAGAGCTCTGTACTGCTGCCATGGGAGGTGGATGTGGTGGGCGAGGTGCTGCAGGAAGTGCTCACAGCGAGTGCTCCCCTCGCTGGGGCGGGGGTCCCGCTGCCCTAGCCCACCAGCCCCAAGCCCACCCCAGCTTCAAGCAGCAGCAGCAAGATCAGAATGGCGACCCCCAAGAACTGAAAAACAATGGGAAAATGGTGGAGACGTGCGAGGGAGAGAGACAATCTATGCCTCGTGGCTTTGGCTCCTTTTTATAGTTTCCCAGTCGGTGTTTACCAGAAAGTAAACTTTTGGGGAAGCAATGATGTGGCATCCGAATTCAACCGTGGTCTGTAATTTGGCAAAAGCACCTTAAGCCCACACGTTTGATTTCTCTTCTTCTTTCCCAAAGAGCTGAGCCCGAGTAGCCATGTGGTCTCAAAGCAGAGGTTGAAAATAGTCAATTGTGTGAAAATTACAACGGCTGCCCAAGAACTGTCTCCGGTCTCGTCTTCACTCACTTCTTTATTTAATGACCTAAATGGTAAGATGAACAGACGACAGTTTCCTTTTCACCTGTGGGAGCACATTTTGTGCAGAGCACCCTGTCGACCACAGTCTTCACGGGGGCGGGACAGATCTCAGTGGGCAGAGGGACTGGGCGGGGCACCAGGCCAGCTCTCCGGGTTCCACATGCTCCAATAAAGGGCTCTTCCTCACCCAGCCTCCCTCTAGGCCTCTGCTGTCCGCCGTCCGCCCCCCAAAGCCTAGCAGTGAAGCCATTCTCCTCCTGGCAGTGCCCAAGCCTCCTTTCTAGTCGGCGATAAAGCGGCGTGTGAATAGCGGTGCAAAGCCCTCCCGTGTGGGGAGCGCACACAGCCGCCTCCGGCAGCCTGGCAGGAGCAGGAACACGCTTTCTTCCTCTCCGTGGTGCGGGCCGGACGCACACGGCACGCTAACCGGCTTCAGCCCCGCAGCCAGGGGCAGCCCCGCAGGTGTCTCCACACACCGCTCTCTCAATGCCCGTCGGAGCCTCTGGCTTTGAGTACAATCCTTTTCTTTACACCCCATGAATCTGCAGCTCCCCTGACATTCTCTGGCCCGGCATTGTCTGTAAAGGGCACAGGTTAACAATGTTTAAGAAAAGATCACACACAATAGATAAATCATGAGGGTTCCTGGGATGCCGTCTGGTGCAGGGCTCCAGACTCAATACCACAAAACCAGGAAAAGACACCGCTCTGCTTTCCACTGGCGCACCTCACTGGGCTCAACAAAGCGCCATTAAAATGCCAACACGGGCGTTTGGGGAGCTACAATCATCTGACATTTTTTCTAAGAAAATTTAAATTCGAAAAACTTTGGTAAATTTAGTCTTGTGAAGTACCACCGCCTCCCCTTCCACTCCCTTAAAAAGGGCAAGAAAATTCATCATCAAAGGTTACCCTCCCCCGAATGCCACCGAGCGTGGCATTTCAGCACATGCACTTGTGTATGTGAGTCTCCAACTGTTCTGAGATCTCGGCCACTGCTGCCGTGACGGACGAGTTAATAGCGGAGCGGCTGTCTCCTAAGCCCCTTCCCCTCTTCACGTTGTCCGCGTAGCTCTGACCCTACGTTCCCTCTAGGTCTCTGGATTCTACCTGGCAGAAAAGCAAGCGAACACACCTCCCACCCCTCCCCCACGGCCCTCTCCCCTCTCCCCTCTCAAGAATCCAAGGACATTCCTAACTTGGTGATTAAAAATCCACTAATTTCATTTCAAAGTTCAACCATAACACATTCCCTCCTTTAAAAATTTTATAGCATCTACACTTTCAATTTGAGATGTTTCACTCATGCTAGGTGAGCCTCTTATGTTCTACATTAAATGCAAGGCATGTGTGCGCAGGACCATTAATAATATAACAGTGCCAATCTCAGAAGCAGCGACACAGCACACACAGCCCCGCATGAGTAGACGTGGGACCAGGAGCGCCCGCACAATCTTTATTAAATACATGGGAACAGAGAGGCGGCTCACTGCTCTGCCCCTCCCACTTCGAGAATCAGGGATTTTTCCTTTCTTCCCCAAAGGCATAACACATCGTTAGCTCTCATAAATGCCCAGAGATCTGAAACAGAAAACAAGCGATTACCTTTGTTACATTCAAAGGAGAAAGGGAAGGCGAGTGTAAAAGTGTCCTGGACAAATGAAGGTTATAAATGCATCAAGCACATCAGACTTGGGATTGAAGATCACTACCGTCACCGATTATGATGGTAAAACAAAGTCTGGTTCTCTCGTCTCCAAGAGCCAGTTTCCCAACAAAGCCTGCCCTTCGCGGTGGCATCACCGAGCTCCGGCCAAGGACGCAGCGCAAGCAAAGCTCTCAGCAATGGTTGCAGAGGAGCCAAGCCCCTCGCCTCTGGGTCTGAAAGGCTGAAATGAGCGTGTGATGGAGAACTGGACCTCGAATGGACAGCGCGGGTCTGGACATGCTCCACGTCTGCTCAGCATCTCCCGTGCTGTGAGCTCGGGCGCCTTTTGCACCCGGTGGGTTCAGGCAGGCGGCCTGACTGCACTGTGGCCTTCACCCTCCTGCTTGGCTATGAGCACAGGTTAGCGAGAAAGACTCAAGGCAGGAGAATGCTACATAGATATGGGTCTTTATTATAAACATCAAATTGTCATGCGAGACAAGCGGGGACTGTGCTGAGGCTCAGCTCCTAAAGCCACCGGTGACAGTGGCCTGCTGCATTCTGACAACTGGAAGGTGGCGGGGGGTGGGGGGGTGAGATACACCCTTGTTCTTGGGAGTAAAGGGCCAGGTCAACTTTACAAACCAAAGGGCTATGGAAATCCGCATAGAGCAAGTCTATTGGTGCCATTTTTCCAACAGGAAACACTGAGCATTTTTTAGCAATAGGTATTAATGAACGTACACTATAGCAATAGGTATTAATGAACGTACACTACTTTTTAAAAAATATATATATATTATTAATATCCTACAGAGAGGAAGGGAGAGATATAGAGAGTTAGAAGCATCAATGAGAGAGAAACATCGATCAATTGCCTCCTGCACAACCCCGACTGGGGATGTGCCCACAACCAAGGTACATGCCCTTGACCGGAATCAAACCTGGGACCTTTCAGTCCACAGGCCGACGCTCTATCCACTGAGCCAAACCGGTTAGGGGAAATGTACATTACTTTCAGATAAAATGCTAGTACAGACGACAGTAAAGTGCGAACGTAACTTCTATAAGCAGCGGGAAGCCAGAGAACCAGTGTGACTGCTTTATGTGGTGGTCCGGAGCCGGCCCAGCATCTCCGAGAGACACCTGTACAGTCGCACGCAGAGTGACAGGGGAAAGGAAATGCGAAGGTAGATAAGAGCATACAGAGCTCACGGTGCTATTCTTGTCACTTTCCTAGAAGCTGGAAATCTTTTCAAAGTTTCAGAGAGTGGTGGATGGCGGCCAGTCCTCACGGAGGAAGGCGAGCAGGCGAGCAGGGCCGCAGCAGACCCTCTCGCCGTGGGCACGAGCGAGGCCGGAGCTCCGGTAGCCAGGACTCGGCCAGCCCACAGTCCTGGCCCCGCTGGAGGCACGGCAGCAAGTTCCAGCCCGGGCCCTGGTCACAGGCTGCGCTGCCCACACGCCCAGTCAGCCAGGGTGAGCTGCATTCTGGGTGATGGCTCTGAAAAAACTGCTGATTCCTCAACAATAAATTAAAATTAAAAAGAAAAAACAACGGCGAAATTACATTCACGCTGGATTACAGCAGAAAGATGTGTTAGAAACATCTGAAAAAGCTATCGGACAAAAATATTTTCTAGCTGACATTTAATAAATAAGACCTCGTTTTCCTACGAGTTCAGGTGAGTTAGAACGTGGGCCTTTTGGTTTCTGCACAGCTGTTTTGACTGTATCAGGGCTCGATTATGATTAGTACACCACGAGGGCCAGCGTCCCCTGCTTGGTACAGAGCAGGAGGAAGTGGTTTAGGTCTGAATCCTGGCTCTGCCAGGACTACCTGGTGACCTTGGGCGAGCGACCTGACCTCCCTTGCCCCGGGGTCCTGGTCACTAAGACAGGAACGATGACATGCATGCACCCAGTGGGCCATCTGCGGAACCTGGAGCACGGCTCTCTGCAGACAGCGATGATTCTGTTCCAGGCACATGATCCTGTTCCAGGCATGGTGCTCGGTGCTCGGGACACAGCTCTGTGCCTCTGTAGCCGACAGCCTGCACGTATAGAGACATTCCCCCAAACCAAAACTTAGTGCCTTTTGTGACAAATGTCTTGCCATTTGAGGTACAGGTCCTGGAAGCTGGTACCAGAAGGACATTCCCAGTGGAAGGAACAAAACATAAAAAAGCCGGAGCAAGAGGGGGCTCAGCACATTAAAGACAGCACGAGAAGAAAGTGGTGTGAACGTTTCATCGCAGCGCTGGGGACGGGCGAAGCGCTCCGCAAAGGGCAAGGGGAACAGCAGGCACTGCAGGTAACAAGCATGCCCTTTACCGCTCGCTCACCTCTCCTCCCTTTATCCCGGAGACAGGGAAGCGCAGCAGTCACAACGCAAATGAGCGTCGGGAAACAAGCGCTCTTAACGCACGCTCCAGGGTGCGGGGCTGCTCTGTGCCGGCAACTCTCCGAAGTGCTTTCCCATTCAGTGTCACCTCCGGCATGAAAGCCTGAACATAACAGCTGCGGGAGAAGGTTCGCAAGCCCACGCTTCCATTCGATGCCTGGGTGCTGGTTCAGTCCGCCTCCATGGCTGCCCCCGGCGCGTACACAACCAGGCAAGGCAAGGCTTTCCACACCGCGGTTCTGGGGACTCTAACTGCTGGGCGAGTTACTGGCTTACACCACCAACAGTGAGCAGCTGCAAGCCATGGAGCGGTTAGGAATTCATCCTTCAAACGCTAAAGCCTGGACGGCAGCGAGCAGATGGCTGTGCAACAGGCAGGCAAATCCGCCGCAACGATAGGCTCGGGTCGGCCTGCTGCGGTGGGCCTGGGAGTGCGCTGGGGCTGCCATGCGGGGAGGGGAAATGACAATAGCAGACTCCGGGGAACATTACGGAATGAAAACTGGCAAATAGGTAGGCCCCCCCCCACCCCCCCGCAAGTGACTGCAGTCTGGGCAGAGCGGCGAGCTTCTCACGCATCAGCTTTGGCTCACAGAGCTTGTTCTCATCAGAAATGGGACGAGAACGCGGGCCTCTGGTCCCAGCACGTCGCGTCACCTGCCTCCTCAACACCAGCTAAGTGCTGCCTGCCCCACAAATACCACATCCTGCGGGGTGGGGACGGATGGGTGACACATCCACGTGACAAGGTGCAAAGAACCCACTGAGCGTACCGTTGGGAGGATATGACATTTCATCTGGTACAAGCAGCTATTTGATTTTTAAAAGGCCCAACAAGAAAGTGGCTTCACCAGGCAACACTCACCATTTCTTTTTTTAAAATATATTTTCAGAGAGGAAGGGAGAGGGGGAGAGAGAGAAACACATCATTGATGAAAGAGAATCATTGATCAGCTGCCTGCTGCACATCCCACATGGGGATCAAGCGCGCAACCCAGGCATGTGCCCTGACCGGGAATCAAACCATGACCCCCCTGGTTCATAGGTTGACACTCAACCACTGAGCCATGCTGGCCAGGCTACACTCATCCATTTCTTTCGCTTGTTCATTCATTCATTCAAAAAATAAGGCCAGATATCTCTTATGCATTTGGGAAACATCAATAAAAAAAGGAACACCCCCTAGTAGAGGAAGACAGATAACAAGCTCTTTATATTTTAAAAGTAAAAATATTCTGTTTTAGAAGCCAAAATGTGTCCCAGGTTTTAAGATGTGCAAGGAAGGGGGAGTGCGAGTGGGGAATGCTGCAAGGTTAAGTCCGGCGCTTATTCTGAGCAAAGATTCTGGACTATTTGGAGGCAGAGCAGTCAGCACCGAGGCCGGGGAAGGTGGGAGCTCAGCCTGAACGTTTTGGAATCGGCAAGGAGGCTCATGGCTGGGCAGAGAGAGTGAAGGAGAGAGAAGCAAGGAGGTGGGTGGCGGGCAGACCCCGTGGGCGTGGAAGCCCACCGCAGCAGGTGGCTTTCCTCTGGGTGAGGCGGGCGCCTGGGTGAGCCGGGAGCCCTGCAGGGCCTGAGCAGGGGAGTGGAATGACATGACTTTCCAGCCTCAGGACTCTGGCTGCTGGGCGAGCACAGGCTGTAGGAGCAGGAGAGCCAACCAGCCCCAGGCAGGGCCTGAACAAGAACTTGAATGTCAACCTGGCTTCCCCATGGCTTCCAATGGTATTATTTTAGTCCCTTTGCTTTCAATGGGACTTCTAAACTGCAAGGGATGCCACAGGTCAAAGTAACTCCCCATGGAAGGGGGCTGATTCTAGATGGAGACTGTTTCCAGACGGAAGCAGAGTGAGAACCCAGAACCACTCGGAGAGGTGGCGCTCCGTGCTTTAACCTTCCATCACACCTGTCATCCCCGAGTAAGTGCGAAGTGCCAGGTGCTTGGCTGAGAGGCAGGAGAGCTCGGCTGGTGAAGGGCGTGGTTCTGGGTCCAACTTCCCCACTGCCAGCCAAGGACTTAAGCTCCTTGAACCCACCCAGCGCCTTGCCTCTGAAACAAGTCATGTAACAGCTGTGCACATGCCGTCAGGCCGCGTGGGAGGAAACGCGTTCATTCGTGCAAAGCACCCAGCCCAGTGCCCAGCGCGTGCAAGTGCACGGTAAGCTTCAGCCCTGTCGCCATCAGCTGCCATCGCGCCGTCCTCCCCTTTGCCCGTGCGAGGGAAGCCATGAGGCAGGCTCTCGCGGTGAGGGACACAGAGCTGAGCTCACCCCAGCTGTCGGATGTGCCCTTGGCAGGGGGAGCCCTGCTTCCAGAGAGACCACAAGGAGAGCGAATGAAGACCCTGCGGCCAGGGATGAGGCAAGGAACCAGGAGGCGGTATTCATCGGCCCCAGGATCAGCATGAGCAGGGGTCACCGCCACGTCCGCTGCGGGCCTGGGTCCCCTCGGGGGCTTTCACAGGGGACAGCTTCACCTCTGTGACCGCGGGTCCCTCCCTTATGGAAGATACTGGCTCTATGGCCTCCCTTCCAGCTCTGAGATTTCGTGACTCCATGTTTTGTTTCCTAAGGCCACAGGAGGGGGAACAATATCAATACAAAAGCAGGAGGATTTGATAAAGTGAAAATAGACAACATACATTCCCGCTCACACAGACTTTGATATGATAAATCTCACTCATAGCACCACACCAATACTCACTACGCCGTCAGATACAGATTGATTACGTGTGAGATTCCATCGTGTCCTGTGACCTCCTAGAGCGGCATCGGTCCTCACGGCCCAAGGACACTAACCACACGGGGCCTTCAGGCCGCGGGGCCTCGCTCGCTCCCTGCGGCGGGAACCCAATTCTGAATGATGAAAGCAGTGCCGCACCTTTCTTTGCGGTTCAGGTCCCTGTGGGAGGATCGCTTACACCGAGCTCAGCAGAGACCGCATGGCCGCTTCCTAGGAAGAGCCATGTATAGAGGTCAGACATCACAGTGGACACGGGGGGTGGGACCAGGATGAAAGGGGCTCGCGCAGAAGGCATCACCTGGCGGGGCTGTCCGTGCAAATGTCACGAGAGACTATAAATAGGGTTTCAAACCCGAACATCGGGCAGAAGTGCGATGCGGCAAACAAATACTAAGACAGCACGTTTCCTTTCAGCAGAATCGTGCTGGGAGCACGCAGCAGAGCTGAGCTGCACCGGACCCCCAGCCCATTAGGCCTGAACTCTGGGTCAAGGACACAAAGGCCCGAAAAGAAGGGCTAAAGGAGACGAGTCCTCCACTTACTCGGCAGATGCTGGTCCCTCTGCTGACGCCTCCCCTGCAGCGCACACCCCACAGGTGCAGCCCCCACAGGTGTACCCCTCCACTCACACACAGCAGCCCCTGGGATGCTAGCAAGGCCCCAGCTGCAGTGATACCCCCTTGTTTGGCTGCAGACACCATGGAGGCTCACCTCTGCCCTCTTATCTCCTGCTGACACCAGGCTAGAGCTAAGTTACACCCACAGCCAGGACCAGGACCTGGGCCACCGGCATCGTGGCTCCTGGGTGCCACTCACAGTCTACCCGTGGAGCAGGGAAATGCGGTGGCCGTGCCCGCATTAGTCAGGAGACCACACTGTGGCAGCGGAGAAGAATAAGAGAAAGAGGAAATAAAGTAGGAGGCCAGAGAAGAAAAAGGACAAAGACAGTTCAAAGGGGCACTAACTCCTCGCACCCTCAGCACCTAACCTGGGCACCAGTGGAGGCAAGTAGGGGTGGAGGGCGGAGATGAGCTGGCGGAGAGGAACAAGGCGAGGAGCCGAAAGCAGTAGCGTGAGCGCCACGGCGGAGCCAGACGTGAGTGGGTCTAACTGGGCTCCCAGACGCCTGGGCTAGAGTCTGAGTATTTTCACGGCATCACATCCACTACCTCACCATCAGCTTGGGGATCTGGGCGCAAGGAGTGAGCCTATGGACAATGGTCTTTGGAAAGATGGAGAGAAGAGTCTGGTGGGCAGGGGGAGTGGCACTGAATATACATTTCACCTCTGGGCACGGCACTGTCCGGGGACTGGCCCAGTGCGCACAGCTCCGCCCCGCCCCAGGGCTGCAGGCACCAGCCCACGCGGTCAGTCGGCCTGCCATGTCCACATGCATTGGGGCAAAGCAGTAGTTGAGTGTTAACCCTGTCCTGAAAAATGTACGGCCACGGGATTTGTGGACCAAAACAAGATTAGGTGAAAACACTCTGTTAATATTCAGTGGCTGGAACCTTCGGACCCACGTCCAAATTAGCGCCGTGTGGCCAAGAGAAGGGGAAATTCATCCCGAAGCAATTAGGTGCCGGCGCACATGGGGTCTGCGGTGGCGGCAGCTGCCACCGCCTTTCTTCTTCTCAGGAATGCAAATGATGAGGCTAGATCAAATACCTGCTTAGCTTAAATACTCTTGATAATGAGGTTCTTTCCTTCTTTTAAAGATGTTTGATGTTGGCAGTTGATGGATCCCGAGTTAAATTGTTTTAATTCAAAACAGCACCATCTGTTGTCAGGATCTGCCTGCTCGAGAGAGGAGGCGAGCAGCACCGCTGAGAGGCAGGGAAGGCGACAAGGTAAATGACTGTGATGTGCATGGGGTGTGGGGGGGAGGGCACTGCAGAGGGGCCGGGTCAGACATCGGATTCTTCTCTCAGCTCAGCCTCTGAGTGGCTGTGAGATCCGGGATCAGCCTCTTCCTCTACAGAACGGGCGGCCGGCTGGAAGATGGCGCCGACAATGGCGGCTTCGATCACTAGAGCACGCTGTGCCGGGCGCTGCGACAGGGCTGACAGCACTGATCGCGTCTACACTCTACACCTTGTTTAAACGCCTTACACCCAAGAGCACGTGTGCTCATGTCCCCATTTTCCAGGTGAGGAAACCAGACTCAGAGAGGCGAAGTCACGGGCCCATGGTCACACAGCGGGGAGTGGGAAAGCCAAGATCTGTGAGTGACTCCAGAGGCCGCGCTGTGACCACGGCGCTGTGCTGCCCAGGCCCCAGGGAGAGAAGGCTCCCCATCCTGTCCCCCAGCGCCCAGGGTGCGGCAGCCAGGCCCTGCCTTTGCCCCGAGCCACCACTGGGAACGGGAGCCGCTCCACTGTGCCTGTTACTGCGAGAGGCATCTATTCCTGGGCTCCACCTCCACCTCCGTCTGTGAGCCGAACGCTGTGGGTGCTGTGAAAATTAACAAAAAGTGAACCAATCCAGTGGAAAATCCCCAGGAGTTGATTTTCTGAAAGGCCAGCTAAGTATCTTCCAAAACACGTGTATTCACTGGAACCATTGCATTTACGGTGTAAAGGGAGTGATGGTGCGGCATCACCTGCACCAGCTCCAGGCATGAGGACAAGGCAGGAGGCCCACATGCATCCCACGCACCGCTGGCTCCTTTCTGAGCGCAAGGCAAGTTTTCAGTTTTCTAATAACATCTGAAGTCAACAAGTGTATGCCCTCAGGTTTACATGTGAATAAAAGCACTTCCAAGAAACAACTTGACTTTACTCTGCAGAAATCTATGTAGTGAAAACGAGGAGGGAAATGCCATACTACTAGCCAGTGAGGAGGCGGTCATTTTGAGAGAGAGAGAGAGAGAGAGAGAGAGAGAGAGAGAGAGAGAGAATGAACCAGACACTCCAGACGCAGGTGCCAGGGCCTCAGCTATTTCTACTGCCAGGCCCTGGGAAGCTCACTGAACCTTTTAAAGCATAATTTTCCATCTAAAAAAAGAAAGGAAATAACTCAAAACTCAAAGCCCAGAACACTGCCTGGGGCAGCAGTGTCCTGGGGGAGCTGGGGGGGATTCTCAGGGGGGTGTCCCAAAGGGGGTGTCCCGAGGGGGGTGTCCCGAGGGGGGGGGGTGTCCCCAGGAGGGGCTCACAGGCACCTGGGCCGGAGCTGCTTCCTGCTCGTTCTGAAGCCAGGAGTGGGTCCCTGGCGTTCACTTTGCTGCCATGCACACCTTTCATAAGTGAGCAGGCTCATATTTTACATAGCAAGTCTTCCCTGATTTAACAAAGGAAAAAACCCCTCTGATTCCCTACTGTGACTGGGAAGAGCAAATGAAAACGTATGCTATCAGGAAAGAGTAAGCTGAGCCCTAGCCAGTTTGGCACAGTGGGTAGAGCTTCGACCTGCGGACCGAAGAGTCCCGGGTTCGATTCTAGTCAAGGGCATGTACCTTGGGCCCTGATAGAGGGGCTTGCAGGCGGCAACCAATCAATGTGTTTCTCTCACATTGATATTTCTCTGTCTTTCCCTCTCTCTCCCATTCTCTCTAAAGGATCAATGGAAAAATATCCTTGGGTGAGGATTAACAACAATAAAAAAAAAGAGTAAGCTGAAAGAAATGGCTCATTAAAATGTAAGTTAACAAATGTGAAAAGGAATTCTAACGGTAACACAATTTATGGTTCAGAAAAAAGAGTCTTGGGGGGAGAGAACCAACAGTGGACAGACAGCATATGGACGGGCCGTGGATCTCAGTAAGAAAAGCAACAAACCAGACAAGTGAAGGGGCGAAATCATGAAGCAGCGATGTGCACTGACGGCTCCAGTGCCACGGCCTGCCAGGCAGCGGGAGAGACTGCCTTCTGGTAATTTCCAGCCCTGACAAAGCGAGGGGAACGGCATGCACACACTGGGGACCAGGGTGTAAACGGGGAGTTACTTTCTTCCTTGGATCTGCTGTGTCTCCAAATTTCCATAATAAACCTGCTACTTTCAAAACCTCAAATGTGATTTTTTAAGTGACTCATACGGTAGCAAAGAAAGGAGAAAAGGGAGAGAAAACACAGCGGAGGGAGACAGGAGGGAAGGGGAGCAAGAGGTCGGACGGGACAGCACCCTGGCACCTGCACTTGGGGGCCGCGGCCCTGGCGCAGGTCCCAACCCTCCAGGTTCAGTTTTCTCCTCCGCGAACAGGGGCCACAGTGCACATCAGAGTTGCTTCTAGGGTTAGATATGATGTGAAACACCTTACCCACCATCTGACAGTTTATAAATGCACAGCAAATGCCCTTTTCATTGTGGTTCTTGCTTCTTTCAGGGTCTTTCACCAGAAATGAGAGAGGGAGATGGTGCCCAGGAGGCCTGTCCTGAGAGGGAGGCAGCGGGCGGGCGCGCCATTGGCAGCCGGTCTGCCTGCTGCACCATATTTCAGTCTGCAAACTGTTTCTAATTATCTGCTTTGCAGTTGGATCTGCTGACCTCACATCTGAAGGACAATCCTGTATCTGCTTAAATGATAAAAACAATGCACATTTCACCCACAAATGCCATGGTTGGAAAATTACCTGGAGAACTAACTCAATTGTTTTAATTTCTGGTCAGTTTCCATTTAATGAGAGGCATGCTGTTAACAAGGCAAAAATGAAATTCATTTAATTCAGTGAAAATGCATAAAAACGGGAAAATGTTAATTGAGTGTTACCTCATGCTATACACCAAAAATAATTTTAGATCGATTAGACCAGTGGTTCTCAACCTGTGGGTCACGACCCCTTTGGGGGTCAAACGACCCTTTCACAGGGGTCGCCTAAGACCATCGGAAAACACATGTATAATTACATATTGTTTTTGTGATTAATCACTATGCTTTAATTATGTTCAATTTGTAACAATGAAAATACATCCTGCATATCAGATATTTACATCATGATTCGTAACAGTAGCAACATTACAGTTATGAAGTAGCAACGAAAATAATTTTATGGTTGGGGGTCCCCACAACACGAGGAACTGTATTAAAGGGTTGCGGCGTTAGGAAGGTTGAGAACCACTGGATTAGACCAATGGCTCCCAACCTCTTTTTGGCCACGCCCCACCTAATATCTCTAAAATCCTGATGCCTCCCCACCCCGTGACATGATTCTTATTCAAAAAGTGAGCTCCTACTCACGTGGAGGAAGCTAAAAGGCCATTAACTTGGTCTAAGCAAGCTTCCAAAGAACATGGCAGCCATGAAAGAGAAAAATTAAAGAACAAAAGGACAGTTGAAGTACTGAGGAAGAAATCCCTAAGAAATTGTTAAAAAATAATAATAATATGAAGTGACTAGAGACCTGACGCATGAAATTCATGCAAGAGCAGGCCTTCCTTCACCCGGCTGCCAGCACCAGCTTCCCTCCGGCACCTGGGCCCCAGGCTTCCCTCTGGCCGCCAGCAGGCACCTGGGATCCGGACTTCCTTCACAGCCCCGGCTTCGTCCTGAAGGTCGTCCTGAAGGACATCCGGTCTAATTAGCATATTACACTTTTATTATTATAGAAGATATGAAAAAATAGCAAATAGTTTCAAAACATATAACAAAGAACTGGAATGCATAAATATGTCACAACATATATTTATATACTGTATAGGAGGCCCCTACAACCATAAAAAAAGCAAAAAATTCACTGTTAATAACTCATTCTAGAATTGCCCCCCTTAAAAATCAAACTGTCCCCCTATGAGGCGTGTGCCCGACGCTGGGAACCATTGGTTTAGAGTTAAAAGTATGAAATCAAATCACAGAAAAACATGGGAGAAAAACGATGTGAGCATCTCACGACAAACTACTTCGTTAGTTTAAAAGAAACAGAAGACACAAAGAAAAGGACAAGAGATCTGATAAATAAACACTTCAAACATTTTATGTTAAAAAAGAATACAACGCCCTGGCCAGGTGGCTCAGTTGGCTGGAGCGTCATCCCATGCACCAACTGGTTGCAGGTTTGATCGTTGGTCAGGGCACGTATGGAAGGCAACTGATCAATGTCTCCCCTTCACATCAATGTCTGTCTGTCTGTCTGTCTGTCTCCCCCACTGCCTCTCTCTAAAAATCAATAAAATTTAAAAGAAGAAGAATACAATGAGGTCTAAGGCAAAAATGAAAAAGCTTAATGTTAATAGTTTTAGAAAAACAATGAAAAATATTTGTACAAAAGTGTGCCAAGCTATGTTTTCAAGAATATCCCCTACAGCATATTTTCAAGTGAAATAACTAGGCAACCCATCTATCAATAGAAGGAAAGTTAAGTAAATCACAGTACAGCCATATAACAGAATAGCACATGAATGGTGTGCTTACATGTGATGCTAGTGAATGAAAGAAAATTGTAAGAGAATTAGAGGCCCAGTGCACAAAATTCATGCATGGGTAGGGTCCCTAGGCCTGGCTGGTGATCAGGGTTGATCAGGTTCCCCATCTCCTCCTTCCCTCGCTCCCTCAGCACCCCGCAGAGCCACTGCTGGTCGCCTGCCGTCTTCCACGCCGCCCCTGGTGGCAGCGCACGTCATCGGGAGCGATCGAACTCCCGGTCAAACTTCCAAGGGGACAATCTGTATATCAGCCTTTTATTATATAGGAGGATATGTTTAGTAAGATGCCGCATTTGTTTTTTTTATCGCAGATTTGTGTGCTTGCGCGTACACACACACATATCCTGAAGAACTTTTCATCAAGCTGCTAACAGTGGTTACATCTGAGTGTAAAGGGAAAGGGGTCCAGGGAGGAACCCCTCTCCAGCCATTCACTTTCTCCTTTTCAGACCTCTATGTTTGTGTGCTTGTTTTATTAGAAACGGATATTCTCTTCTAGTTCTGAAAAAAAACACACACACACACACAAAAAAAAACGATACTGTGGTAGCCACTTCCAAATGCCCATCAATATCCAATCTCCTTTACTTTCTTAATAACAGACCCCAAGTTTTTAAATGCACCCTTTGCTGCCGGGTCAAAGACTCTTTCTCAGCAACCTTTACAGCCCGGTATGGTCGGGTGTCTGTGTAAGTTCTGACCAATAAGATGCAAATAAAATGTTCTGGGCAGGCTCTGGAAAGCTGCCTTAAAAGTTACTGCTCCTTCATGCCTTCTTCCGGGTTGTGCTAGGAATGAGAACGTCATGGCTGGAGCCCCAGCAGCCACTGTGGAGAGCTGGGGATAGAAGCTGTGCTTGGTAAAGCAATGAGGCAAGTTGAACTTGGGTTCCTGGAAATACGGAGCTCCCATAGCAGCCCTGGGACACCTTGGGAGGTCTATGTTATTTACAGCCAAACCGGTCCTGATATAAATGTGTATGTCTAAATTTAGCAAATTCATAGGCAGTGGACCTGAATTAACAAGTGGAAAGAAGAAAAGAGATACACCTGGGTAATAAATATAAAGGCGAAAGTTTGATCCTAATCACTAATTAAGGAGCCTGACCCAGTAAGCGGCTGTGGTTCACCCTCAATAAGTAGAGATGGGAGTATTTTTGCTTTGTTTTGACAGTCTTTCCCAACGCTCATGAAATGCACTGAGATAGGCCAACTAGCATGTTAGGAGCTGTAAGCTGGTACAGGCTCTTTGGAAAGCAACATGGTAATATGCACTGCGAGTCTAAAAGCCATTCCTCATTCCAGGTCCAGGTAAGACAGACTGAGCATCCTCCACGCCTCCCCACCGAATGCAGCCACAAACTGGGCAGAAGGCGTGGAGCAGTTGAGGGTTCTGAGAAGCAAGCAGCAGCGGGGGGAATGAGGAAAGAAGCCCGACTCCAAAGTACCACTGAACCAGAGGTGAGTTAGAAACAAGAGTAACTGAGATTCCTGCAGTTAGCCATCCCTCCGCCTCCAGCATCCCCAGCCTCAACTCGATGCTGCCCGGCGGGGGTGCCACAAACACTCCAGGCCACTGGAGCGGGCAACTGGAGTTCCAGACACCCCAGTTCTGGCTCAAGGAGTGGAAAGGTCCCCCAGTTCAGACGGAGCGGGCAATTCCTCTGTTGGTTCTTTGTTCTCTCTGTTCCCCAGGCCCCCGCCCTCGGCATCCTAGCAGTCTCGCTGACCTCAGCATTAGCAGCTGCGATGGGAGCGCAGAAGAGCATCAGATTCTGAGGCAGGAAATGTCCCTTCCCATCAGGAGCTGTGGTCCCAAGAGTGATGGGACACTCCCTGCCCCGCTTTTCTTCTCTCTGCCGCCCACTGCTCTGTCCCCGTGCCACAGTGAGAAGTGCCCGGCGGAGCAGGGCAGATAAAGCCCAGCTTCTGGTCAGGGACCAGAAAGGAGAGGCCCTGCCGACCAGGAAGGACGAGAGAGACGGCAGAAAAGCAGCGCCTGGAGAAGCGACCTCGTGAGGTAGTTTATGAACTTGGGCTCCACCCGAGCTAGACAAGCATCGATGAGACCTTCCAGAGAAGGAACAGACTAGCGGCTGGACTACAAGACAGATGGCCACTGAGTCGCAGGCACTGAGTGGAATGCATCTGAGACGGGTTGGAAAAAACATGCAGTCTTTGAGAACAAGCTAACATTGAAACCTGAACCCACAGAAGGCTGACCTGAACTCGCAGCCTAACCCAGCAGGGTTGCCTACCTGCTACACCAAGAACATCCATGTTCTCTGTAGAACTTACACATCTCCTAGCGTAACATCAAAAACGTCTAGGATACAAGCCAACATTACCTGGCCTATCAATGATAAGGAAAATCTCAATTCTCGTGGGTAACGATGTCACTACAAGAGGTCAAAGGCGTTGGAATTTTCTGACAGAGCCATCAAATGGCTACTATAGAAATCCTCCAACGAGTAAAGGGCAAACACTTGAAATGAATAGAAAAAGTTTCAGCAAAGAAGCAGAAGATACAAAGAGGAGACAAATGGCATTTTTACAAGTGAAGAATAGACAGACACAGACACACACACACACACACACACACACACACACACGCCCTAGTCCACTGGCACTCTGCAGTGGCGTAACTGGTGAGCGATGGTTTTATGTATCATAAAGCTTACCCAAGTCCTGAAAATAAAACAGCCCAGACCTCTGACACAGCAACTCTACTTCTGGGACCCTGTCCTTAGAAAGCACTCCTGAACAAAGGAAAAACTGCACGGAGATATTTACCCCACCAACATTTGTAACACTGGTAAGCTAAATAAATGTCTGACCTAACAGGGAAACAGTATAGGAAACCATGAGAATGTTACACAATTTTTAAATGTGAAATTTTTTGAGTACTATATACTAGTAATATCACCACATCATAACAGCACAGAAATTCTTTGGATATAATTGGAAACAGAGTGGGAGTGGTTTTCCTTGCATGTGAAGAATGACTACAATACATCTAAACACAAATATTTATGTAGAAAAAAGACTAAAAAGACAATATGAAGCTGCTGACCGTGCTACACTTAAGGGGAGGATTATAGATGCCATCTTTTCTTCTTTATGCTTCTCTGTTTTTCAGCTGGGATAATGAGCACTTATTACTTTGAACATGATAATTAACTACTTCCTGCCCAAAACAATGTTTCCTACCTTGTGAACATCCACAGCGTTATCTCTCAGGATACTAAGTCATATTAACGAGAAATTTTCCAACCAAAACTTTTCTCTCAAGAATGAAAATCATGTTTGTTGACTGCAGGAATCCCAATTACTCTTGTTTCTAATCCTCTGGCCAACCATGATGGCAAGAAAAAATATTCCTACTGCTGATGGTTAATAAATAATGTGAAGTTATTCAGAACTATCCAAATCAGACCAGCCCTCCTTATTAGGAAAAACATGTCATGTGGCACATTTGCAAGAACACCGTTGCAAAGCAGCGTGGTCTCTGTGGACAATTACCGAGTGTCAAGCTGTCACACACATGCCACTAATAACTAAACTGCTCTTTTGATTCCTCTGACTTAAAGGTCCCCACCCTCCCAGACTGTCAAGGAGGCCCCTTCCCCTCCATCTGTTCTTCAGCACAGGCTCACCATGAAAGGCCAGGCAGGACGCCCTGGGCCTGTCAGCCTGGCCCGGCGGCCGCACAGATGAGCCGGCCCGCTCTGTGGCCGCGGTCCGTCCTGCACCCCACACCCTGGTAACGGGGGTGGAGCAGGGCTTTGCAGCATCCTGGGGTGTCATCCATTCACATTAGGATTCCCGTGAGCCAAACAGACCGTGTGTGAACTGCAGCGGACGAGCCGGGGCTCAATTTCAGGATAAAAATGCACAGCAGGCCCTGCCCTTTAAGCACCGGTGTAACTGCCGAGTAAATGAGAGAAGGCGGCTAAGAGCAAACAGCGGCGAAGGAGAGCACGGGGCCGACCAGGGCACCTTCCTCAATCTTCCCAGAATGTCATTAAGCGTGACCTTTAAGAGCAGTGGACCAACCGATCAATTCTGGTGAACAACCCTGCATGTGACACAAGAGTGTGCCCTGCAGAGGGAGGGACCCCCGGTGGCAGCAGGGCCCACCGCCTCATCGTGCAGGAAAAGTTAGCGAGATTTATCTCCATTGATTTTACTTGCAAGAAAAACACATCATAAAACTGCAACCTCAGCAGGACACGAAAGGTCGGGCTCGGCTTCTTGAGGGATGAACTTGACATCAATAGTTATTAGGACACATCATACAAGATACACAAGAGAGACGGAGAGAAGCTGCTGGTAATCTCACTTAATCCTGATGCGGCCCTAAATCAGGCTCCGCAGACTGTGGGAAAATCAAGGAAAAGCTCCAAGATTCTGCGATGAGATCTGCATGCCTGGGCTCACGTTCGGAGCCAGAAGAGCAACAGTGAGGCTGATTCCAGCCCCGCGAGGCGTGGCCCCGTGCAAGGAGCCGGGTCGCCGGAGTGGACGCGGCCCTGATCCTGACAGTTCTGTGACCAGCCGGTGAGACCTGGTTGAATGTCAGCAGAGTGCCAGGTCAGCCCAACTAGGAAAACATTCAGGATCAGGGAAGGTTGGATGTGGGCGCGGCTCACACTCGCAAAGGGAGAGGAAGGAAAGAGACAACGCGAGCAGTCGCATCGACAGGGCTGGCTCCCAGAGCCCCCATTAGCCAACCACAGCCACACACTCAGTTCTCAGGGAAAGTGGGAACTGAACACACTGCCAGGAAGAAATGGAGGAAATCAGAAGAAAAAAGGGAAAACTTCTTCAAAAGAATCCAGAATTGGGAGATGTGTGTGTATACGTACATACATATATACATACACTCATAGGTTGTGCATGGTTTTAAAATAAAGTTATCATTTTTTCCCCAAACCTAACAACACAGAGTCTTTGAGTCCAAGCCCAAGAAATCGGAAGACATGTTTCTTACGTATTTAATTACCAACTCAACAAATATGGGGGCATTACCTGTGATGTGATACAAACAGGATGGAACTAGGAATCAGGAACTATGTGTTCCAGTCGCATTCAGATGACAGGGACAGCGTCCTAGAAGAGGGGAGGCAGGTGGGTCCCGGGGGTGGGGCGAGCTGGAAGGAGTGAGGAGGGAAGGGCTTTGGGAAGAGGTACAGTGTCAGCAAAAGGGAAATGTGGGAAGTACTGCTATGGCCCCAGGATAGAGAGCGAACTGTTTGGCTAAAGGAGGGTGCGTGCCGGGCACTGGGCGGGCGAGGGGAGGCAGCAGGGTGGGCTGCAGTGCCAGGCCGGGAGGGCTGCGGATGGGGCCACCACTGAGGACATGGGCAGGCCAGAGGGAGGAGCGGGCCACAGGCGGCAGCCACAGACAACCTGACTCCGGCTGAAGATGTGCAACAAGGGAAGTCCTGTAAGAGCCAGTCCAGGCCCCCCTGCATTCACAGGAAAGGAGCGCCAGGAACTCAATGTGAGTTGTAGACGGAGGGTGTCTGCTGACATAAAGGAGCCCACAGCAACAACTGCGGCAAAATGCCTTCCACAGCCTCTGAGGCGGGGTTTGCTGTTTCCCAACAGCTGCACGCGGGCCCCTCCGCTCCTCACACAGGACACACACACACACACACACACACACACACATGCACACACACCCGGTGCCCCCAGCCTCCCTCCAGCCCTTCCTGCACCATTTTGTCTTTAAAGCGCGCATTACTACATGATGTCATCTCTATGTTTTGTGTCTCCCTCCGGAATGTACGCGCCACAAGGGCAAGGACGTAGGGGGTTTTCACCGCTAACACCTGGCATACGCTGAGCACTCGGTAAATCCTGGATGGACGCCTGAAGAGTCCGTCATGGCTCCCTCAGTGTTCCTCACTCATAATTCACCCAGGAAGCCCCTTGGCTCAATACGTACAAACACACGTGTGTAAGCACATACACCTGCCCGGCGCTGCTGCACATGCTCTCAGCAATCCATCTTTCAACTGAGGTGTCAAGGCAGTAGCCTTTGTAGTCAACTGGGAGGTGCGCCCCCAACAGGTGTGGGCAGCGACAAAGCGCCTGAGGCCGCCAGCTGCCCACTGAGAGCTCAGGGCGGACTCCCGGCCCCGTAACGCGCCTGCACTCATCCGAGTGGGGACGGAAGGAGCGGAATCACAGCCAGCTGCTACATGGGCCTCTGGAAAGATGAGCCCAAAGGCCACATGCACTTGGCTCTCAAATCTGAGTGTTGGGGAAAGAGGGCTTGTCTTGCCTCAGACTGACTCCCCCCTAGCTGAGGTCTGCGCTCTTTCTCGTGCCTCATTACAGTCATGACAGTCAATGCCTTTCAAAGACCTATGCCGCCCCTGCCCATCCCCGCCTCCCCCCCCAAGCTGGAAACCAGGAGCTACTCCCAGCGAAATGAAAAAGGGGGTTAGTACCGGTCTATGTGGCCCGGGGACCCTTCCAGCCTTGATCTATGTCATCCCATATCATGGCCACTGGCCACGTGTGGCTATTTAACTTAAATCTAATAAAAATTAAATAAAATTTAATCCCACAGTTACACTAACTACGTTTCAAGTGCTCACTAGTTACGTGTGAATGACAGCTATTAGATCGAATGACACAGCTGAGCACATCTCCATCATCCCACAAAGTTCTGGGGGTGGCACTGCTCTGCATCCCAGAAAATGAGCGTGTCACACGCCACAATGCGAACAGATGCCAGTGGAGGAGGAGAAGGTGCCTTGTCATCTTAACTATAAAGGGGCGTTCAGCTTAGGGTCGATTGTACAAAAGATGAGCAACAAAATAAGACAAACTGCCCAGCCCACGTGGCTCAGTGGTTGAGCATCAACCTGTGAACCAGGAAGTCACAGTTCGACTCCCAGTCAGGGCACATACCCAGGTTGTGAGCTCCATCCCCAGTGTAGGGCGTGCAGGAGGCAGCCGATCCATCTCTCTCTCTCACTGATGTTTCCATCTCTCTCCCTCTCCCGCTGAAATCAATAAAAACATATTAAAACAAAACAAAACAACCTGTACTCCAGGAAAGGGGCACCAGGAAACAGCAGGGCCACCATTCAGACTCATTTCCTCCAGCCCAGCCCTCACAGGCAGCGATGGGCGGCCGCTCAGAGGGGACTGTGAAAGAAGAAAGCAGCAGCAAGTAGTCGGATGTCTTGGCCCTGAGAGGCATGCACCTTAAGACAACTTTATCCTTTTACATTTCATTTAAAAGGGGTCAGCTATTTGTCTACAAACTTCTGCTTCATAGGCAAAAAAAACAAAACATCTTGGCGAAGAGCTGACATTTCATCTGCACAGTCCCTATGTTGAGGTTTAATAACAAAAGATTAATTCACAGAGTGGCGATGTGGTGGCTGCGCACGAGGCATGTTTTTGAAGTGCATAATGGCTCCGGGGTGACGCCTAATAACCCTCTGCAGAGGAGCATTTCAAAGGAAGACTGAAATGCAACCGAGAAACAAAGCTCTAACAAAGCCCAGCCACTCAGGCCCGTGCGGCTCCCAGGCGCACAGGTCAGCTGCAGTGCCGGCTCCTCTGCGCTCTTCAGGGCACGGCCTCGGGACGCCATGCAGGGGCTGCTCGGGAAATGAGCATGTCACACGCCACAATGCGAACAGAACCCCATGGAGGAGAAGGTGCCTGGCCATCTTAACTATAAAGGGGCGTTCATCTGCAAACAGTCCCTATGTTTGCAGTCCCTTTATAGCCGAGCTAACCCTGGTGGTTAGCTCAGCTATAAAGAAAAACGCGCAAGGGGAAAGCAATGCAGCGGGAGGTGCTCATTTCCTTAGGTAAGCGCCAAAGATGGGATACACTGGGAGGGAGGGAGGGAGGGAGGGAGGGAGGGATTAGGGGAAGCCGCTTAAAAACAGAAACAAGGACACTAGTGAGAGCTTGCTATGTGTCAAGCCCTACAGGGTGTAATTTACAGATACACTATTGTTAACTCCATTTTACATCCGAAAACGGAGGCCCAGAGACATTAAGCCACATGCCTGAAGCCGCACAGCTAGGAAAGGGTCTGTGACTCCTGTGCACACCCACCTTCCAGCTCTGCTCCGCCTGCTGTTCCTCTTCACATGCCTCCTGTTCCGGCCAACAGCCAAGTCTCCTCACAGACACAGTCACCGGAACGTGTCAGATGTGCCACTGGTGTCTACCAGGAGACTCCTGGGCACTTCCCAGGTGAGCACTGTTTTTCATTTTAGTAGCTATGTATTATAACATCTGTTAAGAACACACAGAGCCCTGGCTGGTGTACTCAGTGGTTAGAGCATCGGCCGGTGCACCAAGGGGTTGAGAGTTGGATTCCCAGCCCCGGTGGGCACATGTGGGAGGCAACCAATCCATGTGTCTCTCTCATATCAATGTTTCTCAATGTTTCTCTCTCTCTTTCTCTCTCTCTCTCCCTCTCTCTCTCTCTCCCTTCCTCTTTCAATCAACAGAAAGAATGTACTCAAGTGAGAATTAACAAGACCAAAAACACACACATATAATTAATAATTAAATATCATAAAGTTTCCTTGTTAAAGCAAATGTATTAAGAAAAATAGTTAATCTATTTAAAAGTTATCAAGTAACCAAAGTAAAAGTGATATGGGAATTATGAGCCCCCCCCAACAAAAAAAATCAAGAAGGTGGCATGGGAAGCTGAAGCTCATGGTTGAGCTCATGGTTGGGACCCTGCTGTGCACACTGGCCTGGAGGCACTGTGAAGGCAGGGCCTGTCTTCTCTAGGACCCTCCCCCAGCCACACACACAGCTTTGCACACAGTAGGCCCTCAAGAAGCACTTCCTAAATGACCTGTTGGCACTCCCCGGATCCTTCCCAGAAGATGAGATTCGGGATTCCTCACATCTGTCAACACTCAAGAAAAGGCAGAGAACAGTCATGCCACAAATATAGGGTGTCCCAAAATTCACGCAAGATTTGCAATTGAATTGAATTGCAAATCTTGCGTGAATTTTGGGACACCCTATAGTTCTTGAAACAAAGGACTCCAGCGGGAATGCGCCAGCCAATCTAGACGACCCGAAATCCCTCTCCCTGCTGCTCACCAAGCTTTCCTAGTAGCGCAGGTCTGCAGGCTACCCTGGGACTAGGCCCTGAGCCTCCGCGATGGGCCCCGACCTCTGCGAGTACTTTATAAACAAAACACGGTAATTAACCCTGGGACCACTGAAAACCACATGCACAACCAGGCGAAATTAGTATTTACAAGATCAAACAGGACAGCCAAGACGATTAAGTCAAGGCGGATTTAGATGTGGGTCAACTGGAACTCCAAACCACAGAGGCAACCTGCCATTAGATGCTGACACTCCCGCATGATGAGCTGCTTCCACGCAGCCCGTTCGGGAGGCAAGCACCTGGTGAGCAGCAACGCAGGAAGGATCCCCATTACCCATCCACTCACGGAGTCCAAGGAGCAGAGGGGACCCCCAAACCCTCAGGGTGCAACCCTCTCATCTCAGACAAGCCTGCACCCACCACAGCACAACGGTCACAGTGAATAATGCTAAGGAACCAGCTGCAGGGCAGAGGAGCAAACCTCAATTCACCAGGCGGACAGCGCCCTGGTAGGCGATCAGACGGTCCCCAGCCTCCCACCCAACAATGCGAGCACTGCTGGGTGACAATACCCCCAACTTCCAGGCGGGTCTGAGCCATTCTGAAAAGTAGCTCCCCGACTTTCTGAGCAGAAAGAGGGAGGAACAGACTCACGACTTGCAGGGAAGCCTCTGGGTGGTGCAGCATGACCCCTCTTCTCTAAGAACTGCCCCCCGACTCCAGCTTCCCTGGTGGAAAGTGGAGCTGAAAGCTGAGTAACGTAAGGCCAGGGCCAGAGGCCATCCTGTTCCACCCAGTGCACCTGCTGGAGACGCATGAAGAAGCAGGACAAGGGCCATGGGTCGTTGAGTGCCTAGCCTGGCAAAGGGACAGTTCCGGTCCCCGACATCTTTCTGGCTCTATTTCCTGCCCACTGGTCCCACAAAATACCCAATAAATGCCCCCTTTTTGCTTCCATGAACTCAAGTGAATCTTTTCCTTGCAAACAAGAAGCAGATGGAAACACTGGCCTATGTCCCCTGATGTAACCTCAGCACTCCACTGAGCAAGGTCACCGAGTGGCATCTGTCCGAGGCTCCTCAACCTCTAAGGCAGTGGTTCTCAACCTGTGGGTCGCGACCCCTTTGGGGGTCGAACAACCCTTTCACAGGGGTCGCTTAAGACCACCAGAAAACACATATATAATTATATATTGTTTTTTGTGATTAATCACTATGCTTTAATTATGTTCAATTTGTAACAATGAAATTGGGGGTCACCACAACATGAGGAACTGTATTACAGGGTCGCGGCATTAGGAAGGTTGAGAACCACTGCTCTAAGGGGAGAGAGATGGGGGCGCGCTCAGCAAAGCGTTTGAACACTCCCCTGCATCTGTAGCCAGCTGCCTCCTGCCTAAAATAATCGGAATAACTTGGGGAGAGCGCAGGGAACTTCATTTACCCGAGGAAAAGTAGAAACACATATCAAAGCGGGTGGGAGGCCAGAATTTCAATTTCCCAGATACTAAACCAGCTGGCGACCGGGAGGTCCTGCCTATCCCGGGGCCTTCCTAGCAGGTGGTCCCAAGCATGTCCGGCCAAAGTGGAAAGACTCCCCGACTCTAGCACTATGAACCCCTGGAAGCGGAAGACGGAGCTCATCTTCCAGGGGCCCGAACCATCCTGTCCCCTCCACCTCCTCAGCCCTTCTTTGTTGACAATGATGATGCCACGACTGTGACTCCCAGTGAGTGCGGCAAGTACAAGGGAATGTTCTGTGTGCAAGGGGGAAAACCACCAAAAGTGACAATGCTATTTTTATTAAGAATTATATGACACTTGGCCACCAGTTTTATTTATCTTTATCTATGTATTTAATCCTCACCCGAGGTTATATTTTTATTGATTTTAGAGAGGGAGAGGCAGAGAAACATCCATCAGTTGCCTCCCATACACACACAGACTGGATATCGAACCCACAACCTGAGTATATGCCCTCATGGGAATTGAACCTGTGACCTTTCAGTGTACGGCATGATGCTCCAACTAACCAAGTCAGACTGGCCAGGGCTTGGCCACCAATTTTTTAAAAATCTTTATATTAGGCTGAGTGAAAAAATATGACGTGATCATTTGAAAGTCATACATAAAAATCATGACATAACATGTATAATAGAGGGATTCTGGCTCCCTCACCTAACTGCACAGAGAGGCAGAGTACATTACATTTTTCAGCAAGTGGAAGGTCATGTGAAGGACACTGTATGACAAAAATGTCTGCGCCCTCCAAATCCAGACCGCCACAACTTTGGTGAAAATGTATCAAAACTAAGCATTTTATAACCAACCCCATTATCAATCTATCACATTTCACTTATTCTAAAACCTGCTGAAATCACACTGCACCTTTCAATCATGGTGTCTGGAAGTTTCTTGGTGGGGCTGTCTGCCTCGGTGGTACATGAAACAACCAGGCACCTACAACCAATGGCATCTCACAGTCACTCCAGCAGAGGGACTGGTGAATGGGCCCCCACCATCACCTTCCCAACCCCGCAGAGCGCACTAACCCTCCCAGCCCCATGCGGAACCCACTTTATTGAAAGAAGGAAGCGGCGGCAGCGGGCCGTGTATCCTCACCACATCGGAGAAAAGGAATGGAACTCACATGCAAGGACAAAAGAGAAGGTTCTACCGAGGGAGCTGCGACCTACAGGATGGGAATGCAAACAGTGCTTTCCTTGCTTAGAAGCTCCTACCCGACCCCAGCACTCACGGGGCAGGGGCGGGGGCCTCAGGGAGGGCAGGAGGAAGGAGGGAGGGAGCGTGGGCTTGGTTACAGCGAGACAAGCTTGAAGTTTCAACAGTCATTTGTGCATGATTATCCTCTCAGAGCGATACAAGATAGTTAGATTAAATAAATTAATCAGAGCAGGAACTGTGCTGGCGAGCTCCAGTGCCCAGCTCCAAGACCAGCCTGCCAAGCTCCGAGGCTGTCACAGCTCCCGACCGGAGCCGCAGGTGACGGGCAGCCGGATGCAGCCATGCGCTGAGCCGAGGCGGAGGGCGCGCCCTGCTGAGCCAGCCGTGACAATGGAAACCTTAAGCACAAAATCCATTACAGCCCGAACACCCACAGCCACTGACACATCACGGCGACAAATAAATCCTCAGAAAGCGAAGGCTGAGGGGAGGCGAACATTAATATGCTTTGCCCGAAACACAGCTCAGATCTGTCTGCCACGTGTGGCTGGGACGCACATCTTCCCTCCCCGCCCTCCTCACCTGGAATGGCTATTAGGAATCAGGTCAGTGTCAGTGAATTAGTGCCAGGCCTCACTCATCTATCTCAGTCGTGTGCTCCTATCACTTACTGAGCCCTGGGCCAAGTTCCTCACCAGCATCAGCTCACCGAATCATCACAAAAAACACACAAAACAACACAAGAAGGTAAGAACTATTACCCCCTTTTAAGATGTAAAAACTGAGCCTCAGACAGACCAAGGTCAGGGAGTGAATAAACACGGAGCCTGGATTCAATCTAGATACCCACACTGCCAGGGAGGGAGCGGGACAGGGCTCAAGGTAGGAAAAAATTAATCAATTAACAAAAGTTCCGTTTCCACTTCTTTTGTAAAAGAGTAACTGATCAGCATAAGCTAGACCCCACGTGGGGAGACCCCGGAGGCAGAGTGAGGAGTCCCTGCGGTGAGGTGAAGGAGCCACGGCTCAGTCCTGCAGAAGCGCAGGCACGTCGCCACGGCAGCCTCCACCAAGACCAGAGGTCACTCCACGCCCCCGAGGTCGGCAGAGCTAACCTATGCTCGAGTGTAGCCGCTCAAGCGTAAAGGCAACCCCACCAAGTAACCAAGCCTGAACATGTGCGACTGCGGGTGAGTCAGGGCATCAGTCCACAGAGATGCTCCCTTGTCATTTATACAAATGCTCACAACACAGGCCTCACAATAAAGTGAGTAACTTCGGAAGTTTCTACCCAAGGATTTTTCCTGCAAGAACAGCCATTTCCTGACAAGGCCCTCACCATAAGGACACCCCCGTGTTCCCCGGAAAGCAGGGCCGGCCGCCTGCTGCTGAGACGGCGGAGGCCCAGCACAGAGCAGAGGACTGGCGGCAGGTGACCTGACTCTCCTGGGCCCCTGACAACCAGGAGCCGGGCAGGTGGCTTGACTTTGAGGAGCCGGAGTCCCCTCTTCGGAAAACCAGGCGAGTGGTTCCTGGAGAACTGACGGTGGTGATGCCAGCTACGTGGACCAACCATCTTCTGAGACCTCACGACGCCCCCGAGACCCAGCACAACCCCTCATCTTACAGAGCAGGAACCAGGACAGCTCCCAGGCCACAAGAGCAGCGGGGGAAGCGAGACTTGAACCCAGGCAGTGGGCCCAGAGCTCACACTGTCCACGCCACCCTCCGCGGCCTATGGTGGGACGAGACGATGCCACTTCGTGCATGAGAACCAGTGAAGCGCTGAAGGAGCTGAAGGGCTCTTCAGTGACCTACGTGGTACCCTTTCTCTGCCTTTCCAGAGTTGCCTCAGAATAATCAAGATAATCTGCCTTCTGTTTGTCTCCCCAAACTAGTTTAAGAACCAAAAACGCTCAACTTAATGTGATTACCCTCCAGCAGGAAGCGTGAGTGGAATACACGCACCGAGTAGACACCCACAGCTGCGGGCTCAGGACACGCAGCGGTCAAGTGTCACTCCACCCAAACCAGCGAGTCGTGGGCCTGGAACCCCACCTGTGCCCCTGCCCCCTCAAAGCCACGGCTAATCAGCACTGCAACAGTGACTGCGGACAAGGAAGCCACTCATTTAACTCAAGTGTTTTGTGAGTTTGTTTTGTTGGTGGGCCTCGCTGGGCACAGTGACCAGGCAGACAGGGTCCCTGCCCCTGTCCAGACAGTCAGCACTTAGAGTCCAACGTGAACCCTGCCCTGACAGGGTGGGCAGGGCTGCTGAGCACAGAGGGAGCTGGGAGAGACTGAGCCACGTATGTGACTACAAACAAAGCTGGAAAGATAAAGTGAGAGGTATTAGCCAAACAAGGGGTGCGGGGGGAGGGGGGGCACTGAAACAGCCTCAGGGAGGGCAGGAGGCACGCAGGCTGAGTGTGGCGCTCCGGGTGCCAGGGGCCAGGGCACTGCAGGGTCAGCAGGACAGCTACATTCCGCTGACTCCTGAGCACGAGAAGGGAATCGTCTACACATTTTCAGCAGGAAACGTCGGCGATCAAACGTGCATGGTCAAGGGCACCTGACCTGCGTGGGGACAGACAGAGGCCAGGGAGGAGACAGCGGCAAGGCCCTGGCTCTGAGAGAAGGGGCTGAAGCGGGACAGGAGGGAGGATCTGCGCGTCCATTAGCAACGACACTGAGCACAGCAGTGCCAGCTCCGGCCGCCCTGGAAACCAGCGCTAACCACGCTGGGCACGCCAGGTTGAGGCTGCTGGTCCTCCTCACTCGCCTGAGCCCGGTGTTCCCAACTCCCCACAGAGCACCAGCTCTCAGCAGTCACCTCCCTCCCAAGGCTGCCTGGGAGTGGTAGTCACTGGGAACTGCCCTCCAGCCGCACAGGGTGCAGATATTGTCCATGTTCCTTCAGGACCCAAAGCAGACTCGAGGCGTACGCGAGGCCTTGCCCATCCTGTGACTCATCAGCTCAAAGCGACTCCCTCGAGGCGCCTCTGCTCACCAGAAGCCTCGGAAACCTTCCTCGAAAGCTCTGCTCGCCCAGCACCGGGCCTCAGGAGGCAACGCTCCACTACTCGGGGAGCCTCGGAGGAGCACCCCCACAGCGGCCTGCTAGGAGCTGATGGTCCAGCACAGCATCTGGGCCAAGGACCCAGTGAACTGCTGGCAGGATCAAGTGGTTACACTGGCTGAGCTACCGTGAAAATGCCTTAAAATCTCCATGTCATAGCTCATCTGAGCAATTAAAGTTAACTTGGACTGCTCTGTTTTAATATATTTTTATTTTCTTTCTTTTTAGAGAGAGAAAAAGGGAGAGAAAGAGAGAGAAATATCAATGCGAGAGAGGAACATCGATTGTTGCCTCGCATAAGCACCCCAACCAGGGATGGGACCCGAAACCGGGGTATGTGCCCTGACTGGGAACTGAACCAACAACCTTCTGGTGCATGGAAGGGTGCTCCCACCAACGGAGCCACACCGGCCAGGGCTGGACTGCCCTGTTTAGACTGGGGAAAGCAAGGGGTAGGAAAGTGTTGGCCTCCAGAATTCTGTTACTTCTTTTAACACTTTAAAGGTATTTGACGCTAGCATTTTTGCTCTCCAAGCCACCTAGTGAACCAGGAAGTCTCCCTGGCTGGAGTTCGGTGCGTCGGTGGAGGGCACAGCAGACGGAAACCTGCAGTGATGAAAGAAAAACTAATACCCAGGAAGTGCCTACCTACTATGTGCGGGCCCTGTGCCAAGTGCCTGCAAGCTCACCTTGCAGGTGAAGAGGGTGAAGCGTGGTGAGGAACTACAGCAGACTGAAACGATCCCAGTAATTTTACAAGGAAAGCGTGCTCCCACCATCCCTTAAACAAAACGCTTCAACAATCGCTGAATCAGTTTCTGCTCCCTGAGCAGCAGAGGTCGAGAAGTCATTCCATCTTGAGACTCGGGGTGATTCTAATTCTCATCACAAATCCAAGGAAGATGTAGGATTTGAATCAATGCATTCAACTCCGGGAGACGAACTAAACTATAAAGTATAAGTTGAAATGGTGAGAGAGATAGATGATAGGATAGACAGCGGGGCGGGCAGCCAGGCCATCAAAGGGAGCAGTGCCCCCAGCGGTGCCCCGCCTGGCCTGCTCCTGCCCCTGGGTGAGGGACTAAAGCTGGTGCATAAGGCCGATCCCACCACATGCAAAATCATCCTTCAGGGCTCCAGGCACCGAAACGAAATTAAAGCGGACCCCGTCATATACAGGGAATAACACACGTGTAGTACCCTCTGCCACAGAGTCACTAAACCAGGTGACGAAGAACACGCAGAGTTCTCTTAAGACAGAGACAGACCAACTGGCCTGGGATGAAGCCCAAGGTGTCAGGGAAGGCAGTGCCCTGAAGCTGACCGAACGACACAAATGTAAGATATGTACTTACTGTCCTCTCAAAACCAATGAGAACCCCTTAAAACAAACACAGCTTCGGCTGAGTAAGATAAGGGCAAACTGGTGCCATGCAAACAAACCAGAAAAGTGTATTACTAGCAAAAAATTTGCATTTGCATTCAGCATGGGACAGAATTAAAATGCACCGAGCTATAAACAGGATGCTGTTTAAGATATCAGGACTACAAGACAAAATTCCCTTTACGTTCAGACATGAAGTTACATCCGCCAACTAAGTCAGCCAGGACTCCACGAGTTATGCTCCCTTCTGACAGTGAAGACTGGTAACTGCCCTGGCCGGTGGGCTCGGTTAGTTGAGCCGCATCCCATGCATCAAGAGGTGGCCAGTTTAATGCCCAGGTCGCAGGCTCAATCCCCAGTAGGGAGTATGAGGGAGGCAGCCGATCCACGTTTCTCTCTCATCGATGTCTCTCTCTCTCTCTCTCTCTCTCTCTCTCTCCTCTCCTTTCCTCTCTCTCTAATATCAACAAAGAGATATTTTTTTAAAAAGACTGGTAAACTGAGGCATATAAAGGCCATGACTAAAGAAGAAAAAGGATCAGCAACAGAGCCAGGAATTATTATTAAAATCAGGTGGCTTGGCACTCAACTTCTATGATCAAGTCAGAGAACTGGATATAGTCTAAGTTCCAAGAAGATGGGAACTGATCAGTTTCATTCACTGTGCCAGGAACATAATAGGTGCTCAGCAAACACGTACTGGCTGGATGGGTTAGATATTTTCCTAGCGAGAAAAGCACACTACTCAAACGCAGTTTGGAAATGAATAAGATGGAGCATTTACAACAAGTGAATTTTCTGGCACGTGAAGGTATGCACACACTCCGAACCTGCCCTCTCCCTGCAAAATGCACCACGTGCCATCAGGAGACAGCCGAGCCCAGAACACTTAGTGGCGGCAACGACTGACAAGCTATCCATAATCAGAGTAGCCTACTGACTGAGAATAACAACGGTACAGAGTCACTCTTCAACCTGAGACACACAGATGCGTGCAAATGAGGAAAAGGTAAGAGCAACCGGACTCAGTACAATTCCTGTTAAAAAGGAAAAAGGGCCCTAGCCGGTTTGGCTCAATGAATAGAGCGTCGGCCTGCGGACCAAAGGATCCCAGGTTCGATTCTGCTCAAGGGCGCATGCCTGGGTTGCAGGCTCAGTCCAACGTGCAGGAGGCAGCCAATCAATGATTCCCTCACTGATGTTTCTATCTCTCTCTTCCTCTCCCTTCCTCTCTGAAATAAAAATAAATATATATTTAAAAAAGGAAAAGCGGGGGAGTGGTCTGGTCCTCACACAGCCACCCTTAGTGTCCCCACCCCTGTCAGTAAGGGATCAAGGCAGTCCCTTTCTCTCCATGAAATGCCCAGCAAAGATGCCAGTTAGCTGCTATGATCCCAATTTACCGTATTCAGAGCTCAAAGCAGCTGAGGGTACCTGCCTCTAGAAACTAAGGGGCTGGGCTGCTGGCTCTGGAGGTCAAGGTAAGGTCCTGAGCCACGTTCCGGTGGGGGCTGGGCCTGCACAGCTTGCTCTGCATAGACAGCAGCAGTCACTGGATCGCACCGATCCCTGCTGGTCCCCTGACGTACCATGTGGACTGCCCACTGCGCCTGCTACACTGCCGGGATCGGCAGCCACAACACCACAGGGAAAGGCAGCGCTGTGACAGCCTCAGTGGTGGGAGAAACCTCTGCTTGTCTGGCCACCCAGTCTGTCCAAGCCACCCGGCACTGCAGGGCTCAGGCAGAGGGTGGCAGGGCGGCCTGGGAGAGTCACTGTCTCTATAAAATGAGGGTGATGACCTACGTGATCGCTGAGGTTCCCTGGGATCTGACAAAAGGAGGCACAGTTCCGAGAGTCTGTTTGGAAATACAGCAGGGGGGCCTCAATTACTAAATCCTTCCATGTACTAGACTCGAGGTGCTGGAAGGTGATGCGGAACCCCAGCCCTGGAGAAGAGGGGACAGACCTGAAGCGCGAGCAGCCACAGCAGTGTGACAGGGCAGCCGCTAGAGGCCATGGGCAAAGCCAGAGATCGGCCCTGCCCGGTCCCATGGAAGCTTCTCTCAGCAACATTCGATGTGGCCGGAGGAGGAAGCGAGAGAGCAGACTCGGGAAGGTACACTGTGCTCCTGGCAGAGGGACGGCGCCTCGCAGAGCAGCCACAAATAGAGCTGCAGGCTCCGAAGGCGCCTGCATCCACAGGGCTGAGGGCACGCTGACGCTGCTCCAAAGGGGGAGGCGCAGGCACTGCCTTGCCAGAACCTACTGGATGAGTAAGCTGTCCCGGGAGAGGGGGCTCTCGGGGAGATCAGGAAGAGCAGAGGCTGAGCCAAAGTGCTGGCCCAGGGAATGGCCCCACCAAGCCCAGGAGGCTGCAGTGAGCTGGAGCCTCCAGGAACAAGTGATGCAGCAAAGCCCGCGGGGCGAGGGGGAGGGCAGGCGGAGCTCCAGAAGCCAAGGGCAGCATGCTGGGCTGGGCCAGGACACCCCGCTCCCTCCCTCACAGGGCAGAAGCCTGACCCAGCCCAGGACCCTGAGATTAGGGTACAGGGGCCAGAGAGTTCAGGAGGAAGCCTCACTTCCCCTTCCGTTCTCCTGTGGCCAACAACCATCTGAACAAAGTCAAGGTGAAAAACACAGAAGCAGATTCTACAGGGAAAAAACACAAAGACTCTAAAAAGGAAAGAGAAGAGATTTAGAGGCTTCCACTGAGCCATCCAATACTGTTTTCCGACACATTGGAAATAGCTACTACCAATAGCTGCTATTTAAATGCCACTAAGTAGCCTACCCCAAACTAGAAACTTTATACACATTTTCCCATTAGCCTCTCAGACCAATCCTAGATCGGTATTATGCCCATGTCACAGTCCCACAGACTGAGGCTCTAAGGTGTTAGATAACCTTCCAACGTTATCTAAGTCCTAACATAGGACAAGGCTTAATCTTGTGAGGATGACAAACCGGCAGAGTGGGAGAAAAGCAATGACAGGTGCGAACACAGGGGCACCTGATTTGGGGACATCTCAGAAGACTTCCCAGAGGAGGTAGCAGCTAAGCTGAGACCTAAGCGACTAAGAGTCACAGTAAGCTGCCGGGCTCTGCGTTTAACACTCCAGTGCAGTGCTCACGCCGTCCTCACAAGTTCCTGAGAGGCAGGACCGCTCATCCATGTGACAGCTGAGGAGGCGGAGGCCAGGGAATCTGGCCCGGGTTGTCTGCTCTGGACTCGGGGCCCTGAGCACGATGACCACATGCCTCCAGTGCCAGCCCGGGCGCTGGGCTGAGTGCTAAGGACGGCAGAGAGCACTGGGAGCGGGTGTCTACACAGACCCGGAGCGAGGCAGGTGGGAAACAGACGAGCGGGAGCTCAGCATCGCCCGCACCAGCGGGGCCTGCTCAGGCAGCAGCAGTGGAGATGGAGAGGCTGGAGATGGAGGTGAAAGAGAGGGAATCGCAGATCCTAGTCAGAAGGTGTGAGGTCTGGGCACCTGGCTAAGGTGCCCACCACAAGCAGCAGGCAGTGGACGCAGGATTTTAGTTCTGAACCCACTCGGAGAGGCCTGAAGTCGCCGAGTGCAGATGCCCGCAGCCACTTGGACCCACGGTCTGGATGTCAGGGAGCGGTCAGGCTGGTGACAGTGAGGTGTCATTAGCGTATGGCTGGCAAGTGACGCTGCTGCCAAAGTGACAGCTGCCACAGGACCCCTGACATCAGGTGATCGGCTCACAAGCCTGACTCAGTCAACTCCAGGATTCCACCAAGTCTCATCCCCTCCAAAGCACTGGCTGCCAACCGGCTCCCAGAAAGGGCACAGCGGGCGGCAGAGACACAGAGAAAATGCCAACCTCAGCCCTCGGAGCTTATCCCCGGCTCATCGACTGACCTCATCCCGTCCTTCCCAATTCCCCTCTGGAACCCAGCCACGCCTGCCACACGGGCCTCGGGCCTTTCTCCACAAGTGACACGGCCAGGTTCTCAGGACTGGCCGGAAACAAAAATGCCCCTATCCACCTCATCAAAATGCCAGCAAGCAGACCACAGAAGGGGTTGTAAATTAAAAATGCAACAGTAGGAGCTCTTACTCATCCTCTCATTCATTCAAGGCATTTCAGCTGAATGCTTACAGTACACCAGGCACCGGGGTCGGCGCAGCAACTCCCACAGGATCCCGCAGACAAAGCACCTCTCCAGGGGCTTAAAGGACAGGTCCCTAAAGGAAAGGCTGTGTCGCAACTTAAACAATGCCACCCTGTTCGCTCCACGGTGCCGAAGCATGGCAGATCGGAAAGAGATGAGCGTCCCGGTCACGTAAAGCCGTTAAGGAACTAGATTCTGGTAAGAACAGTCGGGCGGGCAGAGCAGGGGAAATGTGTGGGACTTTCCAAATGGACACTCTCGGAATAAAAGGGGTTTTTCTCTAACAAACATGTACAATTAAGCGTGTAGAGACGTAAGAGGCAGCAGCAGGGGCTCCCGCGACTCTCCCCGCATCCTTCCCCCCCCCCCCCCCGTCCCTCCCCCCCACACAGACAGGGGAGAGTGGCTGCTGGGTCTTGGCTGCTCCAGAGAAAGGCTGAAGTCTCAACCTGCTGGGCAGGCCTTAACCAGCAGCCTTCTGCCCCCAACAAAGGAAAGAAGTCCAGCCCCAAACAGAAGCCTGCGCCCAGGACGCTGAGGCCTTCGGAGAGGGACCTCGGGATGAGCCTGTCTCAGCCTCGCGTCTCTGAGCAGAACGAGCGACAGAAAGTGCGCCGACGACTGCAGCGAGCAGCGCTGCCGCCAATTATTCTTGTCCTCCACCGGAGCTTGTCATCCCACAGAACCGTCAGCTACAGGAGCCCGAGAGTTAAAAGCGAGCTCTCTCCCCATTCAGCATGGGAAAGTGCTGCTCACAGCAACCTGACATCATTTCATTAGGTGAGATTAATTTTTAAATGTGTTATCCTAACAATCATGCCAACTACCACGTAATTAATATTCCAACTGACTCTACAAAAATCACAAAATCCCCTAAAGAAAATAATTTGTTATTAGGCATGAACGAGACTTTTCTACGGCCACTAGCGCTTAAGACGGAGAGTTCATCACATAATGGATGGCATCGCTTCCCTGCTTCCTCCCCCTCAGGCTCTCCCCAACTTCCCCTCACACAGTAACTACTTGCTGGTTGAAGCTGTGAGGCTGAAGTGATGAGCGCTGAAAGCCCAGCAATTAAAAAGCCCTTTCACTTGCAGGAGAGGCGAAATTAACACATGATGAACATACGTAGTCATTTGCAGCTTCCATAGCCCCAGCTGAGAATTAGCACACTGGCTGGCTTATTCCTTGGGGTGACTTCTCCCGTTTTTAAAGAAATGCACATAAGAAACCCTTACCCTTGTTCTCTTCTTCTCGTTTATGAGGCAATCTCATCGATGTCTCCATCTATTTCAACCTGCAGCATCACCAGAACAAGAGCTTCCATACACATATTTCTTTCCCTTAATACGACCTCCTTTCCACCTTGGGGAAGGGTAGGGGGCAGGGCAGGCACTTCTATTTTCATACTCCAACTATTAAATTCGTTGAGCAATTAAGCTACCTTCATTCAAAAGTTAAGCATCATCATTTCCATTTAAAACCAGTCACTAGAGTCCCAGTCACTTGTGGTTTCAGGATCAGCTAAGTGTTCCCACTGCTGACAAGTCTCCATTGCTCCAGCAAGATCCAAGAACAACTTTACCCACGTGATACCTCGACCGGCTCCCACGTCCAAACACCAAGAAGCGGACGAGGAGTCCGCCCAGAAGTCAGCCCGCCATGCGCTGCGCTGACTGCCCCCCCCCCCCGACCCACCCCCAGGTGAACTCCTGTGGATGCCCGAGAGAAGCCCTGGGGAACAAGGCGGCGCCACAGGACAGCGAGGGCAGTGCTGTCGAGAGGGGCTGGACAGTCTCGGGTCTGGCCTTGGCAACTGCAACAGACACAGAGTGCTTTTTTGTCGGCCTGCACAGCCCCTTTTGGGAACTGCCTCTCTCCAACTCCAAGGAGCCCCGCTTCCTGTGCTCCCTGTGCTCCCGTGAGCTGTGTTGGCCAATCAGAGAATCCCACCGCCTGGATTTAATGAACTGTCTTGGGGACACTTACCAAGCAGGGCCAGACCCGCTGCCAGGGTCTGATGTGGACACCAGATCACCTACTCTAAGGACCATGCAAACCTACAATCGCAGAGCTATCTCTTCTACCACGTGGAGATCAGGCCAACCCAGGAGAGTGGGCCTAGAGGGCAAGAGAGTGACAGATCCCCACAGCACCGGGGCACCCCGATCCTCAAAACCAAACTGAGTGTGCCACCAGCAGCCCAGAGCTTGCGGGACACGCCTTAGAGGCTAAATGTACACATCCAAGACCCATGCTCCTTCTTTAGCACCCCACGATCAATCACTTCTAAAACCAAAGGATACTAAATGCCCCCAGAGAGAAGAGAAGCTCAAAGAAGAAACTCTGCACAAGGAAAAAAACCATCCATGCTCATCTGTCATCCAAGACCTGAGGGGCACGGCCAATAGGAAAGAGGAGAAAAACAATGGGTAACTGGGGGGGAGGGGGGGGGCGGGGGGGGGGGCGACAGAGCAGCTGTCTCCAGGGAGGTGGCGCAGACTAAAGAGAAATGCTTCCAAAATCATTCCAAACATATATTCTCACTTTCTATCAGCAAGGAAAAAGAAAATACACAACACCCAAACAAAAGGAACTTGTCAATAAACAAACTGCTCCCAGGCTATGAACCTAACTGTTCCTGTTACCTTTATTTTTTCTTAATATTTTTTATTGATTTCAGAGAGGAAAGGAGAGGAGAGGGAGATAGAAACATCAATAATGAGAGAATCATGGATTGGCTGCCTCCTATTGGGGATCGAGCCCACAACCCAGGCATGTGCCTTGACGGGGAATCGAACCATGACCTCCTGGTTCACAGGTTGATGCTCAACCACTGAGCTGTGCCGGCCGGGCACCTGTTATCTTTAGACTACAGTTCAGTTTTCCTTTCTCAGCTGCCCTGAGGGGGGGCGGGGGGGTGGTCTCTGCCCCGGCCTGCCGGCTGAGGAAACCATAAGTAGCAAATTCTGTGACGCATGTACCGGACAGTCTCCCTCAGATGGAGCCTAATGTGATTAGAGAGAAGTAGAGGGAAATCTAACGAACAGCACTCCAGATGCTCCTCACCGAGGACAGGGGACGACAGTACAAGCAGCGACAACGCTGAGGGCCGAACGTGTAGACCACCAAGCCTTCACCTCGCGGGGGCCAGGGCTCCTCTGAGAAGCTGACGAAGCCAGGACATCTTCTCCAGGAAAAGGGTCCACAATATTATTTTGTACACTAGTGCCCCGGTGCACGAATTCATGCACATTGAAAGGAAATTAATTAGAAGGTGGCCAGTGGGGCAGGACTGGGCGAGAGGGGCCAGACAAGCCCTGGAGCCCACCTCCAGTGGTCCCTCCCCAGCCAGCTGCACCTGGGGTGGTGCTGCAGCTCGAAGGGCGTCAGCCTGGCCTGTGGGGATCAGGCTGAAACCAGCTCTCCAACATCCCGCAAGGGGTCCCAGAGTGCGAGAGGGCACTCTGCAAAGTTGCTGTCATACAGGGTGTGGAACGCAAATGCAAGTGTCCAGTAAACCAGATTCAGGGCTGACAGTGCCCCAGCAACAACATGACCCACAGCCGAAGGTGGAATCGTGAGGCCCCGCGAGGAATCGGGCTCCCTCCTCTCTAGTTTCAGGGTGTGTCACCCAAGAATCACCGCTGCCAAGTCATTGCAGCTCAGCAGCTCCTGCGTTGAGTGTCTGCACCCTGCTGGTCAGTGCACATCGTATCTACCGGTCGGACAGACACTTGGCATATTAGCCATATATATATATTTTTTTTTTTTTCAAGGGGTTCATAAAAGCTGCTTCCTACAGCCCAGGTCGGTGGCTCATGTGGTTGGAGCATTGTCCCATACACCAAAAGGTTGTGGTTTCAATTCCCAGTCAGGACATATACCTAGGTTGTGGGTTCAAATCCTAGTCGGGGCACCTATGGAAGGCAACCCATAGATGTTTCTCTCTTTCCCTCTCTAAAATCAATAAAAATCATATCCTCAGGTGAGGATTGAAAACAAAACAAAGCTGCTTCCTTAGCCAGCCTCCAGGATAATTACACCTTAGATTTTTTAATTTCATTATCTGAGCATCATGACTAAGCCTCAAAAACCTCGAAGGACTTCAAAGGACACGAGCTCACAGGGAAACTCTAAAACTTCCAACGCTGTAACCCCAGGCTGAATCAAGAACAAAAAAGAAATAAAAACGTACCCTCACCTCTGCACTCATGAGCCTGAGAAACCCGGCTCTCCCTACATTGGCCGCCTTACCTTGTTTGACCACTTGTAGGCTTGGAGGAGCTGGCTGTAGAGGGGAGTTTTGTCCTGCACGGGGTCCAGGCTCAGCAGGCCGCTGTTATGGAGCGGGTGGTTCTCCGACGGCTTGCCGACCAGGTTGCTCAGACGTTCCAGCTCGCTGAAAAGGAGCAGGGAGAGCAAACCTGAGTCCCCGGAAAGGCCAGCGCTCGCCATCACAGTGGTCAAGGGCTGCTCTTCAGCGCCCGTCAGAAGCCCCCCAAAAAGAAGAGCTTTTTGGGGGGGGTGAAAAAGATTGGGAACAATCAAGAACACCCCTACCTAGGCGCTTATCTTATTTTAAAACCCGGCTCTCAGGTGCCATCCCAAAGGAGGCGGAAAGTTAAGAGCACCTGAGTCAGGAAGGCGCCTGAAACGGGGCTTTTACAACTCGCATCACTCTCTGCGCGGCGCCCCGGCACTTTGAAACACTGCTCCTCACTGAGTCTCCGGGCCCCCAAACAGATCGTCACATTTGGCAGAACAGAAAGTACCTGAATAAATGATGATTACCTGCCGTTCACGCAGGGATAGATTTGTACCTGGTGCTTCACAGATGGCAAAACTTAACAAAACAAAGGAGAGATAAAATAAACAAATGGACGGGGAAGGCCCTACGGAGGGGCTGCGTCAGTCTCGCAGGAAAACTCCCGAGAAACTGGGACAGTGAGCCAAGGGAAAGGACGTTCCAGGAGCACCGTCCCAGGGGCCCGGGGTCCGAGGGGCCGTCCCAAACCATCCCCAGGAGCAGCTGCTCATGACACGTTCCTTCAGAAGCTCCTGTCACCTTCTTCTCGTAGAAAGATCTAAGAAGGCAAAGGGGCAATGCAGACCTTCCTAAGCTCTAAGGCGGTGAAGGGCTGCAGCCTCCTGAACATTGCAAAGGGACGCAAACCAGGAGGACACGGAAGCAAGGAAAGGAAGGATGACCCACGCGGCCCCTCAAGCGAGCGGGAGAGTAGTGACGGGCGGTGCCAGAGAATCGCACGCGATGTACGAGCTGAGGAGGGGGTGCGATTCCCTGGCTTCCCCCCAAAAGAGAATGGCAACTACTTCGGGGGGATGGAAAAGGCACCATCACTTGGCCACCACCTCCTCCTCGGTTCTACCTCCCTCTTCCATCTGCTTCCTTGGGAGACAAGTTGAGAAAAAAGAATCTAACCACCCCAGGATTCAAAGGGGGGCCTTTCCCTGCTCGGCTCAGTTCTGAGAAATAAAATGCGGAAATCCCGAAAGGCGAACAAGACCGTCCGCGGGCAGGGCTGGCTCTCTCACGAAAGGGAAGACAACCTGAGGACCTAGCCAGTTAAAGGTGCCTACTATGTGCGATTTACACACGTCCTCCCGCTTCATTCTCACACCACCACTTGTAATGTGGAAGGAGTGAAGGTTAACCTGCACGAAAGAGAGAAATGCACAATCCTTCGCCTTCAAAGGACCACAAGCTAATAAGCCAGTGGTGCTCAACCTGGGCGGCACATTAGCATCACCTGGGAATCTTTTTACAATCCTGATTTCCGGGCCCCATCCTCCGGAAATTCTGTGTCTTTGTTATGGGGTGAGGCCACAACATTAGTAACAAAGAAACCGAATTTCCCGAGGATGAGGCCCGGAAATCAGGGTTTTAAAAAGATTCCCAGGTGATGCTAATGTGCAGCCCAGGTTGAGAACCGCTGTAATAAGTGAAGGGAGGTGAAGTGATTCCGCTGTTACACCTGAGCCTGGCTCTCCCCTGGGGAGGGAACTGGGCCGGACCAGGGAGGGGAGAGGCGATGGAGAGTAGCGGGTGCTGGAGGGGGAGGGAAAGGCTGACGGTGGCCTTTCTGTGCTGTGGGGGGTGGGACGGGGGCCCCGATGAATCCAGGTCCACGGCGAGGAATGAGGGCTCCTCAGGTGGGTGCCCCCGGGCTTGGGGCAGGGCCAGCCGCAGGTGGGTGAGGCCGCCGGGCACAGAGGGCTGCGGGTGAGGGCCTGCCCGGCTGCAGTGCGAGCGGTTCATGGGGGGGCGTGTCTCCTCGGGAGGAACCCCACGACCCCGAAGGGGCCCGGGCGGCGGCGGCGGCCAGGACACCGAGGCCCAGGGCAGGGAGACCAGCACGCGGAGGCGGGGACGCGGTGCCGCCGAGGGGCCGGCAGAGGCGTGGAGGCGGAAACGGGGAGCAGTCCCCGAGGAGGGGGACTCGCGCGGGGGCGGGACGGTGTGCGCCGGGCCGGGCCCCCGACCCCGGCGCCCTCGGCCGGTACCTACTTGAGGTCCCGGTTGACGGAGTGCAGGTTGTCCTGGAAGTGCGCGATGAAGGCCTTCTCCCGGCCCTCCAGCGTCTCCTTGTTGCGCATGCCATCCTTCAGGCAGTCGAACACCCTGCTCACGCTGGAGCGCAGCGCCTGGATGGCACTGATGGCCTGGGAGAAGGCCTCCAGGTTCACGCCGACGCTCAGCGGGTCCGCCATACCGCCGCCGCCGTCACCACAGCCGCTCCATTGCCGGCTTCGCGAGCGAAAGCCGCGCTCGCTGATGACGCGCGCGCGGAGGCTTCTGGGAAATGTAGTTTCCGCGGGGCGGGGCTGCTCAGGTGGTCTGTGCGGGAGAAGTAGCCAAAAAAGGGGTTCCAGTTTAACTACAGGGATACATGGGCAGGAAAGTGATCTCCATTTAGGGAAGTAAGGCTGCACGCTGGGATTTCTTGGTGGTGACAAGGAAATACAGAACGTCCCCGCATTTCCCCAAACTGGCGCTCTTGAGAATTATATAGGAGAGTATTGCTCAGAGCAATGGTGTCCATGGAGTAAAGAACTATAACCCCATGAATAAAATGAGTCCATACCCATAAATAAGTGGGAGGTATGGGAAAGTTACTTCCCACGGTGGAATGCCAACCAATCAATGTAGAGGGAATGGTGCAAAGGAAATTTCCATTTGGCAACATTGGAGTAATACTTGATTCAGATAAGACCGCGGGATGCTAAAACTGGTGAGTGAACGTGTGAGGAGTAACAGGATATTTATATAGTCTCAGAGTATCACTCCCAAGGAACTTATTAATTAAGAAGGGAAAAACAAGGATCTAGTGATTTCACTTCTGGGCACAGATCCAAAAAGAAGGGAAAACAAACTGGAGCAGACATGTGCACACGTGTGTTCATAGCAGCTTTACTCACAATAGCTAAGAGGCAGAAGCAACCCAGCGTCCATCCTCCGAGAAACACTTAAGCAACCTGTGGTCTTTACATACAAAGGAATAGTTCAGCCTTAAAAAGGAAGGGAATGTTGACACCTGCTACAATATGGATGAACCTTGAAGACGTTATGTTAAATCAGCGGTTCTCAACCTGTGGGTCACGACCCCTTTGGGGGTCGAACAACCCTTTCACAGGGGTCGCCTAAGACCATCGGAAAACACATATATAATTACATATTGTTTTGTGATTAATCACTATGCTTTAATTATGTCCAATTTGTAACAATGAAAATACATCCTGCATATCAGATATTTACATTACGATTCATAACAGTAGCAAAATTACAGTTATGAAGTAGCAACAAAAATAATTTTATGGTTGGGGGTCACCACAACATGAGGAACTGTATTAAAGGGTCACGGCATTAGGAAGGTTGAGAACCACTGTGTTAAATGAAATAAGTCAGTCCCAAAAGGACAACTACTGTATGATTTCACTTATGTGAGGTACCAGGGGTGGGCAAATTCACAGAAACAGAAGTAGAACAGTGGGTGCCAGGGGCTGGGGGAGGGGATTTGGGGAGTTAGTGATTAATGGGGATGGAGTTTCAGTTGCAGAAGATGAAATAGTTCCTCAGACAACGGTGTAGTTTGCACAACAATGAATGCACTCGACGCTACAGAGCTAGACACTTAACACTGGTTAAAATTTTATGTTACATATATTTTACTATATATTTTTAAATGCAGTAACGTAAAAGGGAGGGGAGGTACTGGTGACTTCAAAGCAGAGAAACCTGGCAGACCTTACCCTAACCAAGAGATCAAAGGTCAACATCACTTCCTGAAATGATGCCCTGAGGAGAGGGCAGCATGGCCTCTGTGACAGTCCTGCCCAAAATGCAAAACCTGAACCTGGTCAGGACATCAGGCAACTCAAACGAAGGACATTCGACTAAACCACTGACCTGCACTTTCCCACAAAGCATGTGTCACGAAAGACAAAAAAGGCCTGGGGAACAGTCCCAAAGTCAGAGGGACAGAGGAAACAGGACAACTGAATGACCTGGGATTTCCTTTTGCTGACAAGTCCCAGCCAATCGGTGAAACCTGAGTCAGGCAGTAGATGAGTTCATGGTATTTTATCAGTGGTGACTTTATGATTTCGATCGTCGTATTGTGGTTCTGGAAGAGGATATCCTCATTTAGGAGAAATGTACCCTGGAAGATAAAGGAGCATCGTTATGTCTGCATGAGGAAGAAGATGGGGTGGATATGTTTACTTAGAGAAAGATAAAGCAGATGCAGTGAGATAGTAACAGTGGTGGAATCTAGATGGAAGATATATAGAAATTATTTGTACTATTCTTGCAAGGGTAAGACTGAAATTATGTCTAAATAAATTGTTTTCGATGGCCATCAAAAGTGAGCGTGGACCGTGCAGGTACAGTCTAGGTCAGTGATGGCGAACCTATGACGCTCATTTTTTTGGTTGATTTTTCTTTGTTAAATGGCATTTAAATATATAAAATAAATATCAAAAATATAAATCTTTGTTTTACTATGGTTGCAAATATCAAAAAATTTCTATGTGTGACACAGCACCAGAGTTAAGTTAGGGTTTTTCAAAATGCTGACACATCGAGCTCAAAAGGTTCGCCATCACTGGCCTAGGTGGTAAGAAAAATCTTGTTTGCCAGGATTTGTGGTCCAGGATCTTAAAAATTATGTAGCTTCCCTTAAACCCATTTCCTTAATAGCCCCCTTTCTTCTCCAACCTCACTCCCCGCCCCCACCCCTGGGCCACCTCCATTCCTCTCCTGTCATTCTGGAACCATAAGGATGAGGTCTGCTGTTGCTCCCCATGAGATAAACAGCTCAGAAACACTATTCAATTCGTCTATAGTCCCGTGAGGACGAAAGGTGGATTTATATAGTTGCTTTCATTTCCTGACATCTGCCTCACCTTGAGAAGTATTGCCATTTGTAGGTTTTTATTTGTCTGTTTTTAGGGAAAGGGGTAGAGATAGCAGGAGACTTCTAGCTGTGAATTTTGAACAAGTTACGAAACCTTCCTGAGCCTCCGGTTCCTCATCTGTAAGAAGACTGATTATGATACCTGTTCTTACAAAATAAGTGTGCCATAACCCCGTGCAGGCACAGCTGAAATGATGCTTCACAAATAGTAAACATGCAGAAGATGGTGGCGGGGAGGAGAACGCACTGAGAAAGTTCCTCTCCAGCCCAGGGTCCTGAGCAGAGTCAAGCCAGGGTTAGCGACGGGTCTAGTCCTCCAGTGACCGCTAACGACATGACCTGCAAAGGGCGACTCAGAGATACAGGAGCTTGTCAGGGAACTGTGTCCTGGCAGTCACAATTTTGGGTGGTCTCTCTCTCTCTCTCTCTCTCTCTCTCTCTCTCTGCATGGTTTTTCTTTCCTGAAGGTTTTTTTTTTCCAATTTGGATTTTTAAAATTATTTTTATTGAGGTGTAAGTAGCACACAACCATTATAGTAGTCTCAGGGGGGCAACTAATGATCTGATAGTTGTGTGTATTGGGAAATGGTCACCATGACATCTGCAGCCACCCAGAGGGACAGGACTTTTTTTCTTAGGATGAGAAGTTTTAAGATGTACTCTCAGCCTGGCTGGTGTGGTTCAGTGGTTGAGTGTCAGCCTGTGAACCAGGAGGTCATGGTTAGATTTGAGGTCAGGGCACATGCCCAGGTTGCAGGCTCAGTTCCCAGTGGGGGGCGTGTAAGAGGCAGCCGATCCATGATTCTCTCTCATCAATGATGTTTCTATCTCTTTCCCTCTCTCACCTTCCTCTCTCTGAAATCAATTTAAAAAAAAGAAACATATGAAAAAAAGTTGTACTGTCTTAGCAACATTCAAACATGCAATGCGGTGTTATCCACAGAGTCGCCGTGCTTTTTTTAAGGTTTTTGCAGAAAATATTTTTCTTTACCTTCGCAAAGTGAAATATCTGCGCTCCCTGGCTTGTTTGGGTTTTGGCTTCCGTTGGCTCATCCTTTTCAGGGGAAGGTTAGAGAAAGCAAACTCCACCTTCGACCTGATTCACCGTTTGGGGGACCCCGAAGGCTTAGAGAAAGTGGCCCAAGCCGTAGACCTTATCAGCAGAAAAGAAGTGCGCATCTATTTCTGCCCATTCCGATACCTGCCTATAAACTGAGGATTTACATACAGTTTCAGGGTGATCCTACTCCCCCTAAAGCCCACACATGGCCCCTGGTTAAGAGTCATGCTCTAGGCAAGCGCCGGCCGTGGGGTCTCCCACGCCTGGGGACACAATCCGTGCTCCGTGTAAGCTGAAGCAGAGAGTTAACACACTGTGTTATACTCGCCTTCTGGACCCTCGCTCCAAATTATTTCATCTCTTTGTCTACTCAGACATCATCTCTCCTCCCTCCTGCTCCGTCCCCCTTCCTCCTCCTCCCCCCCCCTGGCCCCCCCACACGCACAATAAGATTTCCCTTTGTCTCCGTCTGTTTCAGTGGTTTAGACTCTGGTTGGCGCAATAAAGTCCAAATGCACTCTGCTCCAGCCGCCATTCGTTTCCAGGATTTCTCCGTGGCTCGTCTTCGGGGAGACTCGGAAATTGATCCGTGGAAACACACATTTCCCCTGAACCCAGTCAGGAGCCTTTCATCACCTGGACAGAGAGGTTTCATTTTGGAAAGGAGCGGACAGAGTTTCTCCGAGGTGCCGTAAATTCTCGAGGTCGTTGGCACATATATTGCATCTGTGTGTGTTTGTGGGATATAAATTACTTTAAAGGAGTTCATTTCGAACAATATCAGGTTTTAATTATGATGATCTCATGTTTGGGTAAAAGGCAGCACCCTGCTGCTAATATCTTCCGAAATGAGCAAGCCATTAGCCTGGTGCTCTCGGCCCGAGAGTAGTAGAGGGAGCAGTCGAATTAACGCCGTCAGTATTTAATTAAAATATGCCGCAGCTCGCGCCGTATTCAGAGGGCACGTGGTTTAAGCATTCAGGCTGCGAAAGCACCTCATCAATTAATAATTATTAAGGATTCACTCAATGCGGACCGCGCATTGGATGGCTGGCCAGAATGTCACCAGAAGGATTTAAAAGCAATCTGCCTGGGATAAGCCGCCACGCAAGGAAGTCACCTGTCGCAGTCAGCGTGGCATAATGCCTAAGACCACGCTTGCTCAGGATTAAAATGAGGCGGCATCCGGTCCTGGGCCATGGCAAGCATTCGAGTCAGTCATTCAATAAACATAGATATTTAATGTACTCGACGGTTTGCTGAGCAGCTGGGGAGCCCATGATCAAACCAGGCCCGGCGTCGCCCCGGTCAAGGCCACCAATTATACCTGTCGCGGATTAGGCATCCTCCCCGTCTACCTGCCTAAGACTCGGTGCATCGATCACTTTTAAATGCTCAGAATCGGATTTATCATCACCCACCTAGAGCTAGAGGGCGAGCACGCCCCTCCCCCGCCCCTGGTTGCCTCTCTTTTCCTGCCTGGCGCGGTTTTGACGTGACGATGACGGTGATGACCAACTCGATCCCAAGGATGAAGCTGACTCAGGACGTGGGCTCAGATGGGGCCTCCGCCCCGACCCTGTCCCCAGGCACATGAGTTCGCTCTTCTGGATCTCAGGCTTGGCCTCTAGTCAGTAAGGAGGTGGCGGTCCCTCCAGAGGTGACCACCCCAGAGCATGGGGTCAGGGGGGCTGCTCTTCGTTCAAGAAGGAGGACGGAGAACCATTCACCGTGAGCTCGGATTGAGCCCCCGCCCCAGGACCCCTGCCCTCCCAAACAAAAGGGTGACGGGAGGATCCAAATAGAATGAGGTCCTGCTCCCGGGGCTCGCTCGCGGCCTAGCAGGGAGGCAGCCACAGATGGAACATGAAACGTGAAGAGGTGCAAGCGCAGAGAATTTGGGGTCTCTAGAGAGAGTGATTGTGTCCTCCCAGAGGGGAGGCCTGGGTAAGCCTGCCCCGTGACAGAGGGCTAACGAGGGCGGTGGGGGTGCAGGAAGTCCCGCTCTGGCTGTGGGGAAAGTGGGCAGAGGCCAGAAAGGCAGGCAGCTCTCCACCTGCAGAGCCGCCGCCCAGGGACCACACACGAGCCATATCCTGCCCATCCCAGGAAGCCGGGAGGCGTTGTAAATATTTCAGTCCATGATTAATCGCCCATTTGCAGGCTCACTTCATCAGCCGCCCCGCATGCTATTAGGGGCCTCCACTCACTGCCACGCTCACACGGAATTAAGTGCAAAGCGTCTCAGGAAGGGACCCTTTTACCCACACATTAGCCACGTCAGAGCGGAGGCAAACGCAAGCAAGCAGCGTGCAGCTGCGACCGCAGCCCAGGTGAGGAGGAGTCGCCTTCTTGTTCACTGCGGGGCCGTGTGGACGTGGGCGGTGTGTTTTGATCAAGAGGACGATGGACCCCCAGCCGGGAGCTACTGAACCCGGAACCGTCACCCGGCAGCTGTGGGCACAGGGCAGATGGCCGCTTGCAGCTCCCAGGGGACAGCCAGGAGTGTGGGGGGCCTCAGGGGCGCAGAGGGCTCTGTCCCAGGGCCTCGGGTGGGGCAGCAGCCCCTGCGCCTCGCAACACCCCCTCTAGCCCCGCACCCTCTCCTCCTGCCTCAGGAGAGGCAACAAAGGAATGTAAACATTTTGTTTACCCTTGAACTATTGGTAGTCACCCCTAGCCGGTTTGCTCATTGGATAGAGCTCAGCCTGCGGATTGAAGGGTTGCAGGTTCGATTCCAATCAAGGGCACATGCCCGGGTAGTGGGCTCCATCTCCAGGAGGCAGCTGATCAATGATTCTCATCATTGATGTTTCCATCTCTCTTTCCCCTCTCACTTCCTCTCTGAAATCAATAAAATGAAATAAAGCAATTGGTGGACATGTGGGTTGTCTCCACTTTTTTGGCTGTCACCGAGAATGCCGCTCTGACATATATGCGCGAGCAGGGGTGTGGGCGTCTGTGGCCAGTCCTCCTGGATGCTCACCCAGGAGTGGAATTGCTGGGTCACATGGTGACGCTGTTTAAATTTTTGAGAAACTGCAGAGTTTTCCACAGTGGCTACGTCATTTTACATCCCCACTGCAATGTAAGTTCTTCACATCCTTGCCAACACTGCCTTGCCTGCCTTCTTTATTACAGCCATCTATAATGTGTCGTGTAGGGAGAGACGTTAAGGAGGAAATAAAGCAGGATGAGTGGACAGAGGGATGGGAGGTGGCCGTTCGGGGGGGCTGGTCTGACCAGGAGATCTCTGAGTGGGAACCTGGGTGAGGCCAGGGACGGAGCACGGTGGGCGGCGGGGAGAGCGACCCTGCAGAAGGGAAGGGAGAAGAGAGGCCGCGGGAGGTGAGGTCACACGGGACCTCCCACGCAGACAGCGCCTGCGGGCCACACGCCGACGATGCGCGGATGATGGATGCATTCCATCAAGTCTTGGTCGGAGGCCTTTCAAGTCAGTTCTGATACGTGTGTTGGCGTGTCTTCTTGTGGCAGAAGAGAGAACCGGTGGGAGCAGGTCTGAGGGGCTATGGACTGGGTGGTGTGGTCTCAGGCCAGTGCGTTTGAGAACCTCCGTACCAGTCAGATCTGGTTTCCGGGGAGGTCCGCACCTCCGGAGAGCACATACTCAGGGGCGGTGGGAGGCATGGAAGGGTTAGGGTTCAAGCAAATCTGGCTTCACGGAGGTCCGACGCCTCTTTGTCTCCTGTCCCGTCCACCGTGAGCAGGCCGCAGAACCTGGCTCTCTGGGACTTCGAGTGCCTGTCCAAGCCGTCATGCTCCTTCCTTAGAGGAGCTGGTGTGCTCAGCTGGGAGCAGAGAAAGGTCGTGAGGGTGACCTTCAGCTCACCTTCATGTCAAACCCCCGGAAGAGTCCTTGCGTTATCCGCCGGCGATCACCGGACCAGCTACAGGGACGCTGTCGGAGGAAGACTGCAACCCAATATTGCGAAGGACCGTCGACAACAGGAAGGGCAGCGAGCTCCATGGCTGGTTCCAAGTAGAAGGCAGATGGGCACTTATCTGGGATCGGCGCACGGGATTCCGGCACCGGTTGGGAGCTTGGACCAGAGCCCCTTGGAGCTCAGATTCTATAATCCTATTGCACTGTCTCCCTTCGAGGTGAAAACCAAGCCCATGCGTGAGTGGAGCCCTGGGGGACACGTGAAGGTCACTGCCAGCGCACCCCGAGTCTTTTCCCTCGAGCTGCGTGCCGCTGAGGGGCTTGAGCGAAACCCTCCCCTCGAGGTGCACCCAGCCTGTGGGGGGTGAGTGCAATCTGCCGCCCAGAACATGTCAAACTTCATTTGCAAAATATCAGACTGCTGTTTGCCTCCCAGCGCCAATCTGCAGGGGAATGCGTTCAATAACTTTTGCTCTTTTTGCTCTCAAAGCTCGGGCTCTTTTTGGAGCCGATGGCGCAATAAATGCGGAATCTGGTGCAGATTCCAATGGGAAGAAAAGATATTGTTATTTAAAGGCCAAATAACGGCTTAAAATTAGAGTCGCGAAGGCATTGAAAAACACCAGACTTCCCAGATGGCGGGGAGATAATTCACTTTGCACTCGGACCGTTCCCCGCTAAAAAAAAGCCTCTTGACTGTGTTTCTCCTCAGATTGGAAGTTGGTGCCTGCTTTAAACATATGTGCTTCTCTCTTTAAATTTAGCTCTGAGTCATGTTGTCTTACATTAGGGATGCAGCAGGCAGGCACTTGGAAAATGTACATCCATGCGCTTTATTTTTAAGTCACATAAAAATAAAAATATATGTTTAAATATATTAGGCTGTATTTTTGCCCAATTTCAAAATGGTTGCTCTGCCGAGCAGATTAGATAAACACAATAATAAGGAGGATGACACTGATTCTGGAGCCCTGCCCGGAGCAACTCGACAATCCCTGCAGCGCCGTGCCCTGCGCCCAGCCCAGTGCGGACGGGGATTCGTCGCCGAAGCCTCCTCCCCCGGGCCCGCGGGGCTCCCTGAGCAGCTGCAGGGCGGCCTAATTGAGACGCACCGTCCTCCAGTGTCAGGTCGGGTGGCAGCCAGCCAGAGCCAGGGCCCAGGCGGTCTAGAGGGACGCCTTTAGTTTAGTGGCTAAACTCGTGGGATTGAAGGCTCAGACAGACAATGCCGGGCGCAGATCCTGGCCCTGCCCCTCTAACCCACGCCTCCTTGGGAAAGTGAGGGGCCTCGCCTGTGTCCCGGGTTCCGGGCCTGTGAAACGGGGCTGCTGTGAGGACGACTGGTGATAACATTTGATTCATTTAGTCCTTCACGCGGCACAAATTTGTTAATATCGATGAGACAAAAGTGGCGAGTAAAGTGAACAGACCCACCGTCCGAGCCCTCGGGGTGGGGGCGGGGGGGGGGAGACACTTCAGGGAGAATCTCAGCCATCATGATTTAACCAGAATTCCATGAATGCAACGAGGGGGAGCTTGCACCGCGGGGCCCCTCCTGATCTGAAGGCTCAGAGAGTTCCAGCAAAGTTAGCCAGTGTAAGCTGTTGGGCAGAGCCAGGCACGTAGTAGGCACTTGTTCGGCCCTGCACTGGTTTTCTGGGGCTGCCATAACTAACGGCCACAAGCCTCGTGACCTAAAACAACACACACATCTCCTCTTATGGTTCTGGAGGCCATGGACCCGAAACAGCTCTCACTCAGCTAAAAGCCTGGTCAGCAGGGCTGTGCTCCGTCTGCAGACTCCAGGCGAGAATCCAGGCGCCGGCCTCTCCCGGCTCCAAAGGCCACCTGCGCCCCTTGACTCGCGGCCCCTTCCTCCGCTGCAAAGCACAGCTCTGTGACCTCACTGCCCCACCCTGTCTCCCGGTCCCGCCTCTGACCTCCCTACCTCCCTCTTATAAGGGTTCTGGTGATGACACTGGCTCACGGCCCTTAACTTCATCGCCTCTGCAAAGTCCCTTTTGCCACGTCAGTGAACGTGCAGGTTTCAGGGATCGGGGTGCAGACAAATTGGGGGGGCAATACTCTGTCTACCACACCGAGGTACACCAATATCCAAAAATAGGATTTGCAGGCAAAAAGAACAGAGAATAGAGGGGAGGAAGTTATTAAAAAAATAATATCTGGCAATTTCCCAATACTGTCGGGCATATGTTTTAAGATTAAGGAGCCTTCAGAGTGCCCGGCACGGAAGTGGGGCCTCAGAGCCGACGTGTGTTTACAAAACGAATAGGTTCCTGAGGTTTTTATTATATTAACAAGAACGTTATAGTTATGAAGGAGAGCTTAGAGATAAACTATAGCTAGAAAACTAAGCGACCAAAAAATTACTAGCTCTGAGAAACATAAAATTGCACAAAAAATGCCATCACAGTGCATTGTGGGAAACAATATTTACATAAATCACAGGACAGTGAACACTGACTATTGATTTAACTAGAACCGATGCTATTGGGAGGATGAGAAGAGGGATAGTCTGTGTGCACACAAGTGTGTGTGCGTGTGTGTGTGTGCAAGAGCACAAGCCTCATTCTCTCCAGCAGGAAGTCAAGTAGATGGTGCCTACAACTGAAAAGTCAAGATCAAGTTAGGCCGAAACCGGTTTGGCTCAGTGGATAGAGCGTCAGCCTGCAGACTGAAAGGTTCCAGGTTCGATTCCGGTCAAGGGCATGTACTTGAGTTGCAGGCACATTCCCAGTGGGAGATGTGCAGGAGGCAGCTGATCGATGTTTCTCTCTCATCGATGTTTCTAACTCTCTATCCCTCTCCTTTCCCCTCTGTAAAAAATCAATAAAATATATTTTAAAAAAAAGAAAGAAAGAAAGATCAAGTTAGAAGAGCTGAAGGAAGCTACCTCTGGGGCAATACATTAGGGTCAGCAGGTGAGGCCCTTTCCAAATATAAGCCTTGTAAGCCTGGTTGACTTTTTAAATTACGGGCATGCGTTACTTTAAGGAAAAACGTTTGATTTAAAGAGAAGGAAGGACGTTCATGCTTTCTGAAAGGGCAGCAGGAGGGGGTCTCTGGGAGGGCAGCCCCTCGGTGGTTCCAGGTTTGCTCTGACTCAGCCTCAGACCACAGGAGGGAGATGACCTCAGCAGAGGACCGAAAACCTGCGGGCGGTCCTGCGGGACCACCTCGCCCTCCACCCTCCGCCCTCCGCCCTCCCCAGGGATCATGGCAGCTGCTCCTATGACAGCAGAGGCTGGAGGACAGGGTCCCGGGAGCTGCGGGCACCCGTCGCTGCCCGGAATCCTCCCAGCAAGCCTGGTGGCCGCGGGGCAGGGGCTACTTGGGGGTGACTAGGCTTCCTGGGACAGACCTGGGTGGGGAGGTGGAGAGGGAGGCCTGAGAGCTTGGGGGCTCGGCCTGGATTCCACCCTGACACTCGCTGGGGATGTGAATACCATTCCGCCTCCTCTGCCGCCAGAGACCCCGTGCCTTCCACTGTCCGCTGTCCGCTGTCCGCTGTCCGGGGTCTCTGCTCCGGGGTCTCTGCTCTGGTCTCCAGGTCAGAGATCTCAGGGGAGGGGGCTCCGGGAGCCAGAGGAAGTGCTGGCCTCCGTCAGCAGTGAGGCGCCTGGCTGCTGAGAGGTTTCCCTGGGGTTCAAGACCCCAGGCAGACCTGGTGCCGTGGAGCTCAGCACAGTCGATCGGAAAGTGGTGAAGAGTTTGAAGAGCATGGTCACTTCCGGCCGGGAATGGGCGCTCGGGCATGGGGATCCTAAGCCTCTGCTTGGCATGTGCTCGGTCAGAACACACAGCTGAGTTCTTTGCTCCCAGCCCCCACCCGGCCAGGCCACCCCCAGATACGTGCGGGGTGGACTCTGTCTTTATCTCCGGCACCGGCCATGTGGGTTCCGGTTTCCACACAAGGTGTGTTTGTTTTGAATCGATTTCCTTAGGCATGGAGACGGGCCTTGGGAAAGAGACCGTACGGAGCCTTATTCTTCTGGTTCTTTCTTAATTTCTTTTCCACCCCCCACCAAAACAAAACAAAAACTAGAACCACCACCAACAACAAAGAACAAGATGAGATGTTTTTAGCCAAACCTTCCTAGACTCAGAATTGTTTAGTCCCACGCCTTACTGGTAGCTCTCAAGAACCAAGACTTATGTATTTGCTAAGAGCCCTTTTGCCTTTTGCAAAGGCAGAATAATACAAGGCCCCCTGGCAACAGAGGCTGCTGGTGCAGCGGTCATGCCTTCGAGGTCCTGGAAAGTTGCAGATGACAAAGGCAACCTCACGAGTGTCCCCAAGGCCATCGACTTTGCACGTCTGAGCCTGGTGACTCCTCAATTCCCTCGATTCATCCATCCGTGCAACATATATTTAGTGAAACACCAGCGCGGAGCCGGGCCCTGAGCTAGATGCTTGAACACAGTAGAGAACAAGAGTTGAGTGTCCACCTGGGTGGAGCTGTCCATCCAACTTCATAACTGACCTAAATGACCACTCCCTGCGGCTCCGCCGTGTGCGGCCATGCAGGGTGGTCACTGCATAAGGGCTCCAGGCCAAGGGGACAAGTGGGAGCTGAAAGCCACCCTCTGGCCCGTGGTGTGCAGCTGCCTCTACTTGGAGGCGCACCTTTGTCTACCTCGCACCAAGGTGCTGCCGTGTGGGCTACAGTAACTCTGACCGCTTGTAAGGTGATAGGGGTAGAGACTGGTGGGTAGCCCCAAGCCCATGATTTATTGTTAGAGTCTTCCAGCCCCAACGTTGAGCTGAGTGGTTGTTAGACCCACACAAAGGGCAGCAGGCCTGCACCAGCTCACAGAGAAGTAAGAAAGGAAGAATTAAAGTTCCACCAATTATATAAGAACCAGTGCCAGTTATGTCCTAAAACGGGCTCATGTCCTCTGGCCTCCCTCTGAGGCATTGGGGCACTCAGCCTTAGGCACCCAGCTTTGCAAATAAAATCGCCCCCTCCCCCGCACACTCACCCCGCATCCCTGATCCGTCCTGAGTAGCTCAGAGGACACACCTGTGTCCACAATGGCTACTGGCAAGTTTTACCACTTGGCTTCCATGTCTTCTGGGGGGGGGGGGGGGCGGGTACTCATTAAAAGCTTCGACACAGCATCTAAGAAACAGTTGAAGGCAGACTGGGGGAACTCAACGAACGTCTTGTATTTCCAAAGTGTGCTCTGTGCTTGGAGTGAGAGAGTGTGTGTGCGTTCCCTGGCCCAGCGCCGCTCACATTTTCATGTGTAAATGAATCACCTCGGTCTTATTAAAATGAGTCATGATTCACCAGGAGCCTTTCTAACAAGTGCCCAGTGAGCACCGAGGCGGCCAGGCAGGTCGGGTGCCAGGCTGTGGGCACGGGCTCCGCCTCAGTCCCCTGAGTGAGCGTCCCTCTGCCAGTCACTCCTGTGGGACCGCAGTGAGCAGTGGACCTTCGCCGCGCCTTAGCTTCTCCCCTGAAAAGAGACAGCGGAGTCGTCCCCCCCCCCCGTCCCCCCCCCCCTTACACTCTGTAGGATTCCACGAGAGGATGCCTAGCAGTCTGGCACCTTGGAGTCACTCAATCCACGGGGGCATTAACATTTCCTAACGCCCCGCCTTTTAAAAAGGAATATCAGCCTGGCTGGTGTTGCTCAATGGTTGAGCATCGACCTCTGAACCAGGAGGTCACAGTTTGATTTTCAGTCGGCACATGCCCAGGTTGTGGGCTTGATCCCCTGTAGGGGGCATGTAGGAGGCAACTGATCAGTGATTCTCTCTCATCATTGATGTTTCTATCTCTCCCTCTCCCTTCCTTTCTGAAATCAATAAAAATATATTAAATAGATAAATAGATACATAAAAATAAAAAGGAATATCAGAGAAAGGAGACAATGAAGCAAGCCCTCAGTTGTCACACTTCCCTGGCCTTTGTCACAGTCTAAAACTCAGGGCTCACCACCTCTTTGTCTAATCCCAGTCCTGGCACGTGGTAACCTCTCGGCTAATGGTTGCCGATTGAGGGACTACCGCTTCGGGCAGTAACAGTAGCCGTAGCTGGCAGGGCCTCCCCCTTCTCCCTGCGCAGTAAAATTAGAAACTTCCAGAAAACTTAATTTTGCCTCCTTCTCTGAAATCATCCATTGTTCTGCACTGTCCTTTCACGTGAGCCCCGGAGAGGAAAGAACTTCCGGGGCCGCTCAGGAGCCACCGTCAGCTGCGCTGGGAAGAAGGGTCGCCTCCCTGGGTCCCCAGCCTGGGAGGCCTCGAAGTTCCTTGATCTCCCCCCTGGGGCCAAGGGCAGCACTCTCTGCAGGGTTGGCAGGTCTTTGGCTAAAGACTCAGGCATTGCCACCTTTGCAACCTGCTGTCACCAGCATCTCCGGGGCGCTGTGCCCCACCCACCCAGCAGGAGAGGTTTGGTGTCTGTCCCCTGGGCGGGACGGGGCCACGCCTTTGCCCCGCTCTCCGAGCCAGACTGAGCTGTGTCGCATTCATGCTCTCCCTGTGGGTATAATCGTGTTGACAGCTACGAGAAACCAAATGTTTCCCTAGCCGTTCAGAATCCTGTGGCCCATGAGGTTCCTCCTATGTTGTTTTCCCCACGACTGCCGTGAGCACAGTTGTCAGGAGGAAAACCTCAAAACATTGTGAGGAAACAGCAAACCCAGCGTCCCAGCAATGTGTTCCATTAGACTAATGCCTCGCTCAGCCAGCCTCGGTACCGCGACCGCCTGGCAGGGTGTGCCCGGCTCTGTGCGGGCCGGTGCGGGTCCCCGCAGCCCAGGGCGGATGCAGCCCAAACCCAGGTGAGAGCCGGGGGGAGGGCGGTGGCAGCCAGGACAGGGCAGGTGGCAGCTGACCAGTCGGTAAATCATCAAAAGCTGCAGCTCAGAGCTGAGCACTGGGAACAAAAGAGACAGCCAGGGTGGCGGCCTCCCCGAACCCATCAAGCCACACCTCTGTCCTGGACGACTGCATTCAATTTATTTTTTGTCCTAAAGGGATTTTTTTCTCATTATGAGTCATAATTCCCTATTTAAAACAACTTAGAAGACAGAGAAATGCGTGGAAAAGCAAACTGCTCGCAATCCCACCTTTGGCTGTCGGTCCTCTCTGTCTATATCCTGTTGATACGTTTATGTCTGTGCTCGCTGACCCATCCGTGTGGTGAAGAACCTTGAACAACTGTTAAATAAATACGGTCCTGCTACTCTTCACCCCACGGCAGGCTCCCGGACGTTGCCACGTGAGGAGCAGCCCAATTGCAGACCGGCATCTATAATTCTGAACATGATGCTCACGACCTTTAAGGCTCGTATTAGAATTTTCTCTTTGTTTCCTGCGTCCACAGTCACTTGGTATGTGTGGCAGGCCACCCAATCAGTCATCGGGCTCTGATTGTCCTACCTCTGAAATGTAGTTGGAACCCAACCATCACTCACCACCCCCTCTGGGGTCTCCCTGGCCCATGTTACCGTCAACCCTCATCTGGAATGCTACTTCAGCTCTCTCTCTGGTCTCTTTGCTTCCCGTGCCAAAAGCATCTTTCAGAACTGTAGCTCAGGTCCCGTCGTCCCCTGCTGAGCACTCTCCTGTGGCTTCTCGTGGCACCTAGAGTGAAACGCAGGCTCAGCGCCCGCCCAGGAGGACAGAGCGCTCCTCGGCACCTCGCCTCCACCACGCTCCCCTTTGCTGAGCCATTCCCGCCCGGCCGGCCTGCTGGCTGTTCCTTGGATATGCTCCGCTCATTCCCCAACACAGGACCTTTACATATGCTGGTCCTTCTCTTAAGAATGCTTTTTTCACAGATTTTTGTATAACTTAAGCTTTTTCTCCATGGAGACAGTCTCTAATCACTCTTTCTAAAAAAAATAAAATAAAAAATAAAAAGTAACTCTTCAAGCATGTTTTCTTTTTTTAAAAAAAACAAAAAACTCGTTACTATAAAATTATTGTTAAAGTGCACAGTACTCTCAGGGAATCTTAAGTTATAGACTTCCAGAATTTGAGAATCATAAAACTGTGTAATCCAAATCTTATAGTCATGGGATCTTCATTACGTCAAAGAAGAGAGTCCAGGATTTCAGAAACCACCCAGTCTAATAGATTCAGGCCCACGGGGATTGAATGACTCCCTCAAGGTCAACAGCTAAGGGCAGAGTTAGGAAAGAACCAGGTCGTCCAATTTCAAGGCCCTGCGATGCCTCTGTACCAGTGGTTTTCTTTTTTTTTGCATTAATCCTCACCAGAGGGTATTTTTCCATTGATTTTTAGAGAGAGTGGAAGAGAGAGGGAAAGACAGAGAGAAGCATCTACATGAGAGACATCGATTGGTTGCCTCCTGCACGAGCCCCAACCAGGGCCCAAGCCGGGGAGGAACCTGCAACCCAGGTACGTGCCCTTGACCAGAATTGAACCTGGGGCCCTTTGGTCCGAAGGCCGAGGCTCTATCCAACGAGCCAATCCGGCGAGGGCTGTACCAGTGGTTTTCAAAGTGGGTTCCCCAAGGCACCGACATTCCTCAGAAGTAACATGAAGGTTCTGTTTCAGGGTAGAGGTCAAGAAGGGGTGGTCGGGGGATCGGTTCTCAGGCCTCTTCAACCAAAGCAGTTCTACTTTTCTCCCGTTTATATCCAGACCTGAGTAGCTGTCTTTTTAGAAAAGGGCCTTTTTACCCCCAACTTTCAAACACTTCTGTACTAAATACCATTCAATAAATAATCATGAAAAGCAACAAACAAATAAATAAGCCAAAACCCCCAAAAAACAAAACTGCACACACTCTGGTAATAAAATGACATCTCTTCAGTTCCCAGAGTGCAGTAGTTAGGATGTTCCCCTCACAAATGACGCCTGTAGATGTATTAATTAGCAAAACTCGTGGATATAGTCCACCTCTGCTTCCTGCAGGTAGTGCTGGTGGTGATGGGGGTGGTTAGGACAAGAACTGTCTACGACAAAACAGAAATCTGCCTCTGAGCCCCCTTCTCATATATCCCGGCGATTTCAGGGTCTGTGCACAGAGGGGTGGGCGGGGGGAGAAGGGGGGGGGAGGGAGAGCATGTCCTAAAATGTGCTTCTGGCACCCTATCGGGAACCACACGCATTTACAAAGAAACTATACATGCCTTAGGAACCATCCTTGATAATAATATGCCTGGAGGGCTGGATCCAAACCCTGTTTAAGACTTTCAAATGAAAGTGTTAATGAAAAGGACATGCTCTCCCTCCCCCCCCTCTCCCCCCGCCCCACCCCTCTGTGCACAGACCCTGAAATCGCCGGGATATATGAAAAGACTTTCATTTGCACAAATGAAATCTCTTCTTGATCAAGACTGAATCTTCCAGTTGCCATGCCCCCCAGAATGCATGTTTCCCATCCTGGGGAGGCAACACCACCCCCACCCCCCCAATTCAAATGAAGTTACCAGATCGGGATTCAGACAGTAGCAATCAACAAGAAGAAATGGATTAACAGCCGGTTGTGAGAAGACCCTTGTCCAGGTCTGCAACGTCAACTTGTAAAAGTGAGAGCATCTTCATATGTGAGCTGCTTCCACTCAGGCACACTGTGTGTGGGGGGGGAGTGGGGGGGAGTGGGGGGGGACTGGGGCACCAGGGGAGCGCATGCTTTTAGCTCACTAACTTTCTCCTTGCGAATGACCTAATCAATAGGTCGGTTAGAGAGATGGACCTAGAAAATGTTTCGTAAAACACTGGGCCCGAGATGGGAAATATCACTCCCACTTTGCTGGGGTCGAGATTTTCTTTCACTGCAGTCCGGCGCCCCTGTGGCCGCCGAGAGACTGAAGAGGTGTCACCTATGAAGCGCGACTCGGAGCAGAAGCAATTCTCAAGAGGCGCAGGCCCTGCTTTTAGAGGCCTCTTGTTTCTAGTGGGTTTTAAGGCACCTCCTTTCCTTTGTTTTTCTGTTCGTGGTGGCTTGTGTTATACACACATTCAACCAGGGCCATGAAAACCCTTGCCCCACAGGGCAGTGACAAAGCACTTTCTTCTTTTAAATAGATTTCTGTTGGTTTCAGAGAGGAAAGGAGAGGGAGAGAGAGAGAGAGAGAGAAATCAATGATGAGAGAGAATCATTGATCGGCTGCTTCCCGCACGCCCCATGCTGGGGATCAAACCCACAACACGGGCATGTGCCCTGACTGGGAATCGAACCGTGACCTGCTGGTTCCTTGGTTGATGCTCAACCGCTGAGCCATGCCAGCCGGGCAAGGCACTCCTTTGGGGGGGGGGGGTCGTTTTATTTTCTTCATAGCTGGCATGGCTGTATAACTTGTATTCCAAATGGCACTGTCAGTTAAAGGGGGCACTGTGAGTGCATAGCCTGCTTCCATTTGCTCCCTTGTGGCTGTTCCGTTCCCATCATATGGCATCTGAGCCCCCTGAGGACAGCTACCCTATTCGCCAGGGTGTTCTCAGCACCACGGACAGTGGCCTGCATGCCGGACCCGTGGAGACAGCAGGCAGCTCTGTAGTCAACACAACTGGAGGCAGCTAACATGGTGGGTCAGACCTTCCTAATGGGAGACCTGGGTGATGCACAGGGGCTGCCTGCACAAACGTTTGGGGAGACACCATTCCACGTGGAAGAATAGCTTGTGTGAAAACCCAGAGGAGAGAGAAGGCTGTGGCGAGCTCGAACAGTGCAGGAAGGCCCCAGGGGCTGCCCCAGGGAAGACCAGCGAAGGACAAAAGAGGGAGGAGGTGGGTCTTTCCGGGCCTCCTGGGGGTCTAGACGTTATCCCACAGGACGTGGAAATTCACTGAAATATCTAAGGGGCGCAGTGACTCTCAGTAACAGTCACTTTTTAGTTCATCCACATTAAATGATATCTATATACTTTGGGGTATTTTTATTCTACTTTTTTAAAAATATACTTTTATTGATTTCAGAGATGAAGGGAGAAGGAGAGAGAGATAGAAAACATCAATGATGAGAGAGAATCACTGATCAGCTGCCTCCTGCACACCGCCCACTGGGGATCGAGCCCGCAGCCCATCATGTGCCCTGACTGGCAATTGAACTGTGACCTCCTGCTTCATAGGTCAGTGCTCAACCCCTGAGCCACGCCGGCCGGGCAGATTACTGCTTTCTTAGTCAGTCCGGATGATATGCCCTGGTCCCTCAATTAGATCTGAGTGTTTCTAAGACAGCAAGGCATTCACAGGCTCTTTGTCAGAGGGTGCAAACGTCTAGCTGTATCTGTTCTGTGCTGACTCGAACTAGATCTGCATTGAGATCCACCTGGGGCACCTTGCCCAGCTCCCTGATTACTGACTGCAGACCAGAGGGCTTTGGGTTCCGCCTCCAGTGCTCTCTCCTGCCCCCCAGTCTCCCAGCCCTGCTCCCATCCTCGATAGTAGAGGACATTTTACTGGGCACCAGTCTCCTCTCCAGCATAATTGCCAAGTCCTTCAAGTCAGGAACTTTGTTTTCTTCTTCTTTGAATGCTCTATACCAAGCGCTGACCGTGCCAGGCACACTAGAGCTGATTAATATTTGATTACCTTTGGCCATAACTTGATGGGGGAGGGACGGTGTCTATGCATCTCTCAGCGGCAGTTCTGCAAACTTGTGCTCCCGTGACCGGCATGCTGCAGGCACTCAGCGAATGCTGCGGACAGTCTGCCCAGCTATTGGAATATTCGCAGAGTCAGCCATGATCAAGGCTGGGGGTTTACAGGGGTCACTGAGCCTGCCAAAGAGGGCCGTGGTTTGCCCCAAATTCACACAGGGCGTGTCACTCGAGCCCAGGTCTGCTGCCCTGCCCTGGCTCCCCGTCACTGGCAATGTTGCCTCTTTGGCAAATGGGTTGATGATGCCCACTTCATGGGCTACTGGGAGGCCCATCCAGCTGAGAGGGTGCGTGTGGAGTTCTTAGTGCAATGCCTGCTCTGCTACCACTCAATATATGGCTGTTATTATGGCTAAGCCAACATCCTTCCACCCCAATGCCTTTGAGCTTGAAAGAGTGAGGCTGGTTTCTCGCATTTCTAAGGACTTGTACCTCATAGGGCCCCGCACGCCTCGGAGGCCGATCCCAGCGATCTGATGGCTCCTGTAACTCCCGTCTGAAGCCCCAAATGCACTGACTCCGTCCAATCATCTCATGGACCATGGGATTGAATCTGGGGGACACTGAGTTCCTGTGTGACTTTCATTAGACAAGACTCTAAACCTCCCCCTGCCTCCATGTCCCCATTTGGCTCCCTGAGGGGAGGAAGAGGACGCAGCAAGCCTTGACCAAGGGATTCATCGGGCCGGGAAAGGGCCTCCGAGGCCAGCACTGTTATTTAAAGAACACTGATGGGAGCATGGAGTTAGGGATGCACTTCGTCCTCGGAGGACCGGCAAGCAGCCAGTCACGGCAGGGCATTTAGAGAGCTGACTCCCTGCATCAGTATTTAAGGCCTTCGCAAAAGCCGCATCCATCTTCCACCAGAAAAAAATGTGCTTGCGTCTCCCTGCTACCCAGAGAGTATTTAGTGCTCGGATATTGACACGCTTCTGTAGGAAGACTCAAAGATGAAAACGCGATGTATTCAAGTGCTGGTCGTTTTTCATTGTCACTTAGTGACAGAGCAGCCCGGAGTCAATCGCTGCAGATTTATGCTTTGTGATATCGATTGTGTGTGTGTGTGTGTGTGTGTGTGTGTGTGTGTGTGTGTGCTTAAGCAGTTTGCAAATACCTGGCCCCATCAACCAGGGGGCAATGCATGGGATGGGGGATAGGGGTGGGGGCCCAGTGGGAAGCCCGCTCCCAGTTTTCTGCTGGACCAGCATCTGGGCGGGCGCTGCAGAGAAGGTCCTGGACCAGGAGGCCCAGACATGCCGACCATCACATGCCTGGTGGGTGAGCTGCCATTTAATCGTCGCCCACACCCCCTGTGGTTCAAGGGACAAAAAGGAATGGCTTGATACACAGTCAGCAAACTTTGGGAGACAAGAGAGACCTTCGAGGTTACCGAGCATCCAGCCCTCCTGTTTTACAGGTGGGGAAACTGAGGCCCCAAGAAAGGATGGCCTCAACCAAGTGGCAAGATCCATGTTTTCAAGATAGCTTGGCCTTTTGAATAGAAGTGAAGATAAAACTAATCATAATGAAATAATTCCCTGGATTTTGTTGGATGAAATCATGCATTTTCCTGTCCCAGTCATGGTCATTTGACTAGAGCTATTAGCTTCCTGCGTGCTGTTCACTGAGTACTTCCAGCCGGTCAGGAGAGGGACTTCCGCGGCAGGTGAGGTAACTCATTCAATCCTCGCAGCCACCCCGGGAAGAGGGCCTGTTACCCCATTTCCCAGCTGAAAAGACTGAGGCTCAGAAAGGTTATGTAACTTCCCCACCATCACACCTGAGAGTCTCGACCTGTGGGTCTCGACCCCTTTGGCAGTCGAACGACCCTTTCACAGGGGTCGCCTAAGACCATCTGAATATCAGATATTTACATGACGATTCATAACAGTAGCAACATGACAGTTATGAAGTAGCAACGAAAATAATTTTATGGTTGGGTCACAACATGAGGAACTGTATTTAAAGGGCCAGAAGGTTGAGAACCATTGCCCTAAAGGCAGAGCTGGGTTTCAAATGCAGGGCTTCCTAACTCGAAGCCCAACCCTTCAGTCTAAGACACTGGGGACAGAAGTCAGGGGGGTGGCAAGGAAGCGCGAAGAAGCTCACACTTGAATGATGGAGGAGGAGAAGGCAAGTGCTGTCTTTGGGGGGCCCCGGTCCCCAGGATCTAGAGGGCATGGCAGTTCGGGGAGTCCTTTCTTCCGCACCGGGAACGTCCTGGGCACAGGGATGGGTCCTATTCATCTCTGTCTCCACAGAGCTTGGTGCAGAGAAGGCGCTCGATACATGTTCACAGATTAATAAACGAAGAGTGCGGGGAATGACCTCACCCAAGGGGAGAGCAGGAAGCCCACGTGCCTGCCTCACAGAAAGCATGCACAGCCCAGGCCCCGTGACATCACACGCCTGGGGGAGTTCGAGTGTGGCGACACCCCTTGGAACGGACAGCGAGTAGACACACGGGCCGAGGCCCTCCCTCCAGACGCCCAGGAAACGTGGGTGTGGAGGTCCCGAGAGTCATGTTACTGTATGGCTCCCGACCCAGACATGGCACAAAGCGCTCCCAACGCGTTGCTTCACTCAGTCTCACACCAGCTCCCGGGAAGTGGGAGCTGTGGCGAGTCCCACTTCCCAGAGGAGAAAGCTGCGTGTCAGAGAGGTTCGGTGCTTGGCCCGAGGCCACACGGCTAGTGAGAGGTGCAGCTTGAACTTGACACTCAGTCTGCTACCTCCAAAAGTCTCTTGACTCAAAGTCATCAGCCGGTCTTCCTTCCCACTGGATTGCAGACGTGAGACCCAAGGAGTCACCTACCTATGGAAAAACACTGTTAGCATCGGCATATCAGAACCTGACAGCGATCCACATCCTACGGCCTTGTTCTTGACCTTCGTCTTTCCAGGTCCGCCTCCCCTCTTCTCCCGTGCTGCTTGTCACCTGATGGTCTCCTGGAGCTTTGGGGGGTGAGGGGCAGGGAAACTTTGTGCAGTTGTCTCAGGGATGGTCTCTTCCTAGAAAAGATCTCCGCCTCGCTGCCTCTTCTTCATCCCTTGGGGGGCGGGCGGCCCTCAAAGCCTCAGTGTAACGTTCAGCGGAGTCTAAGCTCAGGGGGCAGGGGCCAAGTCTGCTTGGATGCCTGGCATTGAAGTGGGAACTCACAAAATATTAGCTGAGTGCGTGAGTTTAATCTGAGCAGAAACGGGACTGGCATCAGTGCGGGGTAAGGTGCCTCCACAGGGCACAGCGGCCCAACCCCTGCCTCCCAGTCTGGGGAGCATTTCCAGAAGCCACACTCCCTCTTCCTTTGGTCCAGAAAACCTCAAAGGGTCGGCCTCACTAGCCTGAGGCCACTGGCCATCCAGGGGCCAACCTTCCCTGGCCCAGAGGGTGCAGCTTCTGGGAAAAGTGCATCTTCCTTCATGCAGCCGGGATGACCTCACTGTGGAAATTCCCTGCAGCCGTGTGAGGACACTTCCCCCGCAGAGGGGCGGGGCCCCAGGGGCCTGTGTGGCCCGGGATGGAGTCTGGGGCCCAGGACGCTCCAGGAGAGCCGGGGGGGGGGGCGGGGGGCGGGGAGGGGGGAACGGGGAGCCCACCATCGGCGTGAGTAGCTATCTCCTTTCTGAATGTCCTTCACCATCTTGACCATGTCCCCCCTGGCCCTTCCCGCGAAGGCTGCCCTCTGCCTGAGCCACTTTCAGCATTATTTCTGCATCGTCCTCTCCAGGGAATTTCCTGCTTTAGACTTTCCTCCCAATTGAATTTGCCTTTCTCCCTCGGAGCCAAATCTCATTTTGTTATTTTCCATCTGCATCGCCAACCCCCTGTGAGGCATCAGCGCTGCTCCTCGGCCCTCCCTGGCAAGAGCGACACCTCCAGCGAAGGCCCGAGCGCAGATTTCATCCTCGTGCTGTTTGCTCCGTCCTGCAGAGCCCCAGTAAGGACGTTACACGAGAGCAGAACCACACCAGGTCCCCACCCCTTCGGTGAGACAGCGCCCTGTCGTGTATCTTCGCTGTGTGTGTTCTGTTCCGTTTGCTAGGTAAGGCTTTTCTCCACCCCGGTTCGAACTTGCTTCATAAGGAGCACTGCATAAGGAATGATGGCAACTGCTCTCATAAGACCTGCTCTGGGCGCTCTCCACAGGCCCCTGCGTCTGTGGGCCGCGCGGGAGGAGCAGCCCCGCACCTCTCACTTGCCTGAACCTCCCATGGCCAGGAGTCCAGGGCCTCGGGGATGTTGGCTGAGTTTCCGTGACTGCCCTTGGCCGACCAGCCAAGAACCCCAAGAACCGGCGTAAAATTCCTCCCGGAGTCAGGATTCCACCTGTGCTGGGGAAAGGGAGCAACGTGGAAAAGGGGGCCCTATCCTCAGAACCTCACCACCACGTCAGGCAGAGGGAAGGCTCCCACACGTGCACCCCACGCGGACAGAGGGGAGCAGGTTAGGATTCTGACAGAAGCGGCATCCGTTCAGGTATAGGTTGCGTTTTGAGATATTCGAATGAGGCACGTGTTTGGAAACTGACTTTTTTACTGTGGCAAATGCCAAACGTACACAAAAAGCAGAAGGAATATGAGCCTCCATGAAGCCATTGACCAGTTTCGACGATTGAAACCGTTTGCTATTCTTATGCCATGTCCTTGCTCTTCTCTCTCTCTCTCTCTCTCTCTCTCTCTCAAACACTTTAAAGCCAATTCCAGACATCATATCTTGCATCAGTAATTGCTTGGAAAGGCACCTCCAACAGATAAGGAGTGTTTGAAACACACATGACACCATTATCGCATCTCACACGATTAAAGGTAATTCCTTGTGCCGTATCCTCTGCCACCTGGTTCCCATCCAGTTCTGTCCCTGATGGTCTGAAAGCACGTCTTTCTACAGCTGGTTCACTTGAATCAGGACCCAAATAAGGAAGACATTGTACTTGCCTCTACCCTCCTAACCGACAGCCTTTAGTGGTGAAAGAAACAAAGTCATTCATCTAGTAGAATTCCAAATGTAGTCTGTCACAAGGGACGTTCGTTATGTAAAATAGAAACAGAGAGAAAGATAAACTAGGAGATAATCGAAGATAAATCCAAAATGCCCAGCGAGGTGAAGCAGGACCCTGAGTTAGAAGGAAGCCCAAAGGCTCCTCACAGTAATGCACCCTCCCCCCCCCAGGCTTCGGCGGCCTTGTGGGCAATGACCCTGACGGCTGCCTGCCCTCTGCACTTGGCAGGGAAACTCACCTTGGGATTCTTTTGTATGGAAAATCATTCCTTGGTAGATTAAAAAAAAATATTATTCGGCTTAGCAATGATTACAACATATATTTATACGAATCCCTAGTAAAATCTATGGGCCCAGCCGGGCCGGCGTGGCTCAGTGGTTGAGCGTCAACCTATGAACCAGGAGGTCACGGTTCTGCTCCTGGCCAGAGCACCTGCCCGGGTTGCGGGCTCTGAGCCCCAGGGTGGGGCGTGCAGGAGGCAGCCGATCCATGACTCTCTCTTCATCATTGATGTTTCTATCTCTCTCCCCGTCTCCCTTCCTCTCAATGGAAATATTTTTTTTAAAAAAAATCTATTGGCCCTACGGCGCTATGCCTGGAAGGGCCCTGGGAGAAGGGAAGAGGGAGGAAAGGGAAGGGAAGGCAAAGAAATGAAAGAAAGCAGGTAGCAGGGACATGAGGACATTCCAGCCAGAAGAAGAGAGGCTTGGGAGGCCAAGGGTGGGTGGTAGTTAAAAGATGACGACGTTTGTTGAACTTGAATGTGACCCTGCCACCCCTCAACTCTTCTGAGACTCCGGGTCACTGGGGTGAGAGGAGGCTAGGCCACGTGTGCACCGCCAGCCTCGATGGCTCAACGCCCGGCTGTCTGGGACTCCCGCCTCTGTCTGAGCAGCGCCGTCCACTCCCCGAGCCCCAGTCTTCTCCCCGTGACCTGGGCTGACAACTCTCATCTCAGGGGTCGCTGTCCATGTGAAGCGAAGGGCGCAGGAGGGCGGCCGGGCTCCGGGAAGCTGTGTGTGTGCTGGCTGGGCTCAGTCCTGTCTGTCCCACACCAGACACACAGCAGGTCGGTTGTTGCCTGGGGAGAATCTATCAAATTGATGGGCTCTTGTAACAATCTATCAGGTTGATGGACGGCAGGTGGGGGGCGGCAGGGGGTAGTGAGGGGGTGTAAAACATTCGCCTAAGGGGGGAAAGGGTGTCGTTTGTTCCACGTGTCCTTGGGGCCGTGGCCGCGTTTCAAGCCTGGGGCGTGGGGGGGACACCTTGAGAACAGCCCCTCCGGCTTTTCTGCAGATCACCTTGCACTTCCGGTCCGGCTTTAGCCTGTATCGTTTTCCCAAAATACTAAGTAGGTTAGGCAATTCCTCCAGGGCCCTTGGTGCTCACGTCCCTGCCATGCTGATGCTGCATTTGTTTACCCAGAGGGATCCAGGTGAGGAGAGCCCGGCCCGCCTTCCTCAGCGTCCTCTCCCCACACGGGGATGCATCTGCCAGCAGCGCCTTGAGACAGGGAAGGACCTCAGCCTCCCCCCCCCCCCCCCCCCCGCCCCTCCGGCCCCTGCACAAAGGTCTTGGAGGGGAAAGCCACGCCTGCTCAAGAATGCCAGCTGCACCAGAGAAAGACAGGCTGCTGTTGGCATCTTGTGCCTGGATCAGGGCTCAGAAAGCCCAAGTCCGCGTCTTTATGCGGCTTCTTTAACTCCCAACAGCCGTCAGTCCTTGTTAGTTTCATCTTTCTGCTGAAACCAGGGCAGGGGCAACGGCGGGCGGGCGGGCGGGCGGGCGGGCGGGCGGGCGGTGGGTCCCCTCCTCCGTTATTAGCAGACTCCGCCCCTCTGGTCTCCCCTTCTTAGCAGCCAACCCCAGCAGATGGCTTGGTTTCCCGAGGCCACCAGAGGGACAACAAAGCTTTTCCGTGCCCATTGGAAACGTTATTTACAGTGACCGCGCCTACTTCCTCCCCAGTCCCCCGCTGGCGACCGCTAAGATCCCCTCTCAGGAACCGCTCGTGTCGTGTCCGAAAGGGAAAAGGCCCATGGGCCCCAAGCCTCGTCTCAGCCCTAACTCACCTGCCGGCTTAGGGGGCTCTCCAGCCCTGGCCGGGAGAGGGCCGGGAGGAAGCGACGCTGCGCCTTCCACACCAGCCATTCAGACAGAACTCTTTACTGCCATCGATTGCCCGTAATCAATAACTTCTTCTCAATAAGCAAGTCTCACAGTCCACCCGCCCTCCACGAGCCTCCTGTGCCCCGCACTGCCCGCCCGGAGTTCCTCCTTTAACGTGGGATTTCCTCCGCCCTCTGCCAGCGACCCCCGTGACTGGAAGTCTGAAAGAGAGCTGTGTTTGCCACGAATAAAAGCAGGGCCGGCCCGCCAGGCCCGCCGCCTCGCCAGAGATTTGCAAGTGCGCACGCTTTCCCTCGCACAGCAAGGCCATGGGGGCCCCATTCCAGCTCCCCCACATCATGCCCCTTTAGTAATAACTCAGCCCCCAAGGGACCCTCCACAGAAGACTGGCTCAGGCCTGGTGTCAGTTAGACAGCCCCCCCCACCCCCACCTCAGGGACCAAGGGCAAAGGAGGGCTGGATGGTGTAGTAAACCTGGTGGTTCTTAGGATTCCTGAAATCTGGCACAGGGACCCCCGTGGAGTCTCCTTATGGATCATCTCACCGCCTGCCAACGCGGGGCCGCCGGCCCTGGTGGCGCGGGGAAGGGCTCCAGCGGAACCGGGCACAACGCTGAGTATCGTTAAGTCACAGTGAGCACGACTCCCTTCCAAGTCTCTTTCAACCTTCACAGGCGCCAAGGGGGCTTCTGACTCCGGTGCTCCCGTGCCTCCCGCACACCTGCTGGCCGCCCTCCTCGCCGAAGAGCGGGCCCGGGCCCAGCCGCCGTGGGAGCGGAACCTCCAGCAGCTGGCAGCGGCGTTTGGCTTTGGTGATGTTTGTTTTTACAGTGACCTTACGTTTGCAGCAAGTTGTACTGCGTTTCCATTTGCTTTCATGATACCGAGTTTCCCTTTAAAGCACATATAATTAAGGTAAACTTCAGAGGATTCAAATTTACAAATTAAATCAGTAATAGCCTGGGTGGTATACGGATATAACAGTACAGGGCGCAGTGAAGGGGGGTTTACAGCTGAGTACGTGGAATGCAGTGTTTATTCTTGTGTTATTATTTGTTAATTAACTATAAACCTGCCTCTGCCCCACCCGGTACACGGGAAGGAGAAGTGGGCAGTGAGGAAACCTGGGTCTGCTCGAGTTGTCACAGGAGACAAGGCCCTTGAAAACCACCCCCAGAGTGGTGCTGGGAGAAGGTGGGGGGACTATTCAGGGAAACTGAAAATGCCCCCCCTTCACCTCCCGATACAGGTGGGGTGTCGTGCTGGACAAACAATATATACTTCTTGTCCACCCGGCGCCCGCCTTCCATTCTCCTGGCATCAAACTCACTTTCCTTCAGGGAGCAGCAATGATTGGTCCATAAGTGGGTGTGTGCCTCACGCCAGACCAATAGAGCTCTTCCCTGAAAGTTTTCATACTGAATCTGGGGAAAGGGGGGAGTCCTCTTTTTCCCTTGGTAAGAGAATGGGGCTCCCCACAGAGAAGAGTTGAGATGAGAGAGAGAGACAGAAAGAAAAATCCCTGATCCCATCCAAGTCCCTGGACCTGGGGCACCCCTCCACCTGCCTCTCTGTGGTCTACTCCCCGAAACCAGTCTGCCAGCTGATGGTCCTTGACCGAGAGGAGACTCAAGGGCCTCAGAGGCCGTGGCTGCAGGGATGGGACCTGGTGGCTGTTACCTTTTGGACCTGGGCCTTTTGTTTTGCATAGAATTTAAATATGCAGATCAGGAGGGCGGGAAGGAAGGGCGCTGAGGCAGGGGGAACAGCACAAACAAAGGCAGAGCAGTGGCTCATGTTGCAGAAGTGACAGGCGGATGAGTTTGGAATGAGGGGTCAATGGGTGGGGAAGGAGGAGCTCCCCAAGGGCAGAGGGGTGCCTTTTCTGAGCTCCCCCATGGCATTCATCTCATGATAGTCCTCAGTAACAACTCATTGACGGCTCGTCCCTCAGCAGTAACTTCTCGTAACTCCTACCAAGACTGGACTTTTACCCAGTTCTCTCATCACCTCTTCTGTGTGCACACAGGAAGTGGGACTGAGCCTCCCAGGCTATGCCTGTCAGATGCCAACACGTGGGCCGACGTGATCGGCTGCCCATTAACTAACAATAATAATAGCCGACCTCTGATAGTCCCTCCTGAGGTGCCGGGCCCTGTGCCTTACACCTGCGTGCCCAGCTCATGGCATCCGACACCCACCCAGGAGGTGGGGATCATTCCCGTTACAGATGAGGGAACCGAGACACAGAGAATTTCAATGCGTCGATTAGTCACGTATTAATTAATAATTCATTCCAAACCATCTGCTTGGTGATCCCTTGCAGGAGCTTAAATGAAACGTGGCTATACCGTGTCACTTCCTGTGGGACACAGATGATAGTCAGAGGAAGTCATCACAGCTTACCATGTGCTGAGGGGCAGGCGTGGTCGGTGTGTCCTATGCATGACCTGGGGAGTCCTTTTGGGGCTGCGGATGGGAAACACAATGGAAGCAAGTTCAGTGACTGGCCTGAGGTCACTAGTAAGTGGCAGGATGGGGACCCAACCCCGAGGCCGTGTGACTGCAAGTCCCGCCTCCCAGCCTGACCAGTGTGAGCCTCCTTGAGCATGTGGCACAGGGCGTGGCCTGCTGCTGAGTTTTAGCCCCAAGTCCGGTGGCCCTTGCACCAGCCAGGCGCCCTGCCACGGCCGAGGCTTTCTGGGACCCCCACCCCTTCCCCGGCTTCTCCTTCCAGCTCTCCTCAGCCCCCAGCTCTGCAGCCCCCTCTCCCCTCTGACCGTGGGGCACGAGCTTGTGTGGAACAGGCTTTGTGGAGAGGCTTTTAAACCTTCCTGGTTGCAGCCCGTATTGATCCGCCTTGTTCCTTAATGGGATTCTTCTGCTTCCGCCACCTCCCCTCCGCCCACCTCCCCTCGGCCAGCCCATTACCCTGGGCCTTTGCTGCTTCAGACCTTCTCAGTCCCGACTCTGATCGATGCTCCTCAAGGGGAGCGGGGAGATGGGGGAACCGGGGAGACAAACGAACCGACTGTGGCCCAGGCCTGGCCTCTGAGAGGCTGGGCCCCGAGCCTCTCCGTCACAGGGATGGCTGTTTCTAGGCCCCTGTTCCTGTCCCTGAGGCTGCTGGCTGTTGGGTGGCTGCCCATTAGGGTCAGCCCTCTCCTGCGCCCGCTGAGTCCCAGCCCCCCTCCTCCCCTTCAGGTCCTGGCAAATGGGGACCCCATAGGTGAGTGGCTTCGACACAGCACCAGAGCCTTCTTTCCTTTGTTGTCACCAAAGAAGTGCCCCCAAGTGTCATCTGTGAGTGTTCGCCGCCTCCTTTCTGGGCTCCTCGCCTGTGGGCAATGATGGCAGTTTGGGGGCCGTCTGTTGCTATGGAATTCAAACTCACGGCAACTCGGTACCGTTTCCTTGGCCACCTGCCTTTGATTCCCCGACTTCCTTTACAATCAAGTCAATAACAAACGTGCCCTCGCCTTCCTCCCATTGGCGATGGTGTTTCAGATCAATGTGAGGCCGGAGCCGGCCCTCCAATGGGCTGCACACAGGCGCAGCACCAAACAGGACTCGCGTGACATGGGCCCGGGAAGCGAGCCGCGTCTCCACACACAGCGATCTCTGATTTATACGACTGCACCATCGGCTCTGCTCGAGCCCATTACCTTCCCTCTGACCGCAGGGGCTGCGTTTCCAGGCCTGGCGCTCAGTTTGTACCCGTTTGTCACAAGCAGCCTCCGGTCTTTGCCAGGACACTAGCCCCGGAGAGCAGTGACTGTGTGCAGAGCACCTTCTGTAACTGCCCAGAGAGGGCATCTTCGCAGAAGAGCTGGCCCCAGGCAGGTACCTACCCCATGGCACACAGAGGAAGCGGCCAGGCGTGTTCCTGGCCGGTCTGGGTGAGAACATGCTTTGCTGGGGACGTGTCATACTCCGATGGCCCATCAATATGCTGGTAGCAAGTTACGATGCCAATTGCCCTCGCTGTCCATTCTCCCACAGCCCCGTCTCCGGCCATCAATAGAGTGGCAACGAGGGTCATCTCCAACTTGGTGTTGGCCTCAGGGCTGCTTCCCAGGCTGCGGGCACATCTCCCCGGGCGGGAGGGAACACAGCTGCCTGCTCCCACACAGGTCACGGCCACAGGCCATGAACACACAGCACGCACCCCGGAGCCCGGAGCCCTGTCACTGCTCTTGTCCGCGTCCTCTGGATGGTGTTGCAATGGGAATAAAAGAGATGACCATCCGGGCTTTCGGAGCAGAGGGCCAGGCAGGGCCAGGAAGGAGTCAGGGCTTTTCAAATAGCTGATCATTTAGGAAGCGACAGAGCACAATGGTTAAGAGCATTGGAGCTAGACAAGCCCAAATCCAGGCCCAGGTCTGCCACTTCTCAGCTGTGTGATTTTGGGCAAGTGACTGAACCTCTCTGAGCTGTTGGGGTGTTTTTTTAATCAGTAAATTGGGGTTCATCATAGTGCCTGGTTGACAAGGCTGCTGGGAGGTTAGAGGGAATAATACAGGCAGAGTCTGGCCTGAATGTCTGGGCCAAAGAAAGCTCTCGATCCCTTATAGCTGGTGTTATTATCACGGTGCACGCGTCTGCCCCTCGTTCTGTGCCAGGCACGGTTCAGCACTTCTCTGTAATTCACTCCCTGGGTCCTCTATAACAGTGGTTCTCAACCTTGGCTGCACATTAGAATCACCTGGGAATCTTTTTACAATCCTGATTTCTGGGCCTCATCCTCCAGAAATTCTGTCTCTTTGTTATGGGGTGGGCCACAACATTAGTAACAAAGAAACCAAATTTCCGGAGGATGAGGCCCAGAAATCAGGATTTTTAAAAGATTCCCAGGTGATTCTAATGTGCAGCCAAGGTTGAGAACCACTGCTCTATAATGAGATCGCTAGCCAGCCATCACCACAGTTCCCAGGAAACTCCTCGCACCTGTGAGCCTGATGGCAGCCATGCTGGGTGAGGCTTCTCTTGGCGGGCAGGCGGGCTTTCTGCAGGTGAGGACTCACGGCTGGGCCCACACACAGCCTGCGTCTTCTTGCCTGGCTTCTCAAACACTCTTTTCTCACCTTTTTTATTTTTTTGAGGTGACGTTCACGTAACGTAAATTAACCATCCTAAAGTGAGCGAGTCAGTGGCATTTAGCACATTCACAGTGTTGTGCAACCACCACTTCTATCCAGTTCCAAAACATTTGCACCGCCAGGCAAAGCCCGTGAGCAGTAGCAGCCATTCCCGACCTCCCCCGCCCGCCGCCACCCCCATCTGCTCGGTCTCTATGGATTCGTCTCTTCTGGACATTTCATAAGTGGAATCACGCAACACGTGACCATGTCTGGCTTCTTGCACTTAGCACCGTGCTTTTGCAGTGCATCCATGTGGTAGCATGGAACAAACTTCACTCCTCTTCATGGCCGGTAACGTTCCCTCACACAGAGCTGACATGTTTTATGGGTCTACATGCGCTGGTGGACACGGTTTGCTTCCACTCCGGCGGCTGTGAATCGCTCCTGTGACCGTGGCTGTGCAGCTCACACTCTTGCTCCACACGCACTGTGCTGTTCTCAAACCTGCCGCTTCGCAATCCCTACCTGTGTACCCCTGGCGCCCCCTCTTCCCCCTGGCGACCCCGCCCCCCACTTCAGGGCTCAGCTTCCTGCCACTTCCTCCAGGGAGCTTTCCTGCTGTGCTCCTTCCGGAGAGGCTCCCATTGCACCCGCCATCGCTGGTGGGCCCCCTGCAGGGGGTTGCAATGGCTCATGCGTCTGTCTTCGCTGACAAGGGGGGGCTGTGATTGCTCCGACCACGGCTGCCTCCTCGGGGCCTCCCGACGGCCTGGGTGCAGGGTTGCGATTTCTAAAATGTCGTCGAGCGAACGCGTGACCGTCGTCTCTGCAATGACCAGGTCTGGGTGGCAGCCTCCGGGGAATTCTCACAGATTCCCGCGCACTGGGCTCCTTTTGGGGAGGAAGCAGACGCCCAGCGTTCATATTCTGTGGCGAAAGGCCCCTGGGAGATTTGTTGATTAAAATACAGTATAGAAACGGGAGCAAAGCTGCCATTAGAAAGGATTCATTACAGCCCTGCTCATTATTCTATTTGGAACAATGCTGTTCATATTAATGACCCTTAAAAATGCTTCCCATACAGGCTCTGGCGCTTTCTGCTCCCCCTACCACGCCTCATCCCTCCCCATGCTCCCCCACCCTTCCCCCACCCCTCCCCACCCCTCCCTTACCCCTTCCCCACCTCTGCAGTGTTTGCATCTTTCCCCCACGTTGTCCCTCTGCAGGCCCCAGGCCGGAGCTTCGCCACTCATGGCTGGGGTCTGTCACCACTGTTTCCCCACCCCGGCCACCAACTCACTGGGCAGCTCAGAACGTGCCACCCCCTCCTCACCCCGCCCACTGGGCCTGGAGGCTGGGTAGTGAAGCCATGCGGGTTCAGGGAAGAGGGACAATGCCTGACCCTGGGGGGGAGCAAAGCTTCCCTAATGAGATGGCAGCAGAGAGATGACAGGAAGGAAAGGCCCTTCAACAGTGAGATGAAAGGCCATCACCCAGGGAGGCGGGTGAGCCGCCTGGGGCAGCCTCCTCCACACGCTCAGCTGGGACCCCCCCCCCCCCCCAGCACAGAAAGCTCCAATTAAAAGCATTAACTGGCGCCAGGGCACGGGAGGGACACGGCCTGGTCCCTGGTCACAGTGGGGGGCAGCTCTGTTCTTTGAGGAAGGTTTGCAGGGAGAGCCTGCAAGCAGCTGGGGGAAGTGGCGGGAACCCGGTCTTGCTCAGGGACTTGCCTGATCTGTGGGAGCAAGACATCACTGCCTTCACTTTGTGCCTGTTTTGGGGCCCTTACCTGCCACTTAGGGCGGCGTCCTACCCCCAAGACCAAAGGCAATGGCATGGCCCGGACCCGACAGATGTGTCCGGGGGTGGGGACCCTGCCCGCCTTGCCCACCGGTGCCCAGCACGGAGCCCGCTCATTGCCGCTGCCCTGTAAAAACGCGTGGAATGGTACTGATACGTCATTGGCTGACGTCTCCCTAATTCATTATAAGCAACCCTCAGTGCCTTTGCAAATGAGCGGAGACCACTTAACCGTCTCTATTTGTCCAGGGAGCGTGTCTCTTGAGCTGACGTTTTATAATAAATGTATATACGCCGGGAATCTAGCAGGCATTTTCTGTGTTAATTACTTTTTTTCCTTTAACGATAATTGACATCCATTGGACGCTGGGCCCCACCCGGGACTGCTCTGAGGGCTTCCACGTGTGAGTTCACTGAGCCTCACACACGCTGGGAGGCAGGCACGGCGGCCTCACTCCACAGCCAGCTGAGCACAACTCAATCGGTATGTCCCAAAGGGAAACCACACCCCTCCCTCACCTGCACACACGCACACGCACATGCACACGCACATGCATACACACGCCGCTTTGTGGCCACATTGAGTAGTTAGCTGATATAAAAAGGGTTACAAAGCATCAAATGTTGAAAGAATCCCTCACCTTCCCCAATAGGTACAGTCCTTGCCTGTGACTGTGAGCAGAAAACCGAGGTTTAGAGAGGTTAAGTGGCTTCTTGAGGTCACACAGCGAGGAGCTGGCAGACCACAGGACACCAAATACAAAACACCACGTGCAGGCGTGCACGGACAGTGCGATTGAAACTTCATGGCCCATGCGCAGAAGTTGGTGTTTTGTGGAAGAGCCACACTCAAGGGGCCAAAGAGCCACATGTGGCTCCTGAGCCGCAGTTTGCCGACCACTGGGATAGAATGTTTATTCCTAAATGCAAATTTATTTAAAATCTAGGCTAATGGATGGCCTTCTGATTGGCTGTGATGTGAGCCGCTCCCAGGCTTTCCAGGGAAGCAAGCTGGTGTTCTCCCCGCCGCCTCGCTCAGGGCAGCCAGGAGCAGCTGCCCGTGGTGGTGCCCGCCCTCAGCGCCGCGCTCCTCACCTTGTCAGATCGCTGCAATCCCTCCTGATGCTCAGGCAGGTCCTCCCCGGCCGGCCTCCTCGTTCTGCCTTCAGTCCTCTTTAATTAAACAGCAGCTCTCCCTGGAAAGCAATTGAATTATCCAATTATGTGCTCCTAACCTGATTGCTATCATTATCGCCAGGAACTCGGTGACTCAGGTGTTGATGGGGCTCAAATAGGAACCAGCATGAATGAGCAGCAGTGATGGATGTGAGCTGAACACCCACTGCCCTCCCCACTCACTCCACCTGCTTCCCAGTCCAGAACCCCCATCCACCTGCTTCTCAGTCCAGAACCCCCACATCTGCAGAGGATGGGCGGGTAGCACCGGCCTCCCGGAGCCCCGTCACTCAGGCTGGGCTCCTTGGATTCTCTGTGGCACCTTCGTCCTGCAGCTCCTATAGGCACACGACCAGGACTGGGCCTGGGCGAGGAAGCCTGCTGCCACCTGGCCAGTCTCCCGGGACGGCCCTCAGCCTGAGGCCTGGGTGTGGGCGCGTCTGATTCCCCACCGCCTCCGCCAGGGCTCGGCCCCGATCTCCACTCGGAGGGTGGTTCAGGGCAAAGTCTGCGCCCCTCACCCCGTTTCCCTGGTTGTTACCCTCCCATAGGACCACGGCACCCACAGCAAAACGAAGAAATTAACATGAACTCACGGTTACCTGGAATCAGACTCTGGATTCCACATGTTCTTCTACGAATGCCCCTTTTCTGTTCTAGGGTCCCACTTGGCACTTGGCTATGGCCATGTTCAGTCCTTCGCGAGGCCCACCCAGATCAGGTGACCCTACGCACGTGCCACTTTAACTCCCTCAATAACGCTGCGATGCGAAGAGGGTGCGTGACTCGGCCAAGATCACTGCGTAAATGAGGAGGCGGGACTCCAGCCATCAATCAGGCTCCCCAGCGCCCCCTCCCTGCTCAGCAAGGAGTGTCTCACGCACACATTCTCTCTCTCACACACACATCACACTTACACACACTCAGACACACAGCTCTATGGCAATATTTAGCAACTGACTAGTCTAAAAATTTGCACAAAGCACACAACGTTAAAAAAAAAAAAACTCTCACTTTTCCTACCAGGTGTGTTCCTGAAAAGTTGGCTGTGGAAGAACTCACCAGAAAGTTGGCATGGATCAACTGATTGCTATGTGCTGAGGCGCTTTGCATATATTTCTTCACTGGCTCATGCACAGCCCTTGGTGGGAATGTGGTGTTGTACCCATTTCACAGATGAGGAAATCAAGTCACAGGGGGGAGAAGTGACTCATTCCAGGTCAAATAGCCAGGTAGTCGCAGAGCTGGGATTCAAGCTCAGCTCTTTCTGCCTCCACTCCCCTGGTCCTTACCCACCAGGCTCTCCTCACTTCCGGCTCCTGTGGTCCCTGGTCCGGTGGCGGTCAAGGACGCTGGTGGGCGGCCCAAGAGGCTCTGGGGTCTGGCGGTGCCAGGCTGCTCCCTATTCTGTCTCAGGGGCCCCTTTGCCTCCAGAAGCCGGTGCCACTGTGTCGCTCACATGGAATATGCTAATCCTCGGGCTCCACTGTACTAGGGCCCAGCTGGTAGGAGCTTTTATTTCCGCGAAGTGAGAATGCTGTTGCCATGGAATGCAGCCTGGTACCCAGGGAGCAGGATTGCGGCGGGAGAAGCCACTCCAGGCTGTTCCTGCCTTTCTCCAAATTTCACTGTCCTCTGTGCCTCACCGCGGATTTTCATGCTCCTGTGCACGGAACACTGGCAGACCCCCCCGGGGCGGGAGGGGAGTATATTGTCATTTTCCGTCCTTTGCCCACCCTGCATAAAAACAGCGCCTGAGTAGAGAGCGGGGCAGGATTGGTCTAAGTCGCCAAACACCGGCGCCTCTTTTTCAATAGGGTGGCGCCCCCCAGACTGCTCCTCCCCACCCTCAGCTGCTGTTAAACCTGTTTTAAAGTCTTTTCCATGAGAGCGAGGTTGGGGGCCCGGGTCGGATTGGCTTGGCATGCACACAGGGGGCTGCCCTTCTCCAAGCATGTGTGCGGTGACCTTGAGCCCCAGCTCAGGGTCAGCGGTCCTGGGTCCGTTTCTCACTCGCTGGGTGACCTCGGGCCAGTCACTCAACTCCTCTGAGCCCCAGTTTTCTTCTTTGTGAACAAGGGGGAACAAACAGTGACGGCTCGGAGCAGCGGGGGCCAGGGTGATGGTTACAAAGCACAGGGCCTGCGGGAGCCAGCTGCTGGTGATGGTTGTAACAGCATCGCCCTTTCTTTCTCTTACCACCTCCTCCCCTCCCGCCCTCCCTCCCTCCCTCTCTCCCTCCTTCTCTCCTCTTCTCCTTCCCTCCCTCTTTAACAAAGGGGGTGGCTGTGAGGTTGGAGGGAATAAAAGACTACAATGTGTGCCCAGTGGCTCAGTGGTTGAGTGTTGACCTATGAACCAGGAGGTCAAGGTTCAATTCCCGGTCAGGGCACATGCCCGGGTTTTGAGCTCCATCCCCAGTGGGGGCGGGGGGGTGCAAGAGGCAGCCAATCAGCGATTCTCTCTCACCATTGAGGTTTCTCTCTCTCCCTCTCCCTTCCTCTCTCAAATCAATAAAAATATATTTTAAAAAAGACTCCAATGCGTCCTAAGTGGTCCCTGGCTTCAAGTTCTTCACAGCCCGGGACAGGACCTGAGCCGCACGCCCAGACAGCTGCAGTGCAAGTCACGCGGTGATCACAAGCACACAAAGCCAGTGTTTGCGGGGCACTTCCGACGTGTGACACGCGATTTGCAGTGCAGAGGCTCTGTGCACCTGCTCCCTCTCTTCTAATCCTCAGGACAATCTTGTGGGGAGGGGCCAGTCTTATTCCCATTTTGCAGATGAGGAGACTGAGGCTCAGGGAGATAAGTTAATGTGTCCAAAGTCATACACGGCCAGAGGGTGGGGCTGGGATTCGGGGCCCATTGGTTGTCTGTAGAACCATGGGCTTCGCCACCACACTGGGCATCTCCCCACAGAGCAGTGGGGGGCCTCGGGGTTCTTCCAGGCTGGAAGGCCAGGGACAGCTTCTCAAAGGAGAGGGCATCGGTGGCAGCCTCTGGAGCCATGCAGGAGGCCCTGAGACGGGGAGGCAGGGGCCTGGGCTGGAGGCTCACGCACCCACTATTTTGTTGCCAGTGGCCGGCAGGGACATGAGGCACGTATGGGGGACAGCCTGGCTCCCACTGACGAAAGCAGGTGGGGTGAGGGCGTCCTGACGGGGATGGTGAGGTGGACTGGGCTAGCGTTTCAGGGTTACTTGGCACCCGTTTTCTAGGCGATGGGCAGCCGAGTGTGGCCGGCTGAGGAGTCAGAGGGGGGGCGGCGGGGTCTGGGGATAACGCATCAGAGACAGGTGTGGTGGATGAACTGTCTCTGGAGGTCTTTCCTGGGCCATCCCCTCCTTACAGAGCCGCCCCCGAGCTCTCACAGAGCTCACCGAGGTCAAGTGGAGGGGGCAGGTCCTGGTCCTTTTGGGGCGCCAGGGTCAGATGTCCACTGATTTGGTGCTGCTCGGTGGTGTCACTCCTCCTGCCGTCCACCAGCTGGCCCTCCACTCTCCCATCGCGGCTTTCCCTCCTAGTCCTTCTCCTCCTCCTCCTTTCCCTCCTCTCCTGCCTCCTCTCCTCCTTGTCCTCCCCCTCCTCCCACCCCTCCTCCCCCTCCTGGAAGTGTGACAGAGGGAACCAAGCCAGGCGCCGGACATCCGAGGTGGGCCGTGTTGGAGGTTCTCGGTGGCCTGGACCTCCCGTGGGAATGCCAGACCAGGCGGCAGAGCTCAGACAGGCGGCTTTGACTAGTGATGCCAAGGAGCGCGCTCAGCCCTGTCTCTCCGTTCTTATCAGATCAGTGAGAAGATTTCAGAGTTGTGTGTACCTCGGCAAAGCTGACAGCTACTCAGGGGGAGAGAGAGAGAGATAGAGAGAGAGAGAGAGAGAGAGGGTGAGAGAGAGAGAGAGAACGCATGCGCACCATCAAGAACTACAACAGCGGTTCTCAACCTGTGGGTGGTGACCCCTTTGGGGGTTGAACGACCCCTTCACTGGGGTCTCCTAAGACCATCGGAAAACACATATATAACTACATATTGTTTACAGTAACAAAATTACAGTTATGAAGTAGCAACAAAAATAATTTTATGGTTGGGGGTCACCACAACAAGAGGAACTGTATTAAAGGGTCGCGGCATTAGGAAGGTTGAGGACCACTGAACTAGAAGAATCTGATTTTACTATTCCAATTAGCAGCCGTGCTGATCTTATTAATCCGCTAATTCCTCAGCCTTACCTGTGTACACAGGAGTCACTTAAAATCAACAGCACCACACCCTCTTCTTACCCATCTCTGGTCCATTCACTCACTTAGCAAATGTTTATTGAGCACCTACGATGGGCCAGGCACTGGGAAGCCTGTATTGACCCAGACAGGCAGAGCTGTCCCACAGGGAGCAGATAGTCGATGGGGATGTGGGGAGGGCACGAGTGATCAGGAAATCATGATAGTGTGGGAGGGCTCCATGGGGTGGGGGGGAGCATAGGATCCGGTGGGAGCTGCAGGGCCTTGGGGTCCCCCATCACAGGCCCCCTGTGACATCTGCCTCCCAAGTTCACGGGGTGGACTATCCGTTCTGGCCCTGCCACCCCCGGTGGTGAATGGGACGATCCAGCGGGGACCTGGGTGAACGCCCAACACGCTTTGCCCCCTCCTAGGGGTCAGCCCTTCGCTCGAGCAGTCTGCACAGCTGCTGTCCTTGTCTCCTTTTTGTGGAAAGTGAGGGGCCGAGAGAGGTGGCAGAGCGGGGATTTGACCTGTTCTCTCCCAAGGTCTTATCCCCTCCACCTCTTTCTTCCAAAGCCAGACCTCCTTCCATCAGCACTGCTGCCTCCCCACCGCCTGGGTAGGGAGAGGCTGGGGAAGGGAGTGGGCGGGCGGTGAAGGGGGAGGAGGGACAGGGCGCTCAGGCGTCCGGCAGATCTCACACCTGAGATGCTGAAACTCAAGAGCCCCTGACTCATGTCCTAACCGGTTTGGCTCAGTGGATAGAGCGTTGGCCTGCGGACTGAAAGGTCCCAGGTTCGATTCCGGCCAAGGGCATGTGCCTTGGCTGTGGGCACATCCCCAGTAGGAGATGTGCAGGGTCGGTGTTTCTAACTCTTCCTCTCTGTAAAAAAATCATTAAAATATATATATATATTTTAAAAAGAGCCCCTGACTCAGCAGGATGTTAGCAGCCCTGGCTGGTCCTAGGAGGGCGGCCTCGGAGAGCAGCAGGGCAGGGTGCACCCCTGCCCGGAGGCAGCACCCCCAGCTGTGCTCACCTTGCCAGTCCCCCCACGCCCGGCAGGGCGCCTCCTGGAGCAGATGCTGGCCTGCCTCTCCAGCCGAGCACGGAGCCGGCATACAGCAGGCACTCAATAAGTAGCTGTGGAGGGAACCAATGAACAGATGGGCAGGTTCATAGCGGACCCTCAAATTTCCCAGAAACCTCGCTCCTTCGTCAGCTGGGTAATGGCTCACAGTATGTGCTCAGTGCGCGCAGGGTGCCTGGTGCGTGTCTAACTGTCTAACGTGGCCTCCAACCAGAAGTATTTCCCGGGCACCTATTTGCATTTGATAGGATTCTGGGCTCCCTGTGGGGTGGACAAAGCCTCAGCCCTGGCCCAGGCAGACATGACAAATCCATCGCCAAACAGCCATGACTAATCGATGGCACAGTGTCCCGGTCCCAGGGATGCCGCTCAGCACAGCCCAGCCCTCCCTGCAGTGGGGAGCCCACATTGCCCATTGGAACTGGCCCTGCCCAGAGGGGACTCGGGGCTGGAAGAGAGGGGTGCTCCTGGCTTCACGTTGGCCTCGGAGAATGAGTTACGCCGGGTGGGGGGATGGAGGTACACTCCCCAACCTGACTCCCTTTGGCTTCTGCTGTCAGTCCGGTTTGGCTGTCTCCTGAGTTCAAAGCCGAGGGTGGCCTTGCCCCGTTCAGGGAGGCCGAGCTCGTCCTGTGGCTCCTCAGGACCCAGGGAGTTGGAGGAGCATTCTGGGAGGGGGCGGCATGGGCTCCTAGAGGTCATGGTGGCAGCCAGCCACCATGGAGTCCACGGAGCAGGGGACAGAGGCGGCTGCGAGCCGTCTCCATCCATTCGGCCAAGGGCATTAGGCGGGAAATCACACAGGTTTCCAAGATCCAGAGTCAAACCTTACGATGGATGGTAGCTGCGAAGTCCTGGGGACTTGGGGTAGAAAGCGATGGAGAGGGAGGAGAGGGACCAGCCCACACCCAGGGCTGCCCGAAAGCGCGGAGGGACGGACTTAGGAGCAGCGCCTGGTTCCCTTAGGTTGGACCGGGACCCAGAACAGGGCCCGGGGCCGCGGGCAGCTGGTTCTCAGGGCCCAGTGTGTTTTTAAAAAATATAGTTTATTGATTTCAGAGAGGAAGGGCGAGGGAGAGAGAGAGAGAAACATCAGTGATGAGAGAGAATCATGGATCAGCTGCCTCCTGCACGCCCCCTAAGGGGGATCGAGCCCACAGCCCAGGCCTGTGCCCTGACTGGGAATGGAACCATGACATCCTGGTTCATGGGTTGACACTCAACCCCTGAGGCTCGCCAGCCGGGCAGAACCCGGGGTTTTGCTGGTGAGTAGTTTGCATGCCCCGCGGCAGCCTCGCCGTGGACAGCTTAGTGAGGAAATCGTTGCCTGCAACGCGGCACCATGAGCTTGTGACCAGGAAGGCGGCACGGGCCTGGCTGTGCTTCCTCCCTCCTCTTGCCGTGGGTCTTTCAGACTCTCCAGGGCCTTTTGATTCGGGGACCCTTGCTGTCAGCTTGCCCACGTGAGGACATGCGTGTGCCCTGGACTTGGCCTGTTTGCATGTGGGCGCCTTTGGCGTGGGGCCCTTTCCAGGTGACGCTAATGCTCAGAGGAGCCCGTTGGGGGCCTGAGTGGGACACGGGCCGGAGGCATTCCAGGATCCTGGGCTCACGGGGGCTGGAGCAGGCCTTGCCACGGCTGCCGAATGGTTTTGTGGTCTGTGCCCAGGGAGATGCAGGCCGCTCACTTGCTCCCTGAGGAAGAAAAGTGTATCCTCTGGGTGAGGAGTCTTGGGTGGGAGGGGCCGCAGGGGGAGGCAGCGCTGCTCCCATTGGTCGCCACCTTTGTTCAACACATTAACTGCCCTCCGACTCCAGGCCCTTTCACAGCCTGTGCACCAGCTCACAGACCTGGAGGCCGCGGGGAAGGTTTCCACCTGCCAGGGTGGGCGTGGCCCCTTGCTCAGCTCCCCAACTTGCTGCCCGGCAGTGAGAGCCTGAGAACAGTCCCCAGTGCTGGAGCAGGTGGGGGGGGGGGGGGAGGCAGGGGGGTGGGAGGAGAGCCGGGGCTGGCACCCCACAGAGCCCAGACTGATGAACCCGATTATTCTCTGACACGAGCATGCCCTCCGCTGGGCCCTCACGAAGGAGCTGAGCAGCGTTGCTGGGAGACGGGGCTCTCCTGGGCTGAGCTCTCCCTGCCGCTGCCCTGGGTGCAGGGACAGGACAGTCCCCTGTGGAAAGAAACCCAGGCGGCGTGGGGGGTGGGGGTGGGGGATGGGGGTGGTGTGGGAAGACTCAGCAGGCAAAGGCAGTGGGCCCCGGGCATGCCCACCCACTGTGCAGAGCCTGTTCTGAGGGCTCGCCCCTGCCCCCTGCTGTGTTGCCCAGAGAAGGCACCAGCCCACTCTGGGTCCCAGGTCCCCTACTCACAAGTGGGCATTGCAATGCCAGCCCCTCCCTTTCTGTCGGGAGGAAGCAGCCTCAGAGTGACCCACTTCATTCACAGACTGGAGTTCAGTGAGCCCAGCCCCGAGGCCTGGGGGCAAATGCCACCCGCCTGACCCCTCGCCGACTCACCCAGGACAGACCCAACCTCGGAGTTGTCGCCTGGACGGTGTGGGGATAACAGCATCTTTCACGGGGTAAATCGGAAACACACAGACCCCCGGGACCTGAGGGGCACAGTGCCGGCGTGAATTACCAGAGCCACCCTGTGTGAAGCACTTCCCGGAAGCCCAGCAGCTCACTAAGCCCCTCGAAAGCCTCGGCATTGGATGCGGTCCTCGCCCCTTTTCCCAGAGGAGGCAGTGGAGGCTGGGCAAGGTGAGTCCTTTGCCAAGGTCATACAACTAGGGAACGGTGAGCCGGGGTCTGCGTCCAGGGCTGCTTGGCTCTGAAGCCCCGAATCCCAACCATTACTATAGTAAGTGCTCATCGAAGGAACCCTCCACATTGACCGGTCATCCCATTTTAAAGCTGAGAAAACTGAGGCTCAAAGAAGAGAATGGCCCTAGTCACAGTGCTGCTGCTGCTGCTGCCGGAAGCAGGCTGCTCACAGTTACTGAGCACTTACTTCTAGGTGCTTTCTGTGCAACATCACATGCAAATTTCACAATTACCCTCGAAAGGGAGAGACTTTTATTCGTCTCGATTTCCATCTGGGTAAACCGAGGCAGAAAGGGGCAGTAGCTTTCTCAAGGTCACAGAGCTAATTACCAGGAGAGGCAGGACTCACACCCAAATGTCAAGCCCTGGTCCAGTGTCACTTGCGACACAGCCTCCCTGCAGAGCCCACGCCATCCTTGCCCAGCAGCCCGGGCCCAGGCACCTTCCCTGCCAAGGGAATGGGGTCTGCGGGCTCCCAGGGCATGGCCACCCGGGCAAGGCAGTGCCAGCAGGAGCCCTGGCTGGGAAGGCGCTGCCGGAGCGTCGCTGCCCAGGGAGATGGCACCGAGCCGGGGCTGGCAAGCCCGGTTTGCCCAATGCCATTAGCCCCCTGCCTCTGGAAGGGAAGTTTATCCAACAAAATGCAGGCGAGCAAAGAACGCATTCTGCTTATGTCTCTTGTCGTAGGCGGTGCACATCTTGGGAGATGTGTGGATGAAAGGCGCCATAGCAAACGCAATCAATTATGGATCACCATCACTGAATTAATCACAGTGTGATTAATAAGGTAATAATAATTAATGGGAGTATGGGCTGGAGATTAGAGCGGAGAACTGACAGAGAGGAGCCGGGTGCCTCTTGCGGCCTCTGCCACTGCCTGGAGCTGTCACCTTGGGGACGGAAGGCCTGGGCTTGGGGCTTGGTCCCTCTCCCTGCCCCTGCCTCGGCGTGGAAGGAAAGAGCCCAGGCTGGCCTGCAAACTCCTAGAGGGTCCTGGGCTGGCTCCCAGGATCTTCGCACCTACTGACAGCCGCATCTCAAGTGCTCAAGGTCAAGGGGACGAATCAAACTCTTGGTCTGGCTTCACAGAGAGGGAGTGAGCCAGCAAAGGGTGAGGCCATGTGGGCGTGGCTTCTGAGTTTCTACTTGCCTTTCATCAGTGGTGTGAGCTCATTTTAGCTGCCTGTCCTTTTGTCTGTCTGCACCAGGCTTTGCGGAAATCTCCAGAGGGCTTGGACCTCACCTGTTACCTCTCATTGCAAAACGAGTAGGTCACTTTTGTGTGTGACTTTATAATTTCCTGTTACGCATCTACTCCATGTATGCATATTTCCTCACTGCTAAGGAGTCAAGCAACACAGAAAGGACATATAGAATGAAGCCTGCCATTGCCCCAGCTCCCTGTTCACACTTTGGTATCTTTACTATATACATGTATATGTCTCTCTCTCTACATATGTAGAGATATATTCATATATCTCCTTATATGCCCATATATATATATATATATCTCCTTTAAAAAAACCAGATGGAGTAGAACTAAATGCATTGTTCTGGAGATGCTTTTTTGACAGCAGATTCCACATACACAATTCAAATGACAACTGTGCCGTGGAGCCAAAATCCCACCAGTGAAGAGGGTGATTAGGCTGCGGTGAGAGGGAGCCAGTGATCATTGGGGGAGACTCATTACCACTTCCCTGCCCCCGGTGCCTGGCTTCTTTCCATTGCCGGGAAAGGTCATTTGTCAGAAGGTGCCGTAATGAAGTTTAAGGACGAGCGTCCCTTGCCCACCTGGTTCCCACGTGGCTGGAACCCTATCGCTTCCCATCCTGGGAAACGGCGCTTCATTGTTCACTTGGAAACTCGGCTCTTGGAGGCTGCTACGGCCTGGCCTGTGGCCAACCCAGGATCAGCGCACAGGGACCTCCTTCCGGAGCCAAGCCCCTCATGATGCAGATGGAGAAACTGAGGCCAGGAGCGGAGAGTGGTGACCCCAGGCCACAGAGCTCGTTAAGGGCGGAACCGGGAGAAATCCATCACCCTGACTCCCAGGGCAGTGCTCTTTCCACTCCCCCATAATCCCCAGGGCCTGGAAACGGGAAGATGGAAGACGGGCCTATTGGCCTTGGCTCGGAGAGACAGGGGGTCCTGGGGGGGGGGGGCGGAGAGCTGTTTGAAACCTGGTCTGCAGCAGCACCCAGAAACCCTCTGGCAGTAACCCGACAGACCCTTCCCTCCCCGGTGTTTAAAGATCGCAGTAAGATCCTCCTCTGCTTCTTGTTGGCTGTTGTGACAGCAGCCAGTCTCCGAGAAGATGGAGGAGCAGGGCGGTTCCCAGGAATCGATGACCCTGCCTAGGGGGGCCATCACTCACCCTGCCTGCCAGGGAACCCACACCGTGCAGCAGTGCTGCCTGCAGGCCGAATGCTTAACCATCACAGGGAGCTGTGTTCTCGGAGGAGGAGCTTCCGCCCTCTGGAGGCTCCCAGGCCTGGGCTGGCCAGCATCTGGCCACAGAACAGCTCTGGGGGGTGGGGAGGGGGGCTCTCTGGCGGGCGGGTGGATGGGATCTGAGTCCATGTGCGGGGGGAGCCCCCTTGTTTTGACCCCTCTTTGGGAAAGAAAGACTCACTATTCACATCTCCCAGATGGGGAAACTGAGGCCCACAAGCCATCTGTGTGGTGCCCCCCAAGTTAACCAGCGAGCCAGGCAGTGGCAGAGGGCCACCTGGGGCCCGAGAACCCTGCCTCCCGGGTGAGAGCCTTCCTTAGCTGTGTGACCTTGGGCAAGTAACTGCACATCTCTGAGCCTCATGCAGCCCTTGACACAGGGCTGCTGGGGAGAATCAGTGGCTGATACACCATCTGGTTTGCACGGAGCCGGCATAAAACGAGTATTTCATAGGTGTCAGCTATTACTATTATTATTATTATTAAAGCACACGGCAGTCTAACTCTGCACCCTCGGCCTGCTCTGTGAGGACAGTGGAAGTGGGATCAATCAGCAGCGCAGCCCCCCTCCAAGCTGAGGGGAGCCAAGAGCGGGGAGGGTTAGGGCGGAGGTAGGAGATGGCGGAGGGTGGGTGCCCAGGGGCCACATCTTGCTCCCATGCCTGACACCCTCTGTGACCTTGGGCGAGTCTCTCTCTCTCTCTCTCTCTCTCTGTGTGTCCTCAGGCTCTTTGTTCTTGATGCATCTAAATGAGGGTGCTGCCTGCTGTGTGCTGCAGAGAGAAGCCACCCTGGAGGGGCCAGGAGCCCCTGCAAGGCCAGGGAAGGCCTGAGGCTCTGCCCACCGCCCTGCCAGGCAGCCTGGCAGGGAACCCAGGGGGACTGAGAGCCCAGGGCTTTCCAGGGCTGCCAACTGGTGGCCTCTGCCGTGGCCCCCATGGGAGTCCTCCCACACCCTCTTCCCCTGCTAACCAGGGACGGCGCCCCTCCTGCCCCCCTACTCTGCTCTCCCTCCGGAGCTGAGCCGCTTGGCGGCTCCAAAGCAGGGCCCATCAGGGTGGAGGCGGCATGTGTCAGCTGGTATTCAGGCTCTGGTTGTGTGCTCACAACGCTCCCCCTCCCCATCTCCCCAAATCCACCCACCCACCCCTTTACCCACTGCTCGGGGCCTTCTGGGCGGCAGCACTTGGCGGAGGGAGTCAGAGCAGCAGCCTTGCGCCCTTGGCTGCTGGGGTGGGCGGACTGACTCACTCCGTCCCCTCCCCGGTGCCCATGGGGCAGCCCCCCACGCCCATGGGCGCTGGCACCCCGTCAGGCCCCTGGATTTCGGGAAAGGAAGCTGCCGCCCGGTGCCTGACCCGCGCTGGCTGAGGATGCGCTCTGCGCGCAGGGACCCGCGGGCCCCCGCGCCCGGAGGAGATGTGTAGCCAGCGACCCCCCAGAGCAGGCTCGCTCCCGCGGCCGCCTGCTGGGGCCACCCTGGCCGCGGGCCCGCCGGGACGCCCCTGCCCGCGGCGCCCCTCCCAGGGCCGTGGCGCGTCCCCCGAGTCTCGCAGTATTTCCTCCCTGCACCTTTAAGAAGACCGCTGCTCCGTGGTGGGATGGTGTGTTAAAGCCACACAGAGGAAGTTACGCAGCCCGGATCAGACCGAGAGATAAAAGCCGATGGCGATCGTGAGCGATGGCAGGCGGATTGAGCCTCGGCATTAACTTGGAGCCGAGTGCAGGGGGGCGGTGAGGCGCCCCGCCATCTGGCCCCAGCCGCGCAGGGGGATGCCCCGGCGCCCCGAGGACCAGCCGCGAAGCCCACCCGGGCCGGGGGCAGCCGGGCGCCCGAGCGCGGGTCCTCTCCGAGCCGCCCAGGGGGACCCAAAAGTTTGCACTTGTTAGCGGCGACCTCCCGCTCGGCCGGGGCGGGCGATGCTGGCGGCGCGGGCGGCCCCCTCCCCCGGCCCGCGTCTCCGGGACGGCTGCGGGCGGCCCCCCCGGCGGCCGGAGGGCTCCCCGGCTCCGCTCTGACGGCCACAGCGCGGCGGCCACCGCGGCGGCGGAGCCGGGAGCGGCGCGGGAAGGAGCGCGGCCTGCGGCCCTCCGCCCTCGCCCCCACCCAGCGCCACCCGAGGGGGAGGCGGCGCGCCGGAGGCGGCGGTCCTCGGCCTCCGGGTCTCCGCGCCGGGCAGCCGCGCCGAGCTGAGCCGGGTAAGGCGGGCGGGGAGCCCGGGAGGCGGCGGGGGGAGAGCGGCCGCAGCTTGGCCAGCCCGGCTTCCTCTTAAAGGGCTTCGCTCCCCGGGCCGGGCCGGGCCGGGCCGCCGACAGCAGCCGGGCAGGGGCTCGGATGCAAAAGTTATTTCGCGGCGGCCGAGACCGCGCAGGGCTGGAGCCGGAGAGGGGCGTGCGAGTGCCTTTGTAGCGGCTCCTGAAAGGAGTCGCTCGCCTTCAGGCCGGCTTCCCACCCGGGTCTTTCTCCAGCGCGCGTGTGTGTGTGTGTGTGTGGGGGGGGGGTGCTGCGAGAATGGCTGGGTGTGTTTGCAAAGAGGCAACTAGAAACTAACCCTTCTCTCGAGCCCCCCATTAAATTTCCACAGCCAGCGCCCACCCCACCCCCTTCCCGTGTCTCCGAAGCCGGTACGTGCGAGCTGCAGAGGGGAACTCCTGGCCACCCAGGACTGGAAACTTCTTTCCTGCAGGGGAGGGGCGGGTGCATGGGGAGGGGTTGCGCAGGGACGGGCTGGGGGACCCTGTGCAGGCCAGCCTCGGGCCGGGCGGGACACAGATGGGGGAGCGGGAGCCGCAGGGCGGCGGGAAGAGGACGGGGCGCCCGGCCGACCCGCCGGGAGTAAGTTGCCTGCCCGCGGGGCGGGAGGGGCGGGGAGGCGGCCGGGGAAATGGTGCAGCTCATCGGCGGCGCTTCGCTCGCTCGGCGTCTTCTAAGTGCGGGAGGCGGCATCCAGCCAGGGCGCACCCTCGGGGCCGGGCCGGCCTTCATTAAAAGCGTGATTATTAATTGTTCCCGCGCCTGGCACTCAACTTGGGAGGACAAAAAGCCGCCGCGGGGTCACCCGGCGCGTCCAGGCGCGGTGCACGCTGTTCGCCGCGCCCCGGAGCGCGGACCCACCGGCCCGGCTGCGCGGGCCACGCCGAGCCGCCCGCCCCGCCGCCCCGCCGCGGCCTCTGCTCGCGCCCCGCCCCCCGCACTCAACTTTCCGGGGCTCCGCGGCCCCAGGGAGGGCGTGGGGTGGTCGGAGCCGCCGAAGGCTCTTGTTCCCGGGCTGGGGCGCCGGCGCCTCCGGAACCCGGATGCTCGCGGAGCCGGCGGTGAGCGGGGCACCTACGGGACCGGCCCGGGGGGTGGGGGGAGAGGTCGGGCGGGGGGCGGCGGGGGTGGGGGGGCGGAAGGTAGCCCGGTGGACTCCCCCTTTCTCCCCGGCACCTCCCCCTGGAGGCAGTTTCGCCCTCCTCGGCTGCCCCGCTGGGAAGGGAGAGGGAACCTCGGGTGCCGGGGTCCCCGGAGCAGCCCCCGCACCCCCTCCAGGGACCCCGGGGGCGCCGCGCCTCGGCGGGCGGCAAGTTTCCCACGAGGCCAGGGCGCAGCCGCAGGTCCGGGAGGAGCCAGCTCCCCGCTCGGAGAGGCGCTAATTCAATAAGACAGAGAAAGCGGAGTTGAGAAATCCTGGTAAAATCTAATTTTCGGGTTTTAATACCCTGGCTATCAGCCCCCCTCGGCTCCGAGGACTCTTAAAAGAAAATAAAGCGCATCGATCCCATTTGTTTCGGGGGCTGCAGTTTCTTCATAATATCAGGTGGAGATTTATTTTCCGAGGAGAAGCCGACCCGCCGGGACGCAACCTCTCACTCTGAAACGTCCCCGCGGGCTCTCCCCCGGCGTCCGCCTCCCGTTCCGGGGCCTGTGGCGTCCCTCCGCCCCCTCCCTTCTTTGCTTTTTGGCAAAAACCGGCTGTCATATTCTCTTGCCGAGTTCACAACTCCCGACGGCGGCGCCCAATTGATTGACTAGTTGTAAACATATCCATTACCCCCGCCCCCGGCGGGTTCGGTTGTTGTCCGCCCCATTTTCCAGGGAACGCCTGGCATTTAAGCCAACAGAACTGCCATGCAATGAATAGGTTTGCGAGTAGCCCGAGTAGCCCGGTGCACCGCCTGCCCCGTCCTCCTGGCCGCCCGCCCAGTGCCCACCCAGCGCCCGCCCAGCCCGGAGTCCCGGAGCCCCCTCTGCCTCCGGGAGCCCCTACCTGTTGGGGAACAGTTGGGACTGGAGGCTGGAAGGATTCGTTAGGGACCTGCTGTGTTCTGGGCGGCGCAAAGCTCACTTGGGTAGAAGCATCCAAACCTTTGCAGGCCGCGCTATTTTATTTTTACTACAATTTCTCGGGTTGTAAAAATAGTCGCCAGGCGGGTTCTTTCTGAGAGTTTTCTAGCCAGGAGCGAATTCAAGGCCGGGCAGCCTCTATAACAGGTTTCTTTTACAGCCAGAGGTGAGCCGGGAAAATGTGGTCCCCTCCCCCTCACCATCTCCATCTAGAGCTCTTCAGCCAGCCAAGGGGGCAGGGGCAGCCTCCTTAATTCAGATTTACGACGGGGGCTGCCTGGGCCTGGAGCTCAGGGCGCTGGCTTCTCCCCGGAAGGTGCTGCATCGCCAAGCCCCCTGGGGGCCATGCCCGCCCTCCCAGTTTGTCATGCGGGCAGGAGTGCGTCTGTGTCTGCGTGGAGAATGGGGTTTCGTGCAGTGGCTGGTGGGGGTGTCCAGGGGAGCCTGGCTGGTTGGCACCATGCTGCAGCCCTTGGGGGACTTAGATGCAATGATTGCCCACGTGAGAACCAGCACACTTAGTAAGGCAGGGCCTCTGCCTGACTCACGCAGTGACCTTTGCCCTGTTGGCTCCTGTTTCTGGTGGGGCTCCCAGCCGGCTGGACTCCTCCTGGTGATGTACATCTATCCCCGGCCGGGGAGCACAGCACATTACCGGGCTCGTGTTTTTCGCAAGAGGACATCCGTATTAGTCACATCTATTTGGGCTTTTTAAGATAATTGCCAGTAGCTTAAAATAGGAAAGCCATAATCATAATAGTGATCCGTTTATAAACAGCCCCTCTGTGGATGGTTGCAAACTGTTGGCCTCCGTCAGAAAACCCAAATGACAGAGGGCTGTCACTTCTGCGGAAGGCTTCAGCACCCCTCGTTTCTTAGGGTTGAAAATGAAACTCGCCAGCTCCGAGTTCGGAGAGGTGTTGATCCGACCGGCGGTTGGCCCGCTCCTGGCCCGCTGTCTGCCTGTACGCACAGCCCTTCGGCGCTAGGGGTACAATCGCAGCTCCGCTTTGACGTTTTGACTGGTCGGTCAGGGTGTTGTAAAGCCACCGTTCATTCTTGGCTGCTGGGGATGTTTTAGGGAGTCGCCGGCCTCAAGCAAGGGCACTTCTGCTGGCCTAACGCCCCCTTTAAGCGAGGAGAAAACGCACCACCTTTTTAATAATGTGCCCGGCCTCCAAATGTGCAACTCCAATATTAATAAAAATAACCCAGCTTCCTCAGAGACCTCGCTAATGCAGCCTCATTTTTTGCACATTTTGCCGGAGAGCTTTTGTTCTTCTACATCTCTGTCCCCCCTTCTTCTCCTTTTAATTTGTTGCAGGTGTTGTTGCTAATGAGCTCGCCTTCCCTCCTCCCATGAAAGACAAGCCAGACCCCGAGTACCCGCATGGATGGAGCTGAAGTCCCAGAAACTTCATCATAAGTTGCCAATGGCTACCAGCCAAGGTCAGCCGGCCCCCACTCGTGCCGGTCCCCACCAAGGCAGAGCCCAATAAGCGGCTCCCCAGTTAACACCTCCGTCGCTTTTTTATGTTCCAGTCCAGCCACACAATCATTGTCACTTTCAACTCACATGAAAAGAAATCTCTTTTATGGGTCTGAGATGCCAAGTCCAGTCCCGTAGAGGGACCAGGTTTCCAGCTCACCCGTCCACCTCCTGATTTCATTTCATCTTTACAACACAGGCCGGAGGGTTGTTTTGCGGGAGTGGTGAGCACATCACACATGAAGGGCCCTTTAAAGACCAGGACTGGCTGGAAGGACAGAAATTAAAGGCACTCTGATCCGGCCCCATGCCAGCTCCCCACGGAGTGCCTCCCGATCCCATTTCCATCCACTGTCACAACCGGAGAGTCTGCCTGAGTTGATCAGGTTCCCCTGCGGGAGAGGGGGAATGCCAAGGTCAGGAGGACTCCGAGTGATGGGCCACCGTTTGATCTGCCCATCAGCAGTCTGAGAAACGCTAGCTCCGAGGTTTCCTCCCGGCCTCTGGGGAGAAGCAAGTTCCTCGCTGCTCCCGGGCAGCGCCGTTCCCGGGACCTCCGCCTCCACCGCCTGGCAGATGCGGCCTGTCCATGCTGAGGCCTCGAGCCCCGCCTGACCCAGCCGCCGCCTCTCCAGGGCCCCTCTGGGCCGCGCCCCCCGGACTGCACAGCCATGCTGGGCCTGCTGGCTCTCCTCCTGCACTGCCTCCCGCTGGCCGCCGGGGACTATGACATCTGCAAATCCTGGGTGACCTCGGATGAGGGCCCCACCTGGGAGTTCTACGCCTGCCAGCCCAAGGTGATGCGCCTGAAGGACTATGTCAAGGTGAAGGTGGAGCCCAAGGGCATCACGTGCGGAGACCCCCCTGAGAGATTCTGCTCCCACGTGAGTCAGCCCACTGGGGCTCTGTCTGCTCGGGCCAATGGGAGGGTGTCTGGGACGGCCCCTGGGAGGGGGTGAGCAGAGTGGGGGCGCCGAGGCAAAAGGTTGACTTGAATGCAGTTTGGAGTCTGTCCCACCTTGGAAACGTGCCAAAGCGAAGGCCGCCCTGAGGACCCTGGGGTCATGTGACATTATTCTCTGGGGTGAGGAAGTCCCTGCCCAGTGGACCGCTGGATCCTTTTCTCTTGGGAAAACGGTAATTGTCACGGTCCCAGCCTCCCAGCTATGCCCCGCCCACCAGACAAGCCCCACCCACCGGACAAGCCCCGCCTCCCTGGTAGGAAGTCCGCATTCTGGGCGCGTGAGCACGGCTACCTGCTGACCTCCCTCTGCTCGTTCCCTTCTGCCTCCCCATCCCACCTGATCCGATCCAGCAAACAGTGTTGCCCGGCCAGGGGGTGCCAAGCTCGCAGCTGGCCCTTTGCAGCTGGTGGGTGATGGAAGGGCAGAGGGAGGCAGGAGGGGTTAGACCAGGATGGCAGTGTGGCTGGTGCCCTTTCCAATTCCATCCCCACGTGCCACGGGGTATGTCAGTGCTCAGGTAATGTTAACAACAACAACAGTAATAATAGCAGGGGTCATGCATGCAAGCTCCCTGAGTGCGTGGGCTTGGAGCTCGACATGCGTCATTCCATGGAGTCCTCCCCTCAGCACAGCCAGGTTGACTCGGTGCTCCCAAAGTAGGAGTTGGGGCGGATGGCTCTGGACCAGTGGCATCTCTGGGCCTCTATTCCACCATCTGTGAAATGGGCACGCTAACAGCACACTCCGGTCATTGTAAGGAATACGTGAGCTCATTTGTATATGTAACATGCTCAGGCTAGTGTCTGGCACAGAGCACGTGCCCCTTAGATGTTAACTGTTGCCATTCCCATCATACAGATGGAGAAACTGAGGCCCACACACACCAGGAAGTATTCTGGTCCCCAAGTCACTGAGCTAAACCACCTTCTGAGAAGTGCCTTCCCCACTGGGGCTTGTTCTGGAGGCTCAGGGCCTGGCAGGAGGCCGGGCAGGGCAGCCAGGCTGCGGGAGCTCACGGGAGGGGCTCAGCATTAACCTCAGGCTGTCTGCTGCCTCCGTGTCCTTGCGGGGAGGGCCTCTCGGCCTCTGGGTTTATGGCTGGACTGAGCTGGCGTCCCTGGCAGGCTCCTGAGGAGGCCTCAGGCACAGGGGACACTTCAGTCCTCTCCCAGGGCAGTCAGCCCAGGCAGGCAGATCCCTGCTCGGCGGTGAAGTCATGAGCTGTCACTGTGGGCAGTGGCTGGGCTGGGGAGAGGGACGGCGGAAAGGCTGGGAGCTGGGGCCGGAGAATCTGTGGGGATGAGGGCACTGGGGACCCCAGAGCGGCACTGGCTCAGGGACGGGCAAGGAGGCTGGCCCCTGAAGGTCAGGGGCAAGGCCTGGGGGAGCCTAGCTCTGTCCACACCCCCGGTTGGCTGCCCACCCAGCTCAGGTGAGGACTTCTGCGCACACTCCCTGGGCAGCGTCAACCTCTGCTTCTCTCTCAGATTAGCCTTAACCGTATTTCTTCTCTTAAATATTAATCATTTCCTGAATGTGCTGGCAGGGGGAGGGGCAGGCAGCTAAATCGTCACTCACTGGGCCAGCTTCTGGTCAAGGACCGGAGGAGAGGAGATGACCCTCACAGGCAAGTCCAAGGCCTCTCCTGGCCAAGGCTGCTGGGATGCCCTTGGCCCTGGACCTCCGCCCTCCACAGAGAGCCCAGCGCAGCTGCCAGGGTGGCTGGTCACCCCAGAGTCCTGGTGCCGAGCAGCCCGAGCCCAGGCAGTGCCCTGGAGCCCTGGGCTTGGGAAGAGGCTTCTGACCCCCCACTTTCCTCCTGGGATGACGGGAGGAAGCAGGGAGCAGAGCTCTCACATCCCCTCATCGCGGGTCCTCAGGGTCTGATGGACGCAGCTGCTTCATTCCGGGCGGCCAGCGGCTCTGTCTTTGGTGACAGACGTGCAGCCCAGGAGGGTGGGGACGCTGCCTGGTTGGGTGGAGGGCAGGCTGCCTTGGGCGGGGGCCTGGCTTCCGCAGGGAGGAGGGGTCCCACCCAGATGGATTCAAACCCCCCACACCCTCGTTGATTGCAGCTCCTCCCAGCAGGCCTGTTGTCTCTAGGATGCTGTGGCTCCGGTGCCGTCCTAATCCCAGCTCAGGGATTAGAAGGTGTCGCCTAAATCCTGCCAAGGTCACTCGGTCTAGAAGGCGGCTGGGAGCTCACCCACTGGGTGGCTGGGTCTCCCCCCTCCCCGCTTAGGGTCCCTGCTCTGCCATGGTGCCGGGCCAGGACGCAGCCGCCCCGGTGTCCTGGTGCAGTGCCGGCACATAGTAGCTGCTCAGTGTGCGGTACTGTTATTTGCTTCCTGTTGTTGTTGTTGTGGCCTTGGTGGCGTCCGTCCCTGCCTTTTCTTCTCTGCCTCACTTCCGCCTGAGGAGTTCCAGTGCCAGGGTGCAGGCCGGCCTTGGATGCTCGGGCCCCTTCACCTCCTCCAGCTCAGCAGGTGTTGTTAATCGGCCACCAGGGGGCGCCCCAATGATCCCTTAACCTAGCCATGGCCCAGTGGGTCCCTATTCCCAGGCAACCCTCCTGCAGCGGGAGCTGGGCTGTCCCAACATCCAACCACCTGGAGCCTGAGCCCCGGAGCACCCTGAGGGCGAAGGGGGGCCCAGGGGTGGCTGCCCTTTTCAGGGTTGGGGTGCAGACCCTCTCCGCCCCAGGCTTTGTCCTTCAGCAAAGCCACCTGAGAACTGAATTGTAAATTCCAGCCGGCGAGGAAGGGCAGGGAGAAGGAAGACCAAGATAAATGAATAAATAGAAGCCTATTGGCTCGAAGTGCACAATGAGAATTAATAGGGATGAGCTGTCAGCGAGGGTGCTCGGGCAAGGGCAAGGTTTCAACAAGAGGAGATGCCCCAGCCGTCATATCCGCCCGGCCGGGAGGGCCGCCTGTGAGGCTGTGGGGCCCAGGAGAGGCGGGGGAGGCGGTGCCCAGAGAGGCCTCTCAATCCTGGAGGGCGGCTGCCACTCCGGACCCCGATGGGTGGGGGGTGCCAGTGGGCACGAGGAGCTTGCTCCCAAAGCGGTGGCAGCTGCCGTGAAAGGAAGGAGGATACCCTTGCCTTGTGCCTTTGAGACGAGCGCTAACCCTGAGCTTCAGGAGAGAGATGGTGAGGAGCGGGGAGGGCATAGCCCCAGCCACAGACCAGGCAGGTGACGTTCACAGCGATCCCACAGCTCCCCGCTTGCTACCCGAGTGTGGTCCTGGGCCCCGGAGCCTGGCCACACCTGCTGGGCATGCAGAGTGCCGGGCCGCCCAGGGCTGAGCGGAAGCTGCTAGCGGGGACGGATGCAGGCAGGGCGTGGCCTGGGAAATGCTGCTTCCCTCCCCGGTCAGTGTCACCGACGGCTGGCGTTCCCAGGGGGCCTTTCGGGTGAAGGGGGCAGTCGCTGCAGAGGGAGAAAGACACCGAGTGCAGGGTTCCCGGGAGTGAGCGGACGGAGCCGGGAGCTGAGATCCCTAAATGCTGGAGACAGGTAGAAGGTTCCAGAGAGAGGAAGGCCTGATATCCCAGCAAGAGCCACAGGCCTGGAATCTGAAGACCGGAGCCCGCATCCCGGCTTTGCCACTCCCCTCGGGCGTGGTGACCTGGGGGAGGTCTGTAAACTGTCTGAGCCTCAGTTTCCCCATCTGTGATGAGGGACAGTCTGGCTGCCATGCCTACCCCACCAGCTTCCTCTCTCAGAACGCCTCCTGTGCGTCAGGGGCATGCGCTCTGTTCCAGTGTGAGGCTTCCTATTCCCATCTATCCAGGCTAGTGTTTTTATTGATTTCAGAGAGGAGGGGAGAGGGATAGAGAGATAGAAACATTGGTCAGCTGCCTCCTGCACGCCCCCTACTGGGGATCAAGCCCGAAACCCAGGCCTGTGCCCTGACCGGGAATCGAACCGTGACCTCCTGGTTCCTAGGTCAATGCTCAACCACTGAGCCACACCAGCCAGGCTCATTTATCCAATCTTGACAATCCTGCTTCTTCCATGGTGATGTGGACGGACATTAAACATCGTTGCAGGGGTGCTAGCACACAGGGCCTTGGTCTTGGTAGACGGGGAAGCCGGGAAAGCACATCTCTAAGCACACACTTTCCTCAACACCTGCTTTACCTTCTCTGTGCCTCGGTTTACCCAGATGCAGGGCAAACGGCCCCTCATCCTTCCCCCAGGGGGTCTGCTCAGCTGGTTAATGCAGGTGGCAGGTGGGTCTTAGAGGCCTCAAGTCCCTTCCACCGTGACATTGAACACCACATGGGATCAAGGTCACAGGTGCCCCACCTCCTGCCCGACCTCCACGTTCAGAACGTGTTTCCGAGGTGACCAGCCCCCTGGCCCAGCCCCCTCCCCGCTCTCACCCTGGCCCCAAACCCACGGAGACGAGTGTGGGACCCCCTCCCAGCCTCCCTCCCTCCGGCGCACCTCTCCAGCCCTAGACCTGAGGTCTGACCTCACGCCAGGCACGGTCGTGAGGAAAAGCGAGATGATAACTCTTGCAAATCCAAGTCAGCAACAAGAGAAACGCAACAGACGTTAGAGACAAGGCCGGCCGGCCCCCCCAGCCCTCCCGCCATTTCCCCTCCTGGCCTGTCTCCTTCGCCTCGGCGCCTTCCTCTGCTTCCTCGTTTCCGAGGCTTCCGGTTTCCCTGGATCACCTGCTCCAGGAGGCTGCCTGCTCCCCAGCCCAGGTGGGTCAGCGCATCCCCACCTGGGCGCCTCCCTGTCACTGTTCTCACGGAGGCGGCCCGTTGGGTAAGAGGTCAGGCCCTGAGGGCAGAGAGGTGGAGGTCAGCATCCCCTGCTGTGTGACCTTTGACATGAGGCTAACCCCTCTGAGCCTTAGTTCCTTACATCGGAGCTATTAATAGAATACACATATGGGCCTGCCATAAGCAGTGCCTGGCACGTAGTAGATGCTCAATTCACGTGAGTTATTATACTCCTGCTGTTCGCTTCCTGCTTGGATTTCGAGCTCCTCAAAGGCAGGGTTCAGCTTTGTGTCCCTCCCTCTTGGCTCAGTCAGTGCTCAGTAAGCGTTTACTGAACGAATGGATGGGTGGGTAGAAGGGCGGTGTAACCCAGGAAGGCTTCTCGGAGGAGGAGCGATCAGAGCTGAGTCTGCTTCTCTGCACTGGAGTCCCTGCTCTGTGGGCGCTGTGATCACATGACACCAGGAGCCTGCACAGCTGCATCCTGAGGCAGGAAGGAACTTTAGAGCCTGAGCTTCGCCCGACCCTGAGTTAGAGCCACTCAGCCCCGAATCGCCAGAGGCAGGCCCGGCGACGGACAGGAATAGTTCCACTGTGACATCTCGTCGCACAGGGACGGCTCCTTCCCCAGCCCAGACAGGTGCCTGAGAGGTCTGGGGCCGCATGAGTGAGATCCTGGCCCCTGACTTTTCTTAAGAGAGTGGGTTTGGGTCCAGACCCCCTGCGGAGGGTGGGGGGCAGTGCAACTGGAGCAAGAGGGGCGGGAGGGAAAGGGCCTGGAGGGGGCACCTTTCCAAAGAGAGCCCGAGACTTCGAGGTCCTAGAACTTTCCAGCTACCACAGCCCCACCTTCCGCAGGCTCGTCTTCCTTGGTCTACATTCCCAGCCCTGGGCGTAGTGAGTTTTCATTTTTCTCCAAGTGCATGTATCCTCTCGGCTGCCTCAACCCCCACAGGTGGCGAGGTTAGTGGGGGGTGAGGGACAGGCAGGCGGGCTGCACCTGCGGTGGCCGAGGATTTGGGACCTGGGATGCAGCAAACCGGGCTCATCCGTCTTCCGCCTCCGGGCGTGGCGCTTGGATAAGTCCCTGTGGCTCTGAGCCTCGGTTTGCGCATCTGAAAATGGGGCTGATACGGGACAGGTGGGAGGGAGCTTGTGCGGATGGGATGAGACAGGCATGTAAAGGCCTTAGCTGGGGGCCTGGCACCAAATGAAGGTTCCAAAAGGGTATTTTTTTTCCATCCTGGAATGTAGCTTGAGAGACAAAAGGAGGAGAAAAAGCAGAAAATACAGACTGAGGATGGTCCCGTCGGCCAGCGGTGTCCCGTGGGGGACAGTCGCGTGGGCTGTGGTCCAGGGGCTGGGCAGCGGGGTGGCCTGGGATGGGCTCTGGCCTTGGAGGGCGGGCAGGGTTAGAGGAGCGTGGTGAGGGCAGGAGAAACGCTGTGAGGGAGAGTGTGTGGGTGACGGGGACAAGCCACTCACTGCTCAGTCCCTCGAAGCCCTCCCAGCCCCTAGTCCCCTACGCCTATGGGGGCGGGGGTTACTGTGCCATTGGATGGATGAACAAACTGAGGCTTCCCAAGGCCCCCGAGTGGGTCAACCTTCCTCTGTGGGCTCATAGCCAATCTCTAGGGTCTGGGGGTTAGACCGAGGGGGTGGCAGCAGGGAGGGGAGGGGGGGCCCGCGGGCAGGCTGGGGCCTGGAAGGCCCGAGCCCCAGGCTGGCACAGAGCTGGGCAGGCTCAAAGGGCTGCTCCAAGCTACACACCTTTTGCCTTCACCCCCAGCTGTTGCCGCCCCAGGAACGGGCTGTGGCCGCAGCTCTATCCCCATCACACAGCCCCCGGCCCAGGCGCTCCTGGCTGGGACCCTGCCGGGCCCCTGTGGCCGACGAGGAGGCCCGGCTTCTCCCTGGAGGGGCCCGGAAAGTGGGAAATGGCAGATGAGGCAGAAACCGGTTCCGCTGGGCTTTGGTTTGCGGGTTCTGATTTGTTTTTCATCAGCAGCAGATTTGCTGAAATATATGAAAATGTGTTTCTAGTTCCCTGAGCGCACGCCAACTGCTGGCGGGGGGCGGCATGTCAGAGCAGAGCGAGTGCGGGCCGGGTGCCCAGCAGCTCCAGGCCCCGGCAGCCTCCTTGCTGCGGGGACGCCATGCCAGGCCCCCAGCCTCAGTTTCCCCAACTGTGCACCCTGGGGTTTGGCTAGACTAACCAGATCCTGAGTGATGGCCAGATACGTCTGGGATTTGGGGAAACCTAGGCTGGGGGTTAGCCTTGCTCACAAACAGACCGCATCGGGGGCCCCAGTGCAGGGCGAGGCGAATCGGGTATGTCCCGTGCCCAGCACAGCACGAGGCTTCTTTTTCAAGTTCAAATTCCTTCATCAGAGTAAATGAAAATCCAAACAAAGGAGAGCGAGCCAAGTGCTAACATACAACGCCCCAGCACAAATAAACTCACGTATTTTTTTAATGGATGGAATTGACATGTAACATTGTATTCGTTTTAAGTGTTCAACATAATGGTTTGATACATGTATTTATTGCGAAAGGATGACCACAATAAGTTTAGTTGGCATCCATCACCACACACAGTTTAAAAACATTATTTTTGTGATGAAGGCATGGTTTAAAAAATTTTTCTTTCATTTTTAAATTGACATAGCATGAAATTAATCACTTAAAAATGTTATTGCTGTAAAGTACACATAACATAAAATTTGCCTTTTTTGTGCATTTGTAAGTGAACAGTGCAGTGGCAGTTAGCACATTCACAGAGCTGTGCGACCACCACCTCTGTCCAGTTCCGGAACATTCCCATCCCCCCAAAGGAAATCCCATCCCATGAGCAGTCACTCCCCACTCCTGCCTCCTCCAGCCCTGGCAACCCTGTCTGCTCTCTGCCCATGGATGGTTCCGCCTCTTCTAGATGTTCCGTATAAATGGACTCACACAATGTGTGACTTCTGTGTCTGGCTCCTTTCACTCGCATGTTGTTTTTGAGGCTCACCCGTGTAGCAGGTGTCAGCACCCACTCCTTTTTCGTGGCTGGGAATATTCCTCTGTATCATCTACCACAGTTGTTTATCCACTCATCAGTTGATGGACATTAGGGTTGTTTCCACTTTTTCAGGCTATTATAAATAATATTAGAGGCCCAGTGCATGAAATTTGTGCATGGGGGCGGGGGGTCCCTCAGCCCGGCCTGCACCCTCTCCAATCCAGGACCGCTGGCTCCTAACCACTCGCCTGTCTGCCTGCCTGATTGCCCCTAACTGCTCCCCTGCCGGCCTGATTGCCCCCTAACTGCTCCCCTGCTGGCCTGATCGTCCCTAACTGCCTCTGCCTCGGCCCCTGCCACCATGGCTTTGTCCAGAAGGACATCTGGAAGACGGCCGGTCTAATTAGCATATTACCCTTTTATTAGTATAGATTGTTATGAACATTTGTGGACGATTTTTTCCATAAGCACGTGTTCCCATTTCTCTTGGGTGCATAGCTAGGAGAGGAGTGGCTGGGTCACGTGGTAATTTTTATATTTAAGTTTGTGAGGAACTGCTGGACTGTTTCCCACGGTGGCTGCACCATTTACATCCCCACCAGCACTGCACAAAGGTTCCAATTTCTCCACGTCCTTGCCAACATTTGTTATTTATTATGGTCACCCGAGTGGGTGTGCAGTGGATCTCATGGTGGTTTTGATTTGCGTTTCCCTGATGACCAGCGATGCTGGGCATCGTGTGCGTATTGGCCATTTGCATGTCTTTGAAGAAATGTCTAGTCTGGCCCTTTGCCCATTTTTAAATTGAGTTGTTTGTCTGTTGCTGTTGAGTTGTGCATGTTCTTCATGTAGTCTGGATGCTAGGCCCTTGTCAGACATATGATTTGAAGAGGTTTCCCCCATCTACAAACAATCTTTTACTCTCTGACGTGTCCTTCAATACACAAAAAGTTTTTAGTTTAGTCAAGTCTAATTTATTCACTTCCTCCTTTTGTTGTCACAGCTAGGAAACCAATGCAGAATGGAAGGTTGTAAACGTTTGCCCCTCTGTTTTCTTCTAAGACGTTTATAGTTTTGGCTCTGATGTTTAGGTGTTGTACATGGTGTAAGAGAAGCGTCCAACTTCATTCTTTTTTTTTTTTAATATAGCTTTATTGATTTCAGAGAGGAAGGGAGAGGCATAGAGAGTTAGAAACATTGATGATAGAGAGAAACATCGATCAGCTGCCTCCTGCACATCCCCTCCTGGGGATGTGCCCGAAACCCAGGAACATGCCCTTGACCGGAATCGAACCTGGGACCTTTCAGTCCGCAGGCCGACGCTCCATCCACTGAGCCAAACCGGTTAGGGCCAACTTCATTTGGCGTGTGGATGCCCCGTTCTCCCGGCAACGTTTGCTGAAGAAACTGTTCTTTTCATCCAATGTCCTTGGCCCCCTTCTGGAAAACCAATGGGCGTAGGTGTGAGGGGTGGTTCTGGACGCTCAAAATGTATTCCCCGGAGGCACGGAGCCTTCCAGGTGCAGCCCTTAACGCTCCTGCAGGGCAGAAACTGGTTTTCCCTATTGTCCCCATTTCACAGATGGCGAAACTGAGACCCCAATACTGAATGGCAGGGCCAGGCTCAGATGCAGACCCTAAGCCAGCAGGCCCAGGAGTTTCAGCCCGTGGCCCGTGGCTCTCATTCTTCAAAAGAGTGGTCTTGCCCTGGCTGGTTTGGCTCAGTGGATAGAGCATCGGCCTGCGGACCAAAGAGTCCCAGGTTCGATTCCAGTCAAGGGCACATGCCTGGGCTCAGTTCCCAGTAGGGGAGGTGCAGGAGGCAGCCAATCGAGGATTCTCTCTCATCATTGATGTTCTCTCTCTCTCTCTCTCTCTCCCCCACTTCCTCTCTGAAATCAATAAAAATATATTTTTTAAAAAACCCAAAACAACAACAAAACGAAAGAGTGGACCGGAGCCGGGGGCGGAGGCGCCCGCACACGGGCCCTTGGGGGGCGTGGGGCGCGGTCTGAAAGCCGCCTTCGGGGCGGGGCGGCCACAGGCTCCGGTGTTTGGGCCGGGCCTGCTCAGCGGAGCTCAGCCGGGGCGCGGGCCTCCGCGGGGCACTGCTCAGAGCCGACCGAGGGCCCGGCCCGCACAGCCGTCCTCCTGCTGTGGCCGCGCTGAGCGGCGGGCGGGGGGTGTCGGTGTCGCGTGGGCAAGGCCACGGGTGAGGCAGGATGGCGGGTGGAGCGTTAAGGGTCCCTGCCCAGGCAGCGCCCGGGATGCCCCCCCCATGGTGGCTGGGGGTCTGGGTCCAGCCCTCCGCCAGGGGCCGGGGGGTACACCCTGCGCATTGCGGGGTCTGGCGCGTCTCAACACGCCCACGGCGCAGGGCCGGCGCCTGGGCCGCCCGTCTGTGCAGCGTGTCCTCCACAGCAGCCAGACAGCGACAGGACAGGGCGGCGCTCGGGGAGAGGCACCCGGGTTTGCAGAGCAGCGACACCGCCAGGGCCTTGACGCCTGCCCGCCCCCCCGTTTGTTCTATAGCCCACGGGTCCCTTAGCTGCCCTGAGCGTGGGGGAGAGGGACCCAGGGTCTCGGGGTGCAACGACTGAGCGGTCACCTCCTCTCAGGGTCTCCGTGGAAAGGAATTGAACGGGTCCATGTTTGTGAGTCCGTCCAGATCTCAGCCCGGGCTCCCAGCGCTCCCCCTCCTCGAAAGGGACCGGTCCCCAGGCCTGGGCCCCACCTGCCCTTCCCCCCGTTTGTCCGGGTGCGTGGGGCCCATGGGACCCCGCAGCCCCTCATTCCAGCTCCCTCCTGCTGCCCGAGTCATTTGTCCACTTGACTCCAAGCATCGACCAGGGAAATGAAAGGAAATGAAACATGACCAGCGGCTGGTGTTGGGTGAAGGTGAACAGGAGGCCAGTGAGAGACGGGGCGCGGGGAGCCCGCTCCCCCCACCACAGGAAGTGGCGGTGCCCTCTCCCGGGACTGTGGGTTCCAGGATTGGCCCCTCCCTCTGCAGAATCAAGAGACAGCCCAAGGCAGTGGCAGCAACAGAAGCAGCTGTGCAAAGGGCCTGCTGTCCCTGTCCCCACCCGGGTACCAACCGAACCCTCGCCCAAAGCGCCGGGGCTGGCCTGGGCTGGGGCCGGCTCTGGGGACCCTGCTCCCCACTGGATGGGCTGCCAGGAGCTGGTGACCGCGGTGTCTCGCCCCCCCTTTGGGAGATAGATTTCCGGCTGTGACCTGAGGGGTCGGAGTAGTCACCCTTCCAGCCCCCGGCATTCCCCGCGCGGCCCCAGCATTCCCCGCGCGGCCCCAGCATTCCCGGCGCGGCCCCAGCATTCCCCGCGAGGCCCCAGCATTCCCCCGCGCGGCCCCAGCATTCCCGGCGCGGCCCCAGCATTCCCGGCGCGGCCCCAGCATTCCCGGCGCGGCCCCAGCATTCCCAGCGCGGCCCCAGCATTCCCCCGCGCGGCCCCAGCATTCCCGGCTGCCCCAGCATTCCCCGCGCGGCCCCAGCATTCCCGGCGGCCCCAGCATTCCCCGCACGGCCCCAGCATTCCCGGCGGCCCCAGCATTCCCCGCGCGGCCCCAGCATTCCCGGCGGCCCCAGCATTCCCCGCACGGCCCCAGCATTCCCCGCGCGGCCCCAGCATTCCCGGCGGCCCGGGCCTTGGGGCTTTCAGGCTCCGGGAGATGGAGAGGGTGGGGCACCCGGAGACCCGGACAAAGGCAGGAGAGCGAGCCCACGTCCGCAGCGACACCCCGAGCAGGGCTCCACCTTTGGGGGTCACAGCCCTTTTGAGGATCTGCGTGCTTTTCCTAGAACGGTGAGCACTCACACACGTAGACACACACAGCACGCCTGCACATGAACATGTATACACATGCACACATGCACATAAACACATATACATACATGTGTGTACAGCGCAGAGTTGCACACACTTGTAGGGCTCCCAAGCTCACCTGTGGGCCCCTCCGGACCCTCCAGAGCCTTTGAGCTCAGGAAAATCGCTGTTTTGTTTTGGTTAATCCTCACCCGAGGATATTTTTCCATTGATTTTTAGAGAGAGTGGAGAGGGAGAGAGAAACGCCGATGTGAGAGAGACACATCGATTGCGTGACTTCCTGCAGGTGCCCTCACGGGGCCAGCGATAGAGCCTGCAACCGTGGTACATGCCCTTGACTGGAACCGAACCTGGGACCCTTCAGTCCGGACCAACGCTCTATCCACTGAGCCACACTGGCCAGGGCAGTCAGGATTTTCTTGATGCCACATCTTCCTATTCCTCCTCGGACCAGCACCGCCTTACATTTATTGAGTGCCTACTGTATACCGAGCCTTGGACCTAACCAGCTCACTGAACTCTCACAGGTGTTGACACGTGTGGTAGATCCCATACTTATACCTGTTTGAATGTGAGAAACCTGAGGTTCAGAGAGGGTAAGCCACTTGCCCAAAGGCACACAGCTTCTAAGCAGAGGAGCCTGGCACCGACGTCCCAGGCTGCCCAGGCCCAGCCACCTCCTAACCAGGCTGCATGTGACACAGTCTCAGAGAACGCCCGACAGACAGGCTGTTGTGTGTGTGCATGTGTGTGTGCATGTGTGTGTGCATGTGTGTGTGTGCGTGCGCATGCGCACAGGCATGGCCGTTTGTGCTGGGTGAGCACACTGTCCTCCCCAGCATGACATGCAGCAGGAGAGAGGGCGGGAAGGGCTGCCGCCAGTTTCACCACCCCCTCTGCCCTTGGGGACACGGCAGAGTCTGCTGGGCCACTTCTTTCACGTCCATCTGGCCCCGTGTTTGCTCCCACGTACCAGCTGCAGGGAAGGCCACTGGGCCTGGGGGAACCTGATCTGCTTTTCTGGGGAAGGACTGGGGGAGGGGGAACACACCCAACAATGGACAATAACGGACCTAAAGATAGAACTGAGCGAGCAGGGGGAGGGGCGGCGTCTGCCTGGCACTGGGCTGTCTGCCTGGCACCGGCAGGCCCCTCCCACGTGGGGCCCCCCGGGATGTAGCTGCCACTCAGCCTAGAGGACAGGCTGGGAACCAGGAGGGGTAGGACGGGCTGGGGGGCAGGTGCCAGCCAAGATGGAGAACTGCCCCATCGCAGGTCCTCGAGGCAGAGGACCCTGCTGCACCTGGAGTCCCCAGGGAGCCGTAGTCAGCTCGGTGCCCAGGACCGGGCCTGTCCCTGGGGTGCAAGTGGTTGGCCCGGGCGCCCCCAGGTGCGTCTCCCGTGAGAACCCTGTAAGGGGTGTCTCCTTCGAAGGAAAGGGGGTTGATTGTGTGGCCATCTCCTTTTAGGACCCTTGAAGGCCCCAACCCCAGAAGGCAGCGGGGACTCCCGGGTGGGAGGAGGCAGGGCTGGGCTGGGCAGGTCTGGGCTTGGCTGGCCCTTCCCACGGGAGGGGTGCTCAGTGGGCTGCACAGTGGAGCCCTGCATGGTCCCGGGTGGGCTGGGCTTCGGCATTTATTAAGCTCCCGGTCCGGCAGCCAGGTCTGAGAGCCGCGTGCAGTCTTCCTGGGCAGCACCGGTCCCTCCCAGCCCTTCGAGCGTGTTGTTGCTCTTAAATCCGAAGACCAGAGGGGAGGGTTTGCGCTCCGAACCCTCCCTTCCGTCTGAGCTGAGGCACCCCATCCTCACGCTGGCTCCTGGGGGCCGTGGGGCTCCCTTTGTCCCCAGGTTCCTAACCTCTTCCTGGAAGGAGGCTGGCTGGCCCAGTCTGCACTGCCCCAGGCCTCTCCCTGTGCCCCAGGCCTGGTCTCCTGTGCCCCGACCCTCTCCTTGTAGCTTATTGCGGGTCTGGTCTGGCCCTTTGTGTGGTTCCTTGACGTAGGGAACCCTCCTCACAGTGTGGCCAGTCCTCTCCACCTGTCCACTCCTGCCCTCCTGGCCTCCTGAGCTGGCCTGCTGAGAGCTCACCTCCCCCAGGGAGCCCTCCGGAACATCCCTCCAGTTCCCCTCCAGGTTCGTCATCCCTGCCATTCGCAGGCCCAGCATGAATGGCTTCTCTGGTGGTCCCAGCAGAATGGTCAGCGCGCCCATGCGGGTCCAAGTGCCGGGTCACTGAGTTGTGCCTGGCGGTGGCGGGCAGGGGTGGACAGAGGCAAAGGGAGTCAAGCTTCGGCCTCGCTCCCTCTTGGATCCTCCCCTTCCCGGGGTGTCAGTCCTGGGCCTCCTTCGGGACCCAGGAGACCCCATTGTTCTGCTGGGGGGGTTGTCTGCACAGGCCCAGGGGCCTGGGGACAGGCAGCCGCCCTGAGTGCTCCGGCCAGAACCCGGGCTGGGGGGTGGAGGGGGGCCCTCTGCCCTGCCCCCGCCCGCCCCACCTCCACCCCAGCATTTAAACCCTGCGAGCGAGCGGCATCTTTCCTCCCTGATAAAATATTTATGTCAGCAGAGCAGGCCTCCTTGGGAAGCTGCCTGGCCTCGCGGACGCTTCGCACAGGCTTTTAAAGAGCAGGCCGCCTTTCCCTGTCTAAGCAGTTTCTCGGCCCTGAATCAATAATGCACTTGGACCAGCTTCCCTCCCCCTCTGCGCCCTGCCCCCACCCCGCCCCAGTTTCTCCCTTTCTTTTGCTCTTCCTTCCTTCGTTCCTCATTGTTCCCTCTCTCCTTATTACTTTTTTAAAAAAACAATATATTTTTATTGTTTGCAGAGAGGAAGGGAGAGGGAGAGAGAGATAGAAGCCTCAATGATGAGAGAGAATCATTGACCGGCTGCCTCCTGCACGCCCCACACTGGGGATCCGAACCCACAACCCGGGCCTGTGCCCTGACCGGGAATCGAACCCTGACCTCCCGGTTCATAGGTCGACGCACAACCACTGAGGCACGCCCGCCGGGCTACTTTTATTTATTTTTAAAACTGTGTATTAAACGGACGCGCTGAGCTGTTTCTAATCAGTTAGGAACGTTTACAGCTCACCCAGAGAGAACAGGCCAACGCCTAAAAGAAGGGAGCTCAGCAAAGAAAATGCGTGGAGGGTGGACCAGACTCTGTTACCAAACTTTTGGAGGAGCGAGCAGTTCGGTTTGGCCTGATTTTTGTGATGAGTTGGGGCGGGGGGGGGGTGGTTCATCCCTTCTCCGAGGCAGATGCCACGCATCTGGTTAGTGACCTGAGGTGGCACCAGGGGAGGGGCTGGGGTGTGGAGCCCCCGGGGGGAGAGGGGCGCAGGGACCAGCCAGGAATGAATTTCCCACCCAACCATCCCTAGAAGCCTGGCTGTGGGAAGAGTCCACATACGCCCAGGGCAAAACAGAATGCATCCCTTTTCTTCTTCCTTTTTTAAGAATAAATGCAGGTTCCTGGAGAGCGGGACGTAGGTTCTGTCTCTAGACTAGAGCCCTGGCAGGACCCCAGCCGCCCCTCCGCTGCTCGGCTGCAGGGGAGGAGCCAGGGCAGGCAGCGTTGGCATCGTGCCCTCGCCCACGACCTTGCTCCCCAGCCAGCCCTCCCCTGGACAGCTCTGCCCTCTCCCTCCCCCCAAGGTCGAAGGTTGTAGGAAAGGCTTGCTGGCTGGCTGTTGGGGAAGCCAGAGTTGGGGCTGCCCCCAGCTCCCCCGAGTCACTGCGCAGTCCCCCCTGGTGGTGCCAGGCAGGCACCCACCCTCTCGGGGCCAGCGGAGCAGTGGGACTCAGTGGGGCAAGCTCGGAGGGCGCTGAATGGGCGCTCAGCAAACCCTCCCCCTGATCCCATGGTCGAGGCCCTCGCTCTATACCCACTGCGTGCGAACGGCTGCGCGGGCGGGACAGGGGTGGCCCGGCGGCTCTTGCTGTCCTAGGGTCCAGTCTCAGACAGAAGGCTCTGGAAGGAGGTCCCTGTGCTCCCCTACAATGTGGAGACCTGGAGCAGAGTGGAGATGTCATTTCCTTCCATGACAGCCAGGTCAGGTGGCTGGCGAGGCCACCTGGGACTCTGGGTCTGAGCCGGCCTTTGCCCCGGAGATGCCCAGGGGCTGGGCCAGGGTGGGGTCTGGGGTGGGCCGTGGCCGGCGCGGCTGCTGGAGGCTCTCCCGTGGGTTGAAGGAGTCCCAGGACGACACCTGGCCCTTCCCCGCCTGAGTGATGGGGCTGGGAAGACAGGGCTCCGAAGAGCAACAGAATCCCAAACCATCAGAGACACTCCCCCCACCCCATGCCCGGCGGGCGGGTCAGTTTCCGCTGATTCATGAGCTAGGAGGGTGACCTTGCGGCTTCTGCTCAAACGGAAGAGAAGCCCGAAGCCCATGGGCTGGGCAGGAGAGGGAGTTAGAGGCAGCGAGTAGTAATCAATGAAACTGGGGGGGTGGGGGAGGGAGGGGGGAGGGAGACAGAGAGAGAGAAGGGGACGGGGGTGGGGGGGAGGAGAGGGGGAGACAGAGCGGGCAGGGCATCTCGGATTAGCATCCCCTCCCAGCAGAATCTCCGTTTCCGCTCGGTTAATAATTTATTCCCACTCAACTTTTCTTACCAATAAGAAGGGAATAGTTTGTGGGGAGAATTCCCTGGCCCCGGCCGCTCCGCGCTGGGGGTGGGGTGGGGGATGTGTCTGGCTCCCTTCTACCGAGTGGCCTGGGGACTGAGGCACTTAGACTTTGGGGTGTCCCTGTGGGAGCTCCATATTTCACGAATGGGGAAACTGAGGCACGGAGTGGGCAAGGCGCAGCCCAGGGTCACACCTGGGGTTAGGGAGCCTCCCACACCCTAACTGCAGGGGCCGTGGGTCAGGCGCTCACTGGTCTGCAGGCCCCCCAGGCCCCAAGAGTTTCCCAAACTCCGGAGCATCCTGCCTGGCGAGGGAGGGCGCCCCCCCCCCTGCCCCCGGCTTTGCTCCTGCTGCGCCTGTTCAGTACGAGGGAGCTGGGGCACCCAGCCCACCCCCTCCGTGTCCCCCATCTGGGCGATAGCCATGCCCGTCCCTCCCCTCGGTGCCTTCCAAGGACGCTCCCCCTGAGGAAGCCTCCAGCCCCAGCAGAGGGGCTGCAAAGGGTTCCCTGGGCTGCGGGTGCCTCAGGAGCGTGGCACGGGGGTTACTCCTCTTCCCCAGACGGCACAGGACCGGTGACCCCTCCCCAGCTCCTCGGGGAGGAGGCCGAAGGGCCAACCAGCCAGGCCTCCTGGGCGTCCTGTCCCCGCTGACGGTGGCTTTCCGACTCAATTACCTACTTTGCCCCCCACTTGTCTGCTGTGTTTACGGCCTGGCCGCCCACCCAGCTGCAGCCTTTGCGCAGGAAATACCATAGAAGCCTTTAAAGTCCACGCCAGGCGTCTCCTGCTTCTTGTCCACGTGGGAGACTTGTTCCCAGCCCGTCTCAGGGTTCCTGTCCAGGCTGCCCCTACCCCCAGGCCCTGCCCGGCCCTGTGCCCGCCAGCTGGGCGCTCACCTGGCTGACCCGTGTGTGTGTGTGTGTGTGTGTGTGTGTGTGTGTGTGTGTGTCTGCAGAGACACTGAGGGCAGATGGGAGGGGCTTGGTTTCCCTTATTCCCGTGGTTGGTCCACAGTGTCCTGAGGAGGTGAGGGGCCGGCTCTGCCCAGCCTCCCCCCAGGGAAGGGGCTCGCGGTGGGCGCCTGGGGCTGCCGGGAGGAGGCAGGAGGGACCTGAGGGGCCCGGCGGCCCTGGCACATGGCTGCCACTCAGTGATGCCATCATCATTGTGCCCTTCCCAGCCAGCAGCCCAGGTGCGAAGCTGCTGTTAAATAGTCATCGCTCCCAACCGGGGGTTTCCTAGGCACTTCAGACACATCATCTCGGAGGTACTGGCCGAGCAAGTGAGACTCAGAGAGGCTGAGCAACGTTCCCCACGCCACACAGCTTCCAGGCCACACAGCTTCCAGGGCCACACAGCTTCCAGGGCCAGTGCTGAGAGCGAGCCCAGGGCTTTCGGTCCAAACCGGTTTCCTACCTGCTCCGGCTCCGACTGGGAGGCGGGCGCAGGGGCCCCCTGCACGGGCCCGGAACTCGTGGCGTTACGTTTTCCTGGAGAAGGTTCGGGGGCTCTCCATGGGGGCAGGACATATGTTTTTATAGGATCGTGAATGGTCTAAAGAAACAGTCGCTGTTTCGGTATCAAAGGTCGGCTCTGGGGCCCTTCTGAAAGGCGAGAGGTGTGCCTCGAGCTTCCGGAACCTTCTCCCCGCGTTGGGCCACTTCTTTGGACTGGTTGCTGCCTTATGAAATCTGGCCTCACAAGGAAGGGGAGACGCTGGCCTCCAGCCTGGCCCCTTGGGCGTGTCAGCAGCCGTCAGCTGGAGGCGGGTGGCGGGTAGCCCGTGTCCAACCCCGGCTGCCCCCGGCGTCCTCCGTCCTCCGGCTCAGCACTGCCAACCCTTCAGCCGGCGCACGCTCCGCGCCTCAATGGTTAAGTGGAATCCCGAGATCTCGGAGCTGAGGGTGGAGGAAGGAGGACACAGCAGGAGGGAGAGTGGTGCAGGGAGGCTTGGGATTTATTTGTTGTGCTCGCTGCTGGCGAAGCCGCTCCGCAGCCGGCGCGGGCGGGGACGGGCTGATTCATTAGTTTCTGACCATCTGCTTCCCGGGCTGGGACCGGGCGGGGGGCCAGCAGACCCCGCGGGTTAGGGCAGCGAGGCCGGCAGCCGGGTCGAGCCCCTGTCCTCTGCCAGGACCGGCTGTGTCAGTCTTCTCGGTGACAGACAGGCCTGGGAGGCGGGGGTCTGAGAGGGACCCCATGTCCCCCCCGGGGGACCACCGGGAGGCTGGGCTGGGTGAGGGGAGGGAAGGCAGGGGACAAAGAAGGACCAAGGTAAATAGAGGAGGTGTGGGGACTCCCAGAGCTGGCTGGCAAGAATCATATCAACATTCAATATGAGGTTTATGAACATGAGTCTAATTATATTAACAACTAAGTCATATAACAACAACCTGTATAATAACAGCCCAGCGACTGTTACGGCCGAACGACCAGAACGACTGTTCACGATGATGCGCACTGACCACCAGGGGGCAGACACTCAACGCTGGAGCTGTCCCCTGGTGGTCAGTGTGCTCCCACAGGGGGAGCACCACTCAGCCAGGAGCGGGGCTCACAGCCGGCGAGCGCAGTAGAGGTGGCGGGAGCACTAAGGAGCGGCGAGCCAAGTGGTTAGGAGCGAGCAGGCAGGCGGTTAGGAGCGAGGGGTCCCGGATTGCAGAGGGTGCAGGCCGGGCTGAGGGACTAATTTCGTGCATCGGGCCTCTGGTAATAACTATAATGCAGTGAGCAGTGGCTGAGGTCCAGGCTACTAGCCCGGCCCAGGGGAGCACCCTCACAACCTCACGATGGAGGAGGAGGGAGCTGGCTTTAGAGAGTGCGTCAGCAAGGAGGGCTTCCTGGGGGAATCTCCTGAGAACCGGAGGAGGGAGCGTGGCCGTGGGAGCACAAGCTCGGAGGTGAGAGGGGACAAAGCCGCCAGGGAGGAGGCACGCCTCTGTGCTCTGTTGACAAGAGCTTCCCAGGTGGACAAGGAAAGACCTGGACGGACAGCTCAGGTGACGGCGTGGTGTGCTCGGGAGGGGCCCAGAGAGCTTCCAGGGAAATTCACGACTCAGCCCCCCCCCCTGAGCCGCTCCTCCCGCCCTGACCTCTGGCTCACCTGGGACAGGTGTGTCTTTGCTGCTGGGGCCTCAGGGCTCGAACAGCAGATTCACTTTCTCAGGCTCTGGGGCTTCAAGCCCAAGGTCAAGGTTGGTTTGACCCTGGAAGACCGAGGGTTGGTTTCTCCCGAGGCCGCCCTCTCGGCTTGAGGCTGACGGAGCTCCCTCCGCCGCCTCTTCGCGCGGCCTCTCCTCTGCGTCCCTGTCCACAGCTCCCCTCTTATGAGGACCCAGCCTGTGTGGGCCACCCTAATCACCTCCCTATGTCTCCACCCCTCCCTCAAGGCCCGTCTTCAAGCACGGCCCCACGGAGGAGCTGGGGTTAGGCTCCGGCATGTGGATGTGAGGGGCCACTAGCCCCTAACGAGGTGCCAGGGCAGTGGAAGAAGGTGACCTGTCCCTACAGCAGGCCTGCCTCCCCTGGCCCAGCGGGAGCCTGGTCTCTGCAGGCCACGGAGCATCCCTCTGGGGCCTCTCGCTCCCCCCCCCCCCCCCGCATTCGGGTGATGCCTCAGGGCCCCCAGCTGGAGCCCGAGGGAGCTCCCGCTCCAGGGGAGGTCCCCAGCGTCTCATGTGAGGTCCCCAGCGTGTCGGGACACCCTGAGATTGTCCAGGACAGGAGCCAGCATATCCTCAGAGAACAGCCCACGCACAGGAGCCCGGGGCCAGCCCCCCTGCCCAGGGCCTCAGTTTCCCCTGTGCTCACTGGGGGGTTGGACTCAGGAGTGAATCCCTTCAGCACCGAGGTCTGTGGGTCCCCTGAATCCCAGGGCTGGCCCGGGGGGTGAACAGCACAGCCCGGGGGGGACCAAGGACAGAGCTATGAGCGCTTTGTGGGAGCTGCCTCGGGGAACCCAGGCCGGCCCGCCCACTCAGGAGCCCGGCCCAGGACCGGCGCTCCCCTCGACGGGTCCCAGGTGAGGTCCTGAGGCTGTGGGGTGCGGGGAAGCGCTCAGCCCCGGGGAGATGGCACCCCACCCCCCGCCCGGGCTGGATGGCTCGCTTTAGAGTGAGCAGCTTTATCTCAGATCCGAGCCGTTTGTCACCGCGCAAACGGAGACCTGAAATATTCATCAAAAAAGCCGCGAGGGGTCCAGGCGCTGTGCGGGCCTTGGTGACAGGCTTGGTTTTTAATGGATAGGTTTGGGCGTTCAGAGCTGTTTAGGTGGACAGCGGAGAGCAGAGGGCTCCTCGGATGCTGCTTCCCTCCCACGGCGCCCGCACACCTGGCGTGAGCGGGTGCATTTGTTACCCTGATGAACCAACAGTGCGTGCCTGTAACTGAAGTCCACACTTCACAACAGGGTCCCCCGGGTGTGGGCGCGACAAATGCCCGATGTCCTGGACCCACCGTGACAGGTCATCCAGTCGCTCACTGCCCTCAAACTCGCCCGTGCCCCACTGGCTCGCCCCGCCGCCCCTGGGCAGCCTGTGCTGGCGATATTTCGGGCTCTGCGTGCGCCCAAGGCCAGCCAGATGCGGGGATGGATCTGAGCTGCCATGGAGGGGAGCCCCGCTGGGCGGGGAGCAGGTTGCCAGCACCGCCCGCCCCCCCCCCCCCCCCCCCCGCCAGGTGGGAGGGAGGACTGTAAGCCAGAGGGGCCGTGCCCTGCCTTGCTCACCAGCGCCCCCGGCTGGGCCTGCCCGGCATGTGCCAAGGACCTAGAACTGACTTGCCACAAAGATGCATGCCCTTGAGAGGAACCCCAAACACTCAGCACCCCCAGCTGCCCAGGTTCCACATGAGTCGGACACACAGGCTGTGCCAGGGACAGGCGTGACCGCCACGCTCTGCGCCAACAGGTGGGTGTGGTTCCCGCTCCCCCGGCAGGGCCTGGGCAGGGCCGCCCCCTCCTGAGGCCAGGCTGGAGGTGGGAGGTGGGATGCAAATCGGAGGGAAGGGAGTTGAATTTGAATGTGAGATCGTGGGCGTTTGTGGTGAGTGGCCTCTCCCACCCCTGCTCCTGCTGCAGCCACGATGGTCAGTGTAAGGGTCAGGAAGACACCTCTGTGCAGGAACCGTTTAAAGAGGCGGACGGGGAGGGAAGGGCCGGTCCAGGGGAGGGAACGTGGCTGCACAGGCTCAGAGGCACAGACAGTGGGCTTGCAGGCCGGGCGGCTTGGTGGGCAGAGCCAGCAGGTCCGGGACGGGGCTCTAGGCGCGTCAGGTCAGGGTACTGACGAGTTAGACCTCCGTCCTCCGGGCAGAGGGAGCCACAGGGGCCTTGGAGCAGGTGACCACACTCGCCTCTTGGCTGGTCTCCACTGAGAGCCGAGCGAGCGCGCTCCTGGGGCTGCTAGGATGTTACGGGCCTCTACGCGCTCTGGGGAGACGGGTGCGAAGGACCTGCCCAGGAGCTGCTGCCTGGTGCCTGGACGTGGGACAGGACACGGGCCCTGTGACCTCTGGCAGATGCCTGGGTGGGCGGCGGGGGCCGGGCTGGGCAGAGGCGCCCCAGGCCCTGCAGGCAGCAGCGCCCACCCGTGCCCCCCCATCTCCCCACAGGAGAACCCCTACCTGTGCAGCAACGAGTGTGACGCCTCCAACCCGGACCTGGCCCACCCGCCGCGGCTCATGTTGGACCGGGAGGACGAGGGGCTGGCCACGTACTGGCAGAGCGTCACGTGGAGCCGCTACCCCAGCCCGCTGGAGGCCAACATCACGCTGTCCTGGAACAAGAGCGTGGAGCTGACGGACGACGTGGTGGTGACCTTCGAGTACGGCCGGCCCACCGTCATGGTCCTGGAGAAGTCCCTGGACAACGGGCGCTCCTGGCAGCCCTGGCAGTTCTACGCGGAGGACTGCATGGAGGCCTTCGGCATGCCCGCCCGCCGGGCCCGCGACCTGGCCGCCTCGGCCGCGCACCGCGTGCTGTGCACCGAGGAGTACTCGCGCTGGGCCGGCGCCCAGAAGGAGAAGCACGTGCGCTTCGAGGTGCGGGACCGCTTCGCCATCTTCGCCGGCCCCGACCTGCGCAACATGGACCACCTCTACGCGCGGCTGGAGAGCGCCAAGGGCCTCAAGGACTTCTTCACGCTCACCGACCTGCGCATGCGGCTGCTGCGCCCGGCGCTGGGCGGCACCTACGTGCAGCGCGAGAACCTCTACAAGTACTTCTACGCCATCTCCAACGTCGAGGTCATCGGCAGGTGAGGCCGCGGGAGGGCGGGGGATGCTATGTGGTGCCCAGGGCGTGGCCTGGTCCCCGGGTGCCACCTGGTGCCGGGATGGTCCCGCCCTGCTCCCTCCATGGAGGGTGGTGGGTGGTGGGAGATGAGCGCCCTCCGTGGAGCCCAGGCTGCCGCTGCCCACGGGCCTGGGAGAGGAGAGGCTGAGAGGAGCTGGCAGTGCCGGCCAGGCTTGGGCCAAAGCCCAGTGCTTGGGGTGGCAGGGTGCTCCCTTACTGTCCAATGATGATTCGATGACAGGGCGCTTGTGTCTGGGGGTCCCCAAGACCACCTTCAGATGCCAGGGTTTGCTAGAAGGACCCCCAGAGCCTAGCAGAGCTGTGACAGTCACAGTTCGCGTATGGTGAGGAAAAGCAGCCAGGGAGCAGGGCAGAGGGCGGCTCAGGGTCACCGCGGGCCGGCGTCCTCCCCTGCACACAGCCCGCGGCCCCCCAGCGCTGATGCGCGACGACACCTGCGGACTGTGCCCCCGGGAGCCTGCCCGAGCTCGGCTCGAGGTTTCCGTGGGGCTGGATCCCGTGGGCACGGCTGACTGCCCTGCTGGACCGTGGCCGCCAGTGCCCGACCAGAGGCCCAAAGCCCCACCACATATCACACGATTCGCACAGACCGCCTGGCGTGGCCCGGCCGCAGGGAAAGCAGCACCCGCTCCAGGCGTTCGGGGGCTCGGAGGTTCCCCCAGGAGCCAGTGCGGGGCCAGGCTTTTCCTTGAAAAGTAGCGTGTGGACGGCCCAGCCCGGCTTCTCTCAGCGAATGCAGCTCCCGGGCCGCAGGGGCAGCATCACTGGGAAACTTGCTAGAGACGCGACCCCCGGGCCCCACCTGCTGCATCTGAACCTGGGTGTGCGGCCGTCCGTGCTCCCCTGAGCCCCTGCGTTCAGGGCACACCCAGTCTGGGAACCCAGGGTAGGAGCATGGACCCTGCTGGCTCGCCGGCAGCCTGGGTTGGACCCCAGCCTGCTGTCCCCGGCTATGAGGGCAAGGACCGCTCCGTGCCTCAGTTTCCCCACCCGCAGAACGGGGACCACGATCACGCGTCTCTCATCGGATCGGGGTGAGAGTTACACGAGTTAAAGCTGAGGAAACATCCTGCTCAGCTTTTTAAGTGGCATTTGTTGTATAAAATAAACGGAAGTCAAAGCAACGGCACCGGAGAGCTGGGGCGGCGCAGGACGCCCGGGTTGAGGCCCAGGGTGCCGGGTAATGAGGCGGGAGCGGGTGCGGGGACAGACGCCCGTGGGCAGCTGCTGCTGAGTGGGCAGGCAGTCTCCACGGGGGGGGGGGGGGGCAGGTTTAACCCCATCTTTGTCAAATGCACACGGTGCCGTGCGGCCCTCTGCCTCCTGAGTGGACCTGGGCCAGTGGCTGTGGAGGCTCGGGGAGGCCTCGTGGGTGCGGGGAAGAGAGGCCGGCGGCCTCCGTGGTCATGGCGGGGCGGGGCGGGCAGAGGCTGCGGGGCCTCGGTTGTCAGCTGCTTGCGTTTCATTTCACTCGGACTCTGCGTGTGGGTTCCAGGTGGGCCGAGGCAGCACCTGCTCGCGAGGCGGGGCGGCCAGCGGGTGAGCGGGAGGCAGGTGCACACGCAGGGCCTGCGGCTCCCACCTGGACTCTCACCCTCCCTCACGGGGGGAGATACTTTACGTCAGGAATATTCTGGAAACCACTGCTGTGGCCGCCGGGGGTTAGGGATCGAGCTCCTGCGCCCAGGATTCGGGACTCGGTCAGTTCGGTGGCCTCTGCCTGCCCTTGGGGTGCAGTGGGTGTTGGCTCAAGACCCTCCCTCTGCCCGCAGTCCCGCCAGGCTTAGCAGCTCCGAGGTGGGAACCAGAAACCCACACCTTCTGGGGGCTTCGGCCCCTTCTCTGACTTGCTTTGGGCTGCTATGGGGGATCCTCATCTTTTTGTTTTTAATGTTTTTATTGATTTCAGAGAGGAAGGGGGAGGAAGGGGGAGGGAGAAAGAGAGAGAGAAACATCCATGATGAGAATCGTGGATCGGCTGCCTCCTGCACACTCCACACTGGGGATGGAGCCCGCAACCCGGGCCTGTGCCCTGACCGGGAATCGAACCGTGACCTGGTTCATAGGTTGATGCTCAACCCCGGAGCCGCTGGGCTGGGCGGGACCCTCACCTTCAGGAGTCTGATCAAGGGGCGCCTGCCCTTCATGAGGTGGCTCAGGCGGGTCCTGAGGCCGGGCCGGCGACAGTGCCCGGTGGATGGGGCAGTCAGGGCCCGCATGCCCTACGCTCCTGCGGGGAGGCTGTCTGCTGGGAGGGACGCCGCGGTGGGCACGTGGGGCAGAGCGTACCCAGGAGGGCGGAGGGCGGGAAAGGGCCTCCGATCTTCAGCCCCATCCAGTGAAGACCACCCGCTGGCACCCGGGACCGGGCTGTGCGCTGGGTTCCAGCCCCGCTGTGCCCCTCTCCGGGCCTCAGTTTCCCATCTGTGACGTGAGGGCCAGGGCCACCTGGAGCCCGCATCTCCCTGGCAAGGTGGCCGGTCTGCCCAGCAGCTCCCAGCTCCCCTGGGCACCCAGTCTGCGCGGGCTGCGAGCAGCGGCGCGAGGGATGGCTAAAGGACGGCTGTCAATTCACAGATGCAGTGAGCACCGGGCGGCTGGTTGACCGGGAAGCGGCCGAGGGGCTTATCGATTAATTAGGTCTGATTAGATGATCAGCAAAGGGCTGTGACTGTCTCTACGTTTCCTTTTCAAATTCCTGGTGGGAGAGCCCCCTGGGCCAGAGAGCCAGGCAGGCCCAGCCCACAGGATGGGGTGAGCAGGCACCTGGGGACCCCAGGGCTCTCGGGTCGCGGGGCTCAGGCTGAACCTGTTCTGGGCTCCTCGGGAATTTCACCAGGCAGAGAAGCAGGCACATCAAACAGCCTGGGCAGGTCTGCCAACTCCGGGCTGGGTTGGAGGGAGGGGCGTTGGCTGCCCAGCCCTAACCACCAGGCCCTGCCCAGGGGCAACTTCTCCTGCCCAGGAAACACTTGGAGGGTCCAGGGAGCCAGTCCAGCTGGGCCTTTGCCAGCCAGGGAGAAGGGAGTGAGCTCCCCGTCTTGGAGGCATGCAAGCGGGCAGGGTGGTGTTTGGGGGAGTCGGAGGGGGGAGGGAGGAGAGGCCCTGTACAACAATAACCAGCGCCGATTAAGGGAACAGGGAATACCGCGTTAGGATACGTGGGTGCGGGTGCCAGGTGTTGTGTTCTCACCCCCTTCACCCAGGAGGAGGCTAAGTGCTTGGAGAGAGGAGACCTGCCAGGTCCCAGGTGGACGGGCACTGCTGGCCCATGACCCTGGGTTGTCTGAGCCCTCGGCTCCCCCAGATTCTGCGGGGGCCGGGCTGCTCACCCGAGTCCCTGGGCCGAGGACACTGCCCGTTCTCTTCTCCCCTGACCCGCCCCCTACCCAGCCTTCTCCTGCTCTTCCCTAAGCGTCCTGTTCCTATCGATCCCCCGGTAACTGGAGATGACGGGACTCTGGCAGAGAATAGGAGCCGCAGGCGGGGAGACCTGGCTGGGGCCTGTGTGTGTGCGTGTGTGTGTGTACACGTGTGTGTGTGTGTGCACACGTGTGTACACAGCCCCCGCCTCACCCGACAGGTGAGCACAGGCCACACGTAGCTGCCCGAGTTAACATTGAGGTCAGAATCCCCACTTCTCACACTTCCAAGGACCCCTCACCAGTCCTGGCTCCAAGGCCTCTTGGTAACGCGTCGACAGCCCCAGGTGTTGGTGTCAAAGAGAAGCTGCGTTTGAATTCAGATTCTTTCATTTGCCTGCTTATGGCCCTGAGCAAGGCCCATGGGTCCCAGCCTCAGTCTCCCCACCTGCCAGTGGGCCGACCTCAGCGGGGACTCGCAGGTGAGCTGAGGCCCGGGCTCCTGTGATCGTGAGAAGTCAGCCCCGAGTCCCTGGACACAACCCCATTCCCGGGTGCCTCACCCTCTCGGGGAGCCTCTCCAGCCAATCGAATCCCTGCTCTCCACCCTGCCGCCCCTCCAGCAGCCGGCGGGTGAGCAGGAGAGAGAAGCTCACTTGACTGTTAGATGGAGCCAGCAGGGCTTCGGAAGCGGGTCACTGCCCACGCAGACCAGGGCGTGGAGACGCCCAGCCCAGTGCCCCGGGAGAGCAGGAGGATCCGGGCTGGGCCTCTGGCTTCTGGGCCTGGGACAGGCTCCGGGCCCCGCCTCCAGCTCGGGGACCTGCAGGACCTCATTCGCTATAATCGGGGCAGGACGGACAGGGCCGAAGGCAGGCGACCCAGACGACCCCTCAGGCCTTGCTCTCCTCCGACCCTTTCTCCCCTCCACAGAGGGAGCCCGTTTAGACCCACAGGTGCTGCCTCATATGCGCCCCCTGCAGGCCACACAGTGCCCACCCCACGTCACACACTAGGCCACGGGGCACCCACAGGTGAGCTGAGCCCCCGCAGGAGCCCAGGCCAGCTTCTCCTCGCTGGAGCTGCCCACTCAGGGCCTGGGGCCCGAGACCCACGGGGAACGCCCGCCTCTGGCTCCTTCTGTCCCTCTCATCCATCTCCCAGCCGCGCAGGTTCTAACACGGACCCCATCACCACCCACCCCACCCACCGCGGGAGTCGCACGGACATCAGGAGTTTGCTGGGGACACGGCCAGCGCCCCCCACCCCCTGCTCCTTCCACGCGGAGGACTTTTCTCCCAACACAAACCCAGTCACGTCACTTTACTGCACGGGCCTTTAGCGGCTTCCCAGGAACTCAGAATCAAGGCTACGCTAGCCGCCCCCACCTCCGAGGCCTCTCGGACCAGCTCCCTGGTTTTGGGTCCCAGGGACCCGCCTCTGGGCTGTGCCCCTGCCTGGAGCCCAGCCCCCACCCCACCCCACCTAGCAAACTCCTCGCCCCCCAAGTCTTGGCCCAGACGCTTCGAAGGCTGCAGGCCCAGGGACCATCCTCCCTCACTTTTAGGGCCTTCAAGGAGAGTAGCGCTGTCCCAGCTACACAGACACACACACACTCACACCCACACACACACTCACACCCCCACACACACACTGGCCTGCCTCAGACTCTTGCACCTGCCAGGCCACGCCCAGAACCCGGGCGGGCAGTGCCCTGCGGACTCTTACTCGCTCATTCACGAACAAATGAACTTACGCACGTGAACAAAGGAGCCTCACTCACCGTCAGTGACGCTTCCAGAGAAGAAAGGGACCCGGGCACAGGCAGGCGCTGTGAGGGGGAAGCCGGTGGGCTCGCTATCACCACGCCCAGAGCTGCCCCAGCACGCCCAGCGGCCGCTCACGCTTCCCTGGCCAGCACCTGGGCCAGCACCTCGGCCAGCACCTGGGCCTGGCCCTTCCCTGGGCGGGGCGGAGGGAGCGGGGACCTTCCACGGGGGAGAAGTGGTTTTGCTTCAGTCAACCTGGTCGCACCCACCATGTCACCCCCAGGCCATGCCCCGGGAGCCACCAGCCCCCTCCATCAGCCCCTGTCCTGCTCCGTGGGAAGCCTGGGGCTGTGCAGTGGGTAATGGGATTAGGAACAGACCGGACGGGTGATGTATGTTAAAGCACTTAATAGAAGAGGACTTCGCACAGCCGCCCGAATTTGATTTGGCCAATGAACTCAATTGCCGGCCTAATTGCATTCCCGGAGGAGCGCCAGCCGCATTTATCCACATTACCAGGGAAGCAGGCCGCGCCAGGTGCCCGCGGCCCCCAGGCCCACGCCCCGCACCTGCGCTCAGCCCCCTCTCCCCCGTCGGGTCTCAGGCCTGGAGGGCTCAAGTTCTCCGTCACCCCTGTGCCTCTTCCCCCAACCCCGCAGCCCCACCTCTGCTCCAGAGGAGCTGGAAGTCACTGGCCAGAGCCGAGCGATGACCACGAGCCCCCAGGGTCTGGGGTGCTCTCTGGGCCCACACGTGCGCCCCATGTCCGAGGCTCCCTGTCAATGCCCGGAAATCGTGGTGGGGTGGCCTTCTGAGGGGTGTCGGCCCTGGCCCCCTCTCCCTGCCCGGCTCTGCACCATCTCCCGCTCCCCCAAACTCCCGCTTCCTTGGTTCCCTGAGGAGGCGATGACATCATCTCTCCAGGCCGAGCTGACCTACATCCCTCCCCCTCCGCTCCGGGCGGCTCTCCAAACGCCCGCCTCACCGCGGGGAGGGAGCGCCCGGCTCACGATTCTCACGGAGCAGTGGTGCCAGGCCCGTGTCCAGATGGCACTCCTGCCGGCAGCTCCCGGGCACCGCCTGCCCCTCCCCGCAGGCCTGGCACACACCCGCCCGCACCTGCTGGTGCCCCCGCCGTCCTGACGACCACCCGTGGCCTCAGACAGACAGGATGGGTGGGGTTCTCATGCCAGTTGCCCCCGGGCAGAGGCAGAGCGAGTGTCCGTGAACATATTTCGTCTGGGACTGCCTTCCCCCAGGGGCAAGCCTGGCACTGCCTCCAGACTGTGGTCTCCTGGGGCTCGTTAGGGGCTCATTGGTTCCAGGGAAAGGAACTGCTTACCGGGCCTGTGGCTGTGGCCATCTGTCTGGTGGTGGGCAGCAGGGCCAGCTCCCTGTGGGAGTGGGTGCCCCCCATGCCAGGCCTCGTGAGAGGTCAGGGGTCGGGCCTGAGGCCATCACTCAGCCAGTGGGCTGTCAGGTAACATGCAGGATGCATGTGATGTAGTATCTTATTGATTGATTGATTGATTGATTTTTTACAGAGAGGAAGGGAGAGGGATAGAGAGTTAGAAACATCGATGATAGAGAAACATCGATCAGCTGCCTCCCGAACACTCCCCACTGGGATATGCCCGCAACCAAGGCACATGCCCTTGACCAGAATCGAACCTGGGACCCTTGAGTCCGCAGGCTGATGCTCAGTCTATCCACTGAGCCAAACCGGTCAGGGCTGATGTTGAATTTTAGATAAAGAACTAATTTTTTAGTATAAGTGTGTCTCATGGGATGTACTTACACTAAAAACCTTATCGGTCGCTTGCCTGGAATTCACATTTAGCCAGGCATTCTATATCTTTATTTTTTATTGAAAGAGAGAGAAGGAAAGAGAGAGATAGAGACATCAACTTGTTGTTCGACGTATGTATGCATTCATTGGCTGATTCTTGTACGTGCCCTGACGGGGGATTGAACCCCTAACCTGGATGTATCCAGACGATGCTCTAACCCACTGAGCTACCTGGCCAGGGCCCTGTATTCTCATTTGCTGAATCTGGCAACTACAGTGACAGGAGAAGTGACTCTAAGACGGGTCACGCAGATGCGAGAGCCCGCTGTGCACCAGGCAGCGTGCCGGGCACGGCAGACAAGCGAGTGGCCGAGGTGAATGTCTGAGGCCCAGTTCCACCTTCCGGTTTGCGATGGGAAGGTCTGAGGCCCAGGGCAGGGACTTGCTCAAGGTCACCCAGCACGTCTGCAGCGGGGCCTGGCAAGCCTGGCTGCTGGCTCAGCATCCACCTCTCTCTCACCTCCCCCCAACCCCCCCCCCCCCGACTGTTACCATCTCGAGTGAAAGGCATGGGATTCTGAGACGGGTCGGGGGGGGCGGGGGGGGGTGTTGGGGGACGGACAGCAGGCAGCAGGTCCCGGCGGCTGCTGGCGGGTGGCAGCCCTGGGCTGGCCGGCTTCGCAGGCCCCTCTGCTCATGGTTAAAGGTGCTCCCGATGGATGAGCCCGAAGCGCTGAGTCGCGGGGTCAGGGCTCAGGTGCCGGTTTCTGGTGAGACTGAGGGCTCTCGAGGGTCAGATTCAGGAAGCAGTTCCTGGGAAACGGATCCCATGGATGCAGGGACGAGGGAAAGGTCTGGGCTGGAGGTGCAGCCGGGAGTCCGGACCCCCCAGGCCTGAACGGGGCGGAGCTGGGGCTGTGATGTCCGAGGCCGAGGCCGGCCGCTGGATCAGGAAGCAGGGCCGTGGGCGGCCAGCCTGGGAGGGTCTGCCTCAGCGCCCCTCCCCCAGTCTTCATCACCCAGGTGGAACCCACATAAGGCACTGCTGGGGTGGGGGTGGGAGTGGGGCAGCTGGACTCCCTCTGGGAGAGGGGCCAGGGGAGGGGCTGGCCAGCAGCGGGGCAGGGGGGACACCTGGGTCTGGGTCAGGAGTGACCAACCCCGTGACCTTGGGCAGCCTCCCCCGCACTCGCGCTCGTGCCGCAGAGCCCGTGGGCCTGACCCTGGGACTCCCGCCGCCGTCCTCACAATGTGCTTCCCGGGTTCCGCGGCCTCCTGCGCATTTTAACAGCCAAGGTCACCGGCACCACCCAGCGTGGGGATGGCAGTCTCTCTGTGCCGCTGGCATCTAAAAATACCTCGTCCTCCGCCAGAGGCGCGGGACATTCCCGGCTCCGCACAGCTGGTGCCTCTCCAGCCGGCTCAGTGGGACATTAAATGGGAACTGAGAGAAAAGCACACCTGAAACCTTCCGAGGTCAAATACATTTTGCAAAGTAACTTTCGTTAGACAGTGAGACAGGCTTCGTTCCGCAGGCCTTGTCAGAGCCTTTCATCCGCCCATGCACCCTGTCGGTGGCTGCGGGGCAGGGTGAGGGGCCTCAGGAGAGCATCGAATATGTCGGCCTGCAGGTTTGAGCGCAGGGTCATCTCTGGGGTCCCCAGCAGGACGGGCCCCCCGTGCCAACAGGTGCCTGCCCACCCCCCCCCATGCTTTTCCGAGGCCCACAGGATACAGTGCGGGCAAAAGTAGGTTCACAGTTGTTGGAATGGAAAACAATGCAATAATTAATAATAAAGCAAGAATAAACTCTCTGAACCTCCTTTGGCCCCACCCTGTGCATGTGGTCGTGGATTGGAACTCGGAACCGGTCCGGCTTTTCCACGGGCGTCTTGTTCCCGCCGTGTGGGAGTAGAGCCGCCACGGCCAGTGTCCGGGCTGGGGGAGCCAGGTCCGGCCGTGGGCCTGGGCCCGGGAGTCACGAGCAGCGGATGGTGTGGGTCATGGTTTCCAGGGAGCCCTCCCCCGGCCTGAGGGGCCCTCTTCTGCGAGGGAAGGTGAACGTGAGCTCAGGGCTGCGTCTCGCTACCTGGCGACCTCCCTAGTCTAGAGCCAGGGGGTCAGAAGCTGGGCTGCTAGGGACGCAGCCTCTGGGACAGGGCACTGTCACCCCGCCCCGACCGAGGCGTAGGAAGCCCTGAAGCCAAGACCAGAGGTAGGCCCACAGCCCGAGTCCCAGGAGGCCTGAGTCCCAGGAGGCCTGAGTCCCGGGAGGCCTGAACGGGTCCCCTCGACGGGAGGGGGAGCCGGGAGCGACTGCCCTGAGGGGGAATCATGGCGGGTGGGCCGGGCGGCCTCTGGGGTCCCTTGCAGCCCCGACACCTCCCAGGCCGGCCCCCCGGGAGCTCACTGACTGTCCTGTGTCCCTACAGGTGCAAGTGTAACCTGCACGCCAACCTGTGCTCCGTGCGCGAGGGCAGCCTGCAGTGCGAGTGCGAACACAACACCACGGGCCCCGACTGCGGCAAGTGCCGCAAGAACTTCCGCACGCGGTCCTGGCGGGCCGGCTCCTACCTGCCGCTGCCCCACGGCTCTCCCAACGCGTGTACGTATGGCAGGGCCCCCCACTCCAGCCGCCAGCCAGGCCCTGGGCTCCCCACCCTTCAGCCCCAGGAGTTCCACATTACACATGCACACATGCACACAAACGCACACACATGCACACACACGCACACATGCATGCACACACGCGCGCGCGCACATATGCACGCACATGCACACACACGCACACACATGCACACACACCTTTGAAGGCTGCCTTACGGCGCAGCGGCCTTCAGAGGTGACGGCCGCCCCTCCCTCCCCCCCTCCCAGGAGCCCAGCCACTTCCATGCTGCCAGGACCTTCTCTAGTCCCTGCCACTTCCTCTGACTGGCAGCCTCGCCGGCATCGCCTGCCCTGGCGGCGTCCCCTTCCCCTCTTGTGCCCATTCTCCGTGCAGAAGAACCCCCAGGGCTCCGGCCCGCAGGCTGAGGCGCTGCCCAGCCATGGCCGCAGGCTGAGACCCTTCTCTCCACAGGTGCCGCTGCGGGCTCCGCTGTTGGCAGTGAGTACACACCTGGGCCCCCTGGGGCCGGGCGGGCCTGCGATGCCTGCCGCTTGCATGTGCTGGGAAGAGCAGGCGAGGAAAGCAGGGGGTCTCCTGCCCCCCGGGCCCTGGGGCGCCCCCCTCCCAATTGTGCATCGCCCTCACCTCTCCCCGATCCCTCCGCCCCTTCGCTGGGGCTGCAGCCCCCACCGCTCCTCCCACCGGCTTCTCCTTAGTGCTGCTTTGGAAGCGCCCCGTGACTCCCGAGTCGTGGTCCCTCCCTCTGGGGCCAGGCAAGAGGGGGCTCACCTTCCCCACCAGCAACAGAACCCCTGGCCTGACTGTGGGCCGGCCCCCCTCTGGGCATCTGCAGCTATTGTTCTGGAGAGGCTGGGGGCTGGGGATGGGGGTGGGGGTGGGGGTGGGGGAGGCCGGGTCCTAGGGCGGCCAGCTCAGCTCAGGCCCCAGAGTAGTCAGCCCTGGCGGGTGTGCCAGCTGCTCAGAGCCAGCGGTGGGAGATCCCAAACCTCAGACATGCTTCTGGAGGCGCCGCCTCCCTCCACCAGGGTCTTTGGGGCCACACCCGACCCGGGGGGCACCCTGCTGGACCCCAGGGGCCGAGAGCGCCAGAGGAGGCTGGGCCTGGGGGGGCCCAGGTCCACTCATGGGGTCCCATGTTGCTTCTCTGCGTTGCCCCCACCCGCCAGCTCCCACCCTCGCTCGCTTCTCTCTCAGCCGCCTCAACAGGTCCCAGGAAGACCCTGGCCCCAAGCCCCTGGGGCCCCTGTGGCCATCAGGGCGGCCCGATCACTCCTGCCCCCCATCCACTGGGCACAAAAGCCATCGAGGTTGTGCCGTGTCTGCCTGTACGCGGTGGTCTTGTGGGTGGGAGGCAGTCGCGTGCACCCACACACACGTGCACCCACACACACACGCACCCACACACACGCACCCACACACACGCACACCCACACACACATGCACACACACACACGAGGAACCTTGACTCCACTGGCTGAGCTGTGACTGGGTGTAAGGGGCGAAGGGCACAGTGCAAAGCTGGGAGTTAGGAGAGGGTTCGAGGCCTGGCAGCAAGCAAGTCAGGTCAGGCTTAAGCCCCAAGAAGGAGCCCATCCCACCCCCCCACTGTCCAGGGAGGCCCCTCACCTGCTGACTGTCCAGGGAGGCCTCTACCCCCCCCCACTGTCCAGGGAGACCCCCCCCCAACTGTCCAGGGAGGCGTGGCAGCTTTGCGTCCTGAGCCCAGCGCCCGGCAGGAGGCGTTAGGGGAGGAGGCTGCTCCAGGGTGACAGCCAGTGACCTGAGGTGCCCACCTTTTGGGGTCTTCACGCCTCTTTAGCAACGGAAGCCCCTGCCTGGGTTCCCCGCCCCCTCCCACCCCCACCCCCCACCCCGCCCCGGGGCCGGAGCCCCGCTAAGATTGACAGCCGTGGCAGTGGGTGGAGCCTGGGTCCTGGCCCACAGTTCTGGGCAGGGCCGCTGTCTCCCTCATCCCACTGGCGAGGGTCACGGCTCAGGAAGAGGCAGCTGGGGTCGTGGTCCCTGCACCTCAGGAAAGCGGTTTGGAAAGAAACCGGGCAAATGAAGGAACAGCTGCTCACGGACAGCCAGGCACTGGGCAGGACTCGCACTCGGGGCTCACTGACGGGCACTCCCTGCCCACTGAGCCGCCCAGCCATGGCCCTGCGGCCTGGGGCTGAGGTAGTGCGTCGTAGGCCCTGGCTTGCACAGCTCCCCGATTCTGCAGGAACAGACGGGCCTCCATCTGCTCTTGGCACCGGGCACAGGCCCCTGCAAGGCCGTTCCTCGCACACCTGAGCCTGTCCCCCGAGAGCCCAGCGGGGCCTCTCCCGTCCCCAGACCCCGTCCCAGAAAGGTCCGGAGTCTCCCGTGCCTCCCCACGGCGCTCAGGCTCTTTGGCCAGAGTCCAGCTGGGCCCGTGACCGCTGGCCCAGAGGCTTCTCCCTCCTCCCGGCAAGCTGTCCCCAGGCAAGGGCTCCTGGCGGACACGGCCGCTCCCACCTCCCACCGCAGTCCTCGCCCAGGAGGGTGTGGGAAGAGCCTGGAGCCTCGGGCAGGCGCCGGTGGGCCCAGGCCGCCCCTCCCTGAGCACCTAGTGATGTCAATTTGACATCTGAAGGCTCCGGGCGGGAAAGGCTCCGCACTTCTTAGCCGCTAGATTTTCTTCTCTCCCCACCGACCAGCATCCGAGAAATCCCTTTAGAAGCAGAAAGAATCCGATTTCTCCCGGTCCCTCGGGGCCTGTCCTGTGAGACTCAGCGCAGAGCGATGCCCCGATCCGCCCGTCCTGCTTCCCCGGCTGCGGCCCGATGGTCTTGGAGGCAGTGCTGTGGCATTTGGGGGTTCACTGACATCGGGGTCCCTGGTGGACATGGGCCCGGACCAGGGGGTGGAGGGAGAGGTGGTGGCCGGGAGGCAGGCCCGACACGGGAGGACGCGTCCCTGCGTGGGGTCGGACCTGCTGGGCACGGCTGATGCTGCCCCGCATAGTCATTAGCCTGGGACTTGGCGCCCAGATACGGACTCCATCCGACTCTGCCCGTCATGGGACGGGACCACACGGGGAGGGTAGAGGAGTCCCCAAATCAGGGGACCCGCTGAGAAAGGACTCCCCAGAGCATGCAGACTCAGGCAGGAGGCCCTCCCACGCGGCTTCCAGGCCGTGGCCCGCTGAGCTGCTGTGCCCTAGACGCTGCCTCTCCCGTAGATTCAGGCCCAGTTCTCTGTGGCCCGTGTAGGCAGAGCCGCTGATAGTGCTGCTTCTGACCAGGGTCTGTGGAGTGCGACGCCTCAGCGTGTCCCCAGGACACCCCCGCCCCAGCCCCTTGCATGACTTCCTTTCTCTTCTTTTCCCCAAGAGTGGAACAGGCCACCGACAGCAGCCCCCCCAGGGGCGAGCCCCCCCTGGCCCCAGGTGCCCTCCCGTGCAGAAGGTATGGGGGGGGATTTCCTCTTAGGCCCATAGGCCCCTCCCCCTTAGTGGAGGCAGCAGGTATACATGGTGGGACGGGACCTGGGTGGGAGTGGCCCCAGGGAGCTGAGGTGAGGAGCCTTGGAGTTCTACCCGTCCCCCACCTCACCTACCAACCCACCCCCTATAGTCCCCCCCAAGGGCTTCTGAGCTGAGTGGAGAACCCACTGGGGCGGTGATGGAGCTCAGGCCCGGAGGGGAGGGGGGGTGGGGGTGGCTGGGAATATATAACAGAAGGAAACGTGGTCCAGGCGGCCGGACCAGCGGGCGGAGTGTTGGCAGTGGGAGGCAGTGGGTGGCCCACCTGACCCAGGGGCAGAGTGTTGGTTAAGGGAGGGCTGGGGCGGGGGAGGCCCTGATACCAGGCTGAGAGCCTCATTGTCTAGCTACAGGGGCAGGAGACACGCATGGGCTTGTGGCCATAGAGTGACACGCACAGGAGCCATGCCCATCCCAGCTCGCCTGTCCCCTCCACATTAGGCAGCAACCCTGCAGCTGGGCAGTAAGCAGGGCTTTGCGCGCCCTCTGCTGGCAGGGCCTGGAACCACAACCAGCGAGGGCGGGTCCTCAGTTCCCAGCAACCTGGAGGCCCTGAGCCCGGCATCCTCCCAGGTGATGGAGGCAGTTAGAGCCAGCTGGGCTGGACTGGACTGGCTGCCCTGGACTAGCTGGGCGCCAAGGACCCCCAGAGGGAAGCCAAGGGGCGATGCTCCCCATGGGGGGGGGCTGGACAGTCTGTGCTCCCGGGAAACGTGGGGGACGGCGGGTGGTGAAGGACTCGCTTGGTGGAGCAGGGAGGCTGCTTCAGGAAGGAAGGGAGGTGCCAAGGGCTGGATGCCAGGCTCAGACTGGATGTGATGCTCACGGGAGTGGAGGGCTGGGCGGGGACGGATGTTTCAGCCTGTCCCCTGGTCCAGCTCAGCTGGGGCCCGCGCTGTGGGTGGCAGGAGGGGAGAAGTGACGGGAGGGTGAGTCCGGCTGGGTGGCAGCTGGTCTCTGAGGGGGACTGAGGCAGGCTGGCTCCGTGTGCTCCCTGTGAGCCCGGTCACCTCATGTCTGAGCAGGTGCCAGGGCTGCCCAGAGCTGGCAGGGCTCCTGGGAGCCTTTGCTGGGCCCCGACAGCCCGCTGGGCAGGGGGACCAGGCTGATGGAAGAGCTTGTTTCTCATCTCTCCAAGCTGCGGGCACCTTCACCACTGCCCCTGCCCCCGCCAAGGCCTCCAAGCCTTCCCAGCTCAGGCCCAAATCTGCTCAGGTGGTGCCTATGGGAGAATTCCAAGGTAAGGGGGAGGCCCAGGGCTGGGTCAGCCCTCCTCACACCTTACCGGCCCCCTCCACTGGGAAACCAGGGGGCGGGCTGGAGGGCCTGCCCCAGGCTCAGAGCCCCGCCCAGAGCAGCTGGGCCAAGGTGACCGAGCTCTCTTCCCTCCAGCCCTCCCCCAGGGGAGCTGGAGCAGCATGAGTCAGGCTCAGTGGGCAGCACGGCGGGCAGAGCAGCCGCCAGAAATAGCCAGTCCAGCTCCCCTGGGAGGTGGCCCAGGGGCTGCCTTGGTTGAAGCAAGATCTGGGACACAGAGGTCACTGATGCTGCTCCTCTGACCTCCGCTACTCCTCGGGGACGCTGGCAGGGTGGCTTGCCTTCTGGTCCCTGGAGAAACAATGTGAAGGGGGCAGGTCCTGGGCACATCTCAGGGACTCATTTCTCCAAGGTCTCCCATGCCCTTGACCCTGACCCCTGGTCAGCCTCCCTCTCCCATCACAGGAGGGCGGGTAGACACGCTGGCTTTCTTATTCATAGGGGTGCCGAGTCCCTTAGGAGGGACACCAACAAATGACCCCCCTTCTTGAGTCGGGGAAGGTGGCCCCTTCATGAGGTCGCAGAATCCGCCTGCAATCCCTGGAGCCTGGCCCGGGTGGTCACAGGGCTCGCTCAGTCCCTGCAGCAGGTGCAGGGCTGGAGGACACAGTGGGTGGCGCGGAGATGGCTGTCCCCCAGTCAGAGTCGGAGGCTGGGCCGAGTGTAGGGGCATCAAAGCGAGCAGGCCCTCTGTGCCAATCAGGCCTGCAGAGCAGCCCAGGCAACCGGAAGGACCCTGCAGGGGGTGGTCAGCCGTCCATCTTCCAAAGCAGCATGGGAGGAAGCTCCGGCCGCCCAGCGTCCCTGTGGGCACCTAGGCCTCCTGTCGCTGGGACACCGTGGGCCCAGCACTGCCCTCCCCGAGCTCACACTGGCATGACCACCCTCCCTGCATGAAGCATTGCTAACCACCCTGGCATCTCCTGGGCATCCCCACGAAGAGCACCACGCCGGGCACCCAGCAGGTGCTGCCCACCGGCCCTCCCCGGGTCCCGGACACAGGGCCAGGTGGGAGTGTGTGGCTAAGCCCACCCTGGCTCTCTTCCGAGCTCAAGTCTGGCCGGCCCATCTCTCCCCGAATGGCCAGAGGCGCTGAGGCCCAGGTCCTGTGCCAGGTCTGACCCCTGCGTGTCCGGGGGCAGGTCCCCTCCCTCTGGGCCTAGTTTCCCTGAAGGCACGGGTCAGGGGGCAGCCGGCAGGCACGGTCTCCCTTCCCTCATTGACCCCTGCTGTTTCTCCCACTCGGCCGGCCCAGACTGCGAGTGCTACGGTCACTCCAACCGCTGCAGCTACATTGACTTCCTCAACGTGGTCACCTGCGTCAGCTGCAAACACAACACGCGGGGCCAGCACTGCCAGCACTGCCGCCTGGGCTTCTACCGCAACGGCTCCGCCGAGCTGGACGACGAGAACGTGTGCATCGGTGAGTGGGGTGGGGGGGTGGGGCTAATCCTAACCCTAACCCTGACACTAACCCTAACCCTAACCCTATCCTTAACACTAACCTAACCCTATCCGCACTAAACCTAACCCTAACAACACTAAAACTAACCCCATCCCCATACCTAACCCTAACAACCCTAACACTTATCCCTAACCCTAACATTAACAACCCTATCCCTAACACTAACGCTAACCCTATCCCTAACCCTAATCCTAAACCTAACCCTATCCCTAACACTAACCCTATCCCTAACCCTGTCCCTAAACCTGTCACGCCAACCAGATGCAGGGCCAGGCCAGGCCTCTATCCCTAACACTAAACCTAACCATATCCCTAACACTAACGGAACCCTGTCCCTAACCCTAACCCTATCCCTAACCCTCACACTAACTCTATCCCTAACCCTAACCCCATCCCTAACCCTCACACTAACCCTATCCCTAACCCTAACCCCATCCCTAACCTTAACCCCATCCCTAACCCTCACACTAACCCTAACAACCCCATCCCTAACCTGGGAGGGCCCCGCACAGGATGTGCTGGACCATGTGCCTTGTCCCGGTGCTGGGCCAGGTGCAGGGCGCACGGAAGGCCCCGCAGTGCATGGAGCCCCCCCCTCCCCGGGGGCTATGGAAACTCCCACTCCAGGGCCCGCTACAGCTGCCTCTTTAAAGACCGAGTCCCCAGGGAGCGGCACCAAGAAATGGCCCCAAACCTTCCCAGCTCAGGCCTAACCCTCGCAGGTGGTGCCTAGTGACGTTTCCAGAATCGGCTGTTAATCGCCTCCATTGGGTTCTCCCGGGCTCTGGGGTTTCCGAGCCCACAGCTGGGGCTGTAAATGGTTCTAGCGCTTGCCTTGCTGTGTGCATTCCCTTCCCCACTCTGGGCCTCGGTCTCTGTTTGTAAAGTCAGGAGGTGGATATGATCAAAGGTTTCAACCCTTTTTCTGTGGCTGAAGTCACAAAATTATCCAACGAAATTCTTCAAAAGCTTTACAGGCAGAGCCCAGCTTCGGGCCGAGCTGCTTCGTCCACACTCCACTCCAGCACTGGTTTTGGGGACCCTGAGCCTGGGCAGGGACAAAAGGCCAAAGCCATGGCCCCCAACCAACACCCCCACCAGCAAGGCTCACAGGGGAGGCTCACAGGGGAGGCCAGGTCCCAGCCCCACTGCCCATCCCCCAGGCCAGCGCGGCTGGGAGCAGGGGGCTGCCCAGAGCTGGAGTCAGGCCGAGTTACAGCCCAGGCTTCAGCTAATTCCATCAGCTCCAAGGGACCCACAACTGAGCTGCTGTCACGCCAACCAGATGCAGGGCCAGGCCAGGCCTCTGGATCCGATTAGAGGGCCCTGCTCCCCCAGCACCCCTCCCCAGCACCTGTCTGCCTGAACCCCCTCCCCCGGCACCTGTCTGCCAGAACCTCCTCCCCCAGCACCCCTCCCCTGGCACCTGTCTGCCAGAACCCCCTGGCCCAGCCCCGGGCTTCAGGGAGCCCCAGAGTGGGGCCACACGCCCCTCCCACGGAGCAGAGGCCCCAGGAAACCAGCTGGGGAAGAGCAGGGGGAGACGGAGGCCTCGGGGGGCTGCCCCTCCACCCGCTCGGAAGGGGCTATAGGTGAGGGCTGCACCCCCACACACACCTGCGACAGCCCCCAGGGACGGAGCCCACGGCCACGGCTCTTTGGAGCCAGGAGGGACCAGCTCCCGCTCCAGTCCCAGGTGCGGAGACTGAGGCCCAGGCGGGGAAGGGCCTGTCCCAGGCCCCACAGCGCCAGGGCCGGGGAGGGAGGAGGAGGAGGGCGGGTGCCAGGGAGCGAGGTCGGCCCGGGATTTGGACACGACACCCGTCAGCTCCCACCGCCGTCCAGCCGCGGGCTCACTGCGTGGGGAGCACCACCCGCAGGGGGAGCCCGTGGGAGGAATGAGGGGCCGGGCGGGGCGGGGTGGGGTCGGTGCCCACAAGTCGCCCTGACCGCACGCGATGCACCTGTCCGTCCAGAGTGTAACTGCAACCAAATCGGCTCCGTGCACGACCGGTGCAACGAGACCGGCTTCTGCGAGTGTCGCGAGGGCGCGGCCGGGCCCAAGTGCGACGACTGCCTCCCCACGCACTACTGGCGCCAGGGCTGCTACCGTGAGTGCCGGCCGGGGGCGGGGCGGGGCCCTGTCGGGGGCGGGGCCTGGCGGAGTGGGGCGGGCCCGGGGACCTTTGGGGGCGGGGCCTGAGGAGTGGGGCGGGGCAGCAGGCACGGGGCGGGGCCTGGTGCTGTGGGGGCGGGGCCTGGTGCTGTGGGGGCGGGGCCTGGTGCTGTGGGGGCGGGGCCTGGTGCTGTGGGGGCGGGGCCTGGTGCTGTGGGGGCGTGCTGTTGACCGGGTCGGGGGCGGTGGGCGGGGCCAGGCGGGTGGGCCTTTGTGGCGGGGTGGGGGCGGTGTCCGGTGGGGATCGGAGCGGAGGTGGAGCTGCTGCTTGGGAAGCGAGTTGGAGGCAAACGAGAGCTGGGGCGGGAGGACGGGCCGGAGGCGGGAGGGAGCGAGGCTGCCCGGGAGCTGGCCTGGCGGAGACCCGCCGTTAGTCGAGGTAAGGGGCGGGAGGGCGGTGCCGGCGCCTGAAACAGCACCCAGGCCGGTGCCGGGAGCAGGAGAGCCAGGAGCAGAGGCGGAGGGAGGCAGGGCGCCGGGCTCCCGGGCGTGGTTACCGTCCAGGCAGGGACGTCTCGCACCAAGTGCGCCCTGAGCCTCCATCAGCCCGGGTTCAGGCCGCGCCCCGGGGGTTGGCACATCCCAGTCGCGGAAGCTCCCGTGGGCGGGCGGGCGGGCGGGGCGGGGGGATGAGCCGCCACCCGCGCTAACGGCCCCTCCGCCCCCAGCCAACGTGTGCGACGACGACCAGCTGTTCTGCCAGAACGGCGGCACCTGCCTGCAGAACCAGCGCTGCGCCTGCCCGCGCGGCTACACCGGCCTCCGCTGCGAGCAGCCCCGCTGCGACCCGGACGACGGCGGCGGCCTGGACTGCGACCGCGCGCCCGGGGCTGCGCCGCGCCCCGCCACCCTGCTCGGCTGCCTGCTGCTGGGGCTGGCCGCCCACCTGGGCTGCTGAGCCCCGAGGACCGCGGCGGCGAGGCGGGCGGCCGGGGCCGGGGCGGGCGGCGAGAAGGGTGCGGCCCAGCTGCTCCCAGGTGCTACTCAGCAGTCCTCCGCCCACCTCCCGGCCTCCTGCGTGGCACCTGCCCCCGCCCCGGCGCTGCTGCAGGGGGCGCTGTGGGACACTGGCCCCAGTGGCCTCCGATTTTGGTCTTAGTTTTTCTATTTCCGGCCGCCCCTTTTTTTAATTTTTTTTTTTGCTGGCGGTGAGACGGGGCGGGGAGAAGCGCTGCTCACCCAGCACCCCCAGGTAAACACACACACACTCTCGACTGTTGCAGACACCCCTGCACCTGTCCCTGGCTGACCACCAGCCTCGGATCCTTAACTCCAGTTGCCTACAATTTCAGTCGCTGACTTGATTCTCTTTTATATTCTTTCTTGGTTTTCCTTTGCAACCCCCAGACCCCAGGCTCGGGAGAGGCCTGGTGGCGGAGGAACACACCATCTGGGCGGGAGTTGGAGGAGGGCTGGGAGGGCTGGAAACTTCGTTTTGTAGAGAACTATTTTTGTTCGTAATAACCGTCCCAATGAGAAGGGACAGGAGCGACGCTGGTCACCACAGGGTGGTCATCCTATATAATAAAAGCCGAATATGCTAAGTGTCTGACCCTTCGTTGGACCGGTTGCTGTGACACACACTGACCACCAGGGGGCAGGTGCTCCAACTGGTAGGCTGGCTTGCTGCTGGGGTCTGGCTGAGTGGGACTGGGCATGACAGGCCAGACACACCCTGGAGCCCTCCCGTGGTCCCTCGCCAGCCCCGATCATGTGCTAGTGGTGTCCCTTGGCCTGGCCTGCGCCCTCTCAGATTCCGGGACCCCTCAGGGGATGTTGGAGAGCCGGTTTCAGCCCGATCCCCACAGGCCAGTCCGAGGGACCCCACCAGTGCATGAATCCAGGCAGCCGGCCTCTAGCTGGTGTACAATTAGACAGAATAAAGGATCTCCGCACTGCTGCCTCCAGGACCCGTTTTTGGGGATTTTTTCTGTGTTCATCTGGGATTTAAAGGGGAGCTCACAAAATAGCCTCAAAGAAACTCCCCCACTTCCAGGGCACATCCCCCAGGACCTTCTGTGAAGGAGACCGGCAGCTGCCCTCCGCGGGCGTGGCCAGCAGAGCGCTCACCGGTGGGCCAGACCCGGTCCTGACTGTGACCCGCATGTTCCCCAAAACTGGGAGGTTGCCATCCCCCCTCCCACTAAAAGCACGACAAAGCCAGCTAATTGCACTTCGCTCAGCTGCCCGCAGCGTCCCGCACATGCTGCTGGTGGCCTGCTGAGAAGGCCCAGGGCAGTGCCGGCCGGCGTCCTAACAGAGCGGGGCTTCCGGGCTCCAGGTCAGGAGTCAGGTGGCCGCGCGCTCAGACCCCATGTCTGCAGCTGCTGCCTCCTCCCAGAGCCCACTGTGGGCCAGTGTCCCGGGTGCACACAGAATCTCAGGTGGGCACAGGAGGGATGGCCAAGGGGACGGGGGGCAGTGCAGGGGGTGGCAGAGGAAGCTCTGAAGGACGAGGCCCATCAGCGGAGGCCCCTGGCTAGGGAGGGCGCCCTGTGTGTTTCCAGTGCTTGGGGGCTGCACCCAGATTTCCCTCCCCACCTACGTACTCTCAGCCTGGGGTCCCCCAGGGCTGCCGATCTGGGTCAGGCTCCTCGGTGCTCCTACAGCCCCTGCCTCACCTGCTGGTGCCTGTGGCAGCTGGCAGGGCTGCTTCCTCAAGCCCCAAGGCCACGTGAAGACTGAGTTTAACCAACCTGGCCTTGAGAGGGGCGAGCTTACAGCTCAGTGAAGGAGAAATGGCCAGCGCATCTCCAGGCCAAGTGCCCTCCCCAGCACCAGCTTGCAGGGGTCGTCAGGTCCAGCCCCGAGAGGAAGCACCTCCTGTCAGGACCCTGTGGCTTCACCTTCCTGTTGACGGAGCCCAGGCAGCCCGGCTGAAATGAAACACGCTGGGCGCCCTGTGCATAGCGGGGGCACGGCCACAGTCCTGGCTTTCACATACAAAGGCAGGCCTGGCGGGGCAGGCTCGGCTGGTTGGAGCCTTGTCCCCTCACACCAAGATGGCGGGTTCCATCCCGTGAGGGCACATACAAGAATCCACCAATAGCCCTGGCCGGTTTGGCTCAGTGGATAGTGTCAGCCTGTGGACTGAAAGGTCCCGGGTTCGATTCCAGTCAAGGGCACAAGCCTGGGTTACCGGCTCCAACCCCAGTAGGGCAAGTGTAGGAGGCAGCCAATCAATGATTCTCTCTCATCATTAATGTTTCTCTCTCTCTCCCTCTTCCTCTCTGAAATCAATTAAAAATACATTAAAAAATCAATAAAAACATATATTTAAAATAAAAAAAGAACCCACCAATAAATGCATAAGTGGAATAACAAATCGATGTTACACTCTCTCTCTCCCCCCCCCTTCCTCTCTAAAACCAATCAGGAAATACATGATTTTTTAAAATGCAAAGAAATCACAATAATTCACCCCACACTCCACACCATAGTCCTGGGTCTGGTTCCCTTGCTAGAAGCAGAACGGAGGCACTGGGCTCGTGGATGGCCCTCCACTGGGCTCTGGAGCAGAAGTCACAGGTTGAGGCAAGGGGGCAGCCTCCTGTCAGCCAGCGCTCGGCCTCCTGTTGGTGTGGGGGTACAGGGTACACCCCTGGGAGAGAAGGTGTGTGAGCTGCTAACACCCAGCACAGCAGTGGGGCGGGGCTCTCTGGGCCAAAACCAACAGCTTCTACTGCACCCCCCCCACCCCGCACCCCCCTCTGTGTCACTCTGGGTGTTCAGGAGTCTCCCGTGGGGTCTGTGTCCGCCCGCAGCTCCCAGCCAGGCCAGCGCTGTCAGCCTCCCTCCGACCAGACCCCCGCCCCAGCCGGCTCAGTCCTGACCTCAGGCGGGAGGAGGGCCCGGGCGTTTGGAAAGCAGACATCTTCCAGAGCTGAGAGGAGGAACACCAAGGTCACGGCCCGGCCCGTGGACGGTGCCCTTGTCCCCGAGCTGCTTTGCCTCTGGTGCTGAGGCAGCGGAGCCCCGTTTCCCGGCGTGGAAAACACAGCTACTGCGGCTGCGCGGCACGGGAGCGAGCCTTCACCTTCGCCCAGGACAGCGTTCTCGGCCTCGGCGCCACGGCCACGGACGGGGCTGCCTACGGGGAGGGGCCTGTCCGGTGCCTCTAGGACAGTGGTCGGCAAACTCATTAGTCACCAGAGCCAAGTATCAACAGTACTTCTTCAAAATAGACTCGCCCAGGCCGAAAACCGACTTCTGCGCATGGGCCACGCTCGTGGTATTTTGTGGAAGAGCCGCACTTCAGGGGCCAAAGAGCCGCATGTGGCTCTAGGATGTTTGCAGCATCCCTGGCCTCGAGCCACTGGCTGCCAGCAGTTCCTCCTCCCCATTTGATAACCAAAAGGAGTTGCAAACTGGGAGCAAACTTGCCCCAGGTTGAGAACCACTGAGCTAGGCAGACGGAGTATCATACCCATTTCACAGAAGGTGAAGTGGAGGCTAGGAGAGGGGACTGACCTCTCCTGAAGTCCCTCTTGCTAAGAAGCAGGGGCAGGAGTTGACTCAGGACAGCCGGACTCCAGAGCCCAGAGTCTAACCCAGACCAGTGCCCCCCACAGGGGCACCCCCCAGGGCTGGACCCAACTGCTCCTGCCCCGCCCCTCCCTGCTGCAGAGAGGGCCCTGGAGAGCCGGGCTTCATCGGAATGGCTGTGTTGTGGGGGAAATGCCTTCTCCAGGCTCCTCCAGGGCAGCCTCGCCCTCCTCCTCCCCCCACAATAAGCAGACTGCTGCGTCTGCAGCTCCTGCCTCCTGCCTCCTGCCGTGGCCGTCCAGTTGAGAGTCCAGTTGAGAGGCGGTTTATGGATGCCCAGGGAGCTGTTGTCGGCATCTCCCAGCAGGTCAGCCAGGTCGGAGCAGGCAGGGATTCAGGGGGACACACCCCAGCCTGCACCCCTGCCGGTCCCAGCACTTCGGGCTGGGCTACGGCCCCCTCTCCCTTCCCCCCACCCCCATGCCCCTGGGACTCGCAGCACAACTCAGGCCAGAGGAGTTAAGGGAAAAGGCCTCTGGGAAGAAAAGCTTCACTTGCTAATTTTTCCTTTTAAAACACAAATCACGGCCGTAGGGAAGTTAGAGATACAGAGGCGAGATGATCATTTTTAAATGAAAATCACCCACAAGCCTCCACCCAGAGCTAATAACTGTTACTATTTCTGAATTATGTCTCTAGCACTTCCCCATAAAGCACAGGGCACGCAGACCAGCTCCCGCACGTGCCGCGCTCCCCGAGGCTTTGTGCTGAGGACTAACTTCTTTCCGGGGATGCTGGCCTGAGAGCAGGCTCCGTTCGCATGGCCGCTGTCCCGGGGCTCCCGTGTCCCGGTCAGAGCTGAGGCACCGCACCCGAGGCCACTCCAGGTGACTCAGGCAGAAAGGCCATCACTGCAGGATCTCAGGGTGTCCACACACATCAGGGCAGCTGGAGGCACGGGAAGGCCCTGGGAAGCCACAGCAACACCCAGCACCCTGCCCGGTGGCCAGAGAGCCCCGCTGCTGTCTCTGTGGCCCAGATGCGGCCTTATCACACCCTCGTCCCCAGGCCTGCCTCCAGCTGGCGCCCCTGCTTGCACCCTGTGCCCACCCCTCCATGGCCAGCATTCCCCCCTCCATTAAGGGAGGTGGATTATCTCCCTGACCAGAGGAAGGTCATGAAGAGACAACCATAATCCAGCACAGAGAGGGGAGGCAAGTTGCCCAAGGTCACACAGCCCAACAGAGGCAGAGTCCAGATGCAAATCCAGTATCGGCACAGAAGCCCAAGCCTGTAACACCGGGTTACACAGATTCCCCTTCCCCCTCTATTTTATTTTTTTTAATAAGCTTGTCTTATATACACCCTTCCTCAGCCTACTTTATAACATTTAGCAAGTTATCCTGAACATCAACGGAGATCGTTTACAATAAAAAAGCAGGCTGCACTCCATCCTCGCCCAGAGCCCTGGCCCTGCTGGCCACAGGACTCTGGCTCCCGGCACAGATTTCTCCCAGCCGGGCCATGCGCTCTCGGGTGTGGCAGGATCTGGCCAGGGCCCCGAGTCTCCATTGTTGTGTTCCTGGTGCCACAGTTCATGGCTGACCCGGTGCCCACATTTTTCTCTGAAAGGGTAGGTGGTTCCCAAAGCGGAAGGGGTGCTCGTGAAGGGCACCTACTCTGGAGTCGAACCTCCTGGGTGACCGTGGGCAAGTAATTCAGTCTCTCTGTGCCTCGGTCTCCTCATCTGTGAAATGGGGGCATAAAAATACTACCTGTCACCGGGCAACGGCGAGGACTAAACAAGCAGACGCAGTGGTGCCCACAACACTCCTGGCCCCTGCTGTCAACGGTGCCAGCTGCTGTCCACTTCCTCTCCTCCCGGGGGTGCAGGAGCCCACGCTCTACATCATTCAGAATGGTGGTCACAACCAGGTGGGGGGCGGTGGAGTGGCCGCTCCTATTAGTAACGTCCAGTTCTCACGCTGGGTGGCGAATTCGTTGGTGTCTTCATGGTCGGCCTTTCACCTCCCATGGGCCTGGCTTCATATCACAAAAGTGGCAAGAGCTGCGGAGTGCGCGCCGGCCAGGGGCCTGAGGATCACCTGGACACACAGGCCCCAGGTCACCCATTGAGCCCGACTTGCTAACCTTAATTCACGGGGCTCCAGACTCACTAAGTCAGAAACTCTAGGCTAGAGCGAGGAGCGGGGCTCTCAAAAGCTCCCCGGTGACGCCCGAAGTGCAGCGTGGGCCGAACACTGGGTCTAATGATTCTGTTCGTAGCCGCGCTGCGTGGCAACGGGCAGCCGTGTGCACAGCACCGAGCCGGGCTGCGGGGACAGCAGCCCCAGGCCCTGTGCTCCCACCACCCGGCCACCACGGCACTGTTTTCGCCCTTTGTCTTGGCAGATGTCCTGCGCAGGAGGGACAGTAACTCGGGTCCTTTAGAGACCCGTGCACAGAAACTGCCTGTACGGTGCCACACACACTGTACGCTCTCTTTAAGCGGGGCTGTTTTCATCTCCTCCCTGAATTGTTTATTCCGCAAACAACGAATGAGAGGCCATACCTAGGAGGGGGTAGGGACCGCGCCTGAGCTGGGCAGGAGGGACTTTAAAATCATCATTGCCCTGGCCAGTTTGGTTCAGTGGATTGAGCCTCGGCCTGTGGACTGAAAGGTCCCAGGTTCGATTCCGGCCAAGGGCACATGCCAGGGTTGTGGGCTTGATCCCCAGTAGGGGGTGCGCAGGAGGCAGCCGATCAATGATTCTCTCTCATCATTGATGTTTCTATCTCTCTCTCCTTCTCCCTTCCTTTCTGAAATCAATAAATACATATATTTTTTAAAAAAATCATCGCTTCAGTTGTGACGAAGTCCTCAACCACCACGGTCCTTGCAAGGCACGCACCTCTCCCTGACGAGTTTACTGTGCCCGTAACTCAAACACGTGACTTCGCCCTCCTGGGAAGCTGTGCATGCGGCTGTCTGCTCGCTCACCCGGGGGCAGTGACAGGCAAAGTCTGACTCCGCTCCCTGAAGTTTCCACTTCCATAAACCTGGGTCCACTTCTGTGCCCAGCAGCAAGTGCCCCGACCTGGCAGCGGCGGTGCCCTGGGGCTCCTCTCCGAGAGCCTGTGCACTTGTCCCTGCCCGTCCCCAGTCTCAGCCTAACGGGAGCCAGCATTCCTGCTGGGCCAAGCGGCACCAGGTGACGTGTCGCGCGCCTCACTGCCTTACAAACAGGATCCCAAAGAGAGCTGGGAAGCCGGAGTGGATGGGGCTGGATGATACGCTTGATTAAACAAGTCCCACCACGTAACTTACTTCGGCATCAAACGATGCGAACGGGCCCCGGCGGGTCAGCCAGGAAGCATGCTGCACCTTAGTTTAGTAACAGAGAACTCCTAACCCACGCCAGTTGCGTTTCCACTTTTTAATTCTGCTATTTTCTCTTAAAACTTAGGTTTTAACAAGGATGACAGGCCTCAAGTTTGCCAAATCCCAGCTGGGAATTCAGAGCATAGAAAAAGACAAAGCTCCAGCAAAAAATATAATGTGCACAACTCACTTTAGAAAATAGTTTCGGTACATTCTGGTTATAAAACTCATTTACAGATTGTTCACATGTATTTATCAAAATTCTGCTGCTGATACATGAAGACATGTAACTAAATAAACTGTGCACAGTAAACCCCAGGCAGGTCACACATGGAAAAGCAAAGTCAGAAGAATGTATTCATGATAGAACGACTGGTATGAGAGCAGACAGCACCTCCTTCCGTGCAGCACCCCGGCTGGCCGGAGCAGGCGGCCTTTCCCCCAGCTGCGCTCAGCTGCCGCAGCCACGCGGGGACACTTGGGACGCTCTAGCAAATGCTTTCACTCAACAACCAACGGTTCCAAAGGCAAGGGCAGGAACCCTGCGTTCTGCCGGGAGAGCTGGCAGGGCGCAGGCTTGCCCTTGGAAAGGGTTATGCGAGTCTCCGACTACATCCTGCACCGTCAGACCGGGGGAGCCAACACGCGTGAGAACAGGCCTCGAACTTAACTGGAAATAACACTGTTGGGCATGGCAGCAAAGCACGCACCCGGGGACGCCTGCTTCTGCAGCCGCCCGCTGTAGCAGAGGGTGGCAATCCTCACCCACAGTCTTGTCTGCCTCCTTCACTAGCTCGCAGAGCTGTTAGACTCTGAACTGTTGTCACACTCCAAGTATGTGCTAAGCGGAGCATTTTACCAGGAGAGTAAACTTAAAGTAACACTGAGATGTCTACCCACGGCCCTGCCCCGCCCTGAGCCTTCTCCTGCGGCCCAGCCAGGACAGCTGTCCCAACGCCGGGAACACCTGCTCTCTGGGCGGGGGTGCGGCACCACGCCAGGAGGACAAGCAATGAGGTAGACTTTAAACTCGTGCAAGCACACACTGCTTTCTAGAGATCTCTTAGGAGTCTACGGGGCAGTAGAGCTTCTGACTAACACAAGGCCCTTCTTGCTTAAAGCAGAGGCCCAGAAAACTTCTAATGGTGCTCACCTCAGGGTTTGCTTTCCTACCCCATTAGCCAGTGGCTGCAGGGCAGTCCCCCGGGCCTGCTGCAGCCACGGTCAGCTGCCACTAATGTGCACGCTGTCTGCGAGATCCCCGATCCGTTCTGCTGTGTTTGGGAAGGTGGACTGAGGTGCGGCACCCCGCTTCTCGCGTCTCCGTCGCTCAGACTCCCCTCCCTGCACGCTCTCCCGTGGGCGCTCGCACACCGGGCCTTTCCGCAGGAAACGTCCCGCTCTCCCGGTTCTCAACCCCACGTTCTCTCACCCTCTTCTAGCCTCTTTGAAAGGGTGTTTCATTCCTGCCTAAAAGTCGGGTGTCCCAAAAAAATGAATACACACTTTGAATAAACATCCCAATGGGCTACATCTGAAAAGAAGGAAACATCCATCTAACAGCTGTTACGTGTGTACATTTCTTTGGGACACCCTGCATTATACTCGGCCTGCCCTCGTGGTTCCCAAGCTGCCGGGACCAGACCATCCTCCTGCCCCCCAGATGTATGACATGAGGCTTTCCAGGCTCTATCTAAACTGGTCACTCAGCTGGGCCCCCTGGCAACCTGCAAGCTCTCACAAGCGGATGAGGGGTCCATAGAGCTGTCCAGCACTGGCCTGGCCCTGGGCCACCCTGAAGTGGGAGCCCACCATGACAGGAAGCTCACAAAATGCTGGGGTATCTGAATGCTCATTCAAGGCTTATTTCATGGCCGAGTCTTCTTTTTCAGGAAGGAGAAGAATTTTTGCTAGAGAGCTGTGCGCCTACTAAAAGGTGGCTGAATCCCTCCCAGAAATGTCCTGTCCATGCCAAGGTGCCTCGTCTAGAAACGTCCATCAGAACCTGCCCTCACTTTGTAAACAGAACCGGACACACTGGCCAGCAGCGCCCGGCTGCTCAGGCCCGCCTATTGCACACCCGCTGCCATAGTGGCTCAACCCGCCTCTCCTGCTCTTCTTCTCTTTGTAATACAGTCTGTTCTGGCGAAAAGGACTCACACTGTAAGCAAGGGAAGAAGAGTGGTCTACTAGATTAACTTTTAAAAGGGTTTTGCTGTTTGCTATACAAATATACATTTCAACGTTTACAATACTCGCTCCGGTCTGACCTAACTTTTTGTAGAACAAGAGGTCAACGCTGCAGGCTGCACTTCGGGGCATTATCACTGACACCTGCACCCCCTGGAGCTTTGGCAACTGATGATGAGCAAGAGGCTCAGGGCTCAGTTACATTGCCCATGTTCCCCAACAGCACACACTCCTGAGGAGAAACAATCGTAGCTGAAGTCCCCGTGCTGCCTGCAGTGTGCCTGCGGCTGGCAGCGCGTGCCCGGCTGGCTAGAGCTTCCTCTTCTTTGAGCCGCTGTCCTCCTCCGCGGCTCTCCCATCGTCCCAGCTGGAGCTCCTCTTGGGGTGATGGCTCCCAGGGCGGGGCATCTCCTGGTCCCTGTCACTGACAGCCCTGGCCTCTCTCTGGTGGCTGTGACCCCCTTGCTGGTCACTTTCATTTGTGGAGTCAGTGCTGGCGCCAGGAGGTTCACACGGCACGTGAGGTCTGTGGCTGCTCCATGTGGCCAGGCACAGCTTCAAGGCGCGGTCCAGAGTCTGCGGACTCACAGGGAAGCCGGGGACTCCTAAGGGGGGCGCTGCTTCAGAATGCTGGGGGCCCCGGGGCTCTGGGTCCCTTGGGCAGCTCCCTGGGGCTTCAGCGCTTATGCCCATTCTCCTGAGCAGTCGTGGGTCCCGAAGCTGGTCCTTAACAGGAGGCCGTTCAAGATCCTTTCCAGCAACACTCTCCGCAGCCTCCCTAGCGTCCAAGGATGCGTGGTACAGGGAGTCACTCAGCAACGTCCTGCTCTGGTCGCTGCCCGGCGAGCCGCCCTGGGGGCCGGAGCCCTCAGCGGCCGCAGAAGGGGGGTAGGTCAGACTCCGCTGCAGCACCGACTTGAGCTTCAGGATCTTCATGGCGTCCTGCTTATAGTTCTTGTCGCAGGTCTTGATGATGGCGCCACGCCTCTGCGCGTCCTGAATCAGGTGGTTCCAATGCTGATTGTCCTTGAAACCAAGAGAAGGAGAAACAGTTACACCCAACAAACACGCACACGCTTGGGAAGCAGCAGGCCCAGCTTCATTTATGAAGAAGCAGACTTTCACGAACAGATTCTCCAGCCTCTGCTACTCGCTAGACGAGGCTGAGGGGAAAAGAAGCCAGTACACAGCCCCGGCCCCGTTAGAGAGGGGCCACCGCTGTCGGCCAGACCCCATCCCCCCGCAGCCGTGCTGCAGCCTGGACGGCAGCCCCAGGAAGCTATTTACATGTCGACTAATTAAAATCAAATACAAGAAGACTTCAGGTGTACCAGCCACATCTCACATGCTCAGGCAGGCACCGTGACCAGCGATCAGCGTGCTGGGCACTGCAGACAGAGCACTTCCGCTTTCATCCCAGGAAGTGCCCTGGCTACTGGTCTGGCCCTGCCAGCCTCGCGCAGGGTAATGACACCTGGCACTGGAAGGCCTGGCTTCAGAAAGGCCCAACTTCTGAGTGCCCGTCACTGCTTCTGAGTGCCCGTCACTGCTCCAAACAAGCACCAGAGCTTCCACCAAGTTCTCGGGGGCCTCCCAAACCACAAAAGGCAAAACCACCTTCATTCAAGATTGAATGTCGTGCCTTTAGCAACACTTATGCTTAAGAATAGGAGGGACAAGCTTTAAAAATTCTTTTAAGGGGGTACAACAGAGTCGTTGAAGACCGGTAGAGTTCAATGAGAAAGACTACATTTGAGCGCCCTCTGGTGGTACTAACCAAAATGGGGAAATCTCGCCTAAGAACTTGGTTAGAGAAAATTAGGAAAACCGAAAGTCACCCCCACTGAGACTAGTAGCAATACAAGCTTTAGCTGATGGTGCTGTCACCAGGGGAGGCTGCACATCTGTCTACCAAACGAGCCTGCTGGCCGCTACTTCTAGAGTCTGCGCGCAGGGAGCTCCACCCCAGGACGCAGCAGCTCGGCTCTCCCCGACGCCCTCGCTGTGGTGTGCCGCTGGGCCGACGGCAGCCACGCTGACTAGCGCTAGCCCTTCCCGACTGAGAGTCACACAGCACCTGCCCGCCGACGGTGCAGAGACTTTTCAAAGGTCACTTGGAGAGGACACTGGATCCCTGGGCCTCGGCTGAGGCAGGTGAGTGGCCTCCGGGGAGAAGCTGCTGGGGACACAACTCTGGGAAGAGGCTCATTCTTTCAGCCGCCATGTGTCCCCGAAACCACTTCCATGTTGATGGAGAATCAGAACGAACCATCGACCGACCCACTGCCGGCCACACCAGACAGACTCGGAGTTCTCTGTCACCAAGAATGTACCTACCATCAGGGTCCTCAGATGCCCAAGGATGAAGAGGCTGTACTTGGCTCGTGTAATGGCGACGTTCAACCTCTGCAAACTTGCCAGGAACCTAGGCGATCAGAGAACAGTTACTTCTTCCTACAGCGGACTCAGCACAGCAGGGAGTGAAACAGGACGATTTTAGACAGTTTTTCGTGGGCTCTGACTTTTAAAGTCACAGTCCTTTCTCACTCTTCCTCCCAACACAGGGCACCTGGCACAGAAGCAATTCCCCTTAGAGAGTGAACAAAACACCCAGGGCTTTCCCTCAGACGGATGCATCTGCCAATTTTCCTATTCTGACTTAAATGAGATGCTGCAAATTTTAACAGTATGATTTTTAAGCCTTAAAGACATCCTAAAAAGATGATACTCGATCAATTATTCTTAAATGTAAGTGAATTTGAGATTACGAAAATACGGTGGAACCAGGGCAGACGCACACAAACATCAGACAAATCTAACAACAGGTCAGAGAGACCTGGGGAATAACAGAACTGCTTGATACACGATAAAGCGGAGATTTCAGATTAGCTGGAGAAGAGACTGTTTACAAAATGGTCCGGAAGTAACTGGCCTCCTCCATGTGTACATGCAGACTACCGCTGGGCAGGGGCAGAGAGAAATTAAGGCGTTTTAAGAACAAGTAAACATTTATAATCTGCAGATTTCATCTGCTACTTAGAAGAGAAAAATCCCAGAGCCCGAGACCCAGGGAGTTTCCTGACGCCCCCCACAGCGCCCGAGCATCTCTGCTAAGCCGCTGCCGCAGTTAACAAGCTCGGCCAAAGCAGGAAACACAGTGCGACGAGGAAAAGCAGGTTCCGACACGTCCCAGGGAGAACAGCAAGCCCCCGCAGGACACATGTGACCCAGTGACTGAGTTCACGCTTATTAAATGAAAGAACAGACTCACACCGTCGTGGGTTAATCAATATACAAGGTATCGAGAGAAGCAAACGCAACAGGGGATCAACTTCACAACTTAAGTACTCAAGTTACTCACCCGATTGAGCCTTGTATGGCGTTCGCTCTGACACATGTAACAATAATACAATCTTTCTGACGACCCTGAAATGCATCCACAGTATCTACTTCTGCTAACCTGTTTGCAAAAGAGAAGTGTTTACTGAGAAAAGAGGATTATTAAACAGACCTATTCATAGAGCACTATTTTCAGAAACGTTTTTCATGGGAATCTGTGCTTATGGAAATGTGACTCTCATAACGCAGAACTCACCATTTTAAAGCACACTGTTCGATGGTTTTAAATCCATTCACTACGGTGCGTAGCCGTCATCACTGTCTGATTTCCCCTCCCCCACAGGCCCTGGCAACCACGACCCCGCTGTCCACGTCTAGGCTCTTCAGCACTGACATCTGTCGGTGGGATGAGGGTGCGCGGCCTCCTCTACGCCGTAGCGTGTGCCAGTGCGTCCCTCCTTTTACGGCTGCGTATCTGACTGTGTAGGTGGACCAGCACTTATTTATCCATTTACAAACCCTGCCCTGAGTTCTTTGTTGGAAAGTATTCGATCACTAACTCCATCTCTTTACTTTTTCTAGAGTCAATGTTGTTGGTTGTGTGTTTCTAGGGTAAGGCACTTTGGAGTTAATGGATTTCTAATATTTAATCTTTAATTTTACTGCTGAGGTGAAGGGAGACAGAAACATGACAATGTGACCTCCTGCACCCTGTCAGTTAGAATTCGGACCGGCAGTCCCGGAACTAAAGGGAAAGGCCGAGAGCTGCGGTCAGTTCCGCCGCCAGGTCTCCGGTGACCAGCCTCTGGTGGCAGGAGGCTCCGTCCATAGGGCTGCAGCGGCCCACCCCGACCCAGTGTCCTGTGCTGGACCGACTGCCACTCCGCACCCCTTTCCTTTCCTTCTAGCCCCTCTTTCTATAAACAAACAGAAAAACTGGAAATATCTGTAAAAATACAGAAACCTCACCCTCTTCCTTCAAATTCTTTGTCCAACTCCTTCAGAATCTTCATCTTCTGAGCCTTGTAATGGGTGATGATGCCAACGTTTCGGAAATTAACATCCTTTCCTCTGTCTCTGAGAAGTTTAATCAATTCCATCACCACTTTGATTTCTTGAATGTTTACATATGAGCTAAGATGGAAAAAAGAACACATCAAAACTAACAGCAGCCAAAACACAAACAACAAAAGCCTAGTAGCAGCCCAACCGCTCACTGAAGTGCCGCGTGGCTTCCACCAGCACAGGAGGCAGCGGTGTCGTCACCACCCAGACAGCAGGGACTGAGGCCGACACTGACCCACAACCGCCCATGTGAGGAAGCACAACTGCTGCCGGTGAAGCAAAGCTGTGAGAGACAGAGTCTGAAGGCAGCGGAGGGTTAGGCAGCCATTTCTCAAACATGTTAAAACAGGAACAGGAAGAATGAAAGTATAACGAAGACGGTAACAAAGCTAATTCTACAGACTGGCTGCCTTCCCGACACCGAGGACGGTGCTCCCGCTGCAGCCTCTCTCTAATGCCCACCACTGGCCGTGCCAATCAGGCACCACAGGGCTGAGGGATGCCATCCACACGAACTCGAGTGGCGTGGCCCCTGGAGATGAACGACATGGGGTCCTGCAGTGGCCCAGTCCTCACTGTCCTCCCGCTGGCCTCACCCTGCACTTCCAACTCACCTCCCGAACAGCACGCTCCGCTCCCTCAGTCCCACCCCAGAGGCGACGTGCAGGGGCCCCGGGGGACACTGCATCTGCACCTCTGTTCCTGAGGCTGCATTGCCTGTGTCGCTTTAAAAGCCTTAAATACCCACCGCCCGAACTTCAACACTTGCTACACAGACAACCCGCTAGCTAGCTGCCGCTTCTATCCTTGAAGTCTTTATTCTGATGGGTCGCCTCAGGTCTACACTCCTCTTGCCACCTCCCACCCCCCAAATGCTCCCAGGGCTCGGCTCTCAGCCCTCTGCTCCCTCCACAATCCCTCTGGCACCACAAGCCCCGCCGCCTGCTTCTCCGCCTCTGCTGACTCCTCCCCGAGCCTCAGCCAGGACACGGCTGCGCTGCGGCTCCAGGACACAGTGACTCTGCCGTCCTCTCACCTCGTCCTGTACAGGTGGTGCTCGCCCTGGTGCTAACAGAGGCAGCCCCAGGCTCCGCCCGGCGTCTCCTCATCAGCGCCCGCCCTCCTTCCTGAACAATCCCAGCCATGTCCAGCCTTGTCCAGCCGCTGCCTCCCTCCGTCAGCTGCACCTATACTGACCCTTCACAACACTTCAGCCACCGGCATAATGAACACCTCGGCGATTACCTGGTGGTGCCGTCTTCCTTTTAGACCACAATAACCGTGCTCAGAGCTACGGCCATGGCATGGATCTATTCAAGTGCCCACCACATGTTAGGTAATATTATCCCCGTTCTACACTTAAAATTAAAAGGCTGAAATATACAGAGAAAGACATTGGCAACTTATTTTTAAAAAGGAGAAGCTATCACAACCTGGCTAAATAAAAGTGATCGCGCACAACATTAGACAGTGTTTTAAATATAAATATGAACAAAAATACTTCGACAATTATGGGGCCTCCCTTGAGAGTGAAGAGGGGGAACATACTCATTTTCCCGTCGTTCTGAGCCGTCGCCGACGTCGAACACGAGGTAAGGCTGGAACGGCCAGCTTGAGGAACACCGCGCGCTCTCAGTCCCTCTACGAGGAAGCAGCCAGTCAGAGCACAGGCCGTTACAGGAAGCGTTTTACTACGTTACCGTTCTCCTCGCGGAGGAGGCTGGGAGACACGGGCACAGGAAGGATCTTCTTCAACTGAAATGTGCTTTTGTGAAAGGTACTTAATACATTTTTTTTTTTGTACTTAATACATTTTATTTCTATCCTAGTGCTAGAGAGAATGAGCTGTGCAATTAAAACATAACAATTACAACTGCAAAGTCACTCAACACACGAAGTAAAAAGAGCAAGCCATTTAATTCTACGCAGAGTATGGTATGATTTTTAGTTAAAACAATTAAAAAGATGTGCATAGTACACAGAGTAGAAGACATACCAAAATGGAAGCAGTAACTATTTCTGGGTAGTATAAACATCGGTGGCTTTCCCCCTTTTTTTGCTTATCTATGACTTTTATAATTAGAGAAAATTATTAAACCTTTTTTTTTTTAAATATATTTTATTGATTTTTTACAGAGAGGAAGGGAGAGAGACAGAGAGTCAGAAACATCGATGAGAGAGAAACACCGATCAGCTGCCTCCTGCACACCTCCCACCGGGGATGTGCCCGCAACCCAGGCACATGCCCTTGACCGGAACCGAACCTGCGACCTTTCAGTCCGCAGGCCGACGCTCTATCCACTGAGCCAAACCGGTTTTGGCAATTATTAAACCTTTGATTTATACTTCTTATGACAAGACTTAAGAACACAGTAATCTAGTTCTTCTAAATCCTACAAACAGAACCAGCTCTCAGGTGGGGAGTGGGACCCACCTGTTGGTTTTCAGGCTCTTGTTGTAAATGTAATTGGAGGGGAAGAGACAGATGTCGGGGTGCATCCTGTACTGCACGGTCAGCTGGAGCACCGGCAGCCTGCCGCTCACGAGGTGCTCCACGTTCTCCTCCAGCAGCTTGCAGAAGCGGGCCATCATCGACTGCTCATAGCCGTAGTCCTGCGCCGTCTGCAAGGGAGAACAGAGCAGTCACCTGGAGGGTCCCCTTTGCTTGTCCCAGTCAAAACAGTCACTGAGCTCTAATAAGTACCCGGCAAGGTTCGGGCCATTACCAACAATCAGTCAGAGAAAGACTTTTTTGTGTTTTTATTTTTTTGTAAATCCTCAACCGAGGCTATTTTTTCCACTGATTTTTAGAGAGAGTGGAAGGGAGGATGAGAGAGCCAAAGAGAGAGAAACATGGATGTGAGAGAGAGAGACATCGATTGGCTGCCTTCTGCACACGACCTGACCCAGGCAGGGGATTAAGCCTGCAACCAAGGTACGTGCCCCTTGACCGGAATCAAACCGCCACCTTTCAGTCCACGGGCCAATGCTCTATCCACTGAGCCACGCCGGCCAGGGCGAGAAAGATGTTTCTGACCCTGACCTTGAGAAGCCATGGAGGTTGGCCAGGCAAGCTGAGGACCTTCTCATGTAGAAACCCCCACACTGCCACAAAAGGACATGATCTTGGGAATGACCACACTGAAGCTATTCTGATGCTAACAGAGGTTACCTGACTCAGTGATGAAAGAAGCAAAAAAATGTAACACAGATTTTAACAATCATTTCTGGGTTATGCTCTCAACAAACAGAAATATTCCTTGTCACTGTAAACAAGCCCTTTTAAAGACTGATGGCTCTGACCACCCTCCCACACACACTCAGCCATCTCAGCAGTCCAGCTCCGGCCTCACAGAACATGCTTGTGAAGGAAACAGACAACTGACTGACTGAGGTGAGTTCACACATCCAGTAACGGATTCCAACCTACTCTGAAAAGCAGTCACCTCACTGACAAACGAAAACTGTTGTCATGTTATCTTGGGATATACTTTTCAATGTCAGCATCAGATCAAGATTTGAAAAGCATTTTATCAAATAATCTAGAAGCAAAAATGTGCTCTGAAAAACACACTAAGAGGGGAACTCTTCCTGAGCGGTGGTGAGGACATGGGCATTGAAGCTGTACATGCAAAGCTTGAATTCACCTGCTTCACAAACTGGGAGAGTGGAGAAAAAGATATTACTTCTAAATAATAGATGATTTGCGTATGTGAATTTAAGTAGGATTGTGTAACTAAATAAATATTAGTAAGCATTTGGCAATTCCATTTACATCCCCAAAAGTTTATTCAAATTAGCTGAAACTTCATTTTAAATATTCTCTCTGGGGGAAAAAAAAGGACTTACATGAAGCAACACACCTATTTCCAGAAAAAAGCAAAACAACATCAATTTGCATATTCTCATACGGAAGGATACTTCTCGTCTATTCACTGATTGGAAATAAACCAAACTGGCACAGAGTGACTCTGCACCTTTAAACAAGGCCAAGCCCTACACATGTCCAGACGTACACAAACCTGATAGCCACCTGACACCATCCTTCGGGAACTTTCGTGTGTATCCCCCGCTAGGATGCAAGCTCCATGAGGGCAGGGCGGCCCTCAGTGAGTAAAGACTGAACACGGTGCATCCATGAGCAGCCAAATGCCCAGTGGACAGATTAAAATACTCACTTAACTGTTCAGTTATTATCCGTAGAAAGAGGTGGAGGAAATTAACTTCGTATTTATTTTTTGAACTTTCCTCAATAAGCATGTATTATTTTTGCAATTAAAAAAAAGCCCAAATGGATTTTCCTCATTTTTATTCTTAATCAATCACCAAAGCAGACACTCAAATTGAGGCCCGTCCACACCCCTTTTCATTCCATGCTGCAGCCCTTCCACACCCTGAACCCGCACAACTTTGAAGTATGTGCGGGGTCCAGCCCCTCAGATGACCCCAAACAGTCACTAGGTCCTGCCTGGTGTGCCCTTCCGGGAGCCAGCTTTCGTGAGGCAGGAAGCGGGGCGGGGCGGGGCGGGGAGGGTTCTGATGCTGGTGCCAGACAGAGCACAGTCGCCCTTCCGTCACCTTCCCTTCCCGGGGGTGTGAGGGCCACAGGCACTTTCTTGGACTACAGGACACTGAACTCTAAAGCTGCAAATGTACTCTAAGTGTGTCTTTATAAGATTTTCCTCAAATTTGCACATATTTAAATAGAAATCAGTAGGTTGGGGTTCTTTTCCTTGCTTTTAAAATTGGTTTTGTGTTCATATTATTAAAATAAGTCAGATACGGCCCTTAAAGTAGCTGCTCTCTGCCTGTTGCAAAGGAAAAGCCCAGCGCACATGGAGGAGGTTCTTTCTAGTCTCTGGTCTCTGATGCGGCTCCTATTACACACAAACAGAAGCACAATTACCAACAAAGGGACATTGTCAGATACTTTAAGACGCAAATGGTAGTTCTCCTTTCCCAGCCTTTCCAACACTTTTCTCTGCAAATAAGAGATGATGATCCAACAAAGACCTTCCCCCCCCCCCGCCCCCCCCCACCCCCCCCCCCCCCCCGCCCAAAAGGCCCTTCCACTTTAAATGGGTGGGAACAGGGGACTCACCAAGGAGATGACTGTGGGGGGGAGCTGCTTCGGGTCTCCGACGAGGATTAGCTTGTTGCAGCGGTGGATGAGGGGGGTAAGGGTTTCCACTTCACAAGCCTGCCCGGCCTGAGTAGCAAAGTGCAGGAGAGACCAGCTCAATGGCCTTTGCATTTATCCACATGCAGTTTGCCTACACAAACGCTTTAACCATTCAGAGGAGAACCACACTTTCTCCTTCTGCACCAAATGCCAGAAACAACAAAACAAAAACACTCAATAAAGACCACACATGTATTTTGAAGTCAGCCACCATGCAGGTGCCACAGACACCTGGGAGCCAGCCACGAGCCAGCCACGAGCCAGTAGGTCACAGGCGGCCCAGGTTTGGGTCCTTTGTTCCTGCTGGGGCTGCAAGTCTGTGACGGGCCCCCCCGCCGCCTCCTGGTCCTCAGCAGGCCTTTCAATGGCAAGACCCGGCCTTCCGCCGCTGGCTGACGGGTCACCGCGCCCGCCTGCACGTTCTCACCGGGGACTAGGGACCTGGGGCCTCCTGGACCGATTCCTGTATCTCATTTCCATCCCTTTTGTCGTCTGGCAAACACTAGGTACCTAACAAATGCTCAATGAACGAGGAAAATACAGTGGCTCAGAGCTGTGTAAAGTACATTTCAAATGCTCCAGAGGTAGCCTGAGCTCTTCCAGCAGCTCAGAGAGTCCCTGGGAGGGCTCTGTGAGGAACTGGCAGGCACCCTTACGAGTCACACCGCCCTGCTGGAAGAGCAATGGAGAGGCGGCGGCAGCATGTTTCAACGTGAAAGACTACGTAATGGCAGGTAAAATCCGACGCGCAGTCCACTGTGTCGCCATCTCCGCAGCCCTTGTCCGTCTAAGAGTCCGCACAGCACTAGTCCAAGCTGAACGGCCGCCCGCTCACTGACCTCGTCAACGATGACACAGCTGAAGGGGACTCCTCCTTGCCCCCGGAAAGCGGACTCGAGCAGTAAGCCGCCGCTCGTGCTCAGGGTGCAGCAGATGATGTGGGACTCTAGGATGACGTTGCTCTGGGTTTTCTGTGGGCGCCCTTGAACCTGAGACAACAACAAAGGTTCATTACCATTCAGTTGTATGTGAATTCTAGGCTTCGGCAGGGCCACTTTACTATAAAGCACCCATCTTCATTATGTGACAGAATAATATTTAGTAAATGTAAGAGAACCCCAACCTAGGAAAACAGCAGAAACTTCAGATCAAAGACACAACGGGACTGTGGCAGAGCAGGCAGTGTGAATGACACCGCTCACTGCACGAACCAGCACTCTCATCAGAGTCAGTCAGCCTGTTTCTGCTGACCCCCACGTGACCCAGGCCCCACGTGAGCTCGGGCAGGGGGTGGCAACAGTGGGCCCCAGGGCTCTTGGGCTGAAGCGCCATCACCCATCTCCTCTCAGCCATCAGTGAGAAAACAGCCAAGTGCCACAGCCACAGAACAGTGACGAGTAGCAGAAACCTTGCTACCTGCAAACATGAACTTCATCCTTCAATTTGGGGAAAGTTGAGTTTGGCCCGGTTTAAAATCTTACTGAAAAGCTTCCACCTAATTTTTAATTAAAGAAAAACAAACTGCTAATGGAAATAGGCATTAAATTCAACTGCCTTTACTTAGCCACACAGAGAAGGCTGGTAATACATTCAAGAGAGAGTCTCCTCAGACATCCTGCTAGCAGCGCTGGTGGATGTTCCGCCCTCTCCGAGCCCACGGGAATCTGTGCTATTTGACAGGCAACATGGAGCTGCCAGTCACTGCGCTGGGCTCAGACACGTGTGATTTTCTTTCTTCTTAATAGGAAAACACCACAAACTTATTTTTATTTACTATGCATCTGGCTATAGTGACCAGTTGATTCTGCAGTTTGGGGGGAGGTGGAGTAGACCCTCCGACAAGAGGTTTTATTAATACTTACCCAGACCTAGAAAAGGAAAGATATTCTATAATCACTTCTTTCTTAGAAATCTCAGGTGGTGGTAAGAACTCATTATTAGGCTAAAGAAACAAATGTAAATATACATGTAATTACACCATCTCCACTTTTATATTTAATATTCTCAAAAATGGAAAAAATTTTAAATGCAATTGATAAAAGCCCAGAGGTTATTTCAACTATGTCATAATGAAAAAAAGAAAAGAAAAACCAGGAAAATGCTATAAGTAAACTACTTACCTCTTTAATTTTAGACGCAAGTTCCTGCCTTTCTTTTGAAACTTGGGCAATTTTTTCATCTAATTCTTGCCTCTGGAAAAAATGAGAATGCCATCTTTAAAGTTGAGTCAGCATTTACAATGCTTTCCAGGGGACTGTCACTTCCAAAAGGCGAGCCTGCACTTGACGAAAGCTGGTTCACCCAGTTTCTCTTCTCTTGGCAGTGCGGTCCCGATGCTCTCTGCATCGCTGCGCACCCAGCACGTGGCTAAGCTGCTCCGTGCGATCGCTGCCTCCGCACCCCTTCTGTGTGGCCAAGCAGCCTGCACACCTTCAGCTGATACTGGCCCTTCATACAGGCCCCGGCCGAAGCAGTAGCCCAGTCACAGCAACTGTAAGCTCCTCGGAGATTTCTCCAACATCCTTGTGATCAAGGCTCCCCTGCCCCCGGGCCTGTATGCCTTGACCATCCTTTACATAACACCCCCTGGGAAGTTTGAATTGACCAATCCAGCCTTAGCCTGGGAACTGCTAAGCACTCCACCTCACAGGCCCTAATAAAGGCTCCTACGTGCCCCAGGTCCTGCCTCCCTGTCTGCACTCCGCCTTGACCTCCTGTGGCTCCCCAGGGTGTGCTGTGTCTTTCCTCCAGGACCTGTGAGTGATAAAGTTCTCTCATGGTCTGCTGCTGACAGTCTCACCACCAGCACCCAGACTCCACTTAGCAGGAAGGTAACCTGATCATTTTCACACTATGTGCGATTCCGTTGGGTCCGGTACATGGCACCTCTGCTACTTCTGAGCATCTCAACCCTTGGTTATCATTCCTTCACTCGTTTCCAGGTAGTTCAAGTGAGACTATCAATCACACCTCCATCACCTCTGGCCACAGCGGCAGGCATGTAATACAGCCTGGTCAACCATGGCACCCTTTCCCTTAACACAGGACCAGACCTGCCTCACACCCAGGGACTAATCCAAGTTCTTTGTTGGAGCAGATGCCCGGTGACAGCAGGGAGGCCTTCTCTCCCAGTGGGCTTTCTAAGCTGGGGTGGGCCCAGAGATGCTGGCCCTCGGTCTTCTCCGGGAGAAGAAATGCTGACTCACAGACCAGCAGGTCAAGGTGGAGACACGGCATCATTTGCTAAAGTTAATCCACTCCCAGATGTCCCAGGTCTAGGTGCCAGTGAATTCCGTTTTTTGTCTAACTTAACTTTTTTCTACATTTAAAAAAAATTTATTTACTGATTTGAGAAAGAGAAGCATCGATTTGTTGTTCCACTTATTTATGCACTCATTGGCTGGATTCTTGTATGTCCCCTGACCAGGGATTGAACCTGCAACCTTAGCATATCTGGACATCACTCTAACCAACTCAGCTACCCGGCCAGGACTTGTCTAACTTAACTTGGATTAAATTTAACTTGTAATCAAAAGATACCTAATGAATTCAGTGCAGTTTTAGTATAAGGCAGGCAACAGCAAACTACAATCTGTGGGTCAAATTCAACTCGCCATCTGTTTTTGTAAATAAAGTTTTATTGGAACATAGTCACACCCCTTTGTTTAGGATGGTGTATCTCCTGCTGTTTCTGTGCTACCACAGCAGAGCTGAGTAGCTGAAACAGAGACCTGCAAAACCCAGGCTGTTTACTATCTTATCCTTTCCAAAAAAAGTTTAACTTTTTTGTAAGGCATACCACTTTTGTCTAAATTTTTATCAGCAAATTATGCTATTCCACAATGGAAAATGGCATCAGATACTTATCAACTAGTTTGTGTATCTATGATATATTAAAAACCATTCGGCAAGAGATGTTTAGCTACCTGGATTCCTCTTCCGTATCGGCTTAAAGCACGCTGGCGGGAAAGTTCATCTAGTTGATGGTCTAGATGTTCCTTTCTTCTGTGCATCTCCTGAACGTAAGGTAAGTCTTTTTCTTTAAAAAAAAAAAAAAGATAAAGACTTGTCTGCCAATTCTCACACACACACACACACACACACACACACACACACACACACGTAACAAGAAGAAAAATTAGTTGTCAAAGCCACACTATTGCCACTCCCTTCAATGCCCAAGCCACTGTCCACTGTACAAAAGGAAACAGCGCTGACAGTAGTGTGAACCGTATTCAGTACTTACTCATTATTCTGTGGTTAACTTGGTTGTCCAAACTGAATCTTAGGACCTCATTATTAATAGACTTTTCTGGACCCAGACGTACTAAATTGATATCTCCACAGTTTCCTGTTGATAAAAATCACACTTCAGAGATGAATGAGGACACTGCCAGCCCCTGTCCTTTGTCATGTGTATTTCTAACATCAGATTCATCAGAGAAGGGAGCTACTGTGAACTAATGGACTGGACACCTGGGACTCCACGGGAGCGCCACACACATTATTTTAGACAGTCTCTGTAGCAGCCCTGTAAGTACTGACCATTTCTACTTAATGAAAGCTGGCGAGGTTGTAAAACACACTACATTGCAGAGTTGAGATTCTATTATACTAATGTTTCTCAAATTATGTTTTTTAGAACATTCCATGGTAGAATATATTTGGACAATGGTGAGTTAAAGATAAAAAAAGATTTCTTAACCACAGGAGGTTTAAAAAGTATAGAGACTTTTCTCTATCACTACATATGGGAATTTCTAAACAGTCTATTTGAGCCTCAACCCTCTTCTGCAGAATCTACAGAACAAAGCTTTGGAACTCACTTCCTAGAGATAGACGCCTCATAGACTATGACAGGCATTCTTCACACACAGGTGAGGTCAGGAGAAGGCAGGACAAACTCTAGGCCCAAAACAAAGAGGAGGCGGAAAAGCAGAGCCAAGCTCCGAGCTGCTGTGGCTGCCCGGAGGGTGAGGGCGAGGGCTGCTCACCGCTCTGTGCTCAGGCGCATTTACAGCCAATAAAACGCAGATGAAAATCTTTAGCTCCACAGAGTGTGACAAACCACCACACTGGCCAGACCACCATTCCCATCGAGGACGGAAGTCCTCTCAGGCGGGCTTGGAGGTAAAGCCCGGCAGAAAGCCAATGGGCGGCTGAGGAGAAGGAACCTGTCTTGTCCCAGCTCAGCTGGGACATTTCTCTTCTGGGACTTTCCAATCAGGCCTGTGCCACAGGTGAATGTAGAGACTAAACATACAATACAGGGAATGACAAAGGTGAGCTTCAGAGATATAGCTGAGATTTTAAAAAATGAGAGTACAAGGAACAACTTTACACCAATATATTTGAAAACCTAAACGAAGTGAAATTTTTCTTAAAAATGTGAATTAGCAAAACTCACTCAAATCTAGAAAATTTGAATAGACTTGTAGTAACTAAAGACATTTATTTTATTTTACATTAAATATTTCTTTACTGATTTTAGAGAAGTGAGAGGGAGATAAAAACATCAATGATGAGAGAGAATCATCGATTGGCCGTCTCCTGCACACCCCCCAGTGGGGATTGGGCCTGCAACCCAGGCATGTGCCCTGACCAGGACTTGAACCGTGATCTCCTGGTTCATGGGGCTCAACCACTGAGCAATGGTGGCTGCAGTAAACACTCTATACCTGTGTTGGAGAAACACCCACACATATAGGAATGTTCATTGCAATAAAGTATGAAATCACAAAAAATGGAAGAGAACCTAAATGTCTATCAACAGATAATGAATACACCATGCACCCCTGCCATGAAATACCCCGTAGCAGGTGTTATGAATAACTGTGTTGATAGTGGTATCTATAAAATCATGAACCTCACAAACATATCATGGCTGGGAAAGTGGCAAACTAACAATGTATTGTAATTTGACAAGCCAATGAATTCCATTTGTAGGTAATACATATGTGGTAAAAAGAAAATCGTGTCTGATCCCTCCGAATAAAGATGGCACATCCCATGCTCTCTCGTAGCTGGGTGTAGCCGTGTGAGTAGGTTCTGGCCAAAAGGAAGTAGGCAGAGGTGCTACTGGCAGTGTCGAGGAACCTTCCTGAAAATAAGGCTAGGATGTGCCTCTGTCCCGTCTTCATCTTTTACCTGGGACACTTGCTGCTGGATTTGATTGCTGGAGCTGGAGCAGCCATCTATGACCATGAGGTGCACTAAGGAATGAGGGCCACACATAGTGGAGCAGCAGGACAGAGGGAGCCCAGGTCTCTGAGACTCAACACCGGTACCAGTCCTGAGCTGCCGACCTCTGACTTCCCAAGTAAGAAAGAAACTTCCATCATACTTAAGCCACTGTATTTAGAGTTGCTCTTATTTGCAGCCAAATCTAATCCTAACTGATAAAAGGTACTGTTGGGGAAACCTCAAGAAAAACAAAATTTGGTCAGGAAAGACAGGACATATGAGCTTGGGAAAAGTCTAATCCTAACCACCACTCAAGGTGTGTGCTGTGGGAATGAGGCGGGCAGGCAGGCGTTATCTGACATCTGCACTCAGGCGCCCTCAATCATCTGCGCTGCTCTCTTCACCAACATCAACTACGATCTGCTGAACGTGACCCTGGGGCACTCTACAGCCCTGCGCTGCTTCACTCTTCAGCTTCTCCTCCTCCAGCATGGAGACAGTTATTTAATACTCAGCTCTGAGAATCACTGCCACCGTGAGCACTGTTCCAGCTTTCCAGGCACTAAATATCGACTCAGCCCCAGCCAGGCCCTGTTCCAGGCCCTGGGACACCACAGTGAAGGACTCACTCTTGCCCTTGGGGAGTGTACTCCATTCCAGCTGTCCTGACCCCGTTCTGGCTGTACTGACCCTGTACAATCTGTACTGACCCCGTTCCGGCTGTACTGACCCCCATTCCGGCTGTACTGACCCTGTACTGGCTGTACTGACCCTGTTCTGGCTGTACTGACCCCGTTCGGGCTGTACTGACCCCATTCTGGCTGTACTGACCCCGTTCCGGCTGTACTGACCCCGTTCCGGCTGTACTGACCCCCATTCCGGCTGTACTGACCCTGTACCGGCTGTACTGACCCCGTTCGGGCTGTACTGACCCTGTACCGGCTGTACTGACCCCGTTCGGGCTGTACTGACCCCGTTCTGGCTGTGCTGACCAAGCTGGATTCTCTCACCTCTGGGCCTTTTTACTGATAGGAATTCTGCTGGCATCGCCTCCCCTCACACCTGCCCTGGCCAACTCCTACACACTCCTCAGGTTTCACCTTAGGCACCACCTCCTCTGGAAGCCTTCTGAGCCCTCACATAAGTGAGTCAAGGGTCGTCTGAAGGTGCCAGGAAGTGCCCACATGTCCCTCCTTCTAGAGAGCTTACATCTGGTCCTCTCACTGCCCACGTCTCCATCCTCTTCCTCCTGGGACTGTCTTCCAGGGGCTTCACTGCTGAAACCTCAGCACTCAGCACAGTGCCGGGCACCGAGAAAACGCTTACAATATTTGCTACAAGAATCACTAAGGACAGAGGGGCCCAGCCCATGGACAGGTTACCAACAGAAAGGGCCTGCTCTTTATCATTCACAGCTGCCCACACGAAACACTGAAAAGAAAACAAAAAAACTAATGAACAGCCCACGTAAGTATCATACCCAGAGGATTTTTCTTGTCTTTACACCTTTCTTTGAATTCGAGGATGATTTTTTTCATCAGCTCATCCACGGCTGCGTTGGAAGGCGCACACACAAGCACGCGGTTCTGCTTGATCTTGGCATTGGAGTTTTCATCCAACTGCCCCCTCCTCTGGTTCTACAATTCGCCACATGCACCAAACAAACAAAAATACCCATGAGCCCGATGTGTCAGCGCATCCTTTTCTCTACTTCCATGCGCATTCGGAGTCCCCTTAACAAGCAGTTCACGTATCTAAAGCATCTACAGCCTACGCTGATACTAAAATACTCAGGCACAGACTCTCCTCCCAACCTCCTGCGCCTCCCTCACTATTCAATCCGACCAAAACGTAGCCAGGGAGACCCTCAAGGCGGTCGCCTGGCAGGTGTGACTTAAAATGAAACCAGACCACCACCCTCTAGCCCTTAGGATTAGTTTCACCCAGACAGCATTTTCTGCCCCTTTTATTTCTTAGAACCTTCTCTCCCGCCCCTACCTGCCCCCGCCCCCGCCCCCGCCCCTGATAAAGTTCCACACAGTAACAAAGGCACACTGACACGAAGAGGCACACGTCAGTTAATTCAAGGACAGCGGCACCATGCCCAGCCACAGCACCGACCCCAGCATCTCTACCTCGGTCAGCAGGCGGTACAGGAGGCCAACGATGGTTTTTGATTTCCCTGTTCCAGGTGGCCCATGAACCAGACAGATCTTGGCCACCGCCGGGGAGTGTTTCACCATGGCATACGCAGTTTCTATCGCTTTCTTCTGGTCGTCATTGAAATCCCTTAAGTAGGCAGTCTACACAAAAGACAGGAGTGAGAATGATAGGGCAAGACCCCCAAGGGCCCACCCTTAATCTAAAACCACTCTCACTACCGGAAAGAAAGGTACTCTGTATCTGTAGGCTTTGGCCCAGCATTGAATATAGTGTATTTTTATTTGGGATTCTTATAATGACGATGACAATAAGCTGTTCTACACTTCTCTGCTATTTCTTCTTTGTTTCTTCCCATTTTAGTCAACTCTCTCCTTAGACAGAAAAACAAGTGATACAGTGGAAAGAGCATGGACTTGGATGCAGATCTGAGTCTAAACCTCAGTTTTACTCACAAGCTAGGTCTCTTAAAACTCTTAACCTCTCTTGCCCTAGCTGGTCTGGCCCAGTGGATAGAGTGTTGGCCTGTGGACTGAGGGGTCTCGGGTTCGATTCCAGTCAAGGGCACATGCCCGGGTTGCGTGCGGGCTTAATCCCCAGTGGGGTGTGCAGGAGGCAGCCAATCCATGATTCTCTCTCATCACTGATGTTACTCTTTCTCTCTCCCTCTCCCTTCCTCTTTGAAATCAATAAAAATATATTAAAACTAACAAACAAAAAGCTCTTAACCTCTCTTAGCCCCAGACTTTGTAGACCTGGGGCTCCTTGAAGGGTGAGAACTGACTGAGATGATGCACGTGAAAGCCCTAGCACACTGCAGGGGGTAAAAATACTACGTTCCTTTTGCCTTTCTCTGTGTTAACTTCCTGGAACTTATATGAAGCTCTTCCAAGGAGATATGTGTTCACACAAAATGACAGCTTCATCTTCGCACTCGCAACGCTCCATTCTCCTACGCCTGGACTTCAACCGCCTAACGACGTGGGCAGAACGCCCACCTCCCATTTTAATGCCGCGCCTCAAGCACACTTCCGGTTCTTTACAGCATACCTTCCTCCCGAGGAGGCAAGCTGGCCCACTAACACACTCCGCAACACCAAAGACGACTAAGCACTAAATGACATCCTTGTGCACAAAGTGTGTGTTCTGTTGTCGACATAGGAACAGGCAGCAGATCCTACAACACGATGCTTTCACATCCTGACAATAAAACTTTCTGACTTTCCCTGTGATCATATAATCATCACTCACAATTCCCTCAGATGTTGTAGTTAGTAGACTTGTTGTACAGAAGTCCATGGGGTTTGGATTCAGAATAGCTCTGGCCAGTTGGTTTCGACTATTCAACAAAGACATTGCTTTCAACTTCCTTTGTGTAGTTACCAGAGAACTGATTACAACACATCTCACGGTTTCATTTACATTGACTGGGAATTTATCCTCCGTCTGGATGAAAAGGGAACACTCATATTTCCCATTATGCACTAGTATAAAGAAAGAGAAAAAGCAATTTCAGTTACCAGTGAGTAACAATGTCCAGTTAAAAAGGCTACTCAGAATTGGATATTTTATTTAATTTTTAATTTTTTAATTTTGGTTTTGTATGACATGTTATTTAAATAACTCACTCACTAACAACTTGTTGAAGGCCTCCTAAGAGCCGGCATTGTTCCTCTCCTCAGGAGACTTCTTTTTTTAGCAGAGAGAGGCAGACAACCAATAAACACTTCAGGCAGTGCTAAGCAAGTGCTCAGAAGAGAGCAGCAAGGGGATGAGGATGTGCCAAAGAGCGTGAGGTAGGGATCGCTGCAGACAGGAGTCAGGGAAGGTCTTCCTGATCAGGTGATACTTAAGCAAAGACTTGCAAAAGGGCCACTCAGGAGGCTACTGCAGTCATCCAGAGAAAAGTTAATGGCAGGATGGACCAGGGTGCAAGAGCAGAGTTGGGGCCTGGGTTCAGGGTACATTTCAAAGGAAGAATTGACAGGATTTGCTGATGGATTAGATGTGGAGTGTAAGATGAAGAGGCTCTGCCTAGTAAAGGAACAGCAGATGTTGGACGAGGTTTGAAATGTAGAGATGTCTGATGGTGGGCTACATGAAGAGTTCAGGGAAAGAGACGACTTTAGAAATATGAATTTAACAAATGTAATCATTTGCAAGAGTCAGAAGCACGGCTGTATCCTGTGACTGCTCTTCTAAATGCATTCTATACCAAGAACTGCGCTCTGGTCGCACTGACAATAAGCATGACCAGTTACAATGCAGCCTGATGCTGAACTTAAAGGAGCCTTGCCACTGTATTTAAAATGTGATGCAAAAGGCTAAGAATAATGAAATCATGTTCTCCTCACTGGGACTAAGAAAGCATCCATGTCAGAAAGGCAGCTTGGCCTAGAATAAAGAACAGGCACTGTGCAGCCAAACAAAAGGAGGCTGCAATTCTGGACTTACACTTAACGCTGAGGAGGGCCCTGGCTGCAGTACTCAACATGCCTGAACCCTCACTTCCTGACAGGTGGGAACAAACAATTCTTACTGCTTTGCAGGGCGTGGGAGGATGATAAATGTGACAGGAAGGATAAGGCGCACAGTAGGTGCTCATTAAATTCAAGCTAACCTTTTTGTAATGCTACCCTAGGGAAAGAAGTCCCTACAACCCATTAGATGGGGTGATGTAAACAGTAAACCCCTCACGGTGCCTCACATTTAGTCATATGTTTAGTCTTCGCATTCATAATGAGCCACAAAGCCAAGGTTGAAATGTGATTAAGATATAAAAACAGGTGACTTAGAGGTTGTCTGTTTCATAACAAGTACAATGCAGATGAAGAAATATACCACAAGGAGAGGACATTTCAAAACGAAGCTTTTAAATTATAATTCTAGAGCAATAGATTCTGCTCACGGGTACACCAGGGGTTGGGAAAACCACACTAGGCAAAGAACTTGCAGCAAGATCGGGACTAGAGCAATAAATACTGGACTTTTTCCAGATGAGTCTAGAAAAAATAAGAGGACTCTGAATGGCAAGTCATCAACCTAGAGCACTGATGGCGAACCTTTTGAGCTCGGTGTGTCAGCATTTTGAAAAACCCTAACTTAACTCTGGTGCCGTGTCACATATAGAAATTTTTTGACATTTGCAACCATAATAAAACAAAGATTTATATTTTTGATATTTATTTTATATATTTAAATGCCATTTAACAAAGAAAAATCAACCAAAAAAATGAGTTCACGTGTCACTTCTGACACGGGTATCATAGGTTCGCCATCATTGATCTAGAGGTCCAATGAATGTACAATTGACCCTTGAACAACACAGGGCTTAGACGTGCCCAACCCTCTCCTCGCAATCAAAAACCCAGGTATAACTTTGGACTCTCAAATACTTAACTATTAATAGCCTACTGTTGACCAGAAACCTTACCTATAACACGGCTGATTAGTATGTATGTTGAATGTTACATGTATTTATACTGTATTCTTAAAGTAAGGTGGAAAAAACATAACCATAAGGAAGAGAAAATACAGTTACAGTATCTAAAAAAAAAAATCCACACATACATGGACCCATGCAGTTCAAACCTGTTGTTCAAGGGTCAACTGTGGGGCAAATACACGGCTGGGAAAGACGACTTGGGGGAAAGTAGGATGAGCTCACAGCTGGACTCTCTTCATTGTCTCGTTAGGTACTTACTGACTGAAGTGCGGCGGAATCTCTGAACATAAGCACAGTGATATTCATGGGAAGCTTGGATGGAATTCCCCTCCATCTCTCTTTTCTCTCCTTTCAGTCTCTCAGGAACCAAAAACACCAAGTCATTCTCCTTTGGATAAAGCTGTTTAGACAGTTCACATTCCTCAAGAGAAACTACAGAACAAGAGGTCAGCATTTATCTCAACAGAATTGTTTTATTTTTCAAATTATAAGAGAAATTTTATTCAGAAAGTTACAGAGGTAGTAGAAGGGAGCCAGCTGGCCACACGAGAGCTGCAGAAGCAGAAGGGCCCCTGGAGCTCCGGAGAGGGAAAGGCTCAGGTAATACTGGGCCTGGGGAAGCAGGGAGGACGGGAAGGCAAGGGCGTGCCCCCGAGAGAAACCGCCCGGTTATTTTAAGGGCAAATTACAGGAGCCAAAGCCCGTGCCAAGTCCCAGGGCGTAGGCAGCACCAGCGATCCCCACACACTTCAGATCAGTGGTCTACAAATACTGATTACACAGTACCACCAAATGTTTCTTACAAACTGCTAAAAAGCCTAAACAGATGAAAACATAACACTTAACATTCAGAAGTAGCTGATACATTTACTTCCCTTGAAGTTTATTTTCGTTTTTTAATCAAGAAAATTTCTTTTTTGTTCCCCACTTTCAAAACCTCAGGGGGAAACCCAGATCCAAGTCCACATAAGAACGTTGAGCCTATGGGTGGCGTGTCACACAAGGGGAAAGAACGGCTGCAAAGTAAACGGGTCTGGGAAAACAGCAAGCACCAGAATGAACATGCTCAGTGCCCATCGCCAAATCAAGCCACAGCACCCTGAACTCAAGCACGAAGTCCTGGCATGAGGCAGACTGAGCCACTGAACCAAAACACTTTTTAAAATGCAGCACAGAAGCAGCATCTATCTGAAGGCATCAGAGAACACATGTAACAATGAAGAATTACTCTGCTGAGATCCAGAGGGATCAGCCCAGCATTTCCCTAGAAACTCTGAACTGTGCAGGGAGTGGCAACCGGGTCAGCCTGGGGCGGCCTCGTTGGAATAAACAGACGACAGCAGGGCCTCTCTCTGGAGCGCACCCACGCCTTTCTTCCCCAGGGTGTATCTTTACCTTTTCTCCCCAAGTTCTAAGGTCCCCACAAGGCTTGCAACCAGGGGAGCAGCAGGTGGCAGCCGCTCATCCTGAGCTAACCCCATCCTGCCTGCAAGGCCCCCTTTCTCTCTGACGACCCAGTGGCCGACAGCAGCCCATCCTGGCTCACTTCTTTCCTGTGACATTTCTCGGAGCCAAAGCAGAGGCCCGCTTAGGTTCTCCTGTTGCTTCCTCTGCCCTAATTCCTTCCTTTGTTTCGCTGGCCCCAGCTTTAATAAACATCCTCTAAAAACACATATAATTTTTTAAAAAGACAACGGCTGGAGTCCAGGGCTTGCCCAGAGCTGGTTCCAGGTAGCCCTCCTGCTTCAGGGTGGGACCATGAAGGACCACACCCAAGGGTGAAGAAGAAGTGAACTAGCCTTCCCATGAACAGTCCAGTCTCAAGGCACCTCGGTACATCAGAAAAACTCAGTCTCTTAAACCAGACTCAACGCCTTTTAAAATGTAAACCTTAATCTAGGCCAGTGGTCGGCAAACTGCGGCTCGCGAGCCACATGCAGCTCTTTGGCCCCTTGAATGTGGCTCTTCCACAAAATACCGACTTCTGCGCATGGGCCACGAAGTTTCAATCGCATTGTATGTGGGTGCCTGCAGATGGTGTTTTGTGGAAGAGCCACACTCAAGGGGCCAAAGAGCCGCATGTGGCTCGCGAGCTGCAGTTTGCTGACCACTGATCTAGGGCCATACAAAAACAGGATACAGGGTAGGTCTGCACACTGCAGTTTGCTGACACCTCTTCTAGATGTTAAGGTAGTATATGACCTGCAGCAGGCACAGAGCACAAAACACACACACACACACACACACACACACACACACACATGCATTTGATATGTTAAAAATAAGGAATTCTTAAAAGAATAAAGTAAGAATTTTTAAGACATCACTAAGAGTCAAAATGCAAGCCAAGGCGGCAGAATGGCTTGCATCAGATTATATGAACAACCCCACAAACCAGCGAGAAAAAGACAACAGAAATAAAGCAAGCTGGAAAAGAGCCTGCAGAAGGCACTTCCCCAAAGAGGTTACGGAGGCACCTCCTAACTCTATGAGAGGGCCCCCTGACTATTACAAAGGTTACCCTATATAATAAAGCGGTAATATGCAAATTGCCCATCATGCCCTTGCACAAAGATGGCCACCCCCATGTGGTCTCAAGATGGCCGACAGGGAGGGCAGTTAGGAGCAACCAGGCCGGCAGGGGAGGGAGGGCAGTTTGGGGGGACCAGGCCAGCAGGGAAGGGCAGTTGGGGGTGGCCAGGCCTGCAGGGGAGGACAGTTGAGGGCGGACCAGGCCTGCAGGGGAGGGCAGTTGGGGGTGGCCAGGCCTGTAGGGGAGGACAGTTGAGGGCGGACCAGGCCTGCAGGGGAGGGCAGTTGGGGGCAACTGGGCTGGCAGGGAAGTAGTTAGGCATCGATCAGGCTGGCAGGCATGCAGGCAAGCGATTGGGAGCCAGCAGTCCTGGATTGTGAGAGGGATTGGGCCTAAACCAGCAGTCGGACATCCCCCGAGGGGTCCCAGATTGAAGAGGGTGCAGGCTGGCCTGAGGGACACCCCCCCCCCCACACCTCAGTGCATGAATTTCATGCACCAGGCCTCTAGTTACAAAATAAAACCAACAGGTCATCAATACACACACTGAAATGGTGAAACTAACATGGCAATCAACACAGACGTGTTGGTGAGGCAGAGAGGGTGTGACTTCTCAGACCCTGCTGGGGTGGAATTCTGCACAGCAGGCATGGCATTATCTGGCCAAGCTGAACTTAGGTATCAGTGTACCCCGAGACTCCGCAATCCACTTCTGGATATACGCCACAGAAATGCCCTCACAAAAACACTGAGTGATCACAGTAAAATTACACATGAAATGCTGTGTGTGAAGTTAACCCAGCAGGCCTAAGGCTGCAACACTCCGGAAGGCCTGTTCACACGGTGGGCCCCTGGCATCTGGGAAGTTGTATTTCGAACAGTTCTCTTCATTTGCTGATGAGAACACTCACCGTGCCTAAACTGTGTGCAGAAAAAATATGGTTTACGCCAAACACCCACTTTCCTTCTGGAAGTCAGGAATGCGGGCTGGGCAGAGGGTGTTGTGGGCACTGAATGGCCAATGAGCTTCCCTGTGGTAAGATTTCACCTGAGCTGGCAGGACTGTGATTGGGAAAACAGTGTGTCCTATGTGACTCCATTGGCAAAGGACTCTGGAAGCTTTCTCCCAGTTTCCTCATCTTCACCCCACATTCTCTTTCCCGCTAATGATTTTGCTTTGCGTCCTTTTGCCATAATTAAGTCATAGCCATAAGCATGAATATATGCTGATCCTCTCAGCAAATCACTGAACCTGGGGATGGTCTTGGAAAGCCCTGCTGGGGAAAAATGTCTACCAACAGTGACAGTGTGATGTAGCCATACAATGATATCCAGGCTGTCCCATTAAAATGTATATACACTTTAATAGCTGATAACTCACTTAATTTTCACTTCTTTTCACATTTAATTAATCTGAAATAATAGGTGAAACCAGACTAAGCTTTGAACAAAGAAAATTTATCCTAAAGTGCCACTAGATTTTTTTTTATGGGGATACATAAAAACTGGCAATAGTCGACAAATTGAGGGCACACAAATACCAAATGAAATGACTGTTGATGTTTATGATTCCACTGCTTTACATTAGCAGCAGTGCCTGGACCAGGTCAGTTTGAAAACAAATGATGACCAAAAAAAATATTCATGGGACATATGTAATACTTTCAACAATAAAGAACTTAAAAAAAAATATTTCTGTAGATTCTTTTAAATTTTAAAAATGAACTGTATGTGAATAAACACTGACTTTATAATAATTCAAAGAGTGTGTACACTTTTGGGGGATACCCTATATTAGCACAGCAAAAAACAACAATAAATATGCACACAAAATTGATGAATTGTACAACGCAAGAGTAAATACTATGTGAGTCCATCATATGATCAAGATGAATGCCATATAAATTAGTGATTTAAATATTATTTACAACAAAACATCAAATTAAAAAGAAAACCTCCCTAACAGAAAACAAGCACAAAGGGCACACACAGACAATTATCCCTGCCCCACAACCCCCAATAATACAAATGACCAGTGAAGATCTGGGGGCAAAACCCACAACCTCAAATGAGATACCTTTTCATATATAAAACTGCAAGAGTTTAAATCAGCCAACGCGGGAGATATACATTCTAACACCCAGTAACAGAAGTAAAAGTGATATTCCTTTCAGTAGGCAGAGGCAATGAGTACAAGTCTCAAACTGTGCTGCATCCTGTCTGACCCAACACAGAGATTCATTCAGTGTTTCTAATAGTGGAAACTGCAAACAACGTCTACATCTAACCAGCAATGCTGGGTGAAATGGAACTAGGAATATGCTTGCAATGGCATAACTACAAGTACTAAACATACCATCATTATTTCATAACTCTGAAAAGACATCTACAATATACGAAATGAAAATAAGTCAAATGTAAGCTTCATGAAGGCAGGAATTCTATGGTTTTCTAACTTCTACATACCCAGCATCTAGAATCTTATAATCAGATACTGTATACAGAGTGGGGCAAAAGTAAGCTTACAGTTGATTGTATGGAAAATAATATAGTAATTAATAAATAATACAAGAATAAACTTTCGGTACTCACCATTGCAAACCCACCTTACCTCACTCTGTATAAAGCCACTAGAATGGTGAGTGATGTCTTTTTCCCGCTGGCTAGTAGTACCTGAATCTATAATGAGCACTTAGAACCTGGCCTCCGAAACAGACACACATGCTTTTTTCTTAGGTGAATCTATGAAGGAGGATGGGTTTGGGGGACCATTTCATAATGCTACTGTGATCACTCATGTGTCCCTTAGTGTTTTTGTGAGGGCATTTCTGTGGCGTATATCCAGAAGTGGATTGCGGAGTCTCGGGGTACACTGATTCCTAAGTTCAGCTTGGCCAGACAATGCCATGCCTGCTGTGCAGAATTCTACCCCAGCAGGGTCTGAGAAGTCACACCCTCTGTGCCTCACCAACACGCTCTCATTTTAGAGTTCTGAATATGTGGCTTATTTTTAACTGATACATAAATGCAATTATGTGTTTTACACTGACCATGAAATGAAGAGATAGACAGTAGGAAGATTTACTCAGAATCTATAAACACTATTATTACAACCCACCCCTCACCTCATCTCGACCCCTTCACTCACCCTCTCTCCTAGCTTCCATGAACACTTTGGCCTGTGGTATTCTATTTACAGAATGATTAAAACTATAAATGTTCTATTCATAACTGTCCCAGTAATTATCCTCATTAAGACTTTAAACATATTCTTTGTAAGAGGTTATAAATTCATCTTAAGGAACCTATGCTCCAGAAAAATCAGTGATACTTCCTCAAATAGAAATGTCCAATTATTATGTGATATGTTCCAAGTTACATAAGAAAGAACTTACTCACAAACTCCCAGTATTTTTTATATTCTGCAGGAAATCTTCGTAACTGCAACTCATAGAATTTTCCTTTGTTTGGAGAGCTGATCCATTCCTGTGCTACCTATACAAAGCCAAAAAAAAGCAAATGAAGAAAGCAAAAACATTCTGGAAAGCCAAGCTAAACAGCAAAATGTCCCAAAGCCACAGCAAAATCCACAACCTAGAATCCCAGGTGACAGAAACACTAATAATTAATTGGGGAGTCCAGTTTCCTGGTCAGCAGTAAGGATCTTAGAAGTTGCCACTTCATCCTAAGAAAGTAAGAAGCCAAACAAAGTGAAAAATCAACAACTCCTCTTACATTCAACAGCAAAGTGAGGTTGATGCCCACAAAACTGGGGACAGGCAGGTGGATACAGCCAACTACAACTCACAGAGCAGACCCCGTAAGTAAAAACCCATCAGGTAGGAAAACCTGAACTTTAACTGGCAAGTTGCTGGAGGCTTGGTATGGACAACTCTAATGTTAAAAACTCTAGGCCCTAGGGGGAGCCAGTAGAGGGGCCCACACTTGGTGAGTTTTACACTGGGAGTGCTACAAGGTCCTCACAGTGAATACTGGAGAAAATCCCTTTGCTTCCAGCAGCTGGGGGGGGGGGGGGGGGTAGAGGTTGTGGGGGAGAGGATCCATTTTGAAACTCACCAGAGCATTCCATGCCGATCTTCTTAACAAGGCCTACTCTGTGGGGAAATATTCTACCAGAGCCTAACCTGCTGGGGCAGAGTGAGAACCTCATACATCTGGGAGGAGAGAAATAACCAACTCAGCCCACTCTAGCCTTCGTGTCCCACCTAAGGATGTGAGGGACAGCCAAACGTGCGCAAGCCTCAGTCCAGAGGCGGGGCGATCACAGGACTACAGACACTTGCCCTCCCCAACAACTCCTCACATTACCGAAGGCCTATTGACTGCTGTTCCTGTCACCAGTATATCATGTCCACCTTTCCACAAAAATTACAAAGCATACACAAAGGCAAAAACACAATTTGAAGAATAAGCATCAGAACCAGTCAGATATGGCAGGGGTGCTGGAACTATCAAACCAGGGAATTTTAAAAACTGTAGTTAATATGCTAAGAGTCTACCAGAAAAGTAGACCATGTAAGAAGAGTGAGTAATGTAAGCAGAGATATAAATGATAAGAATAATCAAAGAGAAATGTTAGCGATCCAAAGCACTGGAGCAGAAATGAAGAAGAAGGCCTGTGCTGGGCTCATTGGTAGACTTGGCTGAGGAAAGACTGTTTGAGCTCAAGGCTATAGCCACAGGAACTATCAAAGCTCAAAAACAAAGGTAAAAAACGGGGGGTGGGGGGGTGGGGGGAGGGGGAAGAACAGCATATCCAAGAACTGTCAGACAACTGCAAAAGTGCACCAGACATGTAAGGGGAATACCAGAAGAGGAAGGAACAGAGAATTATTTGAAGCAATAAGGACTGAGAGTTTCCCCAAATTAATGTCGGACACCAAATTCCAGATCCAGGAAGCTCAGAGAACAAGCAGAATAAATATTAAACAACACACACACACACACAAAACAAACAAAAACCCACACGTCCAGGCCTAACAACGCTCTTGGGTGCTAACACCAAGAGCATCATCAGTTGTTTTCCTGAGGTTCAAACGTAACTGGGAATTGGGCATTTCATTAGGCAGTCCTTGTCAGGGTGTGAGGGAGAACCAGACCGGATGTGCTGGGGAGGGGAGGGAGGCAGCTGAAGGGAGAGAGCAATTGCTATGAGTAAGAAACTGGAAAGACAAATATGCTAAGAGAAATGTAGGATTTGCTGTTTTTTGTTGCTCAGTGTAATTTATCCTTTGCCACCTCTTCAAGAGAATTTTGAGTAAAGGCCTCCATTACCTAAAAAAAACTCAGCCAGTGCGGCTCACTGGTTGAACATCGACCCATGAACCAAGAGGTCACCGGTTTGATTCCCAGTCAGGGCACATGCCTGGATTGCAGGCTCAATCCCCAATAGGGGGTGTACAGGAGGAGGCTGATAAACATTATTCTCTATTCCTCTCTCTAAAAATCAAAACGTATTTTTTTTAAAAAGTAGATGGAAGACTATCGCCTCTTTGCACTGACAAATGTGTCCTCCGGGGCTAGCTGAACTGTGCCTGTAGCTCAGAGGGCAGAGGTGAAGGCAACGTCACCTCTGGGCCGCCAGCATCTCAAGCGGCACCTGGCAGATGTCTGCTTCAAGTGAAACCTAGAAGCGGCAGCACCCTGAGACCAGCTGTTTTAACTGCACTCCACTGCTCAGCAGGGTCAAGAAAAGAAGCAACTTCAAAGCCTGAATAGTACAGTTAAAATCCATACTTACTGTTTCAAAGGCATTCAGTAACACCAGAGGGAAGAAAACACTGAAGTAATCTTTATAATCTTGAAATCTGACAGGCACGGGTCTTGAGATGGCCTGACAAAGAGTTGTTGGAGGCCCACACTGGTCAAACTTCGCAAACATCTCATATTTCCATTTCAAGACCTCTTTGATGAAGGTGTCAGAGATAGGCTGTGACGATGAGAAAATGTTGGCTGGAGAAGAAGAAAAAGGTCTGCACTCAACAAACGGGAGTTTGAAAGCTTGCCTGCTGGAGTTATTTGGAGTTGGAGAAGGAGGAATATTGTACAGACTCTTCACTTCAGCCCTTGGCTTTGGAGACAACGGAGAGGCAGGCTGCGGTACTTTGGAAACAGGCTGTCCTCCATTTGACTTATTTTTTAGGCCTGGAGATGCCGAGGCACTTTCCAAAGACTTGGAAAGATGAGCGGTTCGTGAAGTACTGCTTGAGCTAAAAATCTTTGTGGTGGAAGGTCTCAAAGGTTTAGATGCAGAAAGAGGCAGGGCAGGTTTACGAAAGACATCTTCATCTGCTGCTTTAGCTTCAGAGTGTTTCGAGCAGTACTCACCCTGGCTTTTCACAGTTTCCACACAATCCTTGTACTTACAGCTTGTGCTACTCAAAGATTCTGACCGAGGCCGATCTACAGAATCTTCTACATGAACTCTTTTCCAACAGGCTTCTTCAGTGAGTCTATTATCACCATTCTGCATTTGTGAACATAAGTCCATATCTTCGGGATCATGTTGTGTTAAAAAGATATCATCTTCCATATCACTGTCGGAGTCAAGCTGTCCCCTTTTCAAGGTGGGCACCTCTAAATGATGTCCAGTCAGGTTGCCACCACCTAAAGGGTCCGCTGGAGTACAGACTGTAATTTCACTGGTTGATATTCTTCCATTTAACACAGGAGAACTACAAGGGCTCAAAAGAAAAGCATCACCAGCCACCTGAGCAACATGTTTTTCTTTCCCAGGTCCTTGTTCAGGAGACACACATTTTATTGACTGATCTCCACTACTGTTTGCCATGACCTCAGTTCCTCCTTTGTTACTGTCATCTGACCTATCTATACCTGGTATAACACTGTCAGGATTCTGGGCCGCATGTGGTGCTGCTCTTGTAGTGTCTGCACTGCCATTAAGTCCTTGTCTCTTTCGATGAGATTTGGGTCTCCTCTGCCTTTGAAATGGAAGATCTTGACTCACGAGCAGTTTCTTATCGTTCCCAGGAAGAGTCCGAGGAGAAATTAGTTTAGCCTTTTTTGGGGTACCAATTTCTCCAACAATTTTGCCATGGTTGCGTAATTGACCTATCATGTCTAAAGATCGCTGAGACAACACAGCTGCCCGACGAGGAGCCTTTTTCAGACCAAGTTTCTCAGCCTTTGAAGTTGGTTCAGGACACTGGCGAAATTTCTTTGGTAGCACGATAGCAGGAGTGTTCCTGCAACTTATGTAACTTAAACCTTTATTCTGCCTTTTCTTGGTGTCTGAATGCGTTTTCTTAGGTGTTTTAGAAACTGAGGCTCTCTGATCCACTTTGGAATAAGTTCGATGCTTTGGAGATGACTTCTTCAGGGAGACCGGAGTGGCTCTCTCAACACCTGAATTGGGAGATGTTCTTATGTCTGCAATTTTAGTATCATTTTCAGTTAGATCCCTCTCATTAAGAGTATGAGATTGGTCCTCATTTCTGACAGAAGATGAAAGCCTTAAAGAGTCTTCAGCCATCATTTTTTTAAATTGTTTTCTCTTGGGTTTTTTTCCTTTAATTTCACAAACTTCCTCAACGGAACTACCACTTTGTGGTTTTGCATGCTCAGTGCCCTCTGCTTCATTTTTGGTAACTTCTTCAGACATAGCGTAATCTGTATCATAACCCCAATCGTTTGTGATATCTATTATATGAGTCAAACACGAATTTTTTTCATCCTCTTGAACTGAATTCCCATTGTCTGTTTTCTGATCTTGCCAAACTGAAAACACTTTCTGTTGGCTTTCAAACTCAAAAACCTGAGAGCCAGAGTCCTCAAACTCCTCTATCTTCTCTTCCTCTGTTAGCTTCATGTCCACATTCCTATTAGCTATTGAAGTACCCTGCCCTGGCCATTCTTTCTCAATGCACATTTTATCTTGTTTAATGTGTTTCTCAGAATCTGGAGTTTGTTCATCACCATCTTCATCAGAATCTGAAATAATAATAATTCGTTCACAGGTTTCCCTGACATTATGTTGGTTGGCTCTGAAACTTCTTTTATCTTTTACTTTTCTTTGTAACTGGGATGAGCTTTTTTGAGTTGAATCTGATGGAAACTTATTGACACGGGCTTGAGCTATTAAAGATAATGTGTGGAGGTCTCTGTCTATCTGAGAATCTGTTAGGGTGTCACACTGAGGACTGCCAGGGGCCTGTTCTCTCAGGTCAGAAGAAACTGGACCAGTGCTCTTGTTAATCCCCTTATCACTTGATCCAAGTAAAGTCACAGGATCTTTATAGGGAGATGTTTTAGGCATGGAAGTAAATGAGATAAAATCTTTATTATCAACATGACATTCCTGTACTTGACAATCGTTTTCATGGGAAGAAGGAACGTCTAACTCTTCATTCTTCAACTGTTTCAGCAATAAACTGTTAAGAGATTTCTGTCCTTCATTTTTATGACCCAGACTATCATTAGGGTCTAAAGAAAAGTTCTGCATGAAGCCATCGCCTTTCCAACCTGCAGTATCTGTCCTTGAACAGAAATTCTCACTGTCAGAGACAGTCAGGTCTCCCTCTAAGTCCACAGTATTTTTGACCAAGGCACTTTTCCTGTTTTGCTTCTTTATTACATGGGATAACTCAGTACAAATGTCACTTTTCTGTGCCTTAGTTTTTGCTTTTGAGGTTTTGCCAAGAACATCATTCTTTAGAGAGAAATCCTCTTTTGATGTGGGTGCCTTTTCCAGAGAATCAGTTTTAGAATCAGTCAACAAATGTGTTGACATAGTTACTCCACTGTCACATCCCTCTTCTGGATCATTTCTTGAAGTACAGTTCTGTGGCAAACAGGAGGAATTATCTTTTACAGACTTCTGCTTCTTTGTGTGTATTGTAACTTGATCTTGGGTTCTTTCAGTGGAAAGGTTTTTACTACTCTGCTTTAAGTGTGACTCAGCTGAGAGATGGTCTTCTAGTTTCAAACCTTTTATATAATTTTGCTCATTACCTTCTTCTATAGTGTTACTTGCTTTGCTTACTACACTACTCTCTTGCACTTGACATACATCAGCTTTCATTGGCTCTTTAGAACATGTTGGGCTGCAACTTTCCAGACAGGGGATGTCTTTTTCACATGCCTTCCCTATTTGTTCACTTTCTTCTTTACCATTAGAGGCAGGAGGGGTTTTACATGGAGGAGCCAACTCTGCCAAAGCAGTATATTGAGGCATTTTCAATCTTATGTTTCTAATAATTTGCTTTAAACAAGTTTGTAGCTCGTGGGTTTCCTGACTAGTCAACTGCCAACCTAGAGATAAATTTCCTCGCAGGAATAAGTTGAGCTTATCCCAGAATCGCTTACAAAGAGTCTGCTGCCCAAGCTGATAACCTTCTTTAAGGAGACTTCTAATGAGCTGCACACAAGCGAACTGTACAGAGTTAGACGGCACTGAATGCAGTGACAGGGACGTTATCATTGCTGCTCCTCTGGAGCCACTGGCAGATGCCTTCTCAGAATTCCGTGCAAACGCAGTGGTGGGAAGCTTGGCACATTTCACAATGGCTTCTACCCACTGCTGGGAGCTAACCCACAGCAAATGCAAACATTTTTTATTTCTATGTAGTTCAATCACCGACACCAAAATTAGGAAAAAAAATTCAGTGACTTTGTCACACACCACAGCTGTTTGGTTGAGAACATCTTTGACTTGGGAGTACAGATGGTGGATGACCTCTACTATGTAAGCCATACCCAAATCATTAAGATCCATGAGGGACTGAACAAAAGGGATGAACCACAGAAATGTGCTGTTGTGAACACGCATGTCTTGACCAATATCTGACTGAAGCACGCTGGCTAATGTTTCCATTTCTTCATACATGTTAGGACAATAATCTGGGCAAATGGCTGATCTCCACCCTGAATCCTAAAATGAAAGAAATACTGACTTTCAGACAAACAAGCACCATTCATGACAAGGTTAGCACACAAGTTGTAAACAAAAAAAATACATGGCTCAATTTTCCAATTTTGGTTTACACATAACCCCAAGAAATTGAAAATACAGTTCAATTTTGAGGTGCAGGTTTCACGTAATGGTAAACTTACAACACCTCCATGTACTCTGACCCTCTTTCCATTAGCTGGTTCTGATTTCTAGTCATGTCACTTATCTCCCCCATACCCCAAAACTTTCCACTCTTACTCACTGCACTTAAAAATTAATTTTCCAAAGTGTGCACAGTGTAGTTTGTGGGGAAGCATGGGACTTAGTTGGAAAGTCTGTAAGGAGGAAACTCCAAAAGGTCGGAACCCCTAGGGGGAGTTGGCTGAAGGCAACCACCCTGCCTTGATCTTTTCAAACAAGTCTGTGTCCTTGTGAGCCCCGGGTGTTTACTAGAAGCTTTATGCTTAGTCTTTAGACGTCCTTGCTTAAAGGACACTACAGACATATGTGTCTTTCTCAAGGATGCTTACCCTACTGATAGTATCTAAATGTTAATTTTAATTCAAGCTGCTGTTGCAATAAAAGCCTAAGAGACAGGCCAATGGGGCTGTTTGGTTCCTATAGCCAGGCAAGTCCCTTAGTCCTCCCTTTCACAGAGAGAGGTGCTCTGGCTGAGCAATGCTCCCCCTGTGGGAGTGCACTGACCACCGGGGAGAAATCCTGCATTGAGCATCTGCCCGCTGGTGGTCAGTGTGTGTCACAGCAACCAGTCATTCCGCTGTTCAGTCAATTTTCATATTAGACTTTTATTATATAGGAAAGTGTGGGTTTTGTTCGAGCTGCACTACGCCTACTCCATATGGAGGATCAGAAGCCTACAGAATGCCAGGAGCAACTACCACTACGCCCTCCTCCTGAAGTAGAGCCTATAGAGCCTATAGTATCTAAAGCCCCTCTGCTAGAGGACATATTTTCTGATCCTCCACCACCGTTGTAGGAGAGTTCATCAACTAGATCCTCAGTTACGGGATCCTGTGTCAGGCAAGTCATGTTAGGAGAGCTTTTACCTTGCCCAGTTATGCAAGACCAACAAAGTAATAGGACTCAGGAGCCATCTCCTTTAATATTTTTAAGGAGATAAGGAAAAGTACCAAAGAAAATGGAGCTAACAGCCCATTTACAAAAGGGACTCTAATTTATTAAGTCTTGTCTGTGGGTTATGTCTGCCTGTAAATATCATATATAAAAGTGGCTCTGTTGATTGCTGTTTTGTGTCTCTGTGATATCTGGTTTTGCTAGCCATGCAGTCCCTTAGCCTTCTCTTTCACAGAAACATGTGTCAGAGTAATCACTCATCCGTTGCTCAGGGTCTGCTGGTCAGCCCCAGCAGTAAAGCCCATTATTTCTCCCGTGCACAATACATCTGGTTCAATCATAAAGCCTTTATGCAGCAACTGATTCAGAATAGCTACATGTCATAAAATAAGCAATTCAACTAATTATGTAAAACATGGTCTTAAAATGCAAAGGTTATACAAGGTCATCTTAATGCTCAAACTGTTTTATACCTTTTTGGTCTTTTCAGGGTTATAATTGTACACAATTTGGCTGCAGGTCACCAGATCATCCAGACACGACTCTGGTTCTGACTTGGCCCTTAAACATTAAGAAAAAATAGAAGTTACAGAAATGAAGGGGGAAAGAAAACCCCTATTGTTAAGATACAACAGAGTTCCTTACAGATAACTTTGAGATCCTGACACACTATGGAACTAACCTCACAGAGCTGTTCCGTATATTCTGGATCTCTCTGTTGTAGCTTGCATTGTCGATAATGGTCTGAAAGGCCTCAATAGGATCAATAAGTTGACCCCAGACCTTAGATCCCAGGCGATCCAAAATGACCATGAAACAGTGCAATGCTGGCCAGAAAGGATCTTCACTATCATCTGAAATACAATGGAGTTATTGCCAAATAACAATTAGAAAAGATACTAAAATATATTCAGAATTAAACATTCTTTATCTGGGTAGGAACAAAACTAAAAACAAAGCAGCGAGTAATTGAAAGCAAAGCACTGCCAATTTCAGGTTTTAAAAAGCTGGCAAACTCTGGCTGGCATGCTCAGTGGTTAGAGGATTCGCCTGAGAACCATAGGGTTGAGGGTCCTGTGTTCGACTCTGGTCAAGGGCATGTACCTGAGATGCAAGTTCCCTACCCCAGTTGGGCCGAGTACAGAAGATCAACCAATTGATGTGGGCCTCTCACATCTTTTTTTTTTTCTTTCCCCTTTCTAAAATTAATGGAAAAATATCCTCCAGTGAGGATTAACAACAAAAAAAGCTGGCAACATTTTAAATTGTTTTTGCATTTTTTTTCAAGCAATACTCTACGCCTCTAAAAAAGTTTTAAATGGACAACAAATTTATATAGTCTAGGTCAGTGGTCAGCAAACTGCGGCTCGCGAGCCACATGCGGTTCTTTGGCCCCTTGAGTGTGGCTCTTCCACAAAATTCCACGTGCGGGCACGCACGTACAGTGCGATTGAAACTTCATGGCCCATGCGCAGAAGTCGGTATTTTGTGAAGAGCCACACTCAAGGGGCCAAAGAACCACATGTGGCTTGCAAGCCGCAGTTTGCTGACCACGGGGTCTAGGTAAACCCAACTTTCCCACCATTTGCCACACCTGAAGCCATCTTTTCTATCCAATTCACCTTCTCCCAGAACTCCCTGAATTAAATCACACAAGAGAAGTAGAGGAAAGAAAGGGGAAAGAAAAACTTGGTATTTCCAGATGTAAGCAAAGCCCAGGATTCAGCAAGGCTAATGGGTAAGCAGAGCCGCATAACCTTTATCCACCCGACTGCAGCATGGCTTGTTGGAATCTACTTCCCTCCAGTGGCAGGAATTCCCATGACTCACAAGCTCTAACTTCTAGTCCTTTCCCTATTCTCTATCAGACATGCAGTGGCAAGATACTGCCCCACTCAAAGGCCTCCAATTACTCCTTAATGTCTTCTAAGGAAATTCAAAGTCCTCAATCAAGCACTTATAGCCTTCCTCTACTGTTCTTCTCCAGCTTTATCTGTCACCCCCCCATAATCACTCCCTAGCTACAGCTCAAACGAATAGCTGGCTTTTTCCCAAACAAGAACCAGAATGCCTTTACTATCAGTACCATCCCTCAAAGCCCTATCCACCCAGGTCCAGCTCCAAAGCTTCCTCCATGTCACACATTGCCCAGCCATGTCATCTTCTACAGTACCCGACCCCTCCTTCGGAGGCAAATGCTCTGTGACTGTTGTTTTGTAGTCACCTAGAACCTCTAGTTTTACTGCCCTCAGGACGCTTAGAGTCTAGTTTTTCATCATAGTCAGTCATATAGACCATATAATGTACTTTTTTTTTAACATATTTTTATTGATTTCAGAGAGGAAGGGAGAGGGAAAGAGAGACAGAAACATCAGTGATGAGAGAGAATCACTGATTGGCTGCCCCCTGCACACCCCCTACTAAGGGATTGAGCCTGCAACCTGGGCATGTGCCCTTGACAGGAATCGAACCTGGGACCTTTCAGTCCGCAGGCCAACGCTCTATCCACTGAGCCACACCGGCTAGGGCTCATATACTTTCTTATGCTCTACTACAGCTGACACATGTCTCATAAACTGTCAAAATAAGGAAGAATGTCATCAGTTAGGTGAAGACAAGAAAGGTTTCAGAAGTGTGTCATTCTAAAGGTTAGGGGAGTGGGATTAACAGAGAGAACAAAATTATATGTGCAAAGCATTCAGAAAGAAATGAACAACTTATGTAGTAAATGCCGGCAAACAAACTCATAAAAACCTTAATTAGGAATAATCTAGCAAGAAAGAAAAACATTAAATATTTTAGAATCTCCCACAAATAAGTTTATATCCACACTGAGGTTGCCTAAAGGGAAGTCAAAGTGGGAAAATTAAATTCGCAATGTTTTAGTAGGATCTGGCTGCGTGGTCTTTATTATCGATTCAGTCCTTCATAACGGAGACAAGATTAGAAACACTTAAGCACAAATCTTCCCTTGATACAACCATGAACGAAAGAAAGCTGGTCTGATGATAAACATGACTACATGGTTCAGACCTATTTTCTGGACTCTCTGAGCAGCCTGCCAGGGCAGGTCCTGTGGTGATGGACATGCTCTGTAGCTGTACTGACTGCTCAGTACAGAAGCCACCAGGCACGTGCGGCTAAGTACCTGAAATACAACGAGGGGCCTGAAAAACTAAATTTTTACTTTCACTGTAATTTAAACAGCCACACTTGGCTGGCAGTTACCATGCTGGACAGTGAAACAATAGAGAACCAAAATGAAATGAAGAGCCAGGAAAAAAGAAAAACAATGGGACAGGGAGGCTTTCTCTACAATTCTAACTGCTGCCATTAGAAACTTATCTCCTACAGGTTCTACTCTCAATTCTACCACTAACGGGTGTTTCAACATGAAAAAGTGACTTCCCCGGGCTTCCGTCTCTTCTTTCATGAAAGGTGTTAAATTAAACTCTAAAGGTCCCTTCCCATTTAGGATTCTGAATCTGTGACCTAAACCATAAAATGTTTTTTCTCCACACTATACACACAATTCTTGCAGTGACACCAGTATTTTAAAAGTGCGCCACCATCAGAGCATTCAAAAGCACTTAGCGAAGTAAGCGTCTTACCCTCTGACTGTCTCTTCATGGTGTGAAGTATTGACTGCATGAAGTCATTCTGTTTGTCTGAGCCCAACAGCAGTGAATCCATGGCTTGCTCCTCGAGAATGGTCAGCAGCATGCAAATCCCTGAAAGATTGTTTACGGGTTTCTTTAATGGATTAAGTAGCACCACCCTCATGCTTCCTCTCATTCAGGGGGCAAAGAATACCAAGGCAGAAAGATGAAGCAAAGCAGAATCCAGTTCCTCTAACATTTAACTCTGATGTCTTCATAGACATCTATTCCTAAGTAAAAGGACTTCAGACTAATTTGAGAATAAAACGGGAACATCGTATGAATTTGGTTAGAAAACAATTTCTAAGATGACTACCACAAAATCTGTTTTCATGTCTAAGATGGCTTCAATTTTAAGATCACCATATTTCATGTACCAACCACTGCCAAATAGGACTCACGACTGAAAGACTTAAATTTAATAAAGTAGGGTGGAACTATTTTGAGTCAGCTTAGAACTTGTTGAAAACCAAAGCTAGTATCTCTTCCTATCAGGAAATATTTTACCGATGGAAAAAGAGGCATTAAACACCTTTTCTTAAACTAGATCAAACCCTATCAAAGTCAACTACTTTATCAATATTTTTTATATCTAATCTTGTTTCAAATAAAATATTTGCTATACTTGAAAATGTATTTCTTACACAGGTTGTTTCTAGGATAAATATTTACAAACAAGATGTGTAGTTATGTCAATTTAATGACAAAAGAATTGGAAACTATGAAATCCTGTATTTAGCAACTTTGATAAGATTATCAAAAGAGATCACTTCCTTTGCAGGATACTCATAAGAACTACAGGAAAATACTAAGGATATTTGTGTAGTGACAATACTTACCTAACCAATAGTTTTTGTAGTTGGAAGTGTCATACATGTGTGGAAGAAGGATGATCAATTTACCCTTCTCAAGGACAGTAGTAGTATAAATGTCTGTATTTTCTAAAAGCCCCAACTCAATGACTTTAAAAAGGCAAGTCAAAACCTCTTGTAAGTCGTAATAATCGTCCCTGTCCACTTTTCCCAAGCCTTTTGCAGTCAGGATAGCCCAACGACGAACCTATAAGCACAACACATTCGTCACTTCATTCAACAAATAATTGTCTCCACACACCAAAAATCTACTTAAGATAAAAGGATTCACTAGAGATTTTAAAAGACACAAAATACTAGATCCTGGGCATGTAGCTCAGCTGATTAGAGTGTCATCAGACAGGCCAAGGTTACGGGTTCAATCCCTGGTCAGGTGCATACAAGAACCAACCAATGAATGTACAAATTAGTGGGACAACAAATAGATATTCCTTCTTTCCTCCGTCCCTCCCTTTCCTTCTCCCTTCCCTCTCTCTCAAATCAATTTAAAAAAAGACAAAGACAAAAATATCTATTTTTTTAAAAAGACAAAAGAGTCCTGGCTGGTTTGGCTCAGTGGACAGAGTGTCACCTGCGGACTAAAGGATCCCGGGTTCGATTCCAGACAAGGGCACATGCCCTGCCATGGGCTTGATCCCCAGTGGGGGCGTGCAGGGGGCAGTCAATCAATGATTCTCTCTCATCTTTGATGTTTCTATCTCTCTCTCCCTTCCTCTTTGAAATCATTAAAAATATATTTTAAAAAATGTTTTTAAACACAAGAGCCATAGCCAGTTGCTCAGTGGTTAGAGCATCAGCCCACGAACTGAAGGGTCACGGGCTCAATTTTGGTCAAGGGCATATACCTGGGTTGCAGGCTCAACCCCGGCCCCAGTTTGGGCGAGTGTGGGAGGCAACCAATCGATGTTACTCTCTCACATCGAAGATTCTCTATGTCTCTCCCACTCCCTTCTACTCTCTAAAAAAATCATGGAGCCCTAGCTGGTTTGGCTCAGCAGATAGAGCATCAGCCTGTGTACTGAAGGGTCCCAGGTTTGATTCCAGTCAAGGGCACATCCCCAACAGGGAGTGTGCAGGAGGCAGCTGATCAATGGTTCTCTCTCATCATTGATGTTTCTCTCTCTCTCTCTCTCTCTCTCTCTCTCTCTCTCCCCCTTTCTTCTCTGAAATCAATTTTTTAAAAAAAATTAAAGTTAAAAAATAAAATCCTATATAATAAAAGGCTAATATACAAATTATCCCCTCAACTGGGAGTTCGACCAGAGTTCGACCAGGGACAGGACTGGCCGGCCAATCACCCATGGCCCCTCCCCCGGCTGGCCCAGACAGATCAGCCCTGATTAGGGCAGGCCAGCTGGACCCCACCCGTGCATAAATTAATGCACCAGGCTTCTAGTAAAAAGATAAAAACTTAGAAAAAAAAACAATGGAAAAAATATCCTTGGGCGAGAATTAACAACAAAAATAGTTATTTTAGGTGTGGGGATGGTACTGTTTTGTTTTTTTCCCAATGTCAGTGTAGGGAGATGCTATGTTCGCCTCCTCCCACCACCACATCAAAATTACAACTAAATTATAAAACTACCATCCTTAAGAACCACCTGAAAACTAGCTGGACATAACCCTATAACCAAGTCCTTATCGCTCAGAGACATGTTCGGAAGCAGTTTATGGATGAAATGCTCTGGTGTCTCAAGTTTGCTCCAATGAATCCAAAAGGGGAGAACACTATCAACTATATATTGATAATTGATGGTCAGGGATGAATATACAGGGGTTCACTATACCATCCTACTTTTGTATGTTTGCAATTTTCCATAACAGAACATTTTAAAAAGGGAGGAAAAATGAAAAGAGGAACCTCAAAAGCAAAACCTCTGCAACGAGCTCCATGGCAGGGTCGACACCCGGGGGTGCTCTCTGCTGCGGCTCCTGCGCAGTTTGTTCTGATTTCTGGTCCTCATTTCTAGCACCGAGGCACTGACTGCCATCCCTTCCCCTCCCCACACCCGCACCTACTAGTACAATAACTTTTCTAACACTGTAACTGGCACTGCCACGTGTTTGGAGTGGGGCAGGCAGACGGGAGCAGGAGACAGCAGTGCTGCTCTGGCCCAGGTCCTGCCCTGGAAGAGGTAACATGACTTTCTTCTTTGTCTTCTGAGCTCAAGCAGCACCTGTCAGAGGTATTCTGACAAACATTCTAAACAAAATACACATGGAAGCCTCTCAGACAGCTATCTACACGTGCAAAAATATATGTCTTTCCGTCGTCTAACACTCATACTCACCATTTCGTTGGGATGGACCAAAAACAAATAGATTCCGGGCTGTTTCTCAAAAACCTGAAAGGAGCAATTGGCTTGTTCCATCCGACAAAGTGCTTTAACACATAACTCATCTAAATAGAAAAATAAGGCAGTGCACATAAGATATACATTTTAAAAACTTACCGAGAGTACTTAAATCTGGCCCCTTCACTTGTTTTGTAAGTAAATGAAAACCTGTCCCTTGTAACTGTAGGAACACTATGTACCTATCTGAAATAATAACTGACTTTACTAGTATATACTTTTTTTTATTTTTTACTCCTGGCAAATTATCTCCATAGGGGATCCTCTTAGAAGTATGGTTACAGGTCCAATTCCAATAGCATTTTACATTTTGACTCATGGGGACTTTATCTGGTGCTGGAGCAATAAGGAAAGTCAGCTTCCCTTCCTCTCACCCCCATTGGCTATTTTGTCCTGCTCTCATTTATCAAAACATCCATTTTCTCCACTGGTTTGAAATGCTACCATCATCAAACACTAAATTCCTCAAATACACCTGGTTGATATCCGGACACTACACTGCTCCACTATGTGAGCACTGTTCTAACCCCTGTTACTCTAAGGGAATGTCTTCATTACTCTTTCAAAATAGACTCATACACTCACTCTATCAGATGAAGCCACTTCAGTTTGTTAAGCTTCAAAGAATACTGGCAGTGGCAGGCTTGGGGAGGAGGGATAATGGCTTGAAAAGCATGAGGGGAGCTCCTGGGGCACTGACATCGTTTCTTTAGCTGAGTGGTGGCCACCAAAGCTGTGTTTAGTTGTGAAAAAATATCAAGCTTACATATTTTCCTGGATGTAGTATTCTTCAATAAATATTCTAAAAATGACTTGTTGGAATTTAAAAATCTATTTTTAATGTATTTAGATTTAATCAAATCTTTAGGTCAACTTTCCCTTACTGATATAACATCACAAGAAAGCAATGAGAAAGATCCATAATGTGCATTATTCTATAGAGCAACTCCAGTCTCAACAAGTCACTTAAGGAGGAAAAGAGCCACACCAACGAAAAGGTGGTTGGGCATGTGTGCATGAATATACTCTTTTGGATTAAAAGAGATCTAAGAAAGGAGAACCAAATGTAATGTATGAATCCCTGACTGGACTCTATTTAAACAAACCAGCCAAAAACCATTATTTTGTGACTGCTGGAAAAATGTAAATATGGAGTAGATATTAAATGTGTTATTTTGTTAGATATGATAGAGCAGGAAAACGTCTTTTACTTTTAATAGATTCATATTAAGAAATGCAAACATAGAGAGGAAACCAAGATGGCGGCATAGGTAAACACCGGAAATTGTTGCCTCGCACAACCACTTCAAAAATACAACTAAAAGACAAAATGGACATCATCCAGAACCACAGGAAGGCTGGCTGAGTGAAAATTCTACAACTAGAAGGAAAGAGAAAGGCATACGGAGACTCAGAGGAGGTGTGGAAGTAAAGTGCAGAGGTACGGAGGAGCACGCGGAAAGGGCTGGTGGCTGAGGACACGATTGTCTTTTTCAATCGGGAGGGAGTCTCAAGCTGCTCTGAACTCCAGTCTGGGCGAGTCTCTGGGGACCCAGACTCACACGGGGAGAAGCTAGACTGTCTGGCATCGGTCAGACCTCGAGGGTGGCTTACCGGGACACTGAGAAGCGGGGCCTCTTAGGGCAGGACTGAGGAGCAGCCATAGCTGCTTGCTCTGCCCTGTTGATCCCCTGGGACTCGGCCCCGGCCATGCTGTGCGCTGGCTTTTGCATATGAAAGGCCTGGCCCTTTGCAATCTGAAAATTACCTAACAAACTGCAGCTGGCCCAAGGCTCCACAGCAGCTTGCATTCCTTCACAGCTGAGCTCCTGCTGGGTAGCCTCAGGCAGAGGCTAAATTAGCACCTCCTTAGCGATCCAAGAGCCAGTGTACTCAGTGGTCAGAGTGGGACCATCCAGATTACAACTCCTCAGATCCATAAGGGACACACTCAGGGGGCAGACTCAGTGAGCACCAAAGCCCCATTGAAGCAAGTCTTGCCTCAGAAGGGTGTCTCCAGCCCAGAAGTTCTCCCACTGCAGACACAGCTGATTCTCACAGCCAATTGGCCTGGAGGTCAATTCCTCCCAGTGATACCTACAACATTCAAGGCTTAACTACAACAAGACTGTGCACAAAGCCCACAAGGGGGTGCACCAAGAGTGTCCACCTCAGGTAATTGGGGAGGCTGAGCCACTGGGCCCTATAGGACACCTAGCACACAAAGCCACTCTACTAACACAGGGCAGCATACAAAATGCGGAGACAAAGAAACAGGTCACAAATGACAGAAATGGAGGAAAGCAAACTACTGAATATAGAGTTCAAAACCACACTTTTAAAGTTTTTCAAGAATTTTCTAGAAACCTCCGATAAACTTAGTGAGACACTCAAGAAATCTAGTGAGACCGCCGATAAATTTAATGAGATCCTCAATAAGACTAGTGAGACCCTCGAGGTTGTGATAAAGAACCAACTAGAAATTAAGCATACACAGACTGAAATAAAGATTACACAGACTTCCAACAGCAGACTAGAGGATTGCAAGAATCAAGTCAGAGATCTGAAATACGAAGAAGCAAAAAACACCCAACCGGAAAAGCAAAATGAAAAAAGAATCTAAAAATATGAGGATAGTGTCAGGAGCCTCTGGGACAGCTTCAAGCGTACCAACATCCGAATTATAGGGGTACCAGAAGATGAGAGAAAGATATTGAAAACCTATTTGAAGAAATAATGACAGAAAACTTCCCCTACCTGGTGAAAGAAATAGACTTACAACTCCAGGAAGCACAGAGAACCCCAAACAAAAGGAATCCAAAGAGGACCACACCAAGACACATCATAATTAAAATGCCAAGAGCAAAAGACAAAGAGAGAATCTTAAAAGCAGCAAGAGAAAGACAGTCAGTTACCTACAAGGGAGTACCCATATGACTGTCAGCTGATTTCTCAACAGAAACTTTGCAGGCCAGAAGGGAGTGGCAAGAAATATTCAAAGTGATGAATGCCAAGAACCTACAACCAAGATTACTTTATCCAGCAAAGCTATCATTCAGAATTGAAGGTCAGATAAAGAGCTTCACAGATAAGGAAAAGCTAAAGGAGTTCATCACCACCAAACCAGTATTATATGAAATGCTAAAAGGTATCCTTTAAGAAGAGGAAGAAGAAGAAAAAGGTACAGATACAAATTATGAACAAATACACATCTATCAACAAGTGAATCTAAGAATCAAGTGAATAAATAATCTGATGAACAGAATAAACTGGTGATTATAATAGAATCAGGGGCATAGAAAGGGAATGGACTGACTATTCTCGGTGCGGGGAGGATGCGGGAAGAGACTGGACAAAAAACGTACACCTATGGATGAGGACAGTGGGCGGGCTGGGGGGGTAAGGGCAGAGGGTGGGGTGGGAACCGGGTGGAGGGGAGCTATGGGGGGGGAAAAAAGAGGAACAACTGTAATAATCTGAACAATAAAGATTTAATTAAAAAAATATATATACAGATGCCAAAAAAGAAAGAAAGAAAGAAATGCAAACATAAATGACCAAAATCTAGGCAACCAAACATTTGGTATTTAATGTTAAAAAATAATATTACTGAAAATAACATTAGTGATTACTGAAAATTACTGCAGCCCAGTGGTTCCCAGACAGATTCTGCCTTTCCACAGCCCTGCCCCCAACTTCTAAGAGGCATCTGGGTACTTTCTGGAGATATTTTTGGTTTTCACAACTGGGGAGGGGAGAGTGGGGTACTACAGCATCTAGCAGACAGAGGCCAGAGATGCTGGTACTCATCCTACAGTACACAGGACAGCCCCACAACGAAGAATAATCCAGCCTAAAATGTCAATAGTGCCGGCCAGCTGGCATGGCTCAGTGGTTGTCACAGCTCAATTCCTGGTCAGAGCACATGCCAGGGTTGCAGGCTCCATCCCCAGTGTGGAGAGTGCAGAAGGCAGCTGATCAATGATTCTCTCTCATCCTTGCTGTTTCTGTCTCTCTCTCCCTCTCCCTTCCTCTCTGAAATCAATAAAAATGTATTTTTTAAAAAAGTCAATCCTGCCAAGGTTGAGAAAAACGCAAGAAAAAAATGAACTGAATGAAGAGGTGAATAAAACATATAATAAAGCAAATACAGCAAGATGTTCACTACTGTGGAATCTATGTGGTGTGTATATGGTTGTTTACTACATAATTTACTTTATTTTTGGAAACTCTGATGACAAAACGTTGGGAAAAATATTAAATATCCTAACTGTATGTTCAACAAACAGATTTTCATATAAATAAGCCTAAATTCTTATAATCCTTGAAATAATAAAACTGATACAACCTGTAGAACATCCAAGATACTCACTAACATGCTCATGTAAAAGCAGGTAAGGGTATTTCAGGATTTCGAGAAGAGGAACTCGAAGCTTATTCTCAAAGTCTTGGCCACTGAAGTCAAACAGTTGTTCCTCTCCATTGTTGTCTATGATATATAATTCATCATCATCACCTTCCATTTCTGCTTTCATAGATTTTTCAAAGTGATTTATGAGACGTAAGGTTTCTAATTCCCATAAAACCTACAGGAAAAGAAGAATGGGCAGTATGCTTTATATCTTGTTATCAACAAAACATACTGGATGTCATGATCTTTCCAAAAGCCTTTTCCTAAGCATAAAGATGCAGAATTTTTAAGTAGACATCACAGCCTTTGCCGGTTTGGCTCAGTGGATAGAGCATCGGCCTGCGGACTGAAGGGTCCCAGGTTCGATTCCATCCAAAGGCACATGCCAGGGTTGTAGGCTCAATCCCCAGCAGGGGGTGTGCAGGAGGCAGATGAGCAATGATTCTCTCTCATCACTGATGTTTCTCTCTCTCTCTCTCCCTCTCCCATCCTCTCTGAAATCAATAAAAAAAAATGTAAAGAAAAAAGAAAGGAAGCCATCTGTGTTTGGTATTTAATGTTAAAAAATAAAGTAGACATCACATATTAGATTTATTTGAAGAAAAAGTCACTAACCATTGCCACATTTATGATGCATGAATGAGCACAGTAAACCCTCGATTTTGCAGACCTCAATTTAAGATTTTATTTTTTATTTATTTATTTATTTTAAATATATTTTATTGATTTTTCACAGAGAGGAAGGGAGAGAGATAGAGAGTTAGAAACATCGATGAGAGAGATACATCGATCAGCTGCCTCCTGCACATCTCCTACTGGGGATGTGCCCGCAACCCAGGTACATGCCCTCGACCGGAACCGAACCTGGGACCCTTCAGTCTGCAGGCCGACGCTCTATCCACTGAGCAAAACCGGCCCTGGCCCTCAATTTAAGATTTTAGATTTAACAGATAAAATTTCCAGTCCATATGTCATATGTGAAAATTAACACAGTTAATTTTAAAATGCTTCTAACCAACATTTGCTTACAAATATTATTTTTTGTTATTACTTCATTTTTAAAAATATTTTTTTATTGATTTCAGAGAGGAAGGAAGACAGAAACATCAATGATAAGAGAGACTCACTGATCAGCTGCCTCCTGCATGCCCCACTGGGGATCAAGCCCGCAACCCGGAATCAAACCTCCTCCTCTATATATATCACCGACCAGGAATCAAACCTCCTCCTCTATATATATCACCTCTATGGTCTGCGTTTTATTTTTTAAAATATGTTTTTATTGATTATTTTAGAAAGAGAGGGAGAGAGAGAAACATCAACTGCCCCTTACTGGGGCTTGAGCCTGCTATCTGGGCATATGCCCTGACCAGGAATTGAACCTATGCCCCCTGGGTGCATGGGACAACACTCAACCATCTGAGCCACACAGGCCAGGGCAGTGTTTTATTTTTCATCACATAATGTAATAAACCAAATATTCAAAGCTACATTTTTAAATAATATGTGTTACTTTGGCTTACTATGACTGGAAAATATGCTTGTGCTCAGAGGTTTATACCATTTACCCATTTAAAAATGAAGAGAGAAAAAATCAATAAAAACATAGTCCAAGCCATTCAGACACATGAATTTATAACACTGTCAAATATACTGATATACTGACATGAACCAACCCCCTCCCCATACATCACTTCATTTCATAAAGTTGTTTTATATCAAAACTAGAGGCCCAGGCCCTGGCTGATTTGGCTCAGTGGATAGAGCATCAGCCTGTGGACTGCAGGGTCCCGGGTTTGATTCCAGTCAAGGGCACATGCCTGGGGTGCAGGCTTAATCCCCAATAGGGGGTGTGCAAAAGGCAGCCGATCAATGATTATCTCTTATTGTTGATGTTTCTATCTCTCTCTCCCTCTTCCTTCCTCTAAAAATATGTTTAAAAAAACAAACAAACAAACAAACACCTAGAGGCCTGGTGCACAAAATTCAGGTACTCGGGGGGTAGGGGGTGGGGGGGAAAGAGTCCCTCAGCCCAGCCTGCGCCCTCTCGCAGTCCGGGAGCCTTCAGGGGATGTCTGATTGACGGCTGAGTGCTGCCACAGAGGCAGGAGAGGCTCCTGCCACCGTCTCTGCACTAGCCAGCCATGAGCCTGGCTTCTGGCTGAGCGGCGCTCCCTCTGTGGAAGCGCACTGACCACCAGGGGACAGCTCCTGCATTGAGCATCTGCCCCCTGGTGGTCAGTGCACGTCATAGCAACCAGTAGTTCTGCCATTCGGTCAATTTGCATATTAGCCTTTTATTATATAGGATGACTAAAAGTGAGAGGTCATACAATTCTGTTTTAGGTTTTAATTCAATTCCACCAGTTAATGGCCACTGATTCAGCACCTACTATATAGCAGGGAATGAATTAGGTACTAGAGGTATGTATCAGCCTTTAAAGTTTAAATTATCAGTTCCCTGAATGCTTCTAAAGAGTTCACATTTATTCTCTTCCTAGTTATCAAGCTCCGAAAAACATTCCCCTGTAATGTAAATTACCTCATGCAAGAATGGCAGTTCGTCCCTTGCTTTGTGGTACTCAGTCACACACTCTAAGCAGTAGCAGAGGTCTTCATCTGCTGTCTGGAATTCACTGGACTGGGTCCTGGATGCATAGCGTTGTAGGAACTCAACGGCGGAAACGCCACCTGGCGTACACCAGCAACATGTGCTCATTCTGTACCCGGATCTAGGAAACAAAACAAAGACTAAAGATAAACAAAACATTTTAGGCCTATTCTGTGTGAAGAATGGGTAAATTTCCTCGAACGACCATCACCCTCAACTGAGAACGTACCTCAACCACATTGAGAACCACCTGCCGGCCAGCTGTCAATAATGGACTAACTCAAATCTGAGCCCACTCCTCAAAACTTTGACACATGAAAAATATAATAAAATGAAAGCAACTTTGTTAGTTGTAAACATCATAAGGCAATACAGTTGTGCTATAGAAAAGGCTCAAAACTATGTCATCTACATATATAAAAGATTAATATGCTAAGTGTCTGACAGTCTAGGTCCGTGGTCGGCAAACTGCGGCTCGTGAGCCACATGTGACTCTTTGGCCCCTTGAGTGTGGCTCTTCCTAAGCCTTAGGAGTACCTTAATTAAGTTAATAACAATGTACCTACCTATATAGTTTAAGTTTAAAAAATTTGGCTCTCAAAAGAAATTTCAATCGTTGCACTGTTGATATTTGGCTCTGCTAATGAGTTTGCCCACCACGGGGCTAGGTAATGATGTCATGTAACAGCACCCGACTTCCTCTCCCTAGAAACTAGCCTCCTTGCAGTTTCTTCAGCCCAGGAACATGACTTGCTTTATAGCCAGGTGCAAACATTTCACACTTTAACCAAATGTCTGTGTTTTCCTGTGCCTCATATCTCATTTGATCCTCACAGAAATCCTGGAGTAGGTAGATAGGAAACTCGGTGGAATCCTGTTTTCTTTTCATTAGCCAGAAAACAGACATTTAGAAAGCTTAGAAACTTGACCCAACTAAAAAGAAATGGTAGACCTTGAAAATGACTTCAGGTTTTCTCGCTGAGCAGAATATAATCAAACACTGCTGCAGTTCAATATTTTACCCTTTGTTCTCCCTGTGTGATCTACAATAATAATCTGCTTCATGTTGATATTTACTGCTGTGTTGCTAACAATTACCTGAAAGAGAAATTGGTGCACTTCCTTGGGCTAGAAAAAGTTTAGCTAAATCAGAAAGCAGTTCTAACTAAGCAAGTTTATTCTATATCTATAAGAGACTAAGTTGACTCGCACATGCATGATACATATAAAGCTCTCGCTGGTGCCAATGGCATGTGTGTGTTTGGATCTGTCATTGTTGATCGTGGATTGGTTGACACTTCTATTATAAAGGGCGAATAGAGATATTAAAATATTCTAATTAATTTCTGTTCAATGTGCATGAATTCGTGAACCGGCCCACTAGTATTGAAGGAAAACATATTCAGAAAGAGAACGCTCCCTGTTTCCAAAGCATGGATTTTGCATGTTCTCCTGAAGTACTGAGGCAGAGTCAAAAAGCTCAAGAAACCTTTACATTCCTAAAAGCCATGTCCGAGAAATCCTTGGAAACATGAAAATCCATAAGTACTAACCCATACCAACAACTCCCACAGAGAAGGGTTTTCTCTTGCTTACAAAGTATGGATGCACATGAATTTGCCACAGTGAACTGCTGCCCATAACTCACTGCTCATCAATGCACTGTAACAGCTACAAATGATCTATTGCTACTGATCCTGATACTTAGTTTTTGACTGTCTCCAACTTTTAGTTTTTATAGTATCATCAGAGCCTCTACCACTCAAGATCAAGTGAAAAGGTTAAAATTAAATACTTTTCCAAATCCTAGCAGTCTTAAGGAGAGTAAAGCAGCAAGACCGGACCAGGAAATCCCAAGAACCAAATGTGTCAAGGAATTGAATAAAAGACCTATGAGGTAGGTTTATCAGAACTGCAGATGACATGAAACTGAGATTAGCAAACAGGATAAAAGCCAAAATCCAGAGAGAATGAGGTGTAATAAAAATAAACAAAGATCTATATTTTTACCCTTAACTAAATGCATATAAAAACAACATAATGCTCATTGCCAATAAGCAGGGTATTGTGGTTAAATAAAAAGCAAATGTTTGCATTAAAATAAACAAACAAACAAATGAGGGAGGGAGGACAGCAGGGAGGGAGGGGCTGGGGCAGGGGAAACCCAAGGTGAGCCTGGAGCACCCGTATTCCCAGAAAGAGAAAGTGCTCCAAATACAAAAGGACGTGGCAAAGGGACACAGGAGGCTCCGTGAGAGCTCTCAATGGCCAAAGCGCAAACATTCTGAACAAAATAAGTGTAGTATTGGATTACAACCCACAGTATAAAGTAAATAAACATGAATCCATACTGCTATAAACGAGTGAGCGAATAAACAAATGTGGGAGAAGGGACAAACCTTCCTTACAGAAGAATTCCAAATAATAGATTGATACTCTCCCCATTCCAGGAGGTGGCACTTAATCCCACCCATCGTGAGTGTGGGCCAGGCTTGGTGAATTACCTCCAAAGAAGAGAGTATAAAAAGGGAAAAACGGTCATTTTAGAGTGGAGACATGTGGCAAACACAACCTTAACCAAATGATCAAGGTTAACATCACCCGTGTCAGTCATGTTTATAACCCGCCATAATGTGAGGAGGAAGCAACTTCCACTCTGTAACATGCTTCTCCAAAACCCATGCTGCCCCAGTCTCTGCATGAGATAAACATCAGACCAACCCACAGCACCGTCTCAAAGCTGTCGGCCAGTCTGAATCAAGAAGAAAGAAAGCCACACCCAAAGGGTGGCAAAGTGTTTTTATATGAAACTAATGACTGACTGGGAATTGGCCAGGAAATTATCCAACAAACCTCATCTTGAGAAACTTGACCTTAAGTATCTAGTGAATGTAAAATATCAACCTAATGGGGAAAAAAAGTTCTAAGCCCGACTAAGTTCACTTTATAAACTAGATGGACCTAAGCCCGTGGTTGGCAAACCGCAGCTCGGGAGCCACATGCAGCTCTTTGGCCCCTAGAGTGTGGCTCTTCCACAAAATACCACGTACAGTGCAATTGAAACTTCGTGGCCCATGCGCAGAAGTCGGTATTTTGTGGAAGAGCCACACTCAAGGGGCCAAAGAGCTGCATGTGGCTCGCGAGCCGTGGTTTGCAGAGCTGCAGTTTGCCGACCACTGACCTAACCATGCATTCTCATCAGGGGTGATGTCATCCTCAAAGAGATAAAATTGGTCAGTCCTATTCTTTTTATGTATCAAGCACACATATACATACAGTGCACAGATATATACTACATTGCTAGTATTAAAATTCATGGGAAATGCATAGAAATGTCTCAAGTGTTTCCTTTTAGGAAGGGAGAGAAGGGACAAAAAAAGGTTAAGAAACATGAATTGAATGCTTGGGTAAAGAAACTTGGCAGTTTTGAATGCATATTACCCTAAAATTCAAATGACACCTTTTTGTTGTGATTAATCCTCAACCAAGGATATTTTTTCCATTGATTTTTAGAGTATAAGGGAGGGAGGGGAAAAACAAACAAACAAAAAAACCAAGATGGCAGCACAGGTAAACACCGGAGTTTGCTGCCTCGAACAACCACTTCAAAAATACAACTAAAAGACGGAACGGACATCGCCCAGAGCCACAGGAAGGCTGGCTGAGGGGAAATTCTTCAACTAGAAGAAAAGAGAACAGCATACCGAGACTCAGAGGAGGCGCAGTGTGGAAAATACAAAGGTGCGGAGGTGCGCGAAGAGCGGGCTGGTGGCTGAGGGTGCGGTTGTCGTTTTCAATCGGGAGGGAGTCTCAGGCTCTGAGCTCCAGTTCCGGCGAGTCTCTGGGGACCCAGACTCAAACGGGAGAAGCGGGACTGTCTGGCATCGGTCGGAACGCGAAGGCAGCTTTCTCGCCGAGGTTTGCAGTGGTTGCTGGGACTCTGAGAGGCAGAGCCTCTGGGGACGGGACTGAGAGCAGCCATAACTGCTCCCTCCACCCGCCCTGTTGATCCCATGAGACCTGCCCTGCCCAAGCCCTGTGCAGAGCCATTTGCCAGATAGCCTCAGGCAAAGGCTAGATTAGCACCTCCCCAGAGGACAGAAGTTTTCCCACTGCAGACACAGCTTATTCTCACAGCCAGTTGGCCTGGAGGTCAAATCCCCTAGTATTAACTACAACAATCAAGGCTTAACTACAACAAGACTGCGCACAAAGACCACTAGGGGGTGCACCAAGAAAGCATAAAAAATGCGGAGACAAAGAAACAGGACAAAATTGTCAATGGAGGATATTGAGTTCAGAACCACACTTTTAAGGTCTCTCAAGAACTGTCTAGAAGCCGCCGATAAACTTATTGAGATCTACAAGAAATCTAATGAAACCCTCGATGTTGTGATAATGAACCAACTAGAAATTAAGCATACACTGACTGAAATAAAGAATATTATACAGACTCCCAACAGCAGACCACAGGAGCGCAAGAATCAAGTCAGAGATCTGAAATACGAAGAAGCAAAAAACACCCAACCAGAAAAGCAAAATGAAAAAAGAATCCGAAAATACGAAGATAGTGTAAGGAGCCTCTGGGACAGCCTCAAGTGTACCAACATCAGAATTATAGGGGTGCCAGAAGATGAGAGAGAGCAAGATATTGAAAACCTACGTGAAGAAATAATGACAGAAAACTTCCCCTTCCTGGTGAAAGAAATAGACTTACAACTCCAGGAAGCACAGAGAACCCCAAACAAAAGGAATCCAAAGAGGACCACACCAAGACACATCATAATTAAAATGCCAAGAGCAAAAGACAAAGAGAGAATCTTAAAAGCAGCAAGAGAAACTCAGTTACCTACAAGGGAATACCCATACGACTGTTAGCTGATTTCTCAACAGAAACTTTGCAGGCCAGAAGGGAGTGGCAAGAAATATTCAAAGTGATGAATACCAAGAACCTACAACCAAGATTACTTTATCCAGCAAAGCTATCATTCAGAATTGAAGGTCAGCCGAAACCGGTTTGGCTCAGTGGATAGAGCGTCGGCCTGCAGAATGAAAGGTCACAGGTTCGATTCCGGTCAAGGGCATGTACCTGGGTTGTGGGCACATCCCCAGTGGGGGATGTGCAGGAGGCGGCTGATCGATTCTCTCTCATCGATGTTGCTGACTATCTCTCTCCCTTCCTCTCTGTAAAAAATCAATAAAATATATTAAAAAAAAAAAAAAAAAAGAATTGAAGGTCAGATAAAGAGCTTCACAGATAAGGAAAAGCTAAAGGAGTTCATCACCACCAAACCAGTATTATATGAAATGCTGAAAGGTATCCTTTAAGAAGAGGAAGAAGAAGAAAAAGGTAAAGATACAAATTATGAACAACAAATATGCATCTATCAACAAGTGAATCTAAGAATCAAGTGAATAAATAATCTGATGAACAGAATGAACTGGTGATTATAATAGAATCAGGGACATAGAAAGGGAATGGACTGACTATTCTTGGGGGGGAAAGGAGTGTGGGAGATGCGGGAAGAGGCTGGACAAAAATTGTGCACCTATGGATGAGGACAGTGGGGGGGGGTAAGGACAGAGGGTGGGGTGGGGTGGGAACTGGGTGGAGGGGAGCTATGGAGGGGTTTAAAAAAGAGGAACAAATATAATAATCTGAACAATAAAGATTTAATAAAAGAAAAAAAGAAAAAAAAAAGAGCTAAGATGAAAAAAAAGGGAGGGAGGGAGGGAGGAAAGGAGGGAAAGGGGGAGAAAGGTAGAGACAGAGAGAACCATGGATGTGAGGCTCTAACTACTGGGAAAAACCAGCCAGAGCCAGATGACATCTTGACAGAAATTGTATCTTACTGCTGAGGCTTTTGTGACATAATGCAAGTTCTTAAAATATCCTATATAATAAAAGGCTAATATGCTAAGTGTCTGGTCGTCCATTGAACCAATCAAAGCGTAATATGCTAATGATATGCTAAGGCCACTCAACTGCTTGCTATGATGTGCACTGACCACCAGGGGCAGATGGTTGACCAGTTGCTCCAATTGGCAGGTTAGCTTGCTGTTGGGGTCCAGCTGATTGGGACTGAGCCAGACAGGCCATACACACCCTGGAACCCTGGAGCCCTTCTGCAGTCCCTCCCTGACTGGCCAACCTCCCACGTCTCTTCCCGGCCCTGATTATGCACCTGTGGGGTCCCTCTGCCTGGCCTGTGCCCTCTCGCAATCTTGGACCCCTTGGGGGATGTCAGAGAGCCAGTTTCGGCCCGATCTTGCAGGCCAGGCTGAGGGACCCCACTGGTACACGAATTCGTGCACTGGGCCTCTAAAAAAAGATATATATATATATATATATATATATATATATATATATATATATATATATATATGGGTATATATTCATCTCAGAGAGGAAGGGAGAGGGAGAAACATCAATGATGAGAATCATTGACTGGCTGCCTCCTGCACACACCCCACTGGGGATCGAGCCTGAAACCCCAGGCATGTGTCTTGATGGGGAACCAAACCATGGTTCATAGGTCTACCTTCAACCACTGAACCATGCCAGCTGGGAGCCAGTTCTTGAAAATAAATTCATATTTTAGAAAAATTCCTTACTTCCTTCTTATATCCATGATTAGACTTATACATAAATATGTACTTATAATCAAATATATGTATTTGTCTTAGGGATTTTCTGAATTCATTAAGTATTAATTGTGTACTTTCTTCATGCTCCTAAAAATAATTTAGAGCAGCTTTTAATATTTAAGTACTACATATAAAAAGGACATTTAAAAAGGAGATTTAAAAAGAGATAGCAATCCAAACTTATTTAAAATAAATTTAGCCGGAACCGGTTTGGCTCAGTGGATAGAACGGCGACCTGCGGACTGAAAGGTCCCAGGTTCGATTCCGGTCAAGGGCATGTACCTTGGTTGCGAGCACATCCCCAGTAGGAGGTGTGCAGGAGGTGGCTGGTCGATGTTTCTCTCTCATCAATGTTTCTGACTCTCTATCCCTCTCCCTTCCTCTCTGTAAAAAAATCAATAAAATATATTTAAAAAAAAAATAAAAAATAAAATAAATTTAATTTCACTAAGTCCTAAATTAGGAGCTTCCTGAAAAGCTGAGCAAAAAGATAACATGATGAGGCACACAGTCCTCATTTAAAAACAGAGAAAGCTACTAACTCAGCTGGAGAGCCCCGCCTTCCCTTAGAAAGGCGACTCTAATCCCATCCCATTCCATTAGTGCCCACAGGGACACCAAGTACCACTGAATATCATTAGTTTCTGTGGAATTTAAAATCATTTCATTCAAAGCAGGGTTTCTTGTTTCTAAAAGGCCATCACAATACCAGGAAGTTGAAAATCTGCAGAAGCTATTTTTCTGGTGATCTAATTCAACATGCAGAGTGAATTCTGATTTAAGAATAGAAAGTGAAACTTAAGAGGTTTCTCAAGCATCCATAATTATGAGCATGACTTGACAGGGGAACAGAAGCTTTGAAAAAATTAAGGGACTGGAGTAAAACAATAGCTTTATCACAACATGTTAACAGAGCAGTCAGCAAAACGACCCTTCCATTAAGAGAATTACGGCCCTAACTGGTTTGGCTCAGCCTGAAGGGTCCCAGGTTTGATTCTGGTCAGGGCATGTGCCTTGGTTGCAGGCACATCCTCAGTGGGGAGTGTGCAGGAGGCAGGTGAATCAATGTTTCTCTCTATCCCACTCCCTTCCTTTCTGTAAAATATCAATAAAATATATTTTTAAAAAAGAAAATTATGGAGACTGCTCTTTATTTCACTCAGAGTGCTAGGCCACTTCCACACTCAAAAGCAGAACTTTTCTCAATGTGGGAGTTATTTCCATGGAACAGACAAGCACCATGGGATCTACAATATACAGAGAATGGTGCTACAAGACACATCAACAAGAAAAACGGGATTCTGTGAGTCCTCTCTAGCGGCCATATGTATAATTATGTCCCCAAATCTAAATCATCACTGTCCTGGGGGAAACCAAGATGGCGGCATAGGTTAACGCCAGAGATTGCTGCCTGGAACAACCAATTCAAATTACACCTAAAAGACAGAACGGACATCATCCAGAACCACAGGGAGGCTGGCTGAGTGGAAATTCTACAACTAGGAGGAAAGAGAATATCATACCCAGACTCAGAGGAGGCGCAGTGCTGACGTGAAATTCTCAGGTACGAAGTGCGCGCGGAGCGGGCTAGCGGTGGAGGGCGCGGTTGTTGTTTACAATAGGGAGGGAGCTTCAGACTCTGAGCTCCAGATCCGGGCGAGCCTCTAGGGGCCCAGACTCAAACGGGAGAAGCGGGACTGTCTGGCTTCGGTCGGAACCCGAAGGCAGCTTTCTCTCCGAGGTTTGCAGCGGTTGCTGGGACTCTGTGAGGCAGAGCCCCTAGGGATGGAACTGAGAGCAGCCATAACTGCTCACTCTGCCCGCCCTGTAGATCCCCGGGGACCTGCCCCGCCCAAGCCCTGCGCAGAGCCATTTGCCGATAGCCTCAGGCAAACTCTAGATTAGCACCGCCCTAGAGATCCAGCACAGAAGCTCTCCCACTGCAGACACAGCTGACTCTCATAGCCAGTTAGCCTGGAGGTCAAATCACCCCAGGTATTCCCGACATCAATCAAGGCTTAACTACAACAAGACTTTGAACAAATACCACTAGGGGGTGCACCAAGAAAAGATAAAAAAATGCGGAGACAAAGAAACAGGACGGAAATGTCAGAAATGGAAGATATAGAGCTCAAAACCACACTTTTAAGGTCTCTCAAGAACTGTCTAGAAGCTGCCGATAAACTTAGTAAGGCCTTCGAAAAGACTGGTGAGACCGCCGATAAATGTTGTGAGATCCTCAAGAAATCTAATGAGACCCTCGATGTTGTGATAAAGAACCAACTAGAAATTAAGCATACACTGACTGAAATAAAGAATATTATACAGACACCCAACAGCAGACCAGAGGAGCATAAGAATCAAGTCAAAGATTCGAGATGCGAAGAAGCAAAAAACACCCAACTGGAAAAGCAAAATGAAAAAAGAATCCGAAAATATGAAGATAGTGTAAGGAGCCTCTGGGACAGTTTCAAGCGTACCAACATCAGAATTATAGGGGTGCCAGAAGATGAGAGAGAGCAAGATATTGAAAACCTACGTGAAGAAATAATGACAGAAAACTTCCCCCACCTGGTGAAAGAAATAGACTTACAGGTCCAGGAAGCGCAGAGAACCCCAAACAAAAGGAATCCAAAGAGGACCACACCAAGACACATCATAATTAAAATGCCAAGAGCAAAAGACAAAGAGAGACTCTTAAAAGCAGCAAGAGAAAGAAACTCAGTTACCTACAAGGGGATACCCATATGACTGTCAGCTGATTTCTCAACAGAAACTTTGCAGGACAGAAGGGAATGGCAAGAAATATTCAAAGTGATGAATACCAAGAACCTACAACCAAGATTACTTTATCCAGCAAAGCTATCATTCAGAACTGAAGGTCAGATAAGGAGCTTCACAGATAAGGAAAAGCTAAAGGAGTTCATCACCACCAAACCAGTATTATATGAAATGCTGAAAGGTATCCTTTAAGAAGAGGAAGAAGAAGAAAAAGGTAAAGATACAAATTATGAACAACAAACATGCATCTATCAACAAGTGAATCTAAGAATCAAGTGAATAAATAATCTGGTGATCATAATAGAATCAGGGACATAGAAAGGGAATGGACTGACTATTCTTGGGGGGGAAAGGGGTGTGGGAGATGCGGAAAGAGACTGGACAAAAATCGTGCACCTATGGATGAGGACAGTGGGTGGGGAGTGAGAGCGGAGGGTGGGGCGGGAACTGGGAGGAGGGGAGTTATGGGGGGAAAAAAGAGGAACAAATGTAATAATCCGAACAATAAAGATTTAATTAAAAAAAAAATAAATCATCACTGTCCTGACAGGCAAGCCCAGCAAATTCTGGAGAGGACATATGGTCATTTCCCTTGGTAGATCATGAATCCTGTGAAGTTTCTGCCCAATTCAGTTCTTCTGAAAGTCAGTTGTGTTAATTTCATAGTATTTTTAACTGCTGGGAACCATCCCTGAACCACAGAATCAAGCTGCAGGACAGAAAAAGAACCACTCCCCCAAGCATCAAAAAGAGCCGATCTCATATTGTCCACCTTGTACAGTGATGTGTCAACCATACAGGAAGCTTCAACAGAGGCGTAGCTGTAACTTTCCATAGATTTACTCTGGAGATATCATTTCTCATATTAGCTAGCCAGAATCTTCAAATAACAATCACGTTCTTCTCTTTCCCACCTAAACTTCTTGGAAAAAAAAAATCGTCTAGATTCATTTCTTCAGCTCCTCTGCACTCTGGTTTCTACCCTTACTTTGACTAAATGTTTTCACGGAAGTCCTTCATAGTCTGTTTTACCAACTCCAGCAGGGTCTTGACGGGACTCCTCTGAAGCATGTGAAAATGCTGGCCTTGGGGTGGGAAGGCCACGTGGGATAAAGGGGAGGGAGAGAGACTTTGGTGGTGGCCCAGACTGCAGTGTGCAGAAGTGTTACTGAGCTGTACACCTGAAACCTGTATAGTTTTAACACATTAAACTCAATTTTTAACAATGAAATTTAAAAAAAGAATGTGGACAATGTTACTTATGCAAATTAAATTTTTAAACGTGCCAAAGAAAATACTGGCCATGCATTCCTTAGCTAAGACAACAAGATTCTCCTTTCAGTTCTTCTCAACCTTCCTCATAATCTCCTCTTCCTTCTGCCTCTGTAAGCATCCGTTTCCAGAGGTTGCCCTCAGGACTCTAACCTCATTTAGTAACCTCTTTCTGGGTGACCTAACTCAAACAGCAGCTTTACTACCTATTTTGAAGTTTCCCAAAGACTGAGAATGTATGTAAAACTCATAATGCAATGCTTAACTATAGTTCAGCTACTCAATAAATGCTAGCCTAGCCTAGAAATCCACAAAGATAGTCAGTATCCAACTGCACAGTGACAGGCACCTCAAAGTAAACAGAACAAGAAAAGAACAAAGTCCTTCCCTTAAATACAGTATTTTCTATATTCACGGCATCACTATCCTTTAGTTTTCAAACCAGTAACCTGGCAATTACCCTGTACTCTCCCTTAGCCCCCATCTCCCTGAGTTCGAGTCCACCTCAATTACATCTGACGTTACTCAGTGAGACCGCCTAACTTGAACACATTCTCATTATTTGTCTGGATTATAGAAGCCTAAATGGGATTCTTCTGTCTCTTGTTTTGATCCACCACCAAGTCTTCCTCCAAATCCTGCCGACGGGCAAGGAAACAGCTGGACTTTGAAAGCAGAGATGACTCCTCCAGAGTAAGTCACCTGAAGTCTTGGGATCAACCTCAAGCTTCTGGGCTCAGCACATAAGGCCCTGCCTGACCTGGCTTCAGCATCAGCTCTTGCCATTCCAAACCCGCACCTGCTCTCCCGAAAATGCTTCATGGTGTTGCATGGTGTTGGCGTTCCCTGCCTTTACAGAAGCTCATCCACCTGCCTGGAGCACCCACCCTTCATACTCTTCCCTGGTTCTTAATCCTGAAAGGACATCAAACTCACCAAAGAAACTTAAAAAAAAGGGCAGATGATACTGATAAAATTCAGATTAAATTTTTTCAAAGAATTCCATCAGTGATTTTTGATAAAAAGCCAGATTTGAGAACTAACCATGTGCAACCAACCCATCTCTGAGCGGCATCATATCTGGGGCTTGTCTGACCCATACTCTCCCTTCTGGTCTGTCTTTGATGACCTTCTTCTCCATTCTCTCAGGCTTTTGTTTGTTTCTATCACTTCACTTCCATGCTGGGCTGAGCTGTTGTTCTCAGCAATTCTGAATCTGCAGGGCAAGGATCTCTTCTGTTTAATCACTTTTCCTTTTGGCACATATTAGGTGACTGAAAAAATTTCTTAAAGAAATAAATACCTGGGCTAATGGCTTACAGAGATGTGAGCCTCTCAGTCGAGATTCCTGGGTGAGGATTTTCACTCATATATACCCAGACTCTGGTCCCAAAAGAACATTTCTGAAATAAGAAAGAAAAAGTAAAAAACGGTTAAGCAGTTTACAATGTCTTATTTGAGTTTCACATCAATCCTATGAAGTGGATCCAGAAGTCACCGTTTGATGGAAAAGCTCATGCTCACAGATTAGACAACGTGCCTGAGGGCACACAAATATGGAAATGATGCAACTGCGATCCTGCCTCCGCGGGGTGGGGCGAGGGACTCATTCCACTGGGACGGGCCCACTCAGAACAGCTGGGCGGTCTGTCAAAAGTTCCCCAAATGAGCAAACGCAGCCCGCGGGGGTCAGTCACTAACTCATCTCTCACTTGAAACGTCAACTCTTCCTTCTAACCCAAGGGTTCTGTTCCCTTCAAGCCTCGTGCCTGGCTCCCTCTGGGCCGCAGGTGAGGGGGTGGGCAAAGCTCCTCTGCTGCCCGATTTGAGAACAGGTGGAGCAGGAACCACTAGGGAGAAGCAGGAACCACTAGGGAGAAGCACTCCGCGACGGGAGAGCCTCCGGGACAAGAGAAACGCAGGAGCGTCCAGAGGACCAAGACTCTCTGCAGCCGGACCCTCCCGCTGCCCCCGGAGGCCCTACGCCATGCCCGGACCGAAAATAGTGACAATTCCGCTCTGCAGACGCGGGAAAGGGAGGAGAGGGGGTCCCAGCGCCCGAGACCCCGGGGTGCGGGAGACAGCGGGGGACGGCCCACCAGGCACCACCGGGCTGCTCCCGCCAGCAGCGCCGCGACCCTCCGAGCCGCCGCGCTCGCACCGCCCCTCCCCCGCCCGCCCGGACCCCACGCGCCGCGACGGTTATCCCACGCGGCCCCGCGCACACCAGCGCACGTGTGCGACCCCGAGCCGCCGCTCTCCTCACCCCGCGGGCCTCACCTCGGCCGCTAGCCCACCTCCATGCCTCCGGTCCACAAGCTGGCGAGGGCGGAAGTGTCGGTCGCACCCGCCCAACCCACCGGCGCCGCGAGCGAAGGTCCGGCCCCCGCGCGCCGCCTGCGGGCCGCCAGCCCCGCCTCCGCCGCCACTTTGTTTTGGTGCGCGGGGGGCGGGGCGTGGGGAGAGGCGCGCCGAGCTCGGCCGGGGAACCCTTAGACCTGGCGCTGACGTCACTTCCGGGATGCGGGGCAGCCCAATCGGGAGCGCCCGCGCGGTGGGGGCGGGGCCAGCCGCCGAGGAGCGCACGCGGCCCTGCCCACGGCGTCGGCTGCCTGCAGGGAGGACGCGGCCCGACCTCCCCGTGCCCCGCGGACTGCGGCGCCTACCTTTCTGCGTCCCGCCGTCCTCTCCTGTGCCCGACGCCTCAGGTGCTGCAGGAGGCTGTGCTGCGGCCCGCGAAGGGATTCCCCCCCTTTTTAGATTTCCTTTAAAGACCTAATATGCAATCAACAGGTATTTGGAGGAAAAGAGATATATATTGGATGACAGAAAAAGGATGCATTAAGTCCTGCAAATCCGGGGGAGCCCATATATTTTGTATTTCAGAAAAAGGATACGTTGAAGGGCTGCAAAGAAACACAACACAGAGCGTCTCAGGAAAGCCACCACCAGAAGGCCTGGCGCCTGTTTTTTAACACCTGCGACCGAGCTGGCTGCTGAGGAACCACCACTGGCTTTCACTCCAACGAGGCAGAAAACCCAAATAATTAAGAATACTGACCAGCACTGCGAAGGAAAGGGTCTGCGGTGGGCCCCTCGGGCAGGTTGGGCGACGGTCCTACCAAGGCGAACCTCAACCGAAGACTGAGGAGCGGGTGGCTGAGAACGGGAGAAAAAGGTTCCAGTGAGGGGGCGTGGCTTAGGGAGGACCGTTATGCTAATCCGATGGCCGTTATGCTAATCTGATGACCGTTATGCTAATCCGATGGCCGTTATGCTAATCTGATGGCCGTTATGCTAATCTGATGACCGTTATGCTAATTTGTCCGGCTGGCCAAGGACCTGAGAGCACGAGGCGAAAACCAAAAGCCGTTATTCTCCCCGCTTCTAGGCGTTTCCACTCTGTGAACGAGTTGGGCCGTATTCCGGCGTCAGAAAACTGTTTCCAGCAATAATGCATTATAAGTTGCACACGCGTCCCTTGTAGATGGCATGTTGATATAAGACTTGAAACAAGACAGACCTGGATGGCTGGCGACAATGAACTTTTTAAAAAATATATTTTATTTTCTACAGAGAGGAAGGGAGAGGGATAGAGAGTTAGAAACATCGATGAGAGAGAGACATCGATCAGCTGCCTCCTGCACACTCCCCACCGGGGATGTGCCCACAAACAAGGTATATACCCTTGACTGGAATGGAACCTGGGACCCTTCAGTCCACAGGCCGGCGCTCTATCCGCTGAGCCAAACGGGTCAGGGCGACGATGACCTTTTTGAAAGACGAGGTGGCAAGGAAAAGGCCGCCGAGTGTCTGTTTCCCGGCGGCCGTCGTGGAAGCGGATGAGAGGAGGCTGGAGCGCCAGCCGCTGACCAGCGTGGGCAACGGACCCTGAATGCTGCCCAGGGCCTTCACTGGAGACAGGCACGTGCAGAAAAACCACCGGAATTTCAGGCTGAAAGTCTTTTCCTATTTAGTGATGTGTTTGTGTTTATAACCATCTGGCCATGACATAGGATGTTGGATGTTTCTGAGGAAAGCGCCCACGAAGGCAAGAAGCGCCGGCCCCTGAGCCCCCGGCCTCCTGGCTCCACATGCGTGTCGAGCTGTGAGCGACTGTGCAGCTTCGCCTGGTTCTCACCTGGATGCATTTTCCTGCAAACTGCTTCTCCCGCTCCATGGTACATCCCGCGATCGACCCAGGAGCTGCAGAGCCTGAAGCCTAAGCAGTTGGAGGATGTGCTTAAAAATACCGCAAGGAAACGTCTGAATGCAAAGTTGGGAATGAAATCAATATTTATCTGGAATGAATGGCACCGATTACAATTTTTAAATTAAGAAACCCTCCACCGGTGTTTTTAAAATCCAGACCTTCCCCCCAAAAAACAACAACACAATATATAAGCTGCAAACACAACTGTATGAAAGTTACGTATTTTGGCTTCATGTACTTGACCTTGACAATAAGGTTGAAGGTGATTTTCACAGGAAACACAGCGATCATGCTCTTCTCTGGTGACATTGTGTTGAGTTTGTGAAAGCTGCTTTCGAGGACTGGTTTTGTTTGGCCACGTCATGCACACTTTTAGGGTCGGCAGATTAAGGGAAAAGGCGCTCTTTCCCCACCTCTGAGCTCTAAGCTGTCCGAGCACAGACAGCTCCTGGGGTGTGGCTCAGCGGTTAGAACCACGACCCCTGCTTTCCGGCGTCGTGGTCAGGTCATGCTGTGCGTTTCGTGTCCAAATTTCACATCAAAACCTCAGTCCTGCCGAAACTGGTTTGGCTCAGTGGATAGAGCGTCGGCCTGTGGACTGAGGGGTCCCGGGTTCGATTCTGGTCACGGGCATGTGCCTTGGTTGCGGGCACATCCCCAGTAGGCAGCTGATGATGTTTCTCTCTCATTGACGTTTCTGGCTCTCTATCTCTCTCCCTTCCTCTCTGCAAAAAATCAATAAAATATATTTAAAAACAAAAACAAAAAACCTCAGTCCTTCTCCAGTGTGACCACTCCTCGTCGTCCTTTGGTTAGCAACCATTTCTCTCCGCGTTTGAAACGGCTCCCTCCTAAAACGGCTCCCTCCTAACGCGTTGCTGAGTCTTTTGTTAGACTTTCTATTGATTTCATCATCCTCCCCCTCACTTTGGCCTCAGTCCATTCCTGTTTGTCCACTTCCTGTCATTCGCATACAATGACCCCCAATAAAACACCCAAGTGCCTCCCGCCCCCAGGATGCTGTCCCACAGCTGCCCCACGTGGCCGCCCCGGCTGTCACTGCTGGCTGTCACTGCGGAGTGGGGTGTTGGAAGGAGTAACCCTGGGATTTGCTGTTTTACTCGCCTGGTGCCTGTTAGGCGGTGTCCCGTGTTCCACTGTCAAGAAGAAAGTGCTGTCGGAGCATTGCCGCGGCCTTTTAATGGATGTGCATCTTCGCTCACTTGGGTACAGAGCCAGGAGCGGAATTTCTGGATCCGAGGAGGCACGTGCCTCACATGACGAGGACTTGCCATTTCCCGAAGGGATTCTGGCACCTTCAGTCCCGTCAGCTGCCGTGTCACACTTCCCGCTGAGTCGTCTACGTTTGGGCATTGGGCGTCCCCGTGACTAACGTACACCGTGTGTGTTTCCTCGACAGCTAAGGACGTGGGACATCCGGTCGTGTGCTTATTGGGAATTAGTATATCTTTTATGAGGACTTTTTTCTAAAAGGACTTACCGGACTCCTGACCTACAGGACTGCAAGATGATAATTGCCTGTGGTTTTAAGCCACTAAATTTGTAGTAATTTACGTCAGCATAGAATTGTAATATAGATTTGTTCACACATCTTAATTCTGGCCCTGGCCAGTGGATGGCTCGGTTGGAGCATCGTCCCGTGTACCAAAAGGTTGTGGGTTCGATTTCTGGTCAAGACACGTACCTTTCGGGTTCTATCCCATCGGGACAGGTAGAGAAGGCAACCAACCAATGTTTCTCTCCTCTCTCTCAAAATCATATTCTCGGGTGAGGATTAAAAATTTTTAAATTTTGTTTGCCACTGATATAGACATGGGATTGATTTTTGTATGTTGATCTGGTCTCTAGCAACTTCACTCAACTGCAATAATTCTCTATAGATTGTTTGGGTCTCCTCCATCCACAGTCACACCATCTGTGGGTAAGGGCAGTTTCAGGTCACTTCCAGTCCATGTGGGTCTACTTTCATGTCTTGCTTGATTGCACTGACGATAATGGAGAGAAGTTTCCTCAATCTCAGAGTTTCACTTTCGGAAAGGAGTCTGCAGCGTTTGCAGCTACTCGTTCTCAGGCTGGGGAAGTGGCTGTTTTTATGGGATGGATTTGGGATTCATCAAATGCAAATAGTTTTCATTCTTTGTTCACATAGTGGGTTATACTGATGGGTTTCCTTTTTTTCCCTTAATTTTTTTTTTTTATTCTGAAACAGACTCATAGACACAGAGGCTGGTGGTTGCCAAAGGAGAAGGTGGGAAGGAGGGGCTGGGTGAAGAGGTGGAGGGCTTAAGAAGTACAGATTGGCAGTTACAGATGGTCACAGGGAAGAAATTACAGTATCAGAAATATAGTCAAAAATATTGTAGTAACTGTGCATGCTGCCAGGTGCGTCCTGGAAATACGGGGGCAGCACTTTGTAAAGTGTGACTGTCCAGCCATGATGCTGTACACCTGAAACCAATACAAATAAGAAAAAGTTTTTTTAAAAAAATATATATATATTTTTATTGATTTCAGAAAGGGAGAGGGAGAGATAGAAACATCAATGATGAGAGAGAATCATTGATTGGCTACCTCCTACACACCCCCCACTGGGGACCAAGCCTGCAACCCAGGCACGTGCCTTTGACCGGAATCAAACCCAGGACCCTTCAGTCTGCAGGCTGACGCTCTATCCACTCAGCCAAACCAGCTGGGGCAAGAAAAAGTCTTTGTGTGGGGACAGGGGAACAGGGGCCTGAGATAGGGTTGGGAAGATAAGCGATGGAAGATTGTGTGCAATCTTTGTAGACATTATGACAAACATTCCCCCAAATGCCGGGGAAACCACGTCAAGGTTCCCAAACAGGGCAGTAATGGGAGCGATGTTGCAAATATGGGGAGTCTAGATTGGAGAAGGGCTGATGGGTAACCGGCAGGATCTGTGCGGCTCAGACAGAGAGGATGCTGCCTGAGATCCCGGTGGAGGCGGTGGAGGCAGACCGAGTCCAGGGGGTGTTTTCTCAGGGACTGGATGTGGGGGTACCAGGGAGAAGAGGCAGCAAAGTGCCGCCACAGGCTGAGATGAGAAAGCCTGGAGTCATGTGGGGACTAAAATGTTGTAACAAGTTGGACTTGACATGTAAGACACCTGAAGGTAGACGGCAAGTAGGCAGGTGCCTCCAAGACTGTGACTCTGGCTGTAGCCACCCATCTGGGAGCCATCAGCAGGGACTTGTTGTTTGAAAGCATCAGAGCAGGTGAGGAGGCCCTCAAAGCAGCCCCAAGGGGCAAGAACACCTAGAAGTTAGGAGGACGAACCACAAAGGATCAAATTCTCTGATCTAACGTCAGGGGCCAGGCAAGGGGCTCAGGTGGAGGGAATCAGCGTGTAGTGGGAGAAACAAGTGTGTGGGGCAGATTTACCTGTTTGGCGGAGGACAGGGGAATCGATGCTGGATGGCTTTAGTGTTCTCAGTGAGTCATGAGCAGGGCAGAGGAGGGGTGTGGGAGGGAGAATGTTTGAAATAGCTGATATCAGGAAAGAAAAGCAAGCCTAGCCCGGCTGGTGTGGCTCAGTGGTTGTGACCAGGTCACAGTTCCATTCCCGGTCAGAGCACATGCCTGCGTTGCAGGCTCAATCCCCAGTGTGGGGCATGCAGGAGGCAGCCCATCAATGGTTCTCTCTCATCATTGATGTTTTTCTCTCTCCCCCTCTCAGAATCAATAAAATACATATTTTAAAAAGAAAAAGAAAAGCAAGCCTACAAGAGACTTAAAGCCAGCTCCTTTGGTAGGTCATGTGTCCATTTGAGGTCTACAGTCTTTAAAGCGAAGCCAGCCAGCTGAGCTGTGTGACTTCTTTCGAGGAATACAGAGCTTTTGGGGCAGGTAGGAGGCAGGTGGAAGGGCTCACCAGGTTTGGGGCCTTGAACAGACAAGTGTCACAGAGGGAGAGGGTGGAGAGCGGAGGTGTGCAAGGAGAGGGATTGCGACAATGGACTCTGGCCACTGGCTAGGCGGGGAGTGGGCAGATGTGTTGTTTGTGGAAAACCTCACTGTTCACGGCTGCATCTTAGCTCATCGTGTGTGACCAACATGCCTGCAGGCTCAGCGGGTTAGCCCGAGACCAGCCGCCACAGCCCACGGCTACCTGGTTGCAAGTCTCATGGGGACCCTCAGCATTTTGGGGGTGGGTGGGGAATGGCTCTGGGAGGGAGACACCCCTTTTTTTAACCTTCTCTCCATGCAGAGTCCTGGCCTCTGTGTTGCATAACTAAGTCTGTAAACGAAGATCAATAGCTAAAAAGCATGCTTATTGAAGTGTCACGTGACCAGGAACTGGGACAAGAACTGAAATAATGCCAAGTGGAGACTGTTAGGCAACCACTGGATTTGTGCCTGGTCTGGCTTCCTGGATAGGTTTCTTTTCCTCTCTTTATCTGTTCACTTCCCGAATCCTCTCCTCCCGAGTACAGACAGTATTTGGGATTCCTGCTCTGGCCTTTCACCCTCTAAGTTGGGGTTGTCCGTTTCATAGCGATAACAAAGAAATCCGTATCTCTAGTGGCTTTTTCTTCTCTGTCCATTCTCTTCCCAGCACATCCCAAGCCAAAGCCATGGTTCCCCCGCAGCCTCCTCCCTCCTGCACTGGCATCCGACACTGCCAGTTGCCCCTCCCACATCCTGGATTCTTAGAGGCCAAAAGGTTGTTGGACAAAGGTAACATCTGTATGGCCGGAGGCGTGTGGGAGATATAGGGGAGAGCTATAAAAATCACTTTTACCAAGTACACGTTTATTGGGTCAAATTCATAGCACAGTGAATGTGGACAAGTCACTGTCATCTCCTCTGTGGGTGCTTCCTCAGTCCATTCACCTCTTCTGCGGAGGGCACCCTCTCTCCTGGGTAGTGACCCTCTCCGCCATTCAAGGGCGGCTGTGCTAAATCCCAGCTCCAGAACCCCCTGCTTCCCCATGCAGTGAGCGCTCAGAGCCAGGCATTAGGGACAAAACCCAGGACCTAGGAGCCACCGGGCCCCCTTTCTTCCTCGGAATGGGTGTCTGGGCTGCTGGAACATGAGGCTGCAGGAAGGCGCCCGGGCCCAGGGCCGTGTGGACGAACACAGACATGGACCCTGGAGAAGCCACACCTCGGTGGCCAAGCAGCTGGATTAGCCCTTAACGTGAAAAAGTGAAACACACCTCCCTCTGAGCTTCACCTTCCGTTGCAGATCCCTTAGACGGCAGCCCATTTTCTGCATTAGCATCAAGGGTCTACCCCTACCCTCTATACTCACAACCCACCGCCCAGAGAAAAACCAGCCACCCTGGGACTTACTTCTTCCCACACATTTTAATGGTTCTATATATACACAATTTCCTTTATATTTTTCCTTCTACAAAGTCAAGAAAATATACAAACTCTTATGTTAACCAAACCTGTCAGCATTTTACATTACTGCACAACTAGAGGCCTGATGCACAAAATTTGTGCATGAGTAGGCCTTCCTTCCCCCAGCTGCTGGCACCGGCTTCCCTCTGGCTGCCAGCACCCGGGACCCGGGTGTCCCTCGCAGAGGGAGGCCCCACCCACCCGCCACAGTCTGCTGGTCGGTGGCCTGGGCCTCCCTCTGCGGGGCAATCATAGGGCGATGGCCGGGCCTCTGACCAATTGCATCGCCCTGCCTTGGCTGGCCTGGTACCAGTGGGTGTCACAGTGTGGTCCCAAATGGTCGTCCGGGTGGTTGTCCCGCTTTTGGCTGTTTGGTCAATTTGCATATTATACTTTTATTATATAGGTTATTCCATTCTAGGAATAAAGTTACCAGGTTTCCTAGGAACATGTGCATGTTCTATTTTGCATGTGATAAAGGAGCCATTCTTGCACACCAGTTCCATGATCTCTTTAGGTGGAGAAAACAGGCACCAGGTCTGCCTGTCTACGGCCGCATCTTGAGTTCACTGTGTGGACAACCCCAACTTACAGGCAGAGAAGGGCAGAGGAGGAACTGCACGTACTGTCTGTCCTCGGGAGAAGAGGGTGCAGGCAGTGAACAGAGATAAAGCGAGGAAAAGAGACCTATCTCAGAAGAAACAAGACCAAGGAGCAAATCCAACTGCTGCCCAACAGTCCCGACCTGGCATTATTTCAGCTCCTGGTCATGTGACACTTTTCAATAAGCATGCTTCTTAGCTACTGATCTTCACGTACAGACTTCGTTATCCAACAGAGGCCAGGACTCTGCAGTGGAGAGGAGGTTAAAAAGGGGGCGCTCTCCCTCCTTCCCCTGAGGGGGCATTTCCTAAATGCTGAGGGTCCCCATGAGACTTGCAACCAGGAAGTAGCAGGCAGGATCACAGAATAGGTACATTCTCAGGGATCAGCTGTATTTCACTAGATTGTCCTCCAAAAGGAACATACAATTTCTATTCCCATCAGCACGGAGCCTGGTATGGTTGACAGAGAGGAGGGCCGGAAGGCAAAACGCTTTCTAAAAAGGAAACTCTCGTTTGCTTCCCGAGCATTTATTGTGTATTATCTGCACCACACTGTTCGGGTGCTGGGGATCCGGGAGACCCAGGACCCCTAAACCGCATCGCTCATCTTCCTTCGCCAATGATGGCAGGTTTGGAGAAATGGGGAGCCTTACAGATGAATGAACCAACACACAGCATGATGTTCCACAAGTGACATCAATGAGAACACCCAGGGCACAGGGGCTGCATCCTGGCATGGACAGCAACACCCCTGTGACAGGACACTGTCCACCCACATGCTCCTCCCTGTGCTCCGTCCTGTACACACGTGGCCAGAAGCCTGGCCAGCTGGGTCCTGCTCAGCTGCCATGGAGACACCTGTGAGACAAAGGGCAGGGGAGGCAGGAGCGTTGTGTTCGGGAGACACACATCGTGCTGAGGCCGGATGCCAGGAGGGGTGCAGCTGCCCGGGCTCCAGGCCACCCATCAGGGGAGGAGCACGGGGTGCGCTGGGCCACAGGCCACGGCGGCTTCCCCTTGGGGCTCATCGCTGGGTATTTGACCTCCCCGTTTGCTCCCCCATCCTGCTGCACAATTCTGTAGCCTAGACCCCGACAGGAAATCCTGTTTGAAACATCGGGGGTGCTTTGCTGTCCTGGCTGCTGGGCTCGCCCGAGACTCCAGTAGGCACAAGTGTGCCCCACACCCACGTGGCACCTTCCACGTCTAGCAAAGCCAGTTTTCTGGAAGCAACGGAAGGGAGCGCTGGCTTTCCCCGCAGCTGACACCACATGAACTCAGTGGCTGGCTCTGAGGGCATCATACAGGAACATCTTTAAACCAGCACACCCCCAGGAAGAGAGCTGGGCACCTGTGCCATGTGCACGACAACGGAAACCAGGCTGAGGCGACACACACCCACAACTTCCTTCTAACGCTGAGCTGCACTTCGCCGCCGAGAACACATGGAAACAAGCGAGGAGAAGCCAGGGCCAGGCACGCCGGGCTGTCGACATCTCTGCTGCTGCCGCACAGCCGAGTCCACACAGCGAACGCTTACAGGACGCGCCACCTCCGCTGCCCTGGGGGCTCGGGACACTGTGGATCCACAGGAACCACAATTGTTTGCCATCGGACAGACGTGTTACATCAACTCACATGTTCCTCCTCATTTTTCACATTGAAACCACCGCATCAGACAGTGCCGGTCCATCCCCAATGCGTCACAGCAAGGGCGTCCCTCTCACACCCCCTGTGGCCACTGCGTCTGGATGCCAGCCCCCGCACGGACAGCAGCTCCTGACACTTGTATGTACACACAGCCAAACCCAGAAACCGACGAGCAGGGTGCCATCGCCTAGCTCTGCCCGCCGCCGTCGTCGTCCTCGCTGTCGTCGTCGTCGTCGCAGTGGAAGATGTCCCTGAACAGGAAGACACGGCGGGGCGCCGCGGGAGGGGGCACAGCGCCCCTCTTCTCCACCTTCTTCTTTAGCTTCTCTCTGAGCAAAGGCAGGCTGGTCTCATAAAGGTGGTCTATAATCTCTGAAGAGAAAGGTTGAACTTTGAAGTGATTTGTGCAAAGCCTCTTCCCAAGGTCAAGGGTCAGAGGGCGTTGCTGACACGCCTGCTCCGTGCTGTTCTCATGTGCAAGACCCTGTTCTCACTGGTTTGCTTACATTTGCTCACTCACCCCTCTCAACACTCCTCGGAGGCAGGCGCTGCTATTTGTTTCTCTCTCTCTTTTTTTAAAGGGAATTGTTGCTTTTGTATTTTTTTAAAAAAATACATTTCTTTATTTATTTCAAAGAGGAAGAAGAGGGAGAGATAGAAACATCAATGATGAGAGAGAATCATTGATCAGCTGCCTCCTGCACGTCCCTACTGGGGATCGAGCCCACAACCCAGGTATGTGCCCTTGGCCGGAATCGAACGAGGGACCCTTCAGTCCACAGGCCGACACTCTATCCACTGAGCCAAACTGGCTAGGGCTGCTATTTGTTTCTCAAATGAGGAGACCCAGGCTCCTGAAATGCCATGAAACTTCCCCAACGTCATGGACTCAGTCAGGGCAAGGCCAGGGTTCAACCCAGGGAATGGTGTCCGCTGAACGCGGGCGGTTCCTCACATCCCAGGTAGAGGAGCAACCGAGCCAGTGGTCTCCAGACACGGGGCCGGGAGGCCACTTGAGACGCTCCTGCAAGCCTGACGGGGGAAATCCAGCCCCCAGCGCCTGGACTGAGCGTCCTGGACGTCTGGATGGGGCCGCTCTCTACACTCTGAACAAGCTCCTCACATGACCCTGGTGACCTGGGTCTGGGAACCACATATCTGTCCGCCCACAGACGGCTGCAAAGAAGGAAGCGGCATCTTACGTTTTTCCTAGAAGTGTGTGTGCACGCATGTGGTGTGAGTGTGTGCACACGGTGTGTGTGCATGTGTGCACGTGATGGCAACCCAGGAACCCTCGAGAGCATTCGCTGAGTGCTCGCGAAGCCCCAAGCACCTGCTGACATGGACAGGGTCGCTATCTGACTCAGCCCTGCAGGAGGTCCTGTCGGGTAGGGAGGATGACACTGACTTTCTCCATTTTACAGCTGGAGCTGAGGCTCTCAGAGGGAAGTCGCTGCCCAGGGGCACGCCCAGCACGCGGCACCACACACTGCTCTCAACACACACACTGCACACACTCACAAGCTGCACCTACTCACACACCGCACAGACTGACCTGGGAAAGTCTTCCTCTGCCAGGAGGGCACACAGGTGGCTTTCAGCTTATAAAACTTAGCCTGAACGTAAGACGGAGGAACATCGCTTTAGGAAGGAAAGGTGAAAGGTCAGTGTCAGTGGAAAACCTGACCATCTCAGCTCAGAACTAACAGCAGTGACTGAGGGAGGCCCCCCCTGAGCTTTCCGCCCTTGAGCGTGAAGTCATCGTGGCCACAGCAGTGGTGCAAGGAAGACACGCGGAGAGCGACGGTCCCTGGTTAAACACACACACGGAAGGAAAAAGCAGCAGTACAGCAAGATGGGTTCTGTTTATCTGGAATAAGTTAAGCGGTACCAGCTGGGAAGACAAAATGTAACATGAGCCGCACCTTGGACTTGGCCCTGCCCTTAGCACTTCCCACGCAGCAGCCAACAAGCCTCACAGCCACTCGACCAGGAAGCCACTGCTCTTCCTCCTCATTTTAGAGACGGGGAAACTGAGGCATAGAGAAGTCCGAGATCCCACAGCTCATAAAGGGCAGGGGACACTTAGGTGATTTGACTCCAAACTCTGCCCTCTTCCCCATTAGCTTAGGGCACACACTGGTCCCCATGGGAGGCACGGGGCCCTGAGTTTTACTTTGCGAGGCTAAAGGAAGCAGATGCTGATGATGTCTTGGTGACTCATACACTTGCACTTCGTAGCAAGTAAGAATGAAACAACCAAATCTTGGTTCCTAAAGTGAAAATCACTAACTTCACTTCCTGGACAATTTACCTTAAACAATAAAAGTGTGACTTATCTGCTTCAATAATTAATCTAGCAGTTAAGATGGTTAGCGTGATAATTTTATCTGTTAAGTATGTAGAGGCAAAGATGATTGGGTCCCAGGTTCGATTCTGGTCAAGGGCATGTACTTTGGTTGCAGCTTCCCGGGCCCTGGTGGGGTGTGTGCAGGAGGCAACCAATCTATGTCTGTCTCTCCCTCTCCCTTCCACTCTCTCTAGAAATCAATATCCTTGGGTGAGGATTAACAACAAAAAAATTTGATAATACGAAGGGTGGGCTTTGTGGACATAGCCCTCAGGATGGAAGTTGGTGGGGTGCAAGGCCGGGTCCCCTTCCTCTAAGCACCTGACACCATCCCCTCTCAGGGACCCACGATACTGAAGGGTGTGCCCGCCCCTCAGGACAGCTAGCGAAGGAAGCGTTTGGAAGCATGGGCATGTCTCTGTGACTCCCAGCAGGGCCTGTCACGAAGACTCCAGTTCTCCCAGCTTAAAAAAAGGTGGATTTTTCTTTGGCCACATCCCAAGGTGTAAGAAACTACCCACCGAACCTGGTTAAACCCTTCCTGATTGACGGCAACGTCCCCCCGGCAGCCACGCTCCTGAAAGTTAGCCAGGCTGCCACGCCTTGCTCCTCTCCACCCTCCGAACTGAAGGCCACACCATCCCTCAACGCCCACTTCCAAAGCACAACACCTGCACCCCACCATTCTCAACCATTTGCTTTGCCCAGAGGGGCTTGGTACGTACTTCATTCACTCCTCTTAGGTGTCTTAGGTGGGGTGGAGTGGGGGATCTAAATACACATACACATAAAACAACTTGTGGGTAAAATCCACATGCAGCATGACTATTAAAATCTGATCGTCATTTCTTAAAGTCACCTCTTATCTTTTAAGTAGCTTAATATTAAACAAACTAGAGGCCCGGTGTACGAAATTCGTGCACTTGGGGGTGGGGAGGGTCCCCTCAGCCCGGAGTGTGCCCTCTCACAGTCCGTGAGCCCTCGGGGATGTCCAGGGAGCAGGTCTAAGCCGGCAGTTTGACATCCTTAGCGATGCCGCAGAGGTGTGAGGCTCCTGCCACCGCCACTTTGGGCCCAGCTCAGGGCTTCTGGCTGAGCAGCGCTCCCTCTGTGGGAGCACACTGACCACCAGGGGGCAGCTCCTGCGTTGAGCGTCTACCCCCTGGTGGTCAGTGCACATCATAGCGACCAGTTATTCCGCCTTTCAGTCGATTTGCATATTAGCTTTTTATTATATAGGATGGTCTTACCCTATGGTACCAGCAAGATCTTCCCAGTCTATTTCATTAGCATCTTCCACATTTATTTCATACAACCTATGAGAAAACATAAAAATTCAGTTTTCAAGCTCACTGCTGTTCTCGGTGCCAGGGCAGTGGTAGCGCAGCGCCGCTCCCCGCCCGTACCTCTCAATCAGGTTGATTTTGGCCTGGAGGGCGTTCACCCCGCGGTACACGTCCCGGCCATTCGTCATCCTCTTGGTGAGAATCTCCGTCCTGCATTCAAAGAAAGAGCAGTATAGTTCACTGTCAGAGGTGCAGTTTCCATTCAAGTTCCCCGTCTTCTCATCTAAACCCGCTCCTCAGAACCACTCTCCAACTCCTGCAACACTTCCCTGCCCACAACTGCCACCATCCACCGTGTCAGAAAATTTCCATAATGAACAAGTTTAAAAGGGGCAGCAGCTGCTAGAGGGTGCTGTGGCACCCGCTTTAGTTTAGTTGCTCAAGAACAGACGGACATTACTCTTCTACTGTGAGCAGCTGCTGGAAAACCAACCGAGACAAATTTAGCAAAGTGATGAATGATCTGATGGTACCTCTAAGGCCCAGAGCGAACGGCTGAAGGAAAGGGCGAAGTTGCTAATGAGAGGAGCAACCCAGTTTAAAATATTTAAAAAGTCCTTGTCTTGCACAGCACAACTTGTCACCATCTGATGGACATATCCTTGCTAAGGGAGAGATGTGGTAATGGCACCATGTGCTTACTAACAGCCACCCACGTACCCTGGTTTGAAATGTGTCTCTGAGGGCATGTCAATGTTACACGAAGTAAATGTATGTTCAGGCTACAAGTGCTTTTCCTTCAAATTGAGAAGCAAAGCAAGTCTTGCACGTTATTTAATCACGCTGATTCTGAAGGTGGTCCCCCTTGTTTACACCGATCGTCCACCCTCTAATGGAGGCTCATCCCCATCCTTTTCTCAATCTAAAATGCTGGGTGGGAAGGGCTCTGGTTCCCCGTCTTCCACTCACTCCCCCCAACATTATCTGTCCTTTGGAGTGTCTTTCCCTGAGCGCAGTCCTCCGTTAAAATAACTGCCACGCAATGTAAGGTGCATAAGCAATAAACAGTATCGCCTAAGAGTTTACTTTTAGCATGAATCGGGGTTTCCTTCTCATCTGACAGTCAGGACGCCTGAGCTGCCTGGTGTGGGAGGTCGGGTCCTGAGCTGCCAGGCCCGCTGGAGGGCGGGCTCGGAGACCCTCAGCGCGGGGAAAGCTGCACGAGGCAGAGCGCACAGAGCAACCAGGACTGAGGATATACATCCCAGGTGACGAAGAAGTTCTAAGACGGAGAGTAGGACTCCCCCTGGGTGAAGGCAGGGGAACCGCACAATTTAAAAGGCAGAGCTCTACTGAGCACTGTTTGTGATTTCTCTTCTGAACGTCAGTTTTAGTTTTTTTCAAGCATTATGCTTACTTAGCTCTTTTTTAAATGTGCCTTTACTGTTGAAAGTATTACAGATGTCCCCTTGTTTCCCCACTGACCCCCTCACTCCTCCTGTCCCCTTATTTTTTTTTTAATGCTACAAACAGAAAACCACCTTGTTACTCAGGACTTAGAAAGGGAACTTAGAAAGGGGCAGACTGAAGAAATCAGAAGTCAATATTCAGCATCAAACGGCTTCCAGTGCCTTGTGGGGAAGACGGACAGTGAACCGGGCCGGTCCAGCGCTGCCTTATACCAGATGCCGGCACTGAGGGGCTGCAGCAGCGAACAAGGGACAGCGATTCTCAACATGGAAGGCTTTCCACCTGGTGCCGCCGTGTATTCATATAACCTCACCAATCCACCCAGCCTCTGGGAAGTGTGTGTGTGTGTGTGTGTGTGTGTGTGGAGAGAGAGAGAGAGAGAGAGAGAGAGAGGCTGGGATGCCGGGGCCTGCGGGTCTTGTTGCAATTTGCATAAGAAGCCTTAAAACTTACCACTTACTTTTACACTGCATCCAATTTCTGGTTTCGACTTTAGCTTCGACTTCTACCCAAGATATACCCTTGTAGAGTTTTTCCCGAACAATCGACAGGCAGCCTTCGGGGTTTTCTTGGAGTCTAGAATCTACCTCTTCTAAGTCCTGGGGAGACATTGTCTTTAGAATCACTTCTTCAACGGCTTTGATTAGTCTCTGGGTTTCCGCCTTACTCCAAGCACCATGGTTTCTTTCTGTAGATAAATATTTAAAAAAAAAAAAGTCAACGCTCTCGCAGACGGCCGCCAATCTTCCTGCGCCGGCTCCTCTGCTCCCGGGCGAGCTCACCAGGCGGCAGAGCCCACACTCACCGCAGCTGATCTGGGAGAACTTCAGGGCGACGGAGAGGCTGCTTCGAGCCACCAAACCCCCGATCTTCCTCCAGTCGTTGCCGTGGAGGGAATGGTACATCTTTAACTTCTCCGCATCCCTTTCGCTGTACCTACGACAAAGGGAACATGTCACAATTTTATTTTCATTTTAAAATTTACTCTGTAGTTAGGCGCAATTCACATAACATCACATCTACCTCCACCTTCTATAGCTACTGTGACCCAAGAACGGGGCCAGGTGCTCAGGGGGCGCTGCACTGAGGAGGGACGTCGGGGTTCACCAGGAGCTTCCAGTGAGCAAAGCAGAGGTCTAGAGCAGCAGCGAGGCAGAGCACAGCGAGTGTGGGAATGAGAGTGCAAAGAGAAAGCGGAGGCCTGGCTAGTGTGGTTCAGTGGTTGAACATCGACCTGTGAACCAGGAGGTCACGGTATGATCCCCAGTCAGGGTGTTGTGGGCTCGATCCCCAGTAGGTGGCGTGCAGGAGGCAGCCGATCAATGATTCTCATTATTGATGTTTCTATCTCTCTCTACTTCTCCCTTCCTCTCTGAAATCAATAAAAACAATTTTTTTTTAAAAAAAAAAGAAAGAAAAAACAGAAGATATAGAGGAGGGACCACACAGGTTCGAGTTGGAAATGGAAACGAAGACATCACCTGATCGCAAGTGCACGCCTGCTTTCACACAGATCTGCAGGCCTGCCTTCTGACCTGGTGTGAGTGTCAGCAAAGACCAGAGAGACGTTCTGTGTCCAGCTGCCGACGCTGTCTTACCTGCCTTTGTAGTTATTGACGTCAAACATCTTCTTCGCTCGGTAGTACACGAGTTTCCAGGGCCGGGCGATGCCCTTCCCTAGGTCAGAGGAAGATGGTCAGCAGGCTCACGGTGTGGCATGAGGCGGTCACAGTGGTAAAGGGCAGAGTAGCCCTTTCACCACTAACCATCCTAGACCTGGGCAAGGCTGGGATGCCGGGGCCTGCGGGAAGCTGTCCTGGGAAGCGGATGTACACAATCCCCCGTTGCCTTGGAGATCTCTGAAAACTGGACACTTTGTATGTGGCTCCAGCTCTGGTCTCCCCAACTCTCGGAAGAGACCCTCACAAGGCAAAGTAATGCTAACATAATGTGAATTAGAGGGAGGCTAGTGGGGGACACATGCCAACAGTTCTCCACAAGAACTCTCCAAACGAGTAAGCCTGCCTCGCGCCCGTGCAGATGAAACGGCCCTCCACAGGGCTCGCGCGGCCGCGTTCCTGGGCACATCCCAGGAAAAACCTCGGAAATTAGCTTCTTTACATTTGAGAGAGGTTTTCCGGCCAATGCTTATGGCTTCACGGCCTTGATCTCCAAGCGTCACCTCCAGGAGGGGTCCCGGCTGCACTTAAAATGCTCAGGAGACCCTGCTGCCTACAGGAGGTGCTGGTGCAGCAAATGCAAAACATACGCCGCGAAGAACAGGAAGAGAAGCCCAAATGGTGATTATCACCCAGTAGGGAAGCTGGAAGTTACCAGCTCATTCTCCCTAGAATCTGTGAAGCACTGTGCCCAGGAGGCACGAGCACATTCCTGACCCCAAACAGGCTGCCACTGAGACACGGGTCCCCCCGGCTGTGCTGAGTGCTCCCAGGGGTCACCGCACGCGGTGGGAGGCCCGGGGCGGGCAGGATGAGCACCTGAACTCACCGATGTGCAACCGGAACGCGTACTTCCTCTTTAGGTTGGTGATGGCGGCTTTCTCCTCCGGGTACCTGTCCGTGTAGAGCAGTTTGTCCGCGTTCTCGATTCCTGTCAGGGACAGAAATTCTTGCACGTTTTTCTCTAACTGCTGATTTTCCTTCGCAGAAAACTTGCCGAATTTAATGGTGACACCTAGGATTTGAGGTGGGAGAAAAAGCAGATGTTGTCAATAATGAACAAGAGCAAACCTCGCAGGTGCTCCTCAACAGGGACCCGCCACCCGTCCCCACATCAGCCCGTCCCCGCATCAACCCGTCCCCGCCGCGGAACCCGCTTTCCTTCTGATTCAGCTCAAGCCACACTCTGCTCCCGAGGTCTCCCTGGTCATCCCACTCCAAGGGCCTTCCTGACTCATCAACTGCCTATTCTTTTTTTATATTAAAAAGTGCACAGGTAGTCATTAAACATTCAGAGTACAGAAATGGAAGTTCAGAAAACACCCCCTTCACTCTCCCCTGCCCCTGCTCCCCACGGCTGCCGTGAGCTGGTGATTCTCTGTGCACATGTATCAGGGAGGGACACATGCACCCGGCATTCTTCTCCTAATTGCTCCAGCTCTCAGCTTCATTACGCGTTAACTACATTATACATTGTGTTTCTATTCTTAGACTTGTTTTTAAAATATTTCATAAAATACTCAAAAATTTCAGCACAGAATCTATAATAATGAAAGTGTAATATGCCAATTAGACCAGATGTCCTTCCAGACGACCTATTGGAGGAAGCCAGGGCTGTGAGGGAAGCCTGGGTCCCGGGTGCCAGCAGGAAGCTGGTGCTAGCAGTCGGGGAAGGAGAGCCGACTCTTGCACGAATTTTGTGCATCGGGCCTCTGGTATACAAATGAAATGGGATCATTCTATAGACACTGCTCTATAAATTATGTTTTCCTCACTTAATTTATCTACGTGATTGTGTCCATAAGGCCCCCCTCTTCCTCATTGGCCAGCGGTAGTGGCCTTACAGCAGGCACTCGGTAAACACTGCTCATTTTAGCACTGGCCTGACATCTGCAGTTTATTCTTAAATCCAGGTGGCTTCCTGGAGGCGCTGGTAACCCAGAGATCAAGGAGACCAAGGCGGCTTGTCTGGCACCAGCCCACTCCCCCAGCTCAAGTTAGTGTCTAAGGGAAAGAAATGACACCTCCTGGAAGCTGATGAGCTAGTGTTCTTTCACTTCCGTATCCTTCCCAGGCCGCAACCCGTTAGGCTCTTCCTCCTCCCCCCCTTCCTTCAGGATTGACCTGGTCGGAGGTGACAGCCCAGTCCTCCTTGCCTCCCTGGCCGGCCGGGCAAAGGGGAAACCTGTGCACTTCGCTGGTTTCACTTCACAGCTCAGACAACAATTCTGGCTGGATGATGTACTACCAAGCACACTTGAAACCTATATAATTTTATTTATCAAGGAGACCCTGGCAAAGTCAATTTAAAAAAGCAATTCTGGATGGAGATACAGCTGCCGTAGCTGGAGGAGGTCATGGTGACTCTGTAAACCCGAGCTGCTTACAGAAGCCGCTAGCGGGGCACTGAGATGCCACAGCTCACCCTGCGCCTTGAACTCCTGGAACCGGCGCAAGTCATCCCGGTACATGCGCTTAATCGTGGTGGCGGCCCTCGCCCCGATGCCAGGGATGAACTCCCGGAGCTGCCTCACGGCGGAGGCCAGGTCCACGTCTGCATCGTCCACGTCTCCCAAGTCTTCGGACAGAGACTGCGCTTCGGCACCTTGGGCCGAATCCAAATTGCTTTCTTCGTCGGGAGGTCCTAACCTAAGAGGGAAATTGGATTGATTAGCATTGAGACATCACTTAGCTTTTGCTTTTCTTTTTTAAATGCTTTTAATTTTTACAGAGAGAAGGGAGAGGTATAGAGAGACAGAAACACCGATGAGAGGGGAACATCATCCATCTGCTGCCTCCTGCACGCCCCCTACTGGGCATCGAGCCTACAACGTGGGCATGTGCCCTGACTGGGAATCGAACCAGCAACCTCCTGATTCCTGGGTTGATGCTCAACTGCTAAGCCACACCAGCTGGGCTCTAGTTTTTAAATTCTTGTCCTGAAATGACTCACTTGGACAAGAGGTGGTTCGGTGGGGGGTGTCCAGACTCTCGGGGTAACTGCTCACTTGGATTCATCCCTCAGAGGGGCCTCCGAGGCAGACGTGGCACCCTAAGCCGTTTCCACCAGAGATTACCTCTTAGAGTCCTGTTTCCCCATTACTGTTGTTTTATTTACTTCCTAACAGGCTAGGCCCTGCTCTACCCCCATGGACACCCGAGATGCCTCTCCCCAACCCTTGCCATGTTCGGGTTTATAATAATGGTTATTAGTTCAATGATCCAGGGTCTCCGTGGTTAGTGATTTTTGCTGTGGTCAGTAGTGGCCACATTTCCCCTCTGCTTGGTTTTCTATGTATCGATCACTAAGTAATTCATCCCCAAACTCTCTGCCAGATGTTCCAATCTCCTTTTCATATGTTCAACTGTATCAACTAACTACTCGGACAGGAAACTGGGAAAAAATGGTGTGCATTTGTCTAAGAAAAGGGTCAAGTTTTCAGAGGGCACACGGCCCAATATAAGAACCACAGTCCTAGTCCAGCTGGTGTGGCTCAGTGATTGAGCATCCACCCCTGAACCAAGAGGTAACTGGTTTGATTCCCAGTCAGGGCACAGGCCCGGGTGGCGGGCTCAGTCCCCAGTAGGGGGCGTACAGGAGGCAGCTGAATGATGTTTCTCATCAATGTTTCTAACTCTCTGTCCCTCTCCCTTCCTCTCTCTCTAAAAGCAATAAAAACATATTTTAAAAAAGAAAAAGAACCATAGTCCTGGAGCATTGCTGCCGCATTATCAGCACCACCGAGGTGGGCTCTCCCACGTCACGGTGGTGGAGCTGGTGAAGCCAGGACAACCTAACAAAGGTAAGAAAGCCACTGAGTAAAAACTGGGGGCTGGGGGAATCTGTCCCAAGTCCCAGAAACTGAGCAACAAAGTGGTTAAAAGAAAGAAAAATCCCTGCTTTTATTCATTTGACGCTATCTCAAATGATAATTATATAGCCAGTATTAACATTTCTTTTCTTAGACCCTAATTCAAGTTTTTCCCTGCCCGGCAACATATGGGTCATCCCTTCCTTTCCTCTATCTACCTGCAAACAGACAAAGGTGATTTGCAGTTGTCAATGCGTTAGAGTTAGTTACAGAATTTCAGGCTGGAACAGTTCCCAGTGCAAATCTAATCTAACTGACGGTTCATTACATGTGAAGGAAGGAAGCTACCTGTGAGTCACACGGCTGAGCGGCAGATGCCCTGCCTCTAGGAGCCCTGGCATTCATGTGGACGTGCTAACAGAGGCCCCGGACCCAGGCAGCGGATGGGCACCCCCGGAAGGCACAGCGGCCACGTTACCTCGGCGCCTCCTCCGAACACGCCTGGTCTTCCTCCTCTTGGGGCTGGGGGGTCGCACTTTCCTCAATGGTGGAAGCATTATCTCCTAGAGAGTCAAGCAGCGGATCCTCCAAGCTGGTGGGGAGCCCCGAGAGAGCACTTTCAACAGGAGCCCTCCGCCTCCTTTTCTTGGCCCTTTTCTTCAATCTGCAGGACTCCCTCCTGCCTTCTGCGGTCCCCAGGCCATGGACCACCTGTGTCCCCTCGGAGTTCACGGCCTCAGGACTCTCACATCCCTGGTGATGTGAAATCTTCCTTTTTTTTTTCTCAGGCTTCTTTTCATGGGCGGCACCTGGCAGCTGTGTAACGGGGCCTCCCGGGCCCGCAGAAAGCGGGGACTCCGGCTGAGGCGGGACGCTGGCGCCCGGGCCTGGCCCCCCCAGCGCAGCATCGCAGGACGCAGCTTCCCGCCGACGCTTCTTTCTCTTTTTCTCCCTAACTTTAGTGTGCGGCTCTTCCCGTCGCTTAGTAACTGCAGGCGACTCGCCTGCTTCGGGCTCTCCGGGCGACTCCTGTTCCCTGTTCATGTCAATATAAACGATGTCAACATCCCGTCTAAAATTCTTGGGCATGTTCTCGATGTTTTCTTTATCCACCATGACATACACGCCTGTTCCGTCCTGTATCCCCAAAGCACTCTTCTTTCTCCTCTTTTTGGCTGGAGAAGGGGCCTGTGCAGCTTCCTCGCAGAGTTCCGATGTTTCCAGAGGAGAAGAGGCGAGGCGCTGGTGGTCCTTCCTCTTTTTTCCCTTCTTCATTTTGTGCGAGTGTTCGCTTGCCAGGGGGGCGTCTCTGAAATGTCCATGGGCATGCATCCGATGTCTTTCCTTATCTACAGAGTACTTTTCCTTTTTCTTGTCAAAAACCGGAGTGTGGATGTCCAATCCGCTCAATTCGCCTTCCATTTTACTCCTAGAGGGAAACTTGACAACAGTGGCTTATTTGCAAAGCGTCTTAAACATTAGCCTCAGGAGAAAAAAAACCATCACAGAAAATGAAATTGTATGGCAAGTGACAAGCTGGAATCATGACTATCCATTGCATGCTATTCTACACGCTCAGGAGGCTCACGGTACCCCCTCTACCTGCTCCCCACAGCGTCACCTTTTACCTCTCCTTACAACTCTGTGCTCCGGCCACACGTGCCTTTCCTGGTCCCGCAAACCTGCCACCATCTCCCCTTGGCTCAAGGTTTGATAGCACCCGGTTCCCTGCGTCTGGAACACTCTCCGCAGCCTCCCCGGCCCCTGCCTCCTTCCATCCCCAGAGCTCACCTGGAATATCACTGCTTCAGTTAAGCTTTCCCTGGTCAAAAGGATACACATTATGATATCACATATATTGAGTCTAAAATCCACAAACGGTTTTATGTATCTTTTCTCAATGCATACATATGCAGTAAAACTGTGAACACAGGTATGGGGGTTGCAATTGGCAAATTCAGGGATCTGGGACAAGTACAGAGCCAGTTTCTCTTATGGCTGTAATCTTTTATTTCTTAACTAGAGGCTTGGTGCACGAAATTTGTGCACTTGGGGGGGGGTGTGCCTCAACCTGGCCTGTGTCCTCTTGCAGTCCTGGAGCCCTCAGGGGATGTCCGACCGCAGGCTTAGGCCCACTCCCCAGGGAGCGGGCCTAAGCCTGCAGTCGGACATCCTTAGCACTGCTGCTTAGCACTGCTGCGGAGGCAGGAGAGGTTCCCGCTACCGCCACTGCACTTGCCAGCGGCGCTCCCCCTGTGGGAGCACACTGAGCACAAGGGGGCAGCTCCTGCGTTGAGTGTCTGCCCTCTGGTGGTCAGTGCACATCATAGCGACCAGTAGTACTCCTGTTTGGTCAATTTGCATATTAGCCTTTTATTATATAGGAGGACTGGAGTTGGAAGGAGAGGTAAAAGGATGCACCCATCCTCTCACCCTGAAGTCCATCTCTTTCCTCCCCTCACAGCAGCATCTCTTGAGAGAAACTGCTCTCTCCATTACCTCACCTTCCATCCACTTCTCAGCGCACATCTTTGTCACTTCCACCCTCCTACTCCTGAGCTTGCTCGGGTAAGAGGGCCAGGACCCTTAGCCCTACACCCCACAGGCGCCTTCCTGGCTCATCTTCCAGGCCTCTTCCTAACAATGCACAGAGCAGGTGATGCCACTAAACATTCTTCTACTTTCCACCCGTTTCTTTCTTTCGTGTAAATACCCAAGTTTCTCCTTCTGGTTGCTTGAGTTCAACACAACCTTTTAAATAATAGTCCCTTCCAGCCAGCTAGAACCACGTTAAGGTTTCCCGTTATTCTTAAGATCAAGTCCCCAAACTTTCCAGACCTGCCACGTCCTTCAGGATCTAGGCCGGCCCGCCCACCTCTCCAGCTCTCTCCCTCCTTTCCTTCCCGTGCAAAGCCACGGGCTTTGCAAAGGCGGCTCCTTCTCCCAGGAGCGCGCTTCCTCCGCCTTCCCTGCTGAGCTAAGACGGGTCTCAAGTCTGCAAGTCACTCAGGAGGGCCTCTCAGCGCTTCACGCGGACCCGGACCCGGTCCCGCTCCCGGGCACGCAGTGCTTCCCAACAACCCAGCGGCTTCCCCGGCGCCCTCGGCTCAGCTGGGGCCCCTGCCTCGGCGCCAGCGCTCGATGCCTCCGGAGCGAACGGACTCGCGTTCATCTCCACTTCTGCGAGCTCCCGGCCCGCCGCCCGCCGGGCAGGCCAATGGGAGGGGCGCGCCGGGCAGGAAGGGGAGCTGCCCCGAGGGCACTCGGCCGCCTTTGCGCACAGACCCCAGGGTTCCCGCGCGAAGGGGCCCGCAGCGGCCGCGGAGAAACGGGCGCCACGCGCACCCCGGGGGCCCGGCCGCGGGCGCCTCCCCAACCAACGACCACCGCCGCTCGGTGTCTACACGCACGCCTAAAAAACCCGGAACAAAATCCGCTTCCTACCTGCCGTCCGAGAGCGCCGCCGCGTTTCTTCCGATCCGGAAGTGCTGCTGCTGTGGAAGCGGAAGTGGATCGCGTCACTTCCGGTCCGCTAGGCACCCCGCTGCCACGCTGACTTGCTGGCAGCTGGACTGGCGCTGGGACCGAGGCGTGGTTTCTGCCCGTTTTGTTCCGGGGGGGGGGGGGGGGGGGGGAAGGGGGGGCCTAGAGCGGGATCCTGAAACTGAGAAAGTGGGACCGCATTCTCCACGGGCTGGCTAGCTCACGCCTGCATCCCATTTAGTAATGATTTCTGCGGGAAGATGGTGAGGGTCCTAACCTGAGGGAGACAGATAAACACATCAACCAAGACAGCTTCACGGTGCCCTGGAAGGAACATGAAGCAGTGACGCGATGGAGCGGGGACACGGCGTGCTCCTGAGATGGGGGGGAAGGCTCTGAATGAAAAGGGCGAGCGCAGCTCTGGATGGGAGATGGCCCCAGGCTGGAGGCAAACGCAAAGGCCCTGAACCTGGTTGCGGGAGGAGCTGAGTGAAGGCCGGGCAGCTGGGCCACAGTGAATGGAGGGGAGAGTGGTATGAGGTCGGCCGTAGGCAGGGGCGGGCGGTGCAGGGTCTGCTGCACGTCAAGCTTAGATGAGGCAGAAAGCCTTCCAGACCATTCCAGTCCTCCCATTTCAACTGAGTCCCCAAGAAACTTAGCTGGGATGAAAAGTAACGCTTTACCCAGACCAGCAAGTTCACCAGTACATACGCACCACCATTAGCCTTATTGCTTAGTGAACATAACCACGTGGGCAGCTGTTTTCTCGTTCAATCCTGTGTTATCTTCGTTAGGTATCACTGGCCTCACCTTGAGGGTGAGAAACTAGGGCTTTAGTGTAACTTGTCCAAGAGGACTTACGTGGCTCCTCTCCTGCCTCTCATGGCACCACCTGACCTCGGTGTGAGCTGCCAGGCGGCTTTGATGGGAAAATGCACAGCCTGCATGTCTGTGAAAGTCGGGAAGTGAAGCAGTCTGGAGAAACCCCAGCACACATCAGACCCACATGTCGCCACCCCAGGGCTGCTCCCGGCCCTGGATGAGCAGTGGAAGCCTGTCTGCTCTGGAAATAATGCTGGTGTTGTCCGCTGTTGGCATGTAAGCCGTGACGTGCAGGTCCGTGGTGAGCTGCTTACCCTGAGCCTCGTGGATATTTGAGCATGGTGGGGGATAAACCCACTAAAGGTTGGAACTAGAAAAAAACTAGAGAGCCTCCAGGTTAGTGTCCCAAAAACACTGTACCAGTCACCCGGCGGCTAGGAGAAAGTGCAGACCCCACTTTGCATGTGGGCTGCATGTGAGGCACCATTACAGTATCACAATAAAGTCCTCATAATGACATTAGAGTTATGTATGAGAACCTCTTTGTTCTTGGCAGATACACGGTGAAGTGTTTTGGGTCAAATATAACACTGTCTGCAGATATTTTCAAAATAATTCAGCAGTGTGTGTGTGTGTGTGACACAGTGAGACAGTAACTGTGGTAAATACTAAGGGCTGGTGAATCCAGGTGGAATCTGCATGGGTTTTCATTGTACTCTTCTTCCAACTTTTCTGCAGCTTTGAACTTTTTCGGGGGGGCGGGGGAGTCCGAAGGGAGGGAGGAGGTATTTTAAAATGCAGATTCCCAGATCCCATTTCCAGATATTCTGGCTCAGCGAGTCTCTTTTCAACTTCCCTTTGTTCTGTTGCACAACGTTGGGTACCACTGGTCTCATTTAACTCTAGACTTTCCTCCCTACCTACTTCACAGAAGATAAACCCTGAGGATCCTAGAGGTCGACTAGTTTGAGGTCAGCCAGTGGATTAGCAGGAACATCAGGCCTGGAGGGAGGATTCCTAGCTCACCCTGAAACATGTGAGCTCTATCCCGTGTGTGTGGTGAGAGACTGACATGGGAAACTAAATGGCCCTCTAGAGCCTGTCACTGTTTAACACCAGTGGTCATTATTCTTGGGGTTTTCTCACGTCTATTTAAGAAAAAAATCTGAAAACCGTCCACTTTGATGGCCGCCAATAGTTTCCTGAAACAAACAAGGTCCACATAGAACCGTTGGCGTCCCGTCGTCATGGAGACAGGCCATTCCATTCTTCCCTAAGGGGTGGTCTTGACTTTCTCTCCTTCCCGGATCCGCAGCACGGCTCCCAGAAGGTGCTCCGAGGAACCAGAGGGACCTATAAGGGCCGTTAGGTCTCCTTGAAACGAGGGGGCTTCCGAGGGAGGTGCACCCTGCTCCGGGCGCAGCCCGCAGTCCGGGGCCCACCCCGCGGTCCAAGTGGTGGGGTCCAAGTGGTGGGGTCCAAGTGGTGGGGTCCCCGGAGCTCCGCTCGGGGCCCCAAGCTGGGAAGCGCACCGGGTCCAGCCCCGGGTCGACTCCCCGCGACCCCCAGGATGCCAGAGGCCAAGAGCTCCCGCCAGGACCCCCTGCGATGGACGAAGAAGCCGGTGCGCCGCTCGGTCAGCCAGATCTGCCCGCCCCCGCGGCGGCCCCTGACGGTGGCCGACATCCGGCCGGGCATGGAGAACGAGAGGCTGGGGGTCGTGCGGGATTCCATGTTTCAGAACCCGCTCATCGTCAAGGTGAGAGCCCCTTCGAGCTCGCCCCTCGCTGAGCGCCCATTCGTCCGGGGTGCCCGCGTCCAGCCCGGACCCACGGCCCGGGTCCCAGCGCAGCGCTGGGAGCTCCCGCTCTGGTCCACGCAGACCCGGACGCCCATGCGGTCACAGGTGGCATCGTCTCTGGCCTCAGCTTCCTCATCCTCAAAGTGGGGTGATAAGGGCGCTCATTAAGGGGAGCGATTGGGAAGACTGAACAGGGTGACCCCGCGGGACCCCTGGCACAGCCCCCTCCACGCGGTGAGCCCGCAGTGCTGGCTGCTGCTATTTACAGGGAGCCTGTCGGGGAGCCCACGGGCGACAGGTCTCAGGCACCCAGACAATGACCTTACCCACCCCCCGCCACCCCTCCTGCCCCTGCACACCGGCAGCTGCCGCGCCGTGAGCGCTCGTGCCTCCCCCGGGAGCACCGCTTCTCACGGTAACTTCCCTCCATCAAACTGATCGGAGGAGCGACACCAAGAAACAGCGCGAACCTGGGCCCTGGGAGGCCCGACCGCCGGGAGGGAGGGACCCGAGCTTTCTAACTAGGTCGCCGCCCCTTGCACTGCACCTCCCCTCGTTTAATCTCCTTTCGGGGCTGGTGATCAACCAACACCCCACGCTTTCCCGGCCCCGGGCAAAGTCCCATTGAGGTTTGGCGGTGGGAAGCGGTCAGTAGCAGATTTACCTGGCGCCGCTGGGGGGCAGTGTGCCTTTAAAAATGCGCGGTTCCCAGCTGTGGGCGGTGAAAGGCGCCCTGGCAACCACGGATTCAGTAACGATTAGTTATCTGAGCTCCAGGCCTGCTTGGAGCCGCGACTAGAGGCTTTTGTTGGTCTTGTTTGGGGGTCCAGGGAGCTGGGATTTCTAAAAATCGCGCCGGAACTCGCTGAGTTACTTGGTTCCTCTGATCGGTGGACTCTCCTCTAGCCTCCCCTCGCCGTGTGCCTGGCTCCCCCCGTCCCCCCAAGCAGCTTGTCACGCTGGGCGCCTTCCCTCACCCACCAAAGTAGAACAAGACCCTTCACTTATTTCCAGGTGACAGAGCCACTCTGAGCGGGCAGATGGGCCAGGCAGATGGGGTCATCATTCTGGGATCAAGGGGAGAACCAAGTCCCCCCACTCTGATCAGCCACTTCAGTGTTAGGTCATCACTATTGCCCGGGCAGTCACTCTGGGGTTATCTTACCTGCATGTGAACCGACGTTTTGGAGTTACTGTTCTCCATGGTGAGTCAGTCATGTGTGATGCCATATACGCACATCTATATATATATAAAAGCCTAAGGAACCAAATGACCGGTCGACAGGTCACTGTGACACGCACTAACCACCAGAGGGCAGATGCTCAATGCAGGAGCTGCCCTCTGGTGGTCAGTGCACTCCCACAGCCAACCTCCCGCCGTTCCTCTACCTTCCTCGTCCTCCCTGCCGGCCCGGCCTGATCAACCCTGATCAGGACTGGGCAAGATGGCTCCAATTGGCCCCAATCACCAGCCAGGCCGAGGGACCCCACCCGTGCATGAATTCGTGCACCAGGCCTCTAGTATATACGTACACACATTAGACATATACATACATTATGTATACATCTACACAGACATGTGTATATATACAGACTACATACATAATATAATACAGGGGTGGGCAAAACTAGGTTTATAGCTGCTCCTATAGAAAATAACACACTAATCCTATCTAATAAAAGACAAAAATGGTAATTGGCGAACGACCGATACCCTTTTCATTGGCTAATCAGCGAGATATGCAAATTAACTGGCAGCCAAGATGGCGGCAGGCAGCCAGGCAGCTAGGCAGCTGATGGAACAGGGAGGCTTGCTTGCCAGAGCAATGGAGGAAGCCAAGGTTCCCCGTCTGCAGCTGTGAGGCTCTGAGCTCCTGAAGCAACAACTCCAAAAGATACAATGTTTCAATTATAGAAGCTAAAAGATGGCGGTTAATTTGCATACTCAGGCTCCAAGCAGAGCGAAGCCAAACAGCCCTGAAGCGCCAGGGCAGAGAGGCCTGAGGGCCCCGGGATCAGTGGAGCCGAGAGGCCTCAGGACCCCGGGATCATCGGAGCCCGAGAGGCCTCCCGGCCCCCAAGATCAGCAGAGCCGAGAGGCGTCCTGGCCCCGGGAATAGCATGACAGGGGGCAGTGACCAAACTCCTGATCGCCCTGTTCCTCTGTGTGAGACAGGGGGCGTGGCCACAACCTCCCTATCTGCCCCGCTCTGTTCCTGACAGTGGGGAGCTCCTCAATCCCCTGATCAGCCCTGCTGTGTGTGTGACAGGGGGGAGCTCCTCAACCCCCCTGATGGGCCCTGCTCTGAGCCCGACCAGGGGCTGCACCTAGGGATTGGGCCTGCCCTCTGCCACCCGGGAGCAGGCCTAAGCCAGCCGGTCGTTATCTCCCGAGGGGTCCCAGACTGTAAGAGGGCTCAGGCCGGGCTGAGGGACCTCCTCCCCCCCAGTGCACAAATTTTTGTGCACCGGGCCTCTAGTTAATAAATAACAAGGGTAAACTGTTTCCTGTACTCAACTGTAAACCTACTTCTGCACACCCTGCATGCGTATGTAAATCAAATAGCCTTCCTTTTCTCCTGGTGCTGGCCTCAGTCCACGGTGAGGACAGCGTTTGGCCTCTGGGTGGCACTAGCTGCCTGGCTTCCAGGACAGATCCCACCTCGCTCTGTGCACCTGCGTTTAGGTTGGGGCTTGCAGATGTCTGACTGACGGCCAGGGGCTTGTCTTCAGGGCGTGAGATGCAGCACAGGACTGCCCTGGCGGGCGGTGGCTGCGTCCCTGTGATGGGGATGGGGGTGGGGGGCGGGGGGGTCAGACTGTGTGCCCTCTCACTGCGCCGGCTCCTCCCCAGCGAGGGCGGCCGGAGCCAGCGGGCCTTCCCTTCTCCTTCCTCCCCCAGTTCCTGATGGGCTGTGGGTACTTCCTGTCGTAGTTCTGATGTCCAGACTCCAGTGCTAACCGCGCCTCAGGGCTCTCCACCCAAGCCAGGCCCACGTCGGCTGGGAGGCCTGAGGGGGAGAAGGAGCCCTGGCCGCCACCTTTCACAGCCCCTCTTGCAAGTGGCACCGTGGCCACTGCGGCGACTCTCCCTGGTGCTGGCAGCGCGGAGCCTGTGGTAGAAGCCGCGTCCGGCTCCCGGCTCAGCATGACCACCACTCCAAACAGCTTCCTATATACAAATTTAAATTACAAACTTCGGGGTTTTGACTTTCAAGAAAAGAAGAAGATTGAAAGTACTCAGGATTGCGGAGCCTTTTAGAAATCTTACAAAAGAACCCGGTTGCTCACATTTCTTTGGGGGCCCGGCTGGGGGCCCCTCATGGTGGCACGTAGGGTGTGCGCGTATTTCGGTTCTAAGCCTGAACCTGAAGGCCGCGTCTATATGGAAGGATTCAGCCCCTGAGGTTCGGCACTCACGCCACCCCCCGGGGCTGGGCCGGCTGCGTTCCCCGGTGAACAGAGCCAGGCTTGCTTTCATTTCGCACGCACGCCACCTGATCAAACCGGCGCGGCTGTTCCACAGGCTCGGAGCTTACCAGGACGATGCACATCAGCCTGTCAAGAACAGGCCCGCAGGCCCTGGCCGGTTTGGCCCGGCGGATAGAGTGTGGGCCTGCGGGTTTGATTCCGGTCAAGGGCACGTACCTCAGCTGCAGCCCCCCTCCCTGGCCTGGGCCCTGGTCAGGGCGCATGCAGGAGGCAGCCAATCAATGTGTCTCTCTCACATCAATATTTCTCTCTGTCTTTCTGTCTCTTTTTTCCACTCTCTCTAAAAATCAATGGGAAAATATTCTCAGGTGAGGGTTACAAAAAGAAAGAAAAAGAACAGGCCTGCAAGATGCCCAGTAACCAGGCGAAAAGGGAGAAACTCAGACGCCCACGCCCGCATTGCGTCTCCGAGGGCTCGACAAGGCTCTGCCTCGTTTAAAACCCAGCCGGCCAGGTTATTAGCAGAACTGGCTGATCCAAACGGGTGTTTCATGTGGTCCCCAAAACACGGAAATGCTTCCCGTCAGAAAGCGCTTCTGCTCTGTTGTCTAAAGTGATGTGCTGTGAGCCAGTTCTCCGGCACAGGCGACTCCCCGGGCTTGCCTCTCCCCTCCCCAGAGTTCTGCACCTCAACAGCCCCGCCGCAGTCGCCTCCATCGCGCAGGGCCTGTCAGCGCACACGCGCCCCGCCGCTCAGCGGTGCCTGTCAATCCAGTTCCGGGAGAGACGCTTGGTTTGCTCCCTGACAGCCTGGAATCTTTTGTCGCCCCGGAGAGGCAGCCGTGTACAGGGGGAATTGATTGCATCGAGCCCCCTTAGACAGTGCAGATGATCACGGCACCCGGTTTTCCCCATAACTTATTGATGATTTTGTTTTCTGTGGGGGTTTGTGTCACAAATAGGAAGTGCGTGCCCTGTGAAATAGAGTCATCTAGCCGTGTCGGAGGGCTGGCAGAAGGCTAGTCGACTCCTTTCTTTGAGGAGAGGAAGGCCCGGGGAGGGGAGGAGACTCGTCCCGGGTGCCTCGCTGACCGGTCACAAGGTGGGATGAGATTCTGGCCCCGGACTCCCAGTCGCATGCTTTTCTGCCCACGACACACTAATGAATTCGTGGCAACCCAGGCTGGGCACACAGTATAGCAGGCGGTCAACTGTTGACCAGTGAATCTGATTCCCACATCGTTTCACTCAGTGCGCCTTCCAAAATGACTTCTACTCATTTCTCGGGGGCTGTTGGCAGCTAAGAAATATATTTATTGAGTGTTTACTAAGCGCCCAGCACCTTCCCAGGCTTCTGTGGGGGCATAGAACCAAGTTCAGCACTCAGCCCCTGCCCACAAGGAGTTAACTGTTTAGCTGGGGAGATGGAGCATGTGCCTGTATATTGCATGCACATATAGAGTGCATATATATGTGCCTTAAAGAAAGCTCGCAGCAATGTTAGCTCTTATTCCTGTGTGCGCCAGGCGTGCATGCACGTGTGCACACGCACACACACACACACACACACACTCTAAAAGCAATGCCATGGGCACCCCCTGCAGGTTTCAAACGAGCTGCCTGAGCCAGAAGGGGTGAGATTGGAGGGGAGGACGCCCTGAGCAGGTCCCGGAGGCGTTGTGAAGACACAGGCCTGGCTGGGACGTTGCAGGGTGCAGACAGAGGTGGACTGGAAACACTGAGCCCCTGGGGTGCACCTTCTGCAGATCCCGAGTGTCCAGAGGCTTCACCCCAACTCTAGTTAGCACACGAGACTCCGCGCCGCTGGGACCATCACACTCGCTTCATCCCTTGAAGAGAAGATAGGGTCGGGTGCCTGGCTCTTTGACACTCAGTGACAATGTAATAGGAGAAAATGAACGGGAGGAAGGGGGTTAAAAGTCGGCTGTCCATCCTGATGGCCCCCCTGGCTGGCCAGCCAGCGGGTAGGTCTTGTTTTTTAGGGAAAGCGAGGGCTCATCTATCCTTGGAATTCTCCCTCTCGGTCCTGGCTTTCTTTTGGCATCAAAGCCTCCCCCTTCCAGTCGCAGCCACATCCTCCGGGAGCGACCGGGGCTGGGCAGCTGGGCCATTGCAAAGGCTTCTCAGTGAGTCGCCCCGCCTCTAGCTCCTGCCTGATTGTAAGTGAGGACCGTGCACATGAGTCCAGGCCGCGGCTGTTGACTTCCCACAGCCACTAACACAGAGCGATACGTTGGCTGCCCGCGCGGATCTAACATCGCATCGCAGCCCCCCTTCCCCCCTCCTCCCCGCAGAGAGAAAGGCCCGTGCGGCCGTGTGGGCGGCAGGTGTGGAGTCCGCAGGCCTGAGGGCCAGTGCTGCCTCAGCCGCTTGCTGGCTGTGCCACCTGTGAGGTTACTGATTGTGAGCCTCAGTTTCCTCTCTGTAAAATGGGCTGGCAGTAGCTGGTACCTGGCCAGGGAGAGTTGTGAGGGTTGAATGAGACGGCACAGGTGCCAGGCCCGGAGGGCACTTGGTCAGCGGGCAGTTTTGTTATTTTCACGGCCAGGATCCCATCATTCCTTTCCACTTGCATTCCTCAAGACAGCCTTCTTATTCTCCTCCGTTGACTGTGAGTCAATGTATAGATCTGAACTTCGAAAACAAAATTGTAATGACAGCCACCCAGCCAGGTGCTTCCTCTTCCCCCTTTGTGTTCTCGTCCAAGGGTACGTACGGTCACCCACCCCGTCGCACGTGTCCTGCGCCTGCGTGGCCACGAGGAGACAGGTGCGCCCTGGCGACAGGTGAACGACCCACTCGCCAGCTCTCCTGAGGGTTCTTGGGCAAGTGGCCTAATCTCCGCCTCAGTTCCCTCCTTTGTGAAGCGTTGGTGCCTACTTCTCCAGGTAATGGAGACTGATTGAAACAGACTCTCGCCCATGGAAGAGATTACGGTAGAGTTCTTATAGAGTTATGATAGATTCTTCTAGAATTAGACCAGTGGTCCTCAGCTGAGGGGCAGTTTTGCTCCCCAGGAAACACCTGCCCACATCTGAAGATTTTATCACAACGGGGTGGGGGGTGCCACTGGCTCTAGTGGGTAAAGCCGGGGATGCCGCTCAGTGTCCTACAACGCCCAGGACGCCCCTCAGACAGGGAATCACCTGACCCAAATGTCAGCGGTGCCGAAGCTGAGAAAGCCTGAACCAGAAAACACACACGCACGGAGAACTCATTATCACTTCACCCAGGGCCCGGGGCACTCGAAAACCTAGGGCACAGATTGTAGAAATGAGACGTTTAGTTTCCATCGCTCCTCTATCCACTGTTTGCTTCTGCGCCCCTCCCCCACTTAATGGCTATTTAAACCCTCCTCCCTTTTTGAATCCATTTCCTCCCCCTTGGTTATGGCTTCCATAAGTTTGCTGGCTTTCGTGTAGGGCTTTTCTCCAGCCTCACCCACGTTGTAGTTTAAAAAAATAGAAAGCATGCAATCCATCGAGTGCGGCTCAGTAACGCACCGGAGAGGCCACCGAGCACAGGGCTGGTTCGTGGAGCAACCCGGCTGGTCCGCAAGCCTGGTTCCCCGGGCCCCACCCCAAGGCTTTGGTTTGGTTTGTTTTTCCGCAGCATGAACTCATCTCAGACTTAACACCAGGAATTACACGCCGGTGGCCAGGGCCCCACCGAAGCCTGACATGTCACCGTGGCACTAAGTACAGCTTTTCAGGAAGCAAATGATGCCCTTTATCAAGAAAACGGCTGTATTTCCCCCGTAGTGTAGAGGCACAATCATTTCAAGGCGCTTCGGTCAAGATACTGACCGACGTGGGTCAGCGAGCAGAAAGGTCCGCGCGAGCCGCGCACAGTGGGGAGGACGCCCCGGGACCATCAGAGGACGCACGTGATGAGCCCAGAGGCATTGCTGAGCTTTTCGGTGACAGACAATGCACATCGGGGAGACCAGGGAACCCGGGCAGCAGGACGCACGCCTGTGCGCAGGTCACAATCGTTTGTGTTTGCCCAGAAGAGGGCGGGGGGCTCCGAAGCTTTCATTCCAGGGGAGGGCGTCCGTGAAAGGCTGCCCGCTCGCTGCCAGGGCCGGCCACGCGCAGCCACCAGCCTCGAGCTGCATCGGCGCAGCGGAGAGAGAGCCACACAGAGACAGGCTCCCCAACCCACGCAGGGAGGGGAGCTCGTGGCCGAGACGCTGCAGTGCAGGGAACGAGGGAGGGCCCTGGCCGCTCGCTGGCCATTTCACTGAACACAGTGTTTCGGGCCCTGCTGCCACGTGGAGCTGCCATCCTCGTGTCCCCAGGATGTGGGGTTGTGTCCCAGTCCCCTGTCTCCTGAGAGATGATGAAGGACAGAGAGCTGGCCATTTATTTATTTATTTATGTGGGCAGCGTGGTGAGCCTCGTGGTCAGTGAGTGGGTATGTACTGAGCACCACAGCGTGCAAGGTCCTGGTGGGAGCACAAGAGGCTTAAGAATTGGTTCCCATAGAGCAGTGGTTCTCAACCTCGGCTGCACATTAGAATCACCTGGGAATCTTTTTAAAATCCTGATTTCTGGGCCTCATCCTCCGGAAATTCTGTTTCTTTGTTACTAATGCTGTGGCCTCACCCCATAACAAAGACACAGAATTTCTGGAGGATGAGGCCCAGAAATCAGGATTTTAAAAAGATTCCCAGGTGATGCTAATGTGCAGCCCAGGTTGAGAACCACTGCCATAGAGTCTGTGGGCTGGTCAAGGCAGAACCGGCTCTGCCCAGTAAAACCAATAATCACAGTGATTACAGGTGGAGGAGAGGGGATGAGAGGCGGGCGTCACGGAGAGGAGCCCGGGCCAGGCTGTGGGGCCGGTTGGCTCCATGGTGCACAGGAGAGGGAGGGGCACCGGGGCGGCGCTGGCCTGGGCAAGGGCAGGGCGTCTGGTTCGGGGGAGGTGTTTTCCGCGGGAACCGACGAGGCTAGGATTCTGGGAGCATGGTGGGCGTCAGCAGGCCCTTTTGAGCACCTACTGTGTCCCAGGCACAGAACTAGGCACAGAGGCTACGGGGGAAGCCAGCTGGATGGAGGCTTTGCCTGCAAAAGGACTCACAATCTCGTAGAAACTGGCATAAGAACACAGCACAGTAGTCCAGATGAGGTGGCTGCTGTCTGCCCGGGACCCATGTCGCCGGCGGGTCTCAGACCAGACGGCTGGAGCCGAAGACGGACACAAAGACTAGGAGTGAGTGAGTGAGGGGCTGGCGCGGGGGGGCAGAGGGCAGCCAGGTTTCCTATGGGAGACCAGAGACATCGACAGCAGTCCTGACTGGGCCACACTGTCTGTCGCCCCAGAGGCTCCGTGGTCCTGACGGGAGAGAGGAATGCAGTTCAACTCCATCCCTCTAAGCACCCACCTCCTCACAGGTGCACATGCTGTTCTCACAGAGCCTACAGCCTACCTGGGCGCACACGCACCACACATGCACACGCACCACACATGCACGCGCACCACACATGCACGCGCACCGCGCACACCCACACCTGCAGATGTGGTCCGCACAAGGCTGAAACAATGGGGCCAGGCTGTGGGTCAGACAAGCCGGAGAGTTAGGAGCGTGAGGGACAGCCGGGGCCGGGGCCGGGGGGCCGGGGCCGGGAGTGGCCGGAAAAGCCCGCGGGGAGCTGCCGGGAGCCAGGCAGGACTCAGCCTGCGGAGACGGAGACGAGAGAGGTCCTCTCAGAGCAGAAACGGCAGACAAGGGCGACACTGGGTGCTGGAGCTGGGTGTTCCGAGGAAGGCATCAGGTTGGGGCGGCTTACAGAATCCGCGCATACGTTTAAGAAGAGACAAGACATAACGAGAGAAGGAGCATGGACATGCGTTTCCCACGGCGCCGGAGTTTAGGTTATTCAAAACGTGTGCATCTGCGGGCGGGGAGCCAGGAGGGCTGGGGGCGAAACTGCCACCCAGGCTGACCAGGGTGGCCTCAGCCTTTCAAAGGGAAGGGGTCCCTCCTCCCCCCGCCCCCACCCCCCGCCGCCCCACCTCCCTAATCAGCGAGAGCAAATTGTTATCAGATTAGCGCCAGCCCTGAAAAGCACAGTCCGGCACCCTCACGGTTACTTAGCATTTAGATGGCCTGGGCCGGGCCCACACAACAGGCTTCAAAGCCGGCTCCGGGCACCGCGGGGATTAATTTCTTTAACCAACAGGCCTGATCTGGCCCAACTCATTACCCTGCCTCGTCCGTGCGGCTGGGAGATGCGATTGAAGATTAGAGCGTTTAGGCCGTGCCCTCCTTTCTGCCGAGAGCAGGGCTGCTGAATGGCACATTCTCCCGCAGCCCCGTCAATACTCAGGGCCTGAGGTTCTAATTCTGCTTCATTTAAACTTCATCAACTTTTCCAATCAAGTGGAAGGATCCGAGATGGGCTCTGTGAGCAGAAAGGCCGCTTCCCTTTGTCACGTAATTTATTCTGTTTTCTCCCCCGCCCCCCCAAACCCGCTTTCTCTCACCCGCCTTGCTCTGCGCCCCCACCAGGCCCCCCTCCTCATCCCAGTGCTGGAAATGAGATTACAGTATTTAAATGACTATGATAATCAATCTGGGGACCGGGAGCCGAGACTGAGGTTAATTTTTCTTAGCAGAACAAAGGCGCGCGGTGCCTCGGGGACCGGGACAGGAAGGTGCCGCCTGGACTCCGGCTGGCGTTTCTCCGCCCCCCCTCCCCCACAAGCTGCAGGCTGGGGGTCTTTTCTTGTTGCTAACTAGGCACCGGGTGTGATGTTTCACGGGGGGAGCCCCTAGGAGAGCAGGGATGTAATTTTGAACTGATAAACAGCTAACGGCCTTCAATCAAAAATTTTAATGGGGAAAAAAGCGTCACTGCTGTGATAGGAGTACAGATCTAATGAAAGGGCGATCATTTACCTTATTTATTTTTAAACACGCGAGGAATCACTACCCACGGCGTGCGAACGAGTAATTACAGCCACGCGGTGGCCCCGTAAACTTTGGAATAAAGAGCCTTGTCACTCAGGCGGACTCCTCCCTGGCAGCCCTGCCGCCGGAAGAGTTGAGGTTTTGTCATGTTCCGCTAATTGGCAACAGGGTCATTATCCCATTGAACACCCGCGCGGAGGCGACTTGTTGGGCTGGTACCTTAGCACGCGCGGTTCCCGCGCCCCGGCCCCGCTTCTAAAACAGAGAATCAAAATATGTAGATCTCTTTGTCTCCCTCTGCTATCTCGTCAGAGCTGTTTTACATGCCGCCACCCAGTGCTACCTGTTATTAGTGTCAGGAGGAAGGATTTGACAAGTTCAGTACACAGTGCGCCTTTGGAAGGCGCGTTTTTCATAGCGGTTTTGAGCAGGAAATGGAACTGTCTTTCCCCAGAACGAGCTGCATCATTTTGGGACAGGCTTCTTATGAGAGAGCGGGGCTGCCGAACCTCATTTCCGCACGCGATCCAGCGAACCCCAATGCGTTCGTTAAAAAGTAGGGCTTGGTTTCCACATGCAGCCCTAGTTGGGAGGAATGAGAGACCAGGTCTTCGAGCCGGGATGCCTAATACTCCATTCCCCTCCCTCCCTGCCTCCTCCCCAAGTTGTTAACGGGCTGGAGTCCATTGTTTCTCCTCTACGGTACAATGACTTTGTTTCAGACCCTTTAAACTGTGGGCGAGTCTCTGACAGTCCTCTGCATTTGCAACGCAAAATATTTAATAACCACCATCGTCTGAAGGAGCAGCAAAAGCCATCAGCAGCCTCACTGGTGAAGAGTGACCCCCCCCCATCCCTACTTTCCGTCTCTGTTTACCTACAAAAGACGACTCTCTCGCCCTCTGCGCTTCCAAATTCATTTGGGGGCAGCGGTTTACGGTGACATTTTTCTTTCTTATAGCAAATATTGACTCACCGTGGGGAAATTAAAACTCCATTAGGCGTTGCTGCCCGGTACAGCAGACTACATCATGCCGTGGAGCTGCCATTAATTGGGCTCTTCCTCCGGAATAATGTAGGGAGGGCCGAGGGAAAGGAGGGAGAAGATGGATTCAAACTATAATTCCCTACAATGACACCACCCACATCAGCCCAGGTGATCATTACATGGTGATTCGTCTAAATGTAGAGAAGCGCGCCTAACGAGATAATGCAATTTATCCACGCGCAGGGCTGGCGGCCGAGTCGTTCCCAGGCTGGGGGGCAATTTGCTTGTAGGCGCGGGCGCCAGCCGGGACCGAATGTGGGCGACTCAGGACTGGCGTCCCTGGGCACAGGACTGACTCTTCCGTGGGGGCAAGACATTTTCTTCCCGGAGATGCGACAAGATGCCCCTCCGCCCACCCACTGCTCCCTTTCCAATGAGAACGCTCTGGCTTTCTGCCCGCTGTCTCCTCTGCCCACCAGCAATTCCCGTGGTGCCCACCTGAATCCCATCGCGCCTCCTCTGCTCCTTCTCAGCTCTAGTGATTTTGCCCGCTGCTTTGTGGCTAGGACCGCGGTAACCAATGACCACAACCGGGGTGGCCAGAAGGCGGAGGTCGAGGCGCCAGCCAGGCTGGCTCCTTCTGAGGGTGTGAGGAGGACCTGTCGCGGGCTCTGCCTTTGGCTTGTGGACGGCAGTCTCATATTCACGCGGCCTTCTCCCTACATCTGTGTCTATGTCCGAATTCCCCCTTTTTCTAAGGTCATAGGTCATATTGGATTAGGGGCCCAGACTACTCCTTTATGACCCCATCTTAACGAATTGCCTTTACAATGACCCTTTGGCCAAATCAGGTCACCTTCTGCGGTCCCTGAGGTTAGGACTTTGCCATGTGACTGCTTTGGGCGTGGGTCCTGGTCTCTGGTCCATGAGTTGTGGTAAGGATAACAAGGTGACCCCTGGAGTGGCATTCGTCATGTTGAACCTGGGGCCACTCTATTGATGGGGTCATGGATGTGGCATTAGAGCTCTGTGGCCCACTCATGAATCAACAGTCATGTGCTGTCTATGGTACCTTTGTCTTGTCATTGGTATTTAAACCTTAAGCATAACCATCTGGAAGATACTCCTGGAGGGCATATCCTACACCATACTTTTCCTTTCCTGCAGAGTTATTTATCCATCCATCCATCCTCCCTCCTTCCATCCATCCATCCGTCCATCTACTCATCTCTTCATCCATCCATCTGTTGTTTTAGTCAACAAATGCTTTAGTGTTGACTGAATTTCCACTTATGTGCCAGGCACTGGACTAAATGTTGGTGAACAAAATCGGACGTGATCCCTGCCCTTGTGGAACCCTACCGTCTAATCGGGCAGATGAACATAAATGAAAGAATCCCAAGGACACGTAGGCTTCCAAATGTAAGACCAGTGAGGAAAGAGCAGCTCACGGTGCAGTTAACGGGGAGACTTCCCGTGGCAAGGAGTGGGGGTCAGGGAGGGTTTCCGGGAGAAAATGAGAACGGAGCTGAGATCTGAGTTAACCAGGAAGGGAACGGGGGCAGGGGCTGCGTCTACTGGGAGGGACCATGCAGGGCCCTGTTGGAGGCCAGTTACGGAGTCTGACCTTTAGCCTGAGAGTCATGGGGAGCCATGAAGGCCCTTCTCCACTGTTCGCCTGCACATTGAAATGTCGGTGTGTGGGGGTTCTGTGTGGGCAGGAGCCAGGTCGCCTTCATCTTTTATCCCCAGTGCCCACAGCTCTTGGCATAAAGTAGGTGCTCAATAAATGTTGGCCGGCTGAACGAGGGAGCCAAGATGCACTTGACCGAGCCCCTGGGGGGCTGCTTCCTTGTGAGTAGCCAGCCAGGCCTTCCCAGGAGCGCCTCGATTGATCTTCCAGTTCACGGCGAAGGCACTTGCGTTTTATGGTTATAGACGGGCCGCTCTCCAGAGGAAGGCATAGCGAGTGCACAGGTGGGCGACACGGACGCACCTGCCACATGGCCTGAGGGAGGTAGACTATGTCAGTGGGGAACTCCGTGCCTTTGGGAAGTGATGTGTATCAACAGCACATGCTTCCAGCCCAAGTGCCTCAGAGCCCCACGTAGGACGCACTGGGGGCGTTGGGGGTGTTCTGGTCGGCCTGTTGGCTTGAGCATTTAACAAGGAAATCCAAAGGGGGCCTTGGGAGGTGCGACCCCACGGAGCCCAGGGAAGAGGGAGTCCCTAGAAGAGCTGGAAAGAGCTCTGCTGGGGGTGGGGTGCTGAGCCCCTGACAGAGCCAGGAGCCCGTGCAAGTCCTACCTGACTGCGGAGAGAGACATGGTTCCAGGGCTAACATGGCCAGGCGGGTCCCTTCTGTGCCGCCTCCTGAGGGGTGCCGTGGGCTGCGATGATTTGTATTGTGTTTGTGAGCCGACAGGGTAATCCTGGGCACAGCGGGGCGCAGGCAACCCGGGCAGACTTCAAACCCGGCTGAGGAAAACAATCGCTCGGCTCCCCAGAAGGCTCACAGACAGACAGAGGGCGGCTAATGACAACGTCAGCGAGATTGCCCACTTCCTTTATTTATTTACTAATGCTGCCACTTCCATCTGGGGGCGGGGAGAGAGAGAAAGAGAGAGAGAGAGAGAGAGAGAGAGAGAGAGAGAGGGAGATTCTGCAGAAACTTGCCGGGCGCCCCTCTCCTGCCCCTTCGCTGCGCACGGCGTGCGGACCGGAAGCCTCCTCTCCAGCTGAGGATAATGACGATGTTCTGGGGAGCGGGGTTGGCTTGGTTCGCTTTGAAGCAAATGAAAGTGAAAGCGGCCAGTTTGCTTTCGGAAGCCTGGGCGGTGGCCATGCTCCGAGGGTGTCGAGTAAGACGAGGTCACCGCGCTCACACGGCCTGAACGGTGATCCTATCAGCATCTGGTTCCGCCAAGATGACAAGAATTCAGTGGATCTGGTGCCTAATGGAGCCCAGCGTGACCTGACCCTTCAACATCAGGAGGGCACCCCAGGGGCCGCCTTCATTTCAAACCCTTAAATGCTTGGTGATGTCAGCTAACGACTTCATCAGCACCACTGCCCACTAGACGAGAGAGAGAGAGAGAGAGAGAGAGAGAGAGAGAGAGAGAGAGAGAGAGAGAGAGAGAGAGATTGAGAGAGAGAGAGGTCACCTGGTATGGATTTTGCCTCGTGGGCTTTTAATGCCGGTGAGCCTGAGGTCATGGTGCCCAGCTGGGGCGCCTGGGCTCACCATCCGCTCACTCCCAGGGAGACTCCCGGCAGCGGAGAGAGGCCGGCCTGATGACGGACTTGGTAGGTGCGTTCTCTCCTGTGGCTGCCATAACCACCACCACGACTAGACAGCTCGGAAACAGCAGACGAATAGCAGCTCTGGAGACCGGAAGCCGAAACTAAGATGCTGCCAGGAGCCCCGGGAGCCCCGGGAGCCTGCCCTGCGTCTTCCGGCTCCTGGCGCTCCAGAGCCGCTACGATCGCTGCCTCGTGATCACGTGGCTTCTCTGCGTCTGTGTCTCCTACTCTTTCCTATAAGGACACTTATCTTTGGAGGCAGGGCCCGTGTGTATAATCCAGGATGATCTCATCTCAAGATCCTTTAACTTATTACATCCGCAAAGACTGTTTTTCCGAGTGAGAGCACATTCGTAGGTTCTCGGGGCATAGCTTTCGGGGGCCAGCATTCCGCCTACTGTAAAGGTGGGTCAGAGAGCGCTGTACTGGTCAGTGGACCCAGGTCAATGAAATGAGCATTTCCCGCTCTGGCTTCGAGAGAGAATGCGTGTCCGCCTCTCTTTTCACGGCGTGAAGACACACACAGTGTGGCTGTCATAAAGAGAACATTGAGAAGAGAGTTCAGCTTTTAAAAGACCCTGGTCATGACCAGGTCGCCACCCTCCATTTCGAGTTGGAGGCCTCAGTGCTGTAGTAGAGAATTATGGAGAGTCCAGCAACGGGGAAATGCTCATGACACAATAATGATCAGTGTGTGTGTGTGGGGGGGGGTGCAGAACACAAAATTCTACCTCTGGTTTGTTACAGTTTTGCCAAAAGTATTTTTAAAAAAATATGTTTTATTGATTTTTTACAGAAAAGAAGGGAGAGGGACAGAGAGTCAGAAACATTGATGAGATCGATCAGCTGCCTCCTGTACACCCCGTACTGGGGATGTGCCCGCAACCAAGGTACATGCCCTTGACCGGAATCGAACCTGGGACCCTTGAGTCCGCAGGCTGACGCTCTATCCACTGAGCCAAGCCGGTTCGGCTGCCAAAAGTATTTTTGTCCATGAACAGGGCCTGGGCGGGAGCTCTGAAAAATGAAAACTGGTAACGGTTCTATATAGGGGGATATTTTAGGTGATTTCCATCACCCCTGCTTTCTTTTCTTTTTTTTTTAAGAACTGTCTTTATACACACACACACACACACACACACACACACACACACACACATTATTGATTTTAGAGAGGAAGAAAGAGGGAGAGTAGAAGCATCAATAATGAGAATCATTGATTGGCTGCCTCCTGCACGCCCCCTACTGGGGATTGAGCCTGCAACCCGGGCATGTGCCCTTAACCGGAATGGAACCTGGGACCCTTCAGTCCACAGGCCAATGCTCTCTCTACTGAGCCAAACTGTCTAGGGCCCCTACCCCTATTTTCAAATTCCTGTTATGAGGATGATCATCATCACCATCATCGCCATCATCGCTATCATCACTATCACCATCATCACCATCATTCAGTGAGAAATGTCACTACGCTCATCAGCAACAGCAATAATAACAATAATAATATTAGCAGCTCACATTCCCTGCCTCCCCTCCATGGTGTAGCACTAGTGGAAACATGGATTCTCAAATGAAATCCTCACAACGGCACGAGCGTTGGTACCACTGTTACCCCCACTTCACAGATGAGGAAGGCGAGGCGCGGAGAGGTCTAGCCGCCTGCCTGAAGCCACCCTGCTGGTGGATGGTGGCACCAAGATCCAAACCTCAGTCGGGCGGATGCCAGAGCCACGCCTGGGTTCCCATCGACTCTCGACTGACAATCATGATTGACATCTAGACTATAGTCAAGGGTGCACACAGCGCCTTTGCATTTATCCTCTCGTTTGCTGCCACCCTGCCAGGCTGTCATCATCACTGTCATTTGAGGGTCAAGGACTAAGATCCCACAGATGGCGGGAGGGGGAGTGGTTCCCAAAGCGAGGGCTTGAACCCTGCAGGCTGCGCGGGCTCCCTGGTCTACGTAAACACCGTCCGTCTGTGGCCGGGGCCACACTTCCTCCGCAAATCTCTCCCACATGTGACACTTTCTGGTGCCGCCTGTTTGTGCTCCCAAAATAGCTGGTGAGTGACAGTCCAGCCGCCGTGATTGGAAGCTGGAGAGACCACCGTTTTCATCACTGTCACCCTCTCTCCTTGCCCCTAACCACCGCCCCCGGTGCCCCCTCTGCATCCTACGCCCGCAGCACCAGGGTTTGTGGGACCTCCCGCCTTTGTTTTCAAAGAGACCCTCACCCCATAACCCTGCCATTTGCATCCGCCTCTTCGGGAGGCAGGGGAAGGATGGGGCCGGATATTCTCAGACAACTCTGCTCATTATTTACGCCGACAGGAGATATTTCAGTAGCACGCGCTCCACTCTGAGTGACAAGGCATGTTTCCGCCGTGCAAGGTGCAGGGAAATCGTAGCGAAGCTGACAGCCTTTTCATGCACAGTTGCGATTCCACTGAAACACAGCGCGTGTTTATTTTGGAAGTACAAGGTGACCTGTTCATTAGCTGTGATTCGAGCCGAGTTTACATGCTCGGAAACACAAAGGCAGAGGGAACCGCGTGCTGCTTTTGGGGGCCGCAGACGCCCCTCTCCCCCACCCCCTCCCCACCGCACAGGAGAACGTGTCCAACACTGAGGGCTCCGGCGCGGAGTGGACGTGTTTGCTTTGAAATGACAGCTTCCCTGGGAATCATGGGAAAACGCTGTCAGTTGCCTTCAGCCCCCTCCCCAGGGGAACCAGCGGGTGCTCAGGCTCCCCGACGCGGAGAGATCTGGGGGGACAGACGACCCGGAATCTGACACCCAGACCCACTTCGGTGGCGGGGCTGGGCCCGGCCTGCCTGGACCCGCTCCTCTCAGCGTGGGCGACAGACCACAGCGCCCGCGTCCCTGGGCACTGGCCGGACATGCGGAACCGCAGTGCCCACCCCAGCCCTGCCCCCTGAATCTTCCACGAGGTCCCAGGTACCTGTATGCTCGTTCCAGGGTGAGGAGAGACGGCCAGAGCGCCCCCCACCCTCCGCCAGGCCAAGTGGCACTAGGCTGCCCCGTCATGCACTTACTTGTCACACGTTCGTCTGGCATTTTCTCTGTGCCAGGAGCCAACTTAGGTACCAGGAGCCCGGGAATAAGACAGGAAAGGCCTCTGACCTCCCTGGGGAGCTTGCAAGGCAGCAGGGAAGCCAGCGTGGAACAAAGGACCACCCGTGAGTAGATTCCAGAACCTTCCTCACCTGCACAGAATGGCATTCACATCTCAATGGGACCGTAACTGGCAAAACTTGTCCAAGTGAGAAAAAACACCCCCGTGTGCCAGTGGTGCTGCATCCCTGTGCACAATCCCATAACCCGCAGACGAAGTCCATGTAACATACAACTCACCAGTTCAAGCATACAGTCCGGGGGCGTTTGGTGTGTCCCCAATATTCACCTCCTCCACCTCTCCAGCTCCAAACGCTATCGTCAGCCAGGAGAAACCCGTGCCCACGGAATAACCTCCGGCCATGCCGCGGCCCCACCCCCTGCCAGCTGCCTGTCTCCGCTGAGGTGCCTGCTCTGGGCCCTGTCTGTGAAGGGCTGACAGGACATGTGATCTGCCCGGCCGGGCTCTCTTGCTGAGCAGATGTTTTATTCGCTGACGGACATTGATGCTCATTTGAAAGAACGCCCTCAATGGAAACCTGGTCTGGGCTGTCCTGTGGAGCGGCGCTCATTTGGGATCATTACGTTGTCATGATGTCCGGCGTTGTCACTTATATTGGTCTGTGAGCCTCACGTCGGAGTGTCCCCTGGATGACAGGACTCCAGGGTGCACGCGGGGAGCTCCTGGGCACCGTGGGTGGAAGCCGTGCATGCCGGAGAGTCACCCAGGAGGGTCTGCAAAGTGTGGATTTTGCCCCCACGGCCCGCCATGAAGTCAGTGGCAGCTCTGGGCCATTTCCCCATTTTAGTCAATCAGCCACCGAGTTCGTGCACCAGCCGCAAACCAGGCTCTGCGTGGATGACAGTGGCCGGCGGGTCGGAAGCCTGGACAGTCCCTGGTTCTGAAGGCACCCCCCACTTCCCATAGAGAGGGGCCTCGCAGCTCAGGGGGGCAGGGAGTCAGCTTGGGAATGACAGGCCGGGGCCCACGCAGACACGCGAAGGAGGCGTCTGTGAGGAGGAGGCACTGGGGCAGCTTCCCGGCCCGGGAGACCGAGCCGTCTGCAGCCGTGCTGCCAGGGACCAACCCCACCATCCGATCACAGCCTATGGCGAGGAGGTCTGCCGGCCCCAGCACAGTCCTGCGACCAGGAAGGGCCATTCTGATTGACTGTCCTCTGCATGACGGTGGTGGGGGCTTCCTCAAGGTCTAGGCTGCTCCCAGGCACCGGGCGCCCAGGTGAACTTGACCTGCAGGCCCCACTCTGGAGAACAGGTGGAGGCGAGCCTCCTTGAAACCTAGGAGTTAAAGAGGCAGCGCGAGCAGCCCCAGAGAGGACTGCACTCTGACCTTGAGCCCGAGGTGCCGCCCTCTGCCTCGGGCCTCCTCCGCGTCTGCTGGGCCTGGGTGTCCTACTTCCCACTCCACCCAGAAACGCCAGCTCCAAGGAGCGGGGGCAGACCCTCCAGGGCACCTCCCCCTGCCCCGTCACAGAGACGCCCGGCCCTGTCTGCCGAAGGGCGCCTGGAACCTGCACTTTGCACAGGAAGCAGAGCTGAATGCTGTTGTGGGGTGACCTCCAGAGACGGGGTGAGGACAGGAAGATGTGTCCGAAGCAGTCGATTCCTTACCTGCCCGTTTGGGAGGAGCGGCGGAGGGCTTTCCTGGGTTTCAGAACTAACGCACACTCCCTGCCTCTGGTTCATTCCCCGGTTCATTCCCGTCTCCCGTGCCCTTTGCTGAAGGCTGGGTTCTAAGTAGGAGACTCGGTCAGGAAAGCGCAGTGTGACCTGGGCCTCCTCTCATCCACATCGTCACCGTGGGCTCAGCCCCGTAAACTCGTCCTGGAGGCTGTCCACGTGCGTCCACAGAGGCCACGTTTGTGCCCGCCGTGTTCTCATCTCGCCATTGGAGGAGGGACCGCACAATGGAGATCACCTGCAGCCTGCGGTCTGCGGAGGGCCCGCCTGGGAGAGAGCGTGCCGAGCAAGCATGGACCGGAGGCTCAGGGCGAGGCCACTCTCCCAGGCCCACACTGGGCCGCTCCTGCGTTTGTGTGACACCGAGTGCCGGAGGGCGGAGGGCACGCCCCCTGTCCGTTAGCACCCCTCCTCGGGGGATGCAGAGAGTGAACCAGGTCAAAGCCACTGATCATGTTCTGTTTCAGGGGACGCCTCCCAAGGGGAAAACGCCGTATTATTCTAATTCCAGTTCCACTTCAAGCCTCGCAAACAATTAAGAACAGGCCCCTACAAGCCCTGGCCGGTTTGGCTCAGTGGTTAGAGGATCTGCCTGTGAACATAAGGGTTGAGGGTTTGATTCCTGGTCAAGGTCTCCTATGTAAGTTGCAGGCTTGATCTCCGGTCCTGGTCCAGGCACATACAGGAGACAACCAATCAATGTGTTTCTCTCTCCTCTCTCTCTCTCTCCCCCTCCTTCCTCTCTCCCACTCTCTAAAAATCAACGGGAAAAATAGTCTCAGGTGAGGATTAACCAAAATAAATAAATAAGTAAATAAAAAATAGAATAGGCCCCTGCGAACCTGCACACAGGCTCTGTCTCTGCTCCCCACGTGGACGTGGTCCTCGCGCCCGCTACCCAGAGCGTGGCCTCTCCCCGCCATCCCCCCGGCAAAGCAAGGTGCGAACGTGGCTCCGGCCCACGCAGATCCGCGCGCCCTCCCTCGTGGCTCCAATCTCACTGCCCTCGCAAGAGTACGCTGAGCTGCTGACAGCTGTGAACTCGGGGACTTCAAACCCCCGCACGCCCTGAAAGGCGGGTGTCCAGATGCTCAAAAGTGGAGCACACCAGAGCAGCGGTGATTACAGAGCCAACCTGCTCCCTTCAGCCCCAGCCCTAGAATATTTCTTAATGAGGCCGCCCGAGTTCAAAGGCGGCTGCAGAGGGAAGGACCTGGGAGGGGCGGGTTCCACCGCGGATGCGTGTTTTACAGCCCGCGCAGTGTCTGCAGCGAGGCCCGCCGGGGAGGCGGCCATGGCAGTGCGGTGACACTGTTATGCGCTCTGCGTGGGCCTGCGGCTTAATTAGATGACAAGCCGGCGGTGCGAGCTGCTTGCAAGGCAGTGCTGGTCTCCTGGGCGGAGGGCTCGTTTAGCCTTTTGGTTTAATTCAGAAATGAGAGGAACAAAGCTCAGATTTCCGTGGATCAAGAACACACACACACACACACAGGCGCGGATATTATGCGAACATCACAAAACCTTGCTTGTGTGACCCTGGGAAGATGGAGCAGAGGAATGGAATGGCTCTTACTCCATGAGATTCCATAGAACCTCACTCCCATGGCGCCCTCTCTCACACGCAGCACGGGGTGGTGTTGCTTAAGGCACAGCCTTGACTCAGACAGACAGACAGACAGACCTGGCTTTGAGGCCAGCCCCACCACGTGAGCTGCCTGACGTGGGCAGGGATTTATCCCGCCTCCCGGAGCCTCCATTTTTGGTAAAAGGGGGTGGTAAGCCTCCCCGGGGTTGTTGCGAGGCCGCCAAGAGGACGCGTCGGTCAGCACTTGGCAGAGGTCTTGGCACGGGCCTCTCCTGGTGATGAGGTGCAGGGAGCAGAAGTGAGCGAGGGAGCCCAGGGCCTGCTCCTGGCCAAGGGGAGGGAGACGGAAAGTGCGACCGCGGGGCAGGACGGGGCAGGACGGGGCGGCGGAGAAGACGGAGAAGGCGGCGGAGGGGTGCCTGCGGTCGGTCTTACATTTCCTCTCCCTTCCTTGCTCATGAAGGAACCACATCATACAGTAAGGCCCGCCCGTTTCGAGCCCACGGTCTGGTGACGTGCGGTAACTGCAGTCGTGTAGCCCCCACCGCAGTCACGCAGAGCGGTTTCCTCGCCCTGGACGCCCCCCGGCCTCCCCTCCTCTTCTCTGCCGCTGGCCACCATGACCGATCAGGAGTTGGGTTTGGAGTCGTGGATGTAGACAGTGGGGCGGCCACACACTGGGGTTTGGGGCTGGTGGTTTTAACCCCCGGCGAGGGGCCCACAGGCCTGCGGTGCTTGGTGACTCATCCGGCGTTTCGTGGAGATGTGATCTGTGTGCCCTGCCCTGTGGGAAGGAAACGCAGCTGGAGAGCCGGCGGCTTCGCAGGGAGCCTTAGTGAGCCCGAGGGGCCGGGCCGGGTAGGCCGGTCGCCCCTGTGGCCCTTTGTGACTCTCAAATTCTCTGACTCTTAAAGGCAGCCCCGTTCCTCATGAGAAAATGTCTGAGCGGCACTTCGTGGTGCCACGTCATAGAGGCATTTCTTGTGCCAAGTCTGGCTTGGCGAGGCCGGATGAAGGTGGCCCCGGCATGATCCTGAGCTGGGCGCTCTCCTGTGTGCCCTGGGGACTCCCAGCTTCCTCCTCTGTGAGCGGAAGGGAGTCCCCCAGTGACTCCTAAGTCCTTCCAGACCGACCATTCAAGCTTTAAAAAAAAAGCCAATGTAACTGTCTCTTGAAGAAGGAATGCATCTCAATGTTGGTTAATATCAGCCTGGCCAGCATGGCTCAGGGGTTGAGTGTCAACCTATGAACCAGGAGGTCACGGTTTGATTCCCGGTCAGGGCACATGCCCGGGTTACAGGCTTGATCCCCAGGAGGGGGCATGCAGGAGGCAGCCGATCCATGGTTCCCTCTCATCATTAATGTTTCTCTCTCTCTGAAAAATCAATAAAAGCACATTAAGCTGAAAAATTAATGTTTAGAAATAACGGAATCATCTGCATAGAAAGGCCTTCCGTGTGGGGGTGGGGGCCAGGAGCACGGGGCGTCCCCATGCCCCCTCCCGGGCACGGCCCGCACTGGCAGCACGGCCTGGGCCTGGCCTCAGAGTCAGCCTGGCCCACAGGGTGCTCCCCGGCCGTCGCCGCGGCCTCTCGCTCCTGAGCTGTGAGGACACCTGCTTCTCTCACCAGCAGCCCCGCCTGCCGGGCGCTGCCCCTTCCCGACCCGAGAAAGGACGTCAGTCGCAATAGACTTGAGCTTGATCAGCCTGCGTATTTGCACCGAAGCATCATCATCATAAATTACGGTCCTCATCGCAGGCTGCCCGAGGACGGTGCTGGTGCCCCCGGTGATTGATGCACGTTCTTTGGAATTTAGGGGCCTCGTAATTTATCGGGTGCATTGTTTCCCCCCAATCTGAGGAGCGGCGGCACTGCTTTGTAAGCCGTAAACCCTCCCATCGTGCTTCTTGGCTAAGCAGAGAAAGGCGTGCTGGTTATTGTTGCCTGTTTCCCCGCTATTGCTGCAGCATCCAGTGGCTTCTTCGTGGGAGAGTCTATCCGAACTGCAGAGAGAAGCTCCAGTCTTCAGGAGGTTTGCATGGCGTGTGTTCACAGCCGGGCCAGGCGGCAGGCAGGGCGGCTTTGGCGTCCCGGGAGCCGGCCGGCTTCTCACACACGCAGCCCCCGGCCGGTCGGCCTGCTCCTCGCAGCTTTCAGGGGGAAACTTCGGTTTTCCTTCCCCCACGAACAAGGTGGGGTGCAGCTTCTTTTCCCACCGGGAGTGTCGGGGTGTCCCCGGGGCTGGAAGCGCGTCTTCCCTCAGGCGCGTGGAGGTGTGTGCTGGGCAAGCCCCCGGCCCCTTTCACCAACGGCGTGAGTATAATACTCGGACCCTGGCTGGAACCACGAGGGACCTGCTCTAGAGCGGAGACTCCTCGGGGAGCAGATCGGCCTTTGCCATCGGAGGGCGCGGCCGGGGGCCCTCCCTGAGGCAGACGTGCCACGTACCCCGGGCACCCAGGGCCGCCTGCTGACCTCCGTCCCCCGACTTGAGCCACCTCTCCCCCCTACGCCGCACACCAAGGCCCTTCTTTTAAAATCCCCTTAAGTTGGGCGTTTGGTCACTTCGAGCACCCCAGGACCACCCGGAGCGAGGTCACGGAAGGTCATGTCACCCCACGCAGATGCCCTCCCTCCCCTGTTGCAACAGCCCCTACAGAAGCTGTGTGGCGGGTTGGCTTTGAGCCGGTCAGCCAGCCTGTGGAACCCCAGCCGGGGCCCAGCTCAGGGACTCGCCACCCTCCTGCGAGGTGACCGACTCCCCTCAGGCCTCGTGAGCCGTGGGCATTGCTGGCGACGTCTGCCCCTGCAGCGGAGCCCATGAGTGCTCTGCTAGGCATGGGGCCCTCACCCTCAAAAACAAACACCCCCCATCTCTCTCCCTCAGCCCCCACCCACCAGGACACAGCTGCCGATGACAGGCGGTCACTCCTAACTTCCGGGTTTGGGGAGGCCAGGGAATGTGGTGGCCGACCAGCCCTGTCATCTTGAGCACGTTCCCTAATGTTCTTGGTTTTCCCACCTGTGAAACGGGGGTAACCACGCGTGCCTGGCAGCATAGCTGTGGGGCTTGAGTGAGAAAGGGTGAGGGCTGTGCCTGGCGTGCGTTCGTTCATTCATTCATTCATTTATTCATTCATTCATTCGTTCATTCACGGCCTTCTTATGAAGCAGCTGCTAGGTGTCAGGCACCGTCCGAGGCTCTGGGGAAATGGTGGTGGATGAGACAGATAAAGTGTCTCCCCCTTGCTTACATCCTAACGGGGAAAATACAGACAACAAATGAGAAACTAAGAAATCGCACTTCTTCTTTTTGTGACAAAGAGCTGGGTGGGGGCAGGGCAGGCTGCTGGGAGCAGATGAAAGCGAAGGGATCCCATTCCAGTAGTTCCCATAAGACCCATTTCAGAGGGCGCCTCCTCCAGGCAGCCTGGCCGGACCCCCATCCTTGGCCAGCTCCCCCATCCTGACACTCCCTAGGGCACCTCGGTACTGTTCCTGGGCGCCCAGGAAGGCTGCAGAAATGTGTTCCACCCAACTCTGACAAGTGAGCCAGCGACTGTGGCGCCTGGGGTGGACGGAGCCCTGGCCCCGAGCAGTCTCTGCATTCGCGCTGGTGGACTGGTCGCCGGGGCCCGGCCTCCCTCCTTCACGGTGGCCCCTCTGGGCACCCTGGGCCTCGAGCCTGGGTCGCCTTCACTGAAAACAGCACGTCAAAGACCCATTCAGTTTGGGCGACAGCCAACTGGCAGGTGATGGGCAGCGACCTGGCTGAGCCGGCGAAAGGTCCTGCGGAGACCACGCCAACCCAGGCGGCCCCGCTGTGAAGGGGGGGATGGCAGCCCCTCCTATTTCCTTAGGAGCACCCTGAGCCCCTAGAGCGGGCATCCCCCGAAGGCGGGGATGGCGAGGAGGGGCTGAGGTTCAAGCACCCCTGGGCCGAGGCCTCTGCCTGGCACCATCCTGGGCGCCCCTCCGAGGCATGCCCGGCAGCGACAGGAGGCCGCGGCTTGTAAAGGACAGGGAAGGATTAAGATCGAGGCTTTGCTGTTATTTTCCTCTGATAACGTGCGGCGAGGCATGGCTCCGTCCTGTCACCACGCCGTCCCTCATTCGCGTTTTTTGTTTCCGGCTTCAATACCTTCCCCAGCTGCGCGCCTCCCCCCCACTTTGATCTATTCGCCTCCCCCGACGCGGGTGGATAAATCATCGTAATGCGGCTCGGGAAGGATGGTGCTTGGCGCCGGGAGACAGGCCTGGCGCTAACGGCCCGGGGAGAGCCGGCGTGTGGCCGGGCCCTGGCGGTTAGTGATGTGTTTGCTTTTTATGTCTGCGCGCCGTGGGCAGGGCCGCGGGGAGCCTCCGCACGCGCCTCCGCCATATTTCAAGCCTCCCCCCAGTCGCTCTCAGGGAAGCGAGGGGAAGGCAAGCAGAGCGCAAAGGCAGGAAACGCAAAGGGCGGAGAGAAGAGCGGGTTTCCCAGGATTCCACCACCGATAAAACGGCCCCTAAAACACACCTCTCTGCTTCCTCCCTCTGGCATCATTCCAGGGGCGAGGGTGGTCCTGGGCCCAACCCCCCAGCACAGCGAGGAGAGTGCTGTGCCAGGCACGTCCCTCCTCGTCCACGGCCCGTTGTCTCGGGGCTCAGAGCCGCAGAAGCGCTGGGCTCCAGGTGTGGGTTTCCTGCCCACCAGAGCGGCCTCGCCCTGCGTTGAGGTCCGGCCGGCAGCAGTGGGATCCTCCAGGCCTCTGTCAGGACACAAGGCGGGTCTGTGACCCAGGCCTGGGCTGTGTGGGCACCGACCGGGGCCTGGGGGCCTGCCTCCCCCACACGTGCTGTTTGCAGCTGCAGGGACACCCCAGGGACGCGGACATCTTCCTACAGCAGGCCTCCCCCCGCCCCCCGCCCCTCGCCCCCGGGGCTCCCTGGCAGGGGCCTCACCCGACCTTCCTCACAGCAGGCCGGTCTTCCTGTCACGGCGTGCCTGTCCACTTGTCTGGCCTGTATCAATTCCAACAACAAGGCAGAGTATCGGTTCCAACAACGATCTGTACTCAGCAGAAGAAAATGCTTATTCCTGGTCACAGTCCGGTCTACAGGCCGGAGTGACAGGTAGGCAATGACCGGGCAGTGGCCATACCTGGCTCACCACTTTATGAGTTGGGGGGCCTCGGGTAAGGGACTTGCCCTCCCAAAGCCCCCCCCCCACCTCCTCTGCAGAGTAGACATGACAGTAGCGTCCACCTCACCTCAAAAATGTATGAACATCCATCAGCAGGCGAATGGATACACAAAATACGGTATATCCAGGTGAAGGGAATATTATACGGCCATAAAATAACGAGTTATTGATGTATGCTACAAGTGGATGGACCTCAAAACATATGCTGAGTGAAAGGAGCCAGACACCCAAGGCCTGCGTTGTATGATTCCATTTATATAAAACTAGAGGCCCGGTGCACGAATTCGTGCACAGGTGTGGTCCCTCGGCCTGACCAGCGACTGGGGCCGATCAAGGCTGTCTCACCCAGTCCTGATCAGGGGCGATGGGGGCCGGCCGGCTGGGGAGAGACCATGGGAGGGCTCCAGGGTGTGTCCGGCCCTCTTGCCCAGTCCCCATCAGCCGGACCCCAGCAGCAAGCTAACAACATACTGGTCAGAGTGTCTGCCCCATGGTGGTCAGTGCGCGTCATAGCGACTGGTCAAGCGGTCGACGGAACAGTCGACCGATCGGTTGGACACTTAGCACATTACGCTTTCATTATATAGGATAGTAGAATAGGTAAACCCTTAGAAACTGAAAATAGATGAGTGGTTGCCTAGGGCTGGGAGGTGAGGGGATGCTAAACGGTATCGATTTTCTTGGGGGAGGCGTATGCAAACGTGTTGGCACCAGACAGAGGTAGTGGCTGTACAACATCAAGACTGTACTAAATGCCACTGAACTTTACACTCGAAAACTGTCAATTTTATGTAATTTTTACCTCACTAAACATTTACTTAAAAAAAGCATGAACATGGCTGCCATAGGGCTCTCAGCCAGTGCCCGGCACCTAGCGAGTGCTGACCGAAGGCCGGGCCTTAAAAACGGGAGCAGCAGCCCTCGCCAGTGCTCAGTGGTTAGAGCATCGGCCCTCGGACTGAGGGGTCACGGGTTCGATTCCGGTCAAGAGCATGTACCTCGGTTGCAGGCTCGATCCCCGGGCACATGGGGAGGCAACCAATCCAGGTGCCTCTCTCACATCAATGTCTCTCCCTCCCTCCCTCCCTGCCTTCCACTCCCTCTAAAAACCAGTGCGGGGAGAAGATATCCTAGGTGAGGATTAACACAAACACCCCACACAGTAGCGGTGATGGCCCCACCGCTCTCTGTCTCCGCGGAAACCTTCACTCTGGGATGCACAGGCCACGCACACTCCCAAAGTGACTGTACACAAGGGGGTGTCTGCAGACAGCTCGCGATTGGGGCGCCAGCAGAGGGCCAGCTGCTTCCGGGTGAGACCAGCCCACAGTTGGAGGAGCTGTGTGCCCGAGGGCATGCCCGGGTCCCAGGGGGAGTGTTTGCTCATCTCTCTCCCTAGTGGCAGGACGGGGCCCACCCCACGGCCCATCCCAGGGGGACCTGCGCGGTTGGGCCAGCAGGTGAGCTGCCTTTGCCCCCGGAGCCTTCCCTCTGGCTCAGGGCGGCTCCTGTCCCCTGCTCCCTCGTCCCCGCAGCGGAGCAGCGTGGTCCGGAGCCCGAAGAAGCTATAAATCTAGAGCTTTAATCATGTCTTCACGACCACTCAGCGAAGAGCCACCAGGATTTCTTCTGCGGGGACCACAGTGGGGAGGCCGCAGGGGCTGGCGCGGGGATATTGGTCTAGCAAAGGTAGACTGCTCCCCGCTCTCCCGGGATGGGACGCCGATGAGCGATGGCCTCTTGGCCATAACGAGGCAATTACCGGTGTGCAGCCGCTGCTTTGTTAAAGGCGGCTTCCTGCGCGGGCTGCCGGGTGCGTGGAGCCGCGGAGCCCGCGTCCTTGGGAAAGCAGGCAGCATTTTTTAAAAGCCCCCGAGGCCCTTTCCAGTTTCCTGGGTAAATGTTGAGGAGGAGAAACCAGGGGAAGCCGGGAGGGCCTGGGTGCTTGTGCTCCCATAATACCCATTCGTTGACCGTCTCCTCTCCTCCACTTGCTGGGGGGGAGAAGCCCGAGGGGGCGATCAGTCACGCCCCACGGCTGTCCCAGGGCGCCTGCGGCTTCCTCGAGGCCTGTTTACAAAGCTCCCTTTTGGAGCAGCAGAAAGGGGGAAGGGGGCACCCCTGGGACCGGGGGAGGGGCCCCTGCCGGGTTCCTGGGTTCCTGGGGCGATCGGTGGGTCGCTGTGGGTGTCCCTTGCAAGTCACCCCGGAAAACGCGGACGTGCACGCACGCTGCCTCTCCTTTCTGTCCGCGCTGCTTCCCCACAGATGGTTTTCCTTCGCTTGTTAACGTCGCCTGTGTCTGGATGGGGACGTGCTCTCGAAGCAGCAGATATTACAGCACATCCTCCTGTTTCGGGGGCGCATCTCAGTCTATCCCGTGGATGGGCCATAAAGAGGCAGCGTCCCCCCTCCCCCGCCCTCCACAGCCCCCTCCCCCCGACCCCCTGCCCCCGCCGGCCTCCGGGCCAGGGTTTCAACGCCGTCACACCGCACGACAGGAGGACAGGAGCGTGTTCGTACACGCGAGCACCTACTTCTGAAGGATGAACCTGTCGGGCGTCGCTGGGCCAGAGGGCACTCACATTTTCCAACATCCGAGGAGCTGAAAATCCCCTCCAGGAGGTTGGCCACGAATGGCCCCAGAGCGCCGTCCTCCACCCCATGCCCTGGAACCTCAGCCGCCTTCTCGGGGGATGTGCAGCCACACGCCTCCTCGGCCTCCTCTTACCTCCCCCCACCTCCGATCCGGCCTCTGCTGGGCCGCCTGAGCACCCGTAGGTCCGGGCCTCGTTCGGGAGCCGGGAGAAGACACAGACCAGTCTCCGCCGAGCTTGCTCCCGGCAGGGAGGGGCAGTGGGTTGTGGATGGGGCAGGTGCCAGTCATTGTGCGTCCTGGCCACACCCCAGGCTCGGCCTCTGCAGACATCTTCCCATGGACCTTCTCAATGACCCATTTCACAGATGAGGAAACTGAGGCGTGGAGAGGTTAATAAGCAGGGGGAGGCAGAGCTGGGTTTCAGCTCGGACGCACCTGTCTCCGAAGCCGCTCTCCGGGGGCCATGTGACTGCGGAGCGTGAGGGTCTGAAGCAGCGCTGGCCCGTGAAAACCTGCACCATCCACGGATGCAGTTTAAAATGTCCTGGGATCCGCATTAAATAAATAAAAAGAAACAGGTGAAATTAGTTTTAATAATATATTATTTAACCCAGTAGATTCAACATCTCATCACTTCTTCACGTAACCAATATGCAAATTATCAATGAGCTATGTTCCATTCCTTCTGTGGACCGTGTCTCTGAAATCCAGCGTGTGTTTTACACGTCAGCGCCCTTGGCTGGGGCCAGCCACGTCTCAAAGGGCCACACGTAGGGGAGCGGCTGCGGGACCGAACAGCTCAGCTCAAGAGGAAGAACGGGGGCCACATAACTGACCTGGAAACGCCACCCCGGACTCAGGGCGGCAACTGAGCTTTTGTGGAAAGTTGTCTCCGTTTTTTAAAAAAGATCAAATTCACACTTTGGGAATCTCTTCCACAGAAATCTATTAGGCATGGACACGCACTCAAGGATGCTTGCTGCTGCCTTATTTGATATAGAAAAAACCCAAAATGAAACAGAAGAAACAGCCTGACCGGTCACGGCAGGTTGGGGGGGACTGTATTCACGGGGTGGAATGTTATGCAGCCGCGAAAAGGCAGCAGTGAGACCGAGTCCGGCCCGGGGTCTCTGGGGAGGTGCAGTCCCCTGTGACGGGAACGTCCCGATGTCTGTGTGAATGTTGACAAGCGGGCAGATGCTAAAGGGGAGGCGCAGAGGACGCACCCAGGTGCAGCCCCGGAGGCCTCAGCGGGTGGGCGGGGAAAGGAGACCGTCTGCTTTGTTTTTCCACAGGTCGGGGCGCTTGGCCTGTACAGGACCGAGTCCCCGAGGAGAGCAGGCCTGGAGCTCGTGGGCGGGGCCAGGGCCACGGGCAAGCCCCACGCGGTCTGGCCGTCGGGCTGCCCCCGGGCTGCGCGCTGTGCTGATGTGAGGTCCTGGGCAGAGGCTGTTGGGTCGGCACGGGGACACCTGGCCCCCAGAGGCCAGGAGCTGCTTTCCCTTTAAGAAACATATTGGCACCATTTCGTCCATTTGCCAACGTGGATGGACCCCGAGAGCATTACGCTCAGTGAAATGTCAGATGAAAAGCCGAGAACCGCACGATGTCACCACACGTGGGATTAAACTGAGCCTGTGAACACAAACAGGAGGGTGGGGGCTGCCAGAGGGCGGGGGCAGGGGAGAAGGGTCCCGATAGGGGTGACAGGAGAAGATCCGGCCCTGCGTGGCGGGCACACGGGGCCATAGAGAGAGCCTGTAACACGGCGGTTCTCAACCTGTGGGCCGCGACCCCTTTGTGGGTCGAACGACCCTTTCACAGGGGTCGCCTAAGACCATCGGAAAACACATATATAATTACATATTGTTTTTGTGATTAGTCACTATGCTTTAGCTATGTTCCATTTGTAACAATGAAAATACATCCTGCGTATCAGATATTTACATGATGATTCATAACAGTAGCAGCGTGACAGTTATGAAGTAGCAACGAAAATAATTTTATGCTTGGGGGTCACCACAACACGAGGAACTGCATTAAAGGGTCACGCATGAGGAAGGTTGAGGACCACTGCTGTAACAGAAACCCACACACGAAACCTATGTGGTCGTGGTGACCAGTGTCACCCCAATCAATTCAATAAGAAAAAAGAGAAAAGAAACATATCGGCTCCCCCAGCCCCGGGGCCTCTCCCTGAAGCTGGAGCCCTGGACGCGCCCAGCGAAGGGCCTGGGAGAGAAAACCCACAGTTCTTTGACCCAAACGAACCACTGACATTTGTCACGCCCACGTGTCCGAGGACCGGGGCACCGGTTTGGAAGCTCCGTGAGTTAAGAGCTCCGGGTGGAGGGTCACTCAGCAAAGGCACATGTGGTGAGGTCGCCCTTCCCCTCCCACTGCCTCAGGCCCGCGGAGCAGGGCCCTTCCACGGCCACAGCCCTGCGTGGTCCCTACACGGGGTCGTGCCTCTCACGCCAGCCTCATGGCAGGGCACGCCCCCCGGGACGTGGCACACAGGGGCCCATGCCCCTCCCCCAGCCTCTTCCCCGGGCCCAGCCCATCCTCACCCAGCGATTCCTCACCCTGCAGCTTTCAGCTCAAATCCCTCTCCCCTCGGGGAGACCCTGACCACTCGAGACCAGGCTACAGCCCCCCCGACCTACTCCCCAGGAGCGGCCTGCTCTTTCTAAGACTCATCACTGAGATAGTTAGTGCGTCGTCCTGTGATATTGGCCTTTCTGGTTAGAACATACTAGTAAGTGTCACATGACCAGACGCTGTGGTGTCTCTTGCTCACTGCTCCATCCCAGTGCCTTTCAGTCGGCCTGTGGACTGAAGGGTCCCGGGTTTGATTCCAGTCAAGGGCATGTGCCTTGGTTGCGGGCACATCCCCAGTGGGGAGTGTGCGGGAGGCAGCTGATCGATGTTTCTCTCTCATTGATGTCTCTGGCTCTCTATCCCTCCCCCTTCCTCTCTGTAAAAAAAATCAATAAAATATATTTAAAAAGAAAGAATAGGTGAACACACACACGCACACTTGTGACAAGCCTGCACACACATAGCACCCATGTGTTCAAGCCAATCTTCAACATGCCCATGTAAACCCAGGCCACCTTTTCAAAAGGGAGGATCCAAAGCAGCTTCCTAAGAAAAAACAAGATGCTCCCGTATCAGAAAAGGGGGAGGGGGGTGCACAGCTTGCTGGACAGAGGGCTCTGTAAGCAGCGCAGACCCCAGCCCGAGAGGGGCCGGGGGGCGGCACGTGGAACCACAGGGACCGTGTCCCCCAGGTGCCTCCCCAAAGAAGAGGAAGGCAAGATAAAAACACCTTCCTTCCCCCCATCTGTAGTTTTCTGGTGTTAGCGAGGCTTACAAGACACATGCTCCCAATTAGCTGCTCCTCTTAATTTAAATGCTCCATAAATCATCTCCTGCGCGCGTGGATTATCACTTCATAATGCGAGTTAGCATTTCAATAAATAGCGGTGGTGTCGGAAATTAGAGAGGTTTACTTCGGAGGCGCCAGCATAATGAAGGAAAATACCACGCAGCTGAGCGGGCGGGGGGGGGGGGGGGGTCTGGGGGGACATAGCGGCTCCTCCGCGCTTCCCAGAAAATGAGACGGTCTGCCAGGTCCACGCGCCCTTCACTGGCGTCGGCATTCTCTCCCATGAGGCGTGTTTTGCTGGCTCCGCTTTCTTTAACTTTTATTTTGAAATAATTATAGACTCATAAGAAGTTGCCAAAATAGTACAGAGAGGTCCCTGGTATCCGGGACCTGTGTCCCCCAATGGTGACCCCTGAAATCATAAGGAAATATGGAGGCCAGGGAGCTGACACTGGTTCTGGCTGCAGGCCTGGCTCAGACTCCACTAGTTGCTCCATCGTGTTTTAAAAGTGGGCATTTCTTTTATCTATTGTATACTCACACATATATGAATATATAAATTGATTGATTTCAGAGGAAGAGAGAGGGAGAGAGAGATAGAAGCATCAGTGACGAGAATCATTGATCTGCTGCCTCCTGCACGCCCCCTGCTGGGGACCAAGCCCACAACCCCGGGCATGTGCCCTTGACCGGAATTGAACCCGAGACCCTTCAGTCCACAGGCTGATGCTCTATCCACGGAGCCACACCAGCCAGGGCATAAAAGTGGGCATTTCAAAGGCCTCTCCGTGCAGTGATGACAGTGGTACAGCTGCTCTTTGTGAGCACTCACGGAGGGCCAAGCCTGGCACCCAGTGCCTCGCCGGCATCTTACCCCGTATGGCCACAGCGCTGGGAGGCAGGGGCTCCTCTTACCCCCATGCTACAGAGGAGGGAGGGGGCTCAGGTCCCTCAGCTGTGAGGTGCAGCTGGGCCTGGAGCCCGGGTGGACGTGCCGGTGGTGTCTGAGCTGAGCTTTTCCTGCATCTGGCGGCGGTGCTGGTGGCGGGAGGGGGCGGAGTCCGTTTCCTTCCATCTCGGAGTCTTTCTGCTGGATGTGGGCTGCCTCCTGGGCAGCGGGGCCCCCAAACCTGGATGCTTATTCCTTCTTGAGAAAGAAATTCGGGCCATTTCCCCAGCGAGCCCAAGGCCCCGAGCATCAGGTGAGCGGGGCTGGACGGACAAACAGGGCCACACGTCACAGAGCGTCACGGCTCGGCCACGTTTGCCTTCGCTAGCCGTTACCACGTGTCTTGCCGATGGATATGTTTATATTCTTCTTCTTCTTGGGGAAAAAGAATTAAAACATCATTGCAGGGCCCTCGCTGGTTTGGCTCAGTGGATAGAGTATCGGCTCACGGACTGAAGGGTCCCGGGTTCGATTCTGGTCAAGGTCACGCGTACCTCGGTTGCAGGTTCCCCGGCCCTGGTCAGGGTGTGTGTGCTGGAGTCAACCAATCGATGTGTCTGTCTCACATCCATGTTTCTCTCTGTCTCTCCCTCTTCCCTCCCACTCCCTCCAACCATCAATGGAAAGATCTCCTCCGGTGAGGATCAACCAAGGAACAAAACATGAACACGATCTTCGCAGGCCCCTGAAGCCCCGTGCCAGTGGGGGCCAGCCCTGCAGCAGGAGTCAGAGGTCCCGGGGGCAGGGAGAGCGTTGGCATTGCTTAGGGCCGCCGGGCACTCACTCATTCACTCACTCGTTAGCGCATGTGTGAGAAGGGTCTGGCCGTGACTGGCCCCCTCACCCGGGAAAGTGCAGGACCCCCGTGACCAGGATAAACGTGTCTTCTCGGGCATCCGGACGCCGCCGCTCACGTCGCCGGGACCAAAGGCCACCCTGGGACCGGGAAGCCCTCGGAAGCTCTTAACAAAGGGGTTTCTAAGGACAGAGGGAGGCGGCGGATGAGGCCGCCGGGAAACACGGGGAGGGCCGTGCGGCGAGTTTTCTGGGCAGAGAACCAGCAGGGACCATGCGTTCCTGATGAGTGGGCTGCAGGGATACGGGCGAAGGCGGGGAGGGTGCTGGGGGTGGTACCGGAGATGCCACCGGAAGTTTTCTCCGAAATAGTCAACACTGGATCTGACTACTTGTCTTTCCAATGGATCTACTAATCATATCTCCTCAAATTTTATATCCCTGACCCTTGTAAAAGGATTGCATTGAAGGCGAGTTTTAAGCTGCATTTTAATGAGTCGATAAGGAAGCTCAGAATTATTTAAAGCTTCTTAGAGAGGATTACGTTTGATTTCTCGGGGGAATTCTGGGGTGGAGGAGAGCAGAGATGCTCCGTCCTGCTGAGACGGTTTTACATTAAGGAGGCGCATCATTTGGGCCGAGAACCCCTAAGACCCGTGCAAGAAGCCCCGTGGCAGCTGCCGTCGCAGGGACAGGGCCTGGGTCTCTGAGGGAAGGGGTGGCATCCCGAGCTTTCTGGCAAATGTTAGACCCCCGCCCCCCCAACCCTGCAGTGGGCTCCCCACCCCCTGGAACCCGACTTTTCTGGTTTTCTGATAAGGAGCCTGGGAGAGCCCACCCGGAGAGCGTGCACGAGGGGTGCAGTCCCCGTGCTGATGCCCCAGTCACCGCTGGGCGCCCACCTAAGGCTGGTCTGCAGTGGGGGCGCCCCAGGACCCCGGGCAGGTTCCAGTCTCCCTGCCCAGGGGCGCGGGGCAGGCAGGAGGCCCACGGTGGGGTGAGCTTCCTTAGTACTGGTGGGCTTTCATGGCCGGGGCCAGGGAGGAATGCCGGGGAGCTGGCGGGAAAGGGGATCGTCTAGGACAGTGATGGTGAACCTTTTGAGCTCGGCGTGTCAGCATTTTGAAAACCCCTAACTTAACTCTGGTGCCGTGTCACATATAGAAATTTTTTGATCTTTGCAACCATAGTAAAACAAAGGCTTATATTTTTGATATTTATTTTATATATTTAAATGCCATTGAACAAAGAAGAATCAACCAAAAAAATGAGTTCGCGTGTCACCTCTGACACGGGTATCATAGGTTCGCCATCACTGCTCTAGGAGCAGGAGGAAACAGAAGCCCCAGGAAATGGTGCTGGCAGCTTTCTTTGCACTGAATCACCTTTGAGCTGAAAAGCTCACGAGTCTTGTGTTGCCACCGAGTCAGGAGGGTCCTGACAGCCGCCCTCTCGGTTCTCAGGGGGGCGCCCTCCTCCTGGCTTACAGAGGGCTGGCTTCTCCTGGGTCCGCACTCACCAGGAAAAGAGCAAGCGAATCCTCTGGCTGCTTCTCATAAGGGCACTGATCCCACTCTGGAAGGCCCCACCCCCTAACTCCGTCACACTGAGGGTCCTGATGTTGGGGAGACACAGACATCCAGCTCATAACAGCGTGGCTCAGGGGTTAAGCGTCGACCTATGAACCAGGAGGTCAGGGTTCCATTCCCGGTCAGGGCGCATGCTCAGATTTCAGGTTCGATCCCCAGTAGGGGGCGTGTGGAGGCAGCTGATCGGTGTTTATCTCTTATCATTGATGTTTCTCTCTCTCCCTCTCCCTTCCTCAATGAAAACGTATTTTTTAAAAACACACACAAAAAGACAGCACCCAGGGGACCTCAGGTGGGCACCTGGTGTACCACACAGGTCGAGGGGCAGGTGGTCCCCCCAACCACTGTCAGCGCCGATGGTGCCCTCCCCTCTCCAGACTTCAGAGTGCACCTCAGAGGCCTCGAGCAGGTCCCTTCAATAAGCAAGACCCCGTTGGCTAGTACTACTTTGGGCAAAATAAAATTTGCTCCCGAATAAGCCAGGGCTCCCTGACAGCTGTGCAGACCCGAGGGGTCCTGTCTGCAAAGGTCTGAGAGGCCAGGGACCAAAGGGTGGGGCTCCTCCGAGGCGGGGCGGGGGGCGGCCGGGGGGGACGGCGCTTGAAGTGACCAGGAGAGACTCCTCATCGAATAAAGAGAGGACTGGGCCCGGAGACACCCACCTCAGCCTCCCCTTCAGACCACAACCACGCGTTCATTTGCATTTAGATCGCCTCCCCTCTTCATCTGAAGACAAATCCTCACAAAAGGCTGCTTAATTAGACCAAATTAGATTTCCGCGCGGCAGCTTGTCATTCATTAGGAGACGCTGTCCGTTTCCAGTTTGGTAATTACCGGCTGGTCCGCACCAGTTTGGGGGCCAGCGCCCCAGCCGCCCAGGGTGCGGCGCATTCCCGACGCGGTGCAGGGGAGAGGAACACTTTTATAAAACCCGCCGCCTTATACCGGCTCGAGCCCACCGCCGGGGTCGGCTGCGGGAATGGGCATGCTCACTCCGAAGCCTTCGATGATTAATTGCAGGAGCAGCACTGAGCTTGGTGATTTCCCAGCTAAAAGCTCAGTACAAGCAGATCTCTCGTGTAGCAATTATGCCGCCTGTTTGAAATCTGTACCGGAGTCGGGCAGCCCGACTGCATCTGAGAAGCCGCCCCCTGAATCATTTATCGCACAGCCCTCCTCCCCCGCGCACCGCTCAGCTGCCTCTGGCCGGACGGACGTCTTCCGGGCGCTGAGGCCTCTCTCATGGCGCACTCCCTCCTCCCAGCCACGGGCCGGGCGGGTCCAGGGCTCAGTCGTGGACACAGACCCAGTGGGCAGTGCCGGGTGTCCGGGGAGGCCCTGGTGGGCAGGCTGGATCTGGCTGAGACCTGTTAGCTCGAAAGTCCACCAGACTAAACTCTAATCGTCACACTTCCAACTGCTTTCCAACGCAGCCCGAGGAAGCAGACTTCTCGCCATGTAGGGCCTGTCTGCATTGCATACCCTCCCACTGCACTGGCACACCGGGCCGGTGTGGCTCAGTGGCTGAGCATCGACCTATGAACCAGAAGGTCACGGTTCAACTCCCGGTCGGGGCACCTGCCCGGGTGGCGGGCTCGATCCCCAAATCATCAAACTCGCTCCCTTCATTCCTCCAGCCGCGACCAGGTTATATGCGTCTCTTCTGCTCCAGGGTACCAAGCAGAGGCCCTCACACCCTTCCCTGTAACGCAGCAGCACAGAAGCAACCGGAAACAGCCCTGCAGGCCGCAGAGAGGGCCGCCGCCCGCTGCCCACCGCCCGCCCGCTCCGCGCGGAAATCAATAGCGTCCTTATTAGCAGGCTCCCCCGTGCAGCCGCGTCCCCGCTCCGCCACCCGGCATGCTAACAGGTCAGCTGCCATTTTGTGTTAAACTCCTCCTCATTTATTACAACGCCGGTTTTTTATTGACATGGAAATAAAACTTACAATCAATGAGACGTTATGAAATATACATCAAAACGGGCGTCGCTGGAGCAGGCGTTTTCATCTGTTCTCGGAAGGAACAAGGGTTTATCAGGGGGAGAAGCACCGAACATTTTCCTTCCCTGTTACACGCGCCGCTTTTCAATGAACCGACGAAGAAAACGGAAGCGTAAACAGAGGGCCCCACAGCCCGATCCGCAGCTGTCAGCACTTAAAACGCTCCGCGCGCCTCTGATCCCGGCGGTAAGTTCTGAGAAGACAGAACTCTGGTGCTGCTTCTCCTCCTCTCTCCTTCTTGGTTTCCTCTTATTCTTCTGGTTTCCTCTTACTCGTCTGGTCTCGCCCCTGCTGCCTCCGTGGCCACTGGCACTGACCCGGGCAGCTGAACCCACCAAACGACCCGTGAGCCTGCCGCGCCCCTCTCCCCGGTCAGCCCCACCCGGCAGAGGAGACCGCGTCCTGTTTCTCTCTCTGCGGCCCAGAAACCTCCTCCTCTCCGGTCGGACCCCACACCAGGGTAGGCTCAAAGGAGTTCCTCCCTCTTCCCACCGAGCGGCCCCAGAGAGGAAGGGAGAGGAAGAGCCGCCCCCCTGACCCCCCTGCCCCCCGGCGCCTGACCTCATGTCTCCTCGAAACCTGTCTTCTCATCCCAGTGGGGACGCGGGGACGGCTGTCCGTTTCACACAGCGAGGAGCTGAGGCTCAGGTCACACCGGGAGGAGGGTCAGACGGGGTTCACACCGCCTGCTCACACCGAGGGCCGCTGGGAGGCCCTCCGAGAAGGCCTGACCGAGTGCTTCTCTGTCTCCCTTAAAGCCGTAGGCCCCACGCAGAGGTGGGGGTGACAGTATCCGAGGCTCGCCGGCCGGCCGGTCGGGATAGGACTTCTCACCCGGGAGCCCCTCCTGGCCGTCCATGAAGGTGCCCGCTCCTCTCGGAGCCTCGAGAGATTGTGGCCTCAGAGGGGACGTCTCGCCCTCCGGTGTCCCCGGGGCAGACGAGGCCGAACACCAGCTCCCAGGCTCCGGACTCGAGGCCGGCCCCCCTCCCTCCCTTCCCTTCAGCCTCCGGCAGTGAGGCCTCAGGGGGCCGAGGGCCGTGAGGGGATTGGGGCCCGGCAGGTCCACCTGCCCTTGGGCTTCCCTTGGCACAAAAGGTCAGGAGACGCCAGGTGCCTCCAACAGGCACACCTGCACCAGCTGCCGCCACGGGACCATCAGAGCGAGGAGATGGGAGGGGCCAACCCCAAATATGCAGTCCCAGCCTGGGTCCCCCTTGGCCCCCCTACTCCCTCCACCCTCCACCCGTGCCCACAGTCTCCTCCTTCACTGTCTCAGCCGTGAACCTAAGAGGAGGCTGCTTTCGCATTTTATCACTCAGGAGCTTGGGGTGCAGGGTAACTCGGTCGAGGCCACCCAGCTAGACCTGGAGACCCAGTGTCGTCCCGAGAGCCACGCTGGTAACTCGGGGTTCGAGCCTCACCGCCTCCCTGCGTTGGAGAAACCCCCTCCAGAGGGGCTTGTGATTTGGCCCCGGAGTGTCTGGGAGCGGTTCCCCAGACAGCGGCTTTCCTCCGAGGGGCCGGGCCGCTCACAGTCGGGGGTGACACCCGGCGGTTTTTACTGCTTTTGTTTTGTTTTCGTCCAAATCTCGATGACTGTTTCCTCTCGTGTTTGCCTTTTTCAAAATGTTTTTCAAAACGCAGCGCGTCCCCCTCATCCCCCGAACCCGCTGCTGAGTTACCGGCCCCCAGAGGCCCCGGCTCAGAGCGATGCGTCCGCGCTCCGGGCCGCCGCCTCCGCCGAGTGTAATCAAACATCAAGCTAAGTAGCAAATAAATCTCTCGATCTCATAAGCTGCACAGCGAGATCATGTAAATGCAAATGAAGGACCTGGCCTCCAGCTGCCGCGGGGGAGGGGAGGGGAGGGAACGCGGGCGGCACCGTGACCGCCTCCCGCCGCGAGGCCATACATCAGCCACGGTCCCGCAGGCAGCAGCGAGGGAGCCGCCGCCCGAGGACAGAGGAGCCGCCCAGGCCAGCGCCCGAGGCCGGCTGAGGCCCAGTGGAGGGCCAGGCAGGCGCGGTGGGGCCGGAGGCCTGTCCCCACGCCGGCTCCCCTCGGCCTGAGTGGCAGGGCTGCCCAGGCCACGCCAACAACAACAGCGCAATAGCAGCAACCCGTTTGCTGAGCGTCCCGCAGCTGGGCCAGACGCCACTCATGCTCCCCGTGGCCTGCGGAGTCTTCCAGCCCCGAAACGCAGACGAGACAAATGAGTGACTTGCCAGGCGGGTGTGATGTTGACCTAGGAACCAGGAGGTCACAGTTCTATTCCCAGTCGGGGCACAGGCCCGGGTTGCGGGCTCGATCCCCACTGTGGGGCGTGCAGGAGGCAGCCGATCAGTGATTCTCTCTCATCATTGATGTTTCTCTCTCTCTCCCTCTCCCTTCCCCTCTGAAGTCAATAAAAATATTTTTTAAAAAATTAAGTGACTTGCCCAAGTCACCTGCGAAGTGGCAGAGCTGGGACATAACATGCTGGCTCCCCTATCCTCCCGCTTGGCCTGGATTCCCCACCCCCCTCACCCCCCGACCCCCGCAGCAGCAACCTCAGCCCCATTATAAACTCACAGCAGTTATACCCACAGGGAGGGAGAACTTGAACTCTGACCCTTGGCGGGTATCTATGGCACAGAAACTACGACCTTACTCTGCCTTTTGCCTTTTTTAGAGTCCGAGTAAAATCCCGCCCCCCAAAGGCCGCTATCTCTAACTACACACCCTCACCGATAGCTTGTGTGTTTCCTGCCAGTGTTTGTTTTAATGGATTGTCTCACACGGCCGCCCGCCACCCTAGTCCATGTAAAATCTAAGTCCTGCTGGGCTTTTTCCCCTTGACATTGTTTTATTGGATCCACGCGGGTGTGGTCTTGTCGCGTGTGGCTTTAGCACCGTCACGCGTGTTCCCTGCCACTCGATGCTCGCGCTCCAGGCCCGGCTCCGGAGCGGGGCGCCCTCTGCTGCGTCGTGCACCTCGTCTCGCACGGTTGTTTATCGGCGGCTCTCATTAGGGAGATAAATAAATACCCTCGATGCTAATCATGACCACAATTTGCATTTATATTGCGCTTTTCATTCGAGGATCTTGCGTCGTGGTGCAATAATGAACTACCCTCCTCGCGCGCCCATAGTGTGTGCGTACGCATGCCGGGCGGCGCACACGGATATTTAATAACTGCCGCGTAACTGTGGCTGCCACGTGACCACCGTTAATGGGATGCGGGGAGAGCGGGGCTTCTCGACTGTGGAACAAGCACTTGTTTCCTTTAGACCAGCGGTTCTCAACCTCGGCTGCACCTGAGAGTCACCTGGGAATCTTTTTAAAATCCTGATTTCTGGGCCTCAGCCTCCCGAAATTCTGTTTCTTTGTTACTAATGCTGTGGCCCCACCCCATCACAAAGACACAGAATTTCCAGAGGATGAGGCCCAGAAATCAGGATTGTAAAAAGATTCCCAGGTGACTCTCAGGTGCAGCCGAGGTTGAGAACCCCTGCTGTAGACGCTGGGCTGCGGGGTAATGAGCTGCCAGGAAGTGAGGTTCCTGCCTGGAGGCGGGTCCAGAACACAGGCCTGGAGCCCCCGACAGAAAGCCCGGCTTCGGAGGGGCCCCGGCCCAGGCATCAGGAACAAAGCCGCCCAGTGTCGCCCATTCCTGCCTCTTCGGTGGCTCACGGGGACCGGTTGACAGTTTTTTACAGTATAGACTTGAGTGGCAAGGCCTGGTTGCTTGCTTTGAGGTTGTCCCAGGAAAATGGGAGGCTCCAGGGCCCGGGGCCCGCCTTCCGGAGCCGCGGTGACTGTGGACGAGGCAGCCCCCACGGTCCCCACGCTGGTCACACTGGCCGCCAGCTGCTCCGACGGGACTTCCGGGCCGGGGCCTGGCTCCCGCGCGGGCATCGGGCCTGGCCTTCCCGCCGGGGCTCGGAGGCCGCTTCCGTGCAGAAGGCGCCCAGAGAACCCCGGCCCCCGGGGACGCGGGCAGAGATGGTTTTAATTAGAGCTGAGAGCTGGGAACGCAGGCGGAGGGATGACATCTTAATGAGGCTTAATGAAGCTGTCTGCTGATGGGGACAGCTGTCACCCAGAGCCGCATCCCAGCCAAGCCGGTGACGGGAAGCTCGGAGGCAGGCCCAGGGTGGGAGCTGCGGAGGAGGGCGGTGGTCGGGCCCAACGCCGGGACTTCTCTCCACATTCGGCTCTTGAGGCTCACACCCCAGTGACAAGGGCCGGGCCGGGGGCCCCGTCTGTGTCGCTTCCATATCTCAGGGCCCCTCGGTGCGAGGCGTGCCTCTCAGAAGACCTGGAGGGTTTGCCAGAGGCGCCTTACACTCAGCCACAAGCAGGAGAAGCAGGAGTTGAGGTGCATTGGTCTGCAGCCTCTCTGAGCCTTGACGTCCCCATCCATCCTGGGGGACAGCGTGCTCCCCCCAAGAGCTGTCATGAGGGGCTGCTGTGGGGGGAGCACTGAGCTGTGGTATCTGAGCCGAGTCGAACCCCACAATGTTTCCTGAAGCGACAGCCATCTCCTTAACCCCCCGCCCACCCACCGAGGAGCAGACCTCGCCAGCGGCCGAGCCTGCTTCTTGCCAACTTCTTGGGGCATCTCTTGTCTCCCCGGCGACACCCCATCTGGAAAGGTCAGAGGGGAGGAGTGAAACCTTTCCATTCTCAGGGACTTCCAGGCGGGCCCCTCCCTCCCAGGCTCAGAACGCAGCCCGGAGGACCTCTGGGAACCGAGTTGACTTGTTTGCCGCCATGGTTTCTGTCATTGTGTGTAGGCAGCCCTTGTCTGAAGGTGGGTCTCTCTTGGCCATTGCCCTTCAGATGTGCGACCGTCATCCTGGGTGAACGGGTGTGAAGGGCACCCACCTGGGGTCAGGAAGCCACAGGACAGCGCCCCTGAGCCTCCTGGAGCGGCTTCAGCCACTGTCCCCGCCCCAAGGAGACCCAGGCTCTGGACTCCTCACCAGAGAGCCGTGCTGCGTGTGGGTGTGAGGGCCCTGTGGGCTGGGTATAGCTGTGCCCTCTCTCTCCTTGGTGGCCCTCTGGGCATTAGGGCCAGAGCACTCACTGGGTGGGGCTGTCTCCTGCGCCGTGAGGTGTTTAGCAGCTGCCCTGGCCCCACCCCAGATGGAGGGGAGTAGTCCCAACCCCAAATGTCTCCGGACATGACTCCATGTCCTGGGGGGCAGGGGGCAAAATCACCCCCAGCTGGGAACCACTGCTGTAGGGCGCTCTATGGAATAAGTATGTCACAGCGGTTTCCCGGCCCGGGCTGGCGTTCAGGGTTGCTTCCGGGACGTGGCTGTCACATAGCATGGTGTGTGCGCATTCACAGCCAGAGCTTTGGGTGGACAGGGGCGCTCATTGCTGTTGGGGGCCAGGAGGGTGTTATCAGGCTGGCATACGTTCAGCTTTAGTAGATGCGGCTCAACAGTTTCCCATGGTGGCCACACCAGTTCACACACCCACCGAGAGCGCGAGTGCTCCAGTCGCCTCACACCCCCACCGACAGCACTGAGGCTGAGCACCTTAACCCATGGGTCTTGGCGGCTTGGACGTCCTCTTAATGATATGCCTATTAAGTCTTTTGCTCAATTTTCTACAGGATCTGCTGCCTTTTTCTTATTGATTTGTAGCAGCTCTTTATATATGATGGATACGAGTCTTTCGTCAGGTCCATGTATTGCAAGTATCTTGTCTCACTCTAGGGCCTACAGGTTTTTAGAGTTGGAGGCAATCTGTTCCATTGTCCTCTTTGCAAGAAGATGAATTTCATGAGGGCAGGGGCGATGCCTCCTCTTTGTTTACCTTCGAACTCTGGGCACAGGGCTTGGCGCGGAGTAGGCAGAAAACAAATGTTTGTGGAGTAAAAGATGAGCTTCCCAGGGGGTGATCTTTGCAGCCTGAGGCAGCTGTTGGTTCCAGAAAAAGAGTGTGGAGAGCGAGGCGCCCGCCTCTTTCCCACCCCTCTGCCCACCTGGAGTGGCAGCCAGCTCCCAAGTCTGCCTGCGGATCCTCTGCCAGCTGGACGCCTGCCCACCTGCACCTGCCCAGAGGGGGCCTCGCCCAGAGAAGTCACATTTTAATTAACTTCCCAGCAGTCGTCAGAGAGGCCGGATCATTTTCATAAACAAATGAGAAGCCAGAGCTCTGTCTGCAGCTCAGAGGGAGTCACGTGGGAGGAATTCAAACAAACCAGCTCACAGAGGCCCGAGCACCCGGCACCCGGCACCGCCTGGAATGCCGGACCGGACCCCGGGGCGCTCCAGGAAGGTCAGGGCTGGGGTTTGAGGGGGAGGGAAGAGGGAGAAACGTAGCAGGTTCTGCATGAAACAGAACCGACAGCCTCCAAGCAGGCCTTTCACTCGTTCATTCATTCATTCATTCCCCCTCCTATGTCCTCGCATCCACTGTGCTGGGCCCTGGAAAGGAAGGTGAAAATAAAGACCAACGGGGGCAGCTGGGAGCCTCTGTCCCTCCTGCTCAATGTTGCTGTGAACCTACAACTTCTCTAAAAATTACTATTTTAAAAAAATTGTTTTTTATTTAACCTTAAAATCCTATAGAATAAAAGCCTAATATGCTGTGTCCAGTCATCCAGTCGGCCATTCAACCAATTCAAATGTAGTATGCTCAACTGCTCGCTATGACATGCACTGACCACCAGGGGGCAGATGCTCCCACCAGTAGGTTAGCTTGCTGCTGGGGTGGGCTGATCAGGGACTGAGCCAGACGGGCTGGACACACCTTGGAGCCCTCTTTCAGCCCCTCCCCAGCTGGGCAACCTCCCGCGTCCCTCCCTGACCCTGATCGTGCACTGGTGGGGTCCCTCAGCCAGGCCTGCGCCCTCTCGCAATCCAGGACCCCTCGGGGGATGTCAGAGAGCCGGTTTCGGCCCCATCCCGCAGGCCAGGCAGAGGGACCCCACTGGTGCACGAATTCGTGGACCAGGCCTCTAGTAAGTAAATAAAGTCTGAGCTCACAGTCCACCAGGGGAGACAGACATTAAACTGATTACCACACAATCCGTGACTTGCCTACACAACCTGTGATTGTTAATGGCTTTACTGTGATATGATCCACACACCACACAACTCACCCATTTAAAGCTACAACCCAACGGCTTTCAGCCTGTTCGCGGAATTGTGCACAGAAACGCAGGTCAGTTAAGTTCTGAGCCCAAATCAAGCAGAACAGGCAGCGAAAGTTCCCGGGGCCCAGGGAGGGAGCGGCTGCGGTGAGTGCCAGGGGTGCAGAGAGCTGAAGGAGGGGGGCAGTAGAGGGTGGGCCAGGAGCAAAGGGCATTCTGGGAGGCTGGGCGCCTGCAGAGCCTCGGGGAGGGGAGTGGGCTAGCCCCCCTAAACCACGGGGCATCTGGGAGGTGAAGCTGCAGGGATGGGTGGGTCGGAGGGTGCAGGGCCCGGACTGCCTGCTCCAGGGAGGCGTTAATTCCAGAGTGACAAGCCACACAGGGGGTCCCGACCACCTCCCTACGCACTCAGGTCCCTGGGAGCCAGGGAGGTGGGACCGAGATGAGCTGGAAGGAGAGAGCGCGAGGGAGGAGAGGAGCCTGAGACACCGGCACATTGAACTGATGTACTAACCTGCCTCTGGACCAGGGGACCCGGCAGGGACTATGGGTGCTGAGGGCGAGGATGGCGCACTGAGCGTGCAGGACAGGGCCCCTGGCCTCGGGGCGCTGCGGGGGGCAGTGTGGCCAGTGGCCCAGGCCAGACACGGTGCCTGAGGTCAATGTGGCTGAGAATGCACCGGTAACGGTAACGTCTTTCCCACAAACCCCCTCGGGCCTCGGGGAGGAGGTCCCTAGAGACCCAGGGAGGGAGGGTAGTTGTCCAGCCCAGCGCCCAAGGGTGACAGGGGCGCGGCACTGGGAGGAAGGAAGCGTCAGGGAGGAAAGATGCCCGTCTCCGACGGGGCTCCTGGAGAGTCCCTGTGAAAGGGGCCCCGTCTCAGCTGCAGGACCCCGAGAGCAGCTGCTCATCGCTCACGGCAGGGACTGCGCCCGCGCCCCCGGGGCCCTGAGGCTGCCCACGGGAGCGGGGCCAGCGGGCATCGGGACCCCTGCGGGACATGTTAGAGCAGCGGGTCCGAGACCAGCCTCACCTCCGCTCTCTGTGCTCCCACAGGCTGAGCTCGGGAAGCCCCGGGAGCAGAGCTACAGCCTCCCTGGCATCGACTTCAACTACGGGCTCTACGTCCGCGGGCTGGACGGCGGGGTCCCCGAAGGTGAGAGCACATAGGGGGCTGGACGGCGGGGTCCCCGAAGGTGAGAGAGCACATAGGGGCTGGACAGAGGAGTCCCCGAAGGTGAGAGCACATAGGGGGCTGGACGGCGGGGTCCCCGAAGGTGAGAGAGCACATAGGGGGCTGGACGGCGGGGTCCCCGAAGGTGAGAGAGCACATAGGGGCTGGACAAAGGGGTCCCGGAAGGTGAGAGCATGTCCAGGGTTTGGATGGAGGGGTCCCTGAAGGTGAGAGAGCACGTTTGGAGCAGGAGCGCTCGCCCTGGGCCACTGCTGGGAAATGAGCTGGGCCAGGCCTCAGCCTCGATCTGGGGGATCCCAAGGTCTGGGCGTGGGGGGGCGGGGGTGAAGGACCAAGCAGGGAAATAGGAAGGAGTCAGCCTGGGTTTAAGCTGTGAGCCTGGGTGGGTTCAGGACCGACCCTGATTACCCAAAGGACACCCAGGCCCGGCCACCCAGCTGCAGGCAGGGTGCTCACCGCCCGCCGGGGTCCCGGGAGTCCCCTCTCCCCCCCACTCTCCCCGCCCCCCCTTCAGTCCCCGGGGAGCAGCAGGCTGGCGACAGCAGGCTCCGGGGACGGCAGGCACAGGACCGAGTGGCTGTGCCTCCCGCTGACCTCCGGCCGGGACCGGTCTCTCCCTGCCCTCAGCCATCGGACACTGGAACGTGTTTCAGCCGCAGCCCACCCGCCACCAGGAGCTGAACCGGGATTACATCGCCACGAACCGAGGGGCGGTGAAGGCGGGCCTGGTGACCGCCCGGGAGACGCTCCTGTACAAGCAGCTCAACGACTTCCGCGTCAGCAGCAAAGACAACCGGCGCTACAGGAAGGAGCCCACCATCATCCCTCCGAACATGACCTTTGGGGTCCAGTCCCGGTAAGGCTGGCCGCGGTGGGGGCGGGCTCGGCAGTGACTAAATTAGGGACTTAGGTGGGCACTTGACCCTTGGCTCCAGGGAGGGGCGAGCGACCAGGTCTGGCAGTCAGTGCTCTTCGCAAACCTTGGTGGCAGGGGTGCGTCAGAGGCCCGCGGGGGACCCAGGTCCCAGCCCCGGCAGCACGAGGTTCTGTAGAGCAGAACGGGCTTGTATGTCACCAATCGCAATCAAGCTGCCCTGATATGTTTTTAAAGGGAAATTCATTGGCTCACATGGTAGAGGTAGGGCTTCAGGCACAGCTGGATCTAGGTGCCCGGGTGACAGTATTTGTTGTGTCTCTCCGAGCCTTGACTTCTTCCCGGTTTGGGCTCCGTTCTCTGACAGCGTCTTCCTCCTGCGGCAGAAGAGCCAGGATCAGTCCCATCCTAGTCTCCTAGTGGCCCCCGGGCGAAGGGGGTGGGGATTACAAAAGCCTGGAGATTAAGATTCTTTGGTCCAACTTGGGACCCTGTCGATCCCTGAAGCAACCACTGTGAGGTTTGTGAACTACACGGACTGGCCAGTCCTGGGTCACATGTCCGCCTCTGAGCCAATTGCCGAGGCCAGCAGATTCTGACGCTCGGAGTGGCCAGGCCCGATCCCTTGCCCCTCCCTGGAGGAGGCTTGGTTGGAATCAGTCCCCACCATCCACAGGGGCTCCCGGTGGGAAAGATGGAGAAGTGGGGGTCTGTCCCCAGAAGGGGGAGAGCAGAGCCAGGCAGCGGGCAACACCAGCAGGTGCCCCTGCAGGAGGCTGCCTGCCCCACCCTCTCACAGCACAGCCCATCGTCAGCACAAAGCCACTGAAGGCCGCACAGATAAACGGGAGCAGCCTCAGCCGCAGCACCTGGCCGGGGCACGCACCCTCCAGTCCCCCCTACACACACACACCTGTGGCTGCAAAGCCAGTACGTGGCCCACCTGCGTGGCCGGGCCCTGCTTTGCCCACAATCAAGGTCGTTGACAATCGACTTTTGTTTGTTTATTTGTTTTTGAATCATTTTTTACTGTGGTAAAAGAGACTTAAGACTTACCATTTTTAAGTGAACAATTCCGTGGCGTTAAAGTGCATTCGCACTGTTGTGCAACCACCGCCGCCACCGTCCACAGAACTCCTCGTCGTGCAGAACTGAAACCTGTCCCACTAAACTCACGGCTGCCCCTCCGTCCCCTCGGCCCCAGCCACCACTCTGCCTCTGGCCGCTGTGCAGGCGACACGGCGGCTGCCACGTCCAACGGGACCGCGCGGTCTCTGTCCTGGGCGTCCGGCCTTTTCACCGACCTCAACGGCCCCGCGGCTCCTCCATGGTTAGCGGGTGTCGGGATCCCCTTCTTTCCAAAGCCGAATGACGCTCCATGGTGTGTAGGGACCTCCTTCAGTTTATCCGTTTACCCTGACGGACGGGGCCCGCGCCCACTCTTGCCTGTGGGCAGTGCCCAGTGACCGTGGTGGGCAGACCCCGGTCAGCCCCTCTGGGCACATCCCCAGCAGGGCCGTCGCCGGCTCCCGTGGGAATTCTGTTTAGTTTCCGCAGCGCGTGCCACCGGCCTCCTGCCCTTCCCTCCGCCTCCCTCGCCGTCCGTGTCCGCACAGGCCCGCTCAGCGCCGGCCCCAGCCCCCTGCCGGCCCCGGCCTCGCCGCGCTCACCGGAAATGCCTGTCCCATCACCGGCCCCCAGAACCGGAATCTGACCCGGAGACAGCGGGGAGGCCACCGCTGGGGGATGAACTCTGTCCGCACACCGTCCTTCCCCCATTTTTACAGTGAGGCCCCCGCCAGGCCCGCCAACACGGGGGTCTCCCGGCCGCCGCCCCGTCCTCCTGTCGCCGCAGCACGCGTGCCCTCCTTGCCCTTTGCCGCACACACGGTCCCCTCTGGGCACCGACCCCTAGACTGTCCGCGCTGGTCACCGGCCTCTTGGACAGCCTGGCGCCCGGGGGCTGCCCCCGCCGGGTCCGCCTGGGCTCTGGTCCCAGCATTGTCCCGTGTCCTCATGGGGAAAGAGGACGTTACCGTGGTAACCAGGCGTCCAGGGACTCTCGGTCCATTTCATTTCATCGTCACTAGAACTCTGTGCAGAAGGTGGCAGGGCCGAGGCGGGGAGGGGTTGCTGGACCTTCTCAAGTTCACACAAATTCCTCACAGCAGGGCTCGGCCTGGGTTCTCTACCTGGAGTGTTTATATTTTAAAATATAACATATTAAAGTGTGCAGACAGTAGCGGTCACCTGGCTCAGAGCCCTCATTGAAAACAGGAAAACAGCAGCTCCGAGAGGTGAAGAGACGGCCCAAGGCCACAGGCAAGTGGTGGCCAGACAGGAGCCGCTCTGGAGCCAGGCGGGTGGACTCCCTGTCCAGTGCTCGCTCTCCCGCCCCCTTGGGACCGAGGCGAAGAGTCAGCACCCAGCTTCGGGGCCCGGGGCTCCGTTTTCCTACGTGCGACGGCAGAGCTGACGGTTTCTGGGCTCAGAAAGGACATCCATTACCGTCCCCTCTCAACATAAAAGCCTTAAATCGCTGCAAACCCCAGCGGCCACAATCCCAGCGAAGGACGTGATGGAGTGCCGGCCAGATCTCCCGCGATGGTAAATGGGCTTTGCATATGCAAATTGAATGGATTTTAAAATGGTATTTAATGACAATTTTCGTAGCAGACGTTAACATTAATTGCACAAAAATGAAAATGCTGCATTAGGTTGCTGTTAGCAGCAAATATCGCGGCCATAAAGCTTTATCTTTATCAACGGCGGCCCTTTCGGAAGTGACAGGGCCGCTCAGCAAATTGCAAGCAAAAGGGCTTTTATGGAACAAAAATAGCCCCCAAAGCAGGCCCAAATCAGCATCAATTTCACTTTATTTCTCCGTAAATGGAGGTTAAATGGCTGTCGGGAAAGCTTTTACTGAGATGCCCAACCTGCCCGCACGCCCCTCAGCCATACAGCAGACGCAGGGCGCAGTTAAAAAATCCCACCCCACCCCCACCCCCACCCCGTGACGCGGCTGTTACTTTAAAGTTATGGGGCCGAGGCCCGTTCTCCAATGATCACCTTTTATAAGCCGCGGTTGTGTTTCTTTATTTACTTTAAAAGCGTTTAAAACCAAACCCGATCACACTCACCTACCCGAGGAGTTGTTGGGGAGACTCGGTCCAACAAATACGTAAAGAACCAATGAGCACCGTCCACTCACAACTACAGAGATGTGAAAAAACAACAGTAAGCCCCACCTTACACTCCACACAGGCCCAGCTCGCCGGGAGTCAGGGATGCTGGGAGCAGGGGGCGGGGCGTGCAGGGTCAGATGCTGACCAGGCTCCCCCCCCGCCCCCAATGTCCAGTCCTCCTGCCCTTTATACCGTCCACGATGGACAACATAAACGGATGGGAGGGGCCACACACGCCTCCGCCTGCCCCTCCGCCTCCCAGCACCGACGGGACCCCAGCATTTGCAGCGAGCCGATCAGGCTCCCAGGCCACACCTGCGGGTCACGGAGGGCCGCTCACGGGGGCAGGTGCACTGAACCCACCAGCCTCCGGGCTGAAAGGAAGCGGGGACCCGGCTCGTATCTGGAAAAGGGGGCCCGGGTCGGCAGGCCAACCACACAGATGCCTGTTTGGCCTGGGCAGTCGCTTTTTAAAAAAATGAAATGAGCCGCCACATTTTAGAAGCCAGGAGATTTCCTATCGACACCTGGACTCCCTGGTTCTCTTAAGAAGTCAGAAGCCCCGCACCTGGGTGGGCACTGCTGCCCAGCCCCACCCAGCTGCCCTCTCACTTCCGTCATCGCCTGGGCCGCCGGGCACCGGGCCTGCAGCCGCTGGTGCTCCTGGTCATCGCCAACCCTCTGTCCATCCTCCGATCGTGTGGGGGCGCCCCTGACGGAAGCAGCCGTGACGGACCTTCCATGCAGCAGGCGTTTCGCACACGTGGCCCCCTCGGGCAGGGGTCACAGGCCAGGACAGGGCGGGGACACCGGGCTGAGGCTGGGTGCGTGCCGTCGGCTGGCTGCTGGGAAGACCATGCCTCTGGCACCAGGCAGCTGGGAGAAGCCCGGGCGCGCTGGCGACCGTGTCCCCGTCAAACCTCAGAGTTCAAGTCGGGAGGAATTTTCAATTTTCATTCCCAGGGGGTGAGGCCGTAGCCCAGACCGCAAAGCATGCTGGGACCCAAGGTTTATAAACAGATATGTCCGGAGGCCAGGCATGTAGCTATTAAAGAGGCACTTAATTATTGATGCATTGTAACAAGTGTTTGCAAATGTTCACATGCCCCTGGCACATCTTAATTATGACTGTTCCTAATTGGCCCAGCGTTGTCCATTATGATGAGTCAGGGATGGGGGCGGGGTAGCGGGGGACAGCGAGAGCTGGGCAGCAGCTGGTGCTCCTGGCAGATTCTGGACGACCAGGGTTCTGCCACCGCCCGGCCCAGAGCCTCATGCCACACGCAAGGCGAGGATGCTACCGGGGGACCCATCCCTCAGTGCCCGACAGGAGCCGGCTGGAAGGTGGTGGCACCCGCTTTGAACTAAAGTGGCAACTATTACATGTCAGACAGCGAGCTGAGCACCGGATGCCACCCGCCTCTCCTAAAATACTCTGAGCAGCCCAGTGATGCGAGCCTGGAATCTCGCATCCCCCTCTTACAGGAGGAGAGACAGGGGTCAGAGGGGAGGTCATTTGCCCCTGGCTGCTCTGCATCATGGGGCCTGGTCTGACCCGATCTGATCTGCCTGCCTCGCCCACACAAGGATGGAGGTGCCCAGGAGAGACGCTGCCTGCGTTTACTGGAGAGGGGCGGAGGCAGACTATCCGGACGCTGTGGAAAGCCGTCCTGTCGTTTCTCTGAAAGCCTTTAACCGCGATCCTGCTCCCAGAAACTCCACACCCTGGGCTCCAGGCCGGCTTCTGCTCACCCCAGCGGCCGTGGAATCTGAATATGACGCCGGGGCAGTTCACCCACCCATGAGTCCAGTCTAGACCCGTCCAGTCCTGGTGCTGGAAGCGTTCAGACCACAGGAAAGTGGGAAACACAGAGAGGGAGGAGCCGCTGCCAGCCAGCCGTCCGCGTGCGCTCTGCCCGCCCGGCTTTCAGAGGCCGACAGCCCGGCACTGACGCATGGGAAGGACGAGGGTTCCACGGGCTGTTGAAAAACGCCTGTGCCCGACGCGTTTGAATCTCTCTGCCAAACTGATTTATTTTACAAGTTGACAGGGGGCCCATCCATCACTCCGGAGCCGCCGGCCAAACTCCAAGGTGCCCCCCCAAACGCCTGTAAAATGCTAACCAGCCCCTTCCTGGGCAGCTGTCTCAGGGACTGGGGGATGTTCCTGAACGGGGAGGCCTGCACCCCGGCTGAACGAACCCGGGCTGACCGCAAGGGGGAGCCCGCGGGCCTGGCAAAGACCCCTCACCTCTCCTGACCCACACCCTGTTTGCTGGCAGCGGTGACAGCAACCATCATTAACTAAGACGCCCACCCCCCAAACCCCCTACCCCCGACTAACGGTGGTGGGACTTACAGTTTTTCTACGTTACATTCGCACAAAAGCAATACGCGTTCGGTAGTAACTGATCTTTCCTTGTGACCCTGGGGAGGCAGTGATCACAGGTGAACAGCTGACCTCTGAACAGCCCGGTGAGTGCCTTTCCACGGAAGGTATTTCCACTGGCGGTGGCGTTACACAGCCCCATCCACCGTACGTCGGGAGCATCTGCCGCTACCTGCTTCACGCCCGTCCGCTCCACCGGACCCCAGGTCCTGGAGGACAGGGCCACCGCTGTGTCACCGGGTTCTCAGACACAGCAGGCACGCAGTAAATGTTTGTTGGGGAGAAATATGGCCCAGGGCCCCTTAAGGCTTCGAGGCAGTTGTTGAAAGTGAAGAGACCGTCCCTCTGAGACCCAGCGAGGAGATGGGGAAGCCAGGAGTCCTGTGTCATTGCACAGACTCTGCTGTGTTCCCCTATAGCTGCCGTTATGAATCAGCCTGTGGGCCTGGGGAGGCCGCCTCAGAGAATGAATGAATGTGTCCTTTGGCCAAATTAATAGAGGTAGCGAGTCCAGAGCAAGGGAGGTGACCTTCCCACTCATTCTGCTGCTTAGGTCACACTTGTAACATCAAGTAAAAAAAAAAAAGCGGAACATCGTCCGTTTGGGGGAGGCCCATAAACAGGAGAGGGGATAGACCAGGATGGGGGACGGGATGGGGGGAGGGATCCCACAAGCCAGGCCCCGGGAGAGGGAGCCACTGCTCCTCCCAGCCCGTCCACCATGGAGAGGCCCAGCAGTGGGATGGCATCCACAATGACAGTCACAGGGATCCACAGCCGGCGCCAGTGAGCACGTGGGGGCCTGGCTCTCCACAGAGTGACCCAGCCCCTCATCTAACCATGGGGAAACCGAGGCACGGGGAAGCGTGGGGCTCAGGTCCAGGCAGTTCATGCCAGGACCTTCGCACTCAGTGCCCAGAACAGACTCTTACAGGAAGTGGGGGTGTTGGCTGGCCCCCCTGGACCCACACATGCTGCCGGGCCAGGGCCTGGGACACCCCCTGGGTCCAATGGGGGCCCGTCCTCCTCAGAGCCAGCTGCGTCCCTGGGCGGGACCTGGAAGGGGTTGTTAGGAGAAGCCCAGGCAGGGCCATGCCCTGGGGCAGGTGTGGGCAGGCCCTTCCTCCCTCCTGCCTGGAGCCCAGCCTCTCGGGGGCCTCCCGTCTCCCCAGCCTCCTGCTCGCTGCTGCCTCCCACGCAGCTCTGTGGCCGGAGCCAGGGAGGAGACATTTTTCATGCGCGGCTTCTCCCTCTCCGCTCGCCTGCGCCCAGACAGAGATTTATTCCCGCCCGAGGCTCGTGGCGCTCGGAGCAGGAAGGGCTCAGGGCGGCGCTGATGGGCCCATAATGGATAGGGCCGCCGCTCCCCCGGGCCTGTCCCGTCCGAACCCCCTCATCCATCAGGAGCTGCGGGGCCGGGGTCAGCGCTAACGAGGCCCAGCCGCTCCCCCTCGGGGCCTCCCCGCGCAGTGCACAGGCTCCACGCCTGCTTTCGAATTTTCCAGCGCCTGGCCTCGCCCGCCCGCCCGCCCGCGGTGGTGGGCAAAGCACGGGGCGTGGGCTCGGAGCTGCCCGGCTGCCCCTCTCCGCACCTCGCAGCCTTCAGTCACGACACAAGTGGAGGAGTTGCTGGTTCTGCCCGCCCGGCGACACGGTGACCCTGTGACATGGGCACAGAGGAGCTGGCACTGCCCGGAGCCAGCCGGGCCCCCGGTACCTCGAGGCGGACACCTCACCCCCGGCCCTGCTGCCACACCCACTGCCCGGACGGCAGAGGCGTTCACGGATGAGCGTGTCCTGCCGAGGGCCAGTTCAGAGGCGGCGCCATTCACGCCGGCAGCCCCGCGCCCGCGTTCGTTTTCATTAATCACATTTCTAGCGTCTGTTTCTTCAGCTCCCGTGCAGCCAGCCACGGTGCTCCACTCACATCTTCTCACGGGACCCTCAGAACAGCCCTCTCGGCGGCAGCTCTCTTATCCCCATTTTACAGGCGGGGAAACTGAGGCCAGGGATGTTGTGCACAGCTATGCGGCCACATTTCTTACCTCCATCTGCGCCGCCTGTTCATTCGGTGCCCGCCTGGGTGGGCAGAGGGCGGGAGGGAGGACACAGAGAGGCCGGGGGTCACGTCTGGTTTTGCTCACGGCTGCATCCCCGGTCCTGGAGACAGTCGGTGCTCAATCCGTGCCTGTGGACTGACTGCACGAGAAAGAACAGACAGCTTGATGGGCCGCATCCGGTGTGGACACGGCCAATGTGCGAATGCCGAACACGGGCGGTGACCAGATCCTTCCCGGGCACGGACCTGTCTGGCCCTGGGCATCAGCTCTCTGATTCCTGGGCCCCTGAAGCAAGTCACCACACACTCGGTGGCTTGGAGACACGGAAATTCATTCTCTCATTGTCCAAAACCAAGGTGTCACAGGGCCGCACCCCGTCCGAAGGCTCTAGCGGGGAGCCCTCCCGCCTGGCCCGTTTCTGGCAGCTCCTCGCCCTGCTGGGCTCGTGGCCCCATCACCCCCACCGCTGCCCTGTGGCCACGGGGCGTCTCCTCTGTGCCCGTGTCTCCCCTCTCCTCCCTTTTGGCAGGACCATTCTCGATGGCTGTAGGGCTCCCCAGAGAATCCAGGTGGCCTGTCTCCAGGTCCTTAAGTTAGTCTGTAGCGCCTCCTTTTCCAAGGCAGGTCACATTCACGGGTCGGGCGTCAGGAAGAGGACATATATTTGGGGGGGCCATCCACCGCTCACCCCACCGCAGTCATCAAAGCATCTTAACGCAAAGTCAGACGTCCTGCATTTGGGAGTCATCGGCTTTGAGAAAACCACCTTCAGATTCGTTATTTAACGATGGCGGCCCCGAGGGTCTCGTTACACGTTACACGCTGCCCCCTCACGTCCTGGTGGAGGAGGGAGGGTGTGTGACCGGCCGAGTGGCGGCTGCCAGGGCGGGACAGGTGGGGCAGGGCGCCTTCCCGAGGAGCAGACGCTGCCACCGCCTTTCTCCCGTTTCACGAGGAAACTCGGGCAACGACAGGTCCCTGGACCCTCCGCTCGGGTTTGGCACGTTGCCCTCAGCCGCGGGTGCCTCCCAGCCTTTTAGTAAAATTATTAAAGAAACCACAGGTAAGAGCTCCAGCTCGAAGCCCTCCTCACCCTCCCGCCCGCGCCTGCCCTCTGCTCCCGGCCTCCTGAGTCGGAGGCACAGGCTCGCCCGGTTCCCGCGTGCTCTCCCGTGAGGCGTCCCTAAACGATGTGTGCTGTTCGGTGTGGTTCCCGACCATGTACATCACGCTGCATGGCGACTTGCTTTTCCACGCGCAGCGATGGCAAATGTCACCCTGGCCAGCCGTCCCATCTCCCGCCCGGTGCCCGCATCTCCGCTGCTGAGTGCCCGTGCTGTCCGGTGCCCCGTGACCTCCCTCCTGTGCGGGACCCCTCGGCCCCACCCCAGGGTGGCTGGGCTGCAGTGGCCTCCTCAGCTGATCTAGACACTGGGGTTCTCATCCGGGCCCAGCGCCTCCCTCCCGGGCAGGGACGCCCCACCAGCAACTCACCTTCCCCAGGTGCCGGGATCCCGAGTGGCCCCCATGTCCATTGGGTCCGGCAAGCCTTCCCTGTCCAGAGGGGCTCAGGCCACAGCCAGCCGTGCTGGGGAGGTGGGGGGAGGTGGGGTGCGTGGGGAGAGCCCCCGGTTTCAGGCGCGAGCACCCCAGGTCAGGAGGAGCCCTCTCTAAGCCTCCCAGCTCTGTCGCCATCCTGCCCTCCGCTGGACCCGTGCAGGGAACTGCTAATTGAATTCACCCTCGTGAAAAATGTTAACAAATTGCAAATGACCTCTTAGAGGAATTTAGAAGTCAGGAGTGTGCGCTCCGAAGCCTCCCTCCTCTGTCATTAGCTTGTATGTTGGCTCCACAAACAATTAAAACCTCCCCACCAGCCCAGAGGTCCCCGTCTCTAATTAGCGCCGAGTCCTGCCTGGGAGGGAGGCCGCCTTCACCGCCCCTTCCTCCTGCGAGTTGGAAAGGACAGGCCCTCGGGCCAAGGGGGGACAATTAAGGGAAAGGTGGGGGCGAGGGGGCTGCAGCTGCCCCTCGGGAGGAGGTGCAGCTCAGGGCTGGAACCCTCCAGGGTCCAGGGACCACGTGGGTCAGACTCTCCTCGGGAGGGGGCACCCTGGTCAATGCAGATGCCTGGGCCCATGAGTCAGAATGTCCGCGGGTGGCGCCCTGGCACCTCTATGGCTCCCAAGCTCTCTGGGTGATTCTCGTTCACCCTCAAGACTGTGTCTCTGGCCTCAGTGTGCAGGGGGAGGGGAGGGCATCAAAATGCAATTTCTGATCCAGGCCAAGCCCCGGTGTCTCCCAGCTCCGGGCAGGGGCCGCAGCCCGACTTCCCCAGCCCTGGGCACTCTGGTTTCCGTGAGTCCCTTCCTCTATTGTAAAAAAAATTAGCTCAGCTGGCAGGGCTCAGTGGTTGAGCATCAACCTATGAACCAGGAGGTCACGGTTTGATTCCCGGGCAGGGCACATGCCTGGGTTGCCGGCTTGGTCCCCATAGGGGGTGTGCAGGAGGCAGCCAATCAGTGATTCTCACTCATCATTGATGTTTCTCCCCCTCCCTTCCTCTCTGAAATCAATAAAAAAATATTTTTAAAAAAGAAATAAATGCCGAAACCGGTTTGGCTCAGTGGATAGAGCGTCGGCCTGCGGACTGAAGGGTCCCAGGTTCGATTCCGGTCAAGGGCATGTACCTTGGTTGTGGGCACATCCCTAGTAGGAGATGTGCAGGAGGCAGCTGATTGATGTTTCTCTCTCATCGATGTTTCTAACTCTCTGTCCCTCTCCCTTCCTCTCTGTAAAAAATCAATAAAATATATTTTAAAAAAAAGAAAAAAGAAATAAACACACACATGTACAAGTCAGTTGGGGACATCTGAATAAGAGGGCAGACTCTCAGTGTCACTATCCTGGATGCGATTTCACCCTTGAATTTCACAAGATGCCACCATGGGGGGAACAGATGTCACCACGGGAAGGGGTCCTGGGACCTTTGTTTTCTTTCTTATAACTGCACTAGAGGCCTGGTGCACAAAATTCATGCACTGGGTGTGTGTGTGGGGGGGGGGTCCCTCAGTCGGGCCTGCGCCCTCTCACAGTCTGAGAGCCCTCTGGGGATATCCGACTGATGGCTTAGGCTCGCTCCTAAGCCATCAGTCAGACATCATTAGTGCTGTTGTGGAGGTGGGAGAGGCTCCCGCCACTGTACGTGCCAGCCGTGAGCCTGACTGAGGGCTTCTGGCTGAGCAGCGCTCCCCCTGTGGGAGCACACTGACCACCAGGGGGCAGCTCCTGCATTGAGCGTCTGCCCCCTGGTGGTCACTACATGTCCTAGCAACCGGTCATTCTGCTGTTTGGTCAATTTGCATATTAGCCTTTTATTATATAGGATGTGAAATCTGCAATGATCTTAATTACAATGTCAATGTAAAGAAAGCAAAAAAATGATTTAACACTGGCTTTGGTACCGTGTGGGCAACAGTAGTCAGAATTGCTCGGAAGAAAAAAAACGCTGCGTAACGTAGGGCACAAGCGCAGTGCTCAGCACACGGTCATGGAGGTCACCTGGCACGCCAACGGACAAGCCCATTCAGGAGGCCTCGGTCGTGGGCAGAGGGGAGGCGGCCCCAGCCTGAGGGGCACCTCTGGGTGCTGTCCAAGCACACGAGGGCACCCTCCCCAGGCCCCCTCAGTGAAGGAACCCATCCAGAGGGGCTGGGTCTTAGATGGGGCCCCTGTCGGGTGTCTGTCGTGATTTAGAACCCCAGGGGGAAGCCTAGCCCCCCAGCCTCCTCCCAAAGCAGACCCTCCACGGTCCACGGCGTGCTGTGCATGTCACACCAGCCGAGGAGACATGGCCCATCCCGGTGGCCACTGTCCACTCCGCCGGCCCGGAGGCCATGTGGGCGCCCGCGCCTCTCCCGACCCCCGGGGCTGCCAGCACATTAGAGATGGATTTTAATTTCATTTTAACAAAATAGCTGTCTCCGCTGGAAGGAACATCAAGCGTCAAGGAAGGGCCTGTCTGGAGCGGAGTGGCGTTGAACAGACCTCCGCTGTCATTGATTTTCCGGGAAGAAAAAAATCGCCTCCGGCTACTAAACCGAATTAGTAGTCACTGATGACCAATTATTTCAGCCGCCGTGAGCGGGAAGCCGCACTGAAATCCGGTTTGTCAGACCCAAGGCTGCCTCCTCCAACACCTTTCAACGCATGTGTACCTGAGTCCCTCAGAAGGTGCCCGCAGCTCCCCTGCTCCGCCAACTTCTCCGGCTCCACGAAGTTTTAATGAGCGGCTCAGATGAAGACGGGCTGCCATGAAAGGGGCCCCTCTAATCCACAGAGCGCGCTGCGGCAGCGCCAAGCCGTGCGGGCAAATCCGAGCTGTCAGCCCTCACCCCCGCGCGCACCGAGTGTCAGCCTAATGTTTGCAAATGATCATCTCCGGCCCCCTCGCTCCCCGGCGCCTGCGTCGGAGATCAGCCCCCGGTCTGGGGTATCAATCGCCAGGCAGCGAGATGGACTTGATGGAACTAATTTGAGGTTTCCTGCAGGCCTACCCCGAGCCGGCAGGCTTCACCTCGCGTCATCCCCGGCTTTGACACCGTTTTGCGGTTAGTGGGAATGTCAGGCTGGTGAGGAACTTTCCCGAGACGTTCCTGCCAGGTTATCAGCAAATAATTTGTCTGGGCCCTGGGCGGCAGCCTCGCCGTCCCCCAGGCGGAGAGCCTGGGACCCCCAGGATGGGACCCCCAGGGCGTCGGACCATCGGCTGCTCTGGGTCGAGGGCACACCGTCGGGGGAGTCCGAGGAAGTCAAATGTAGAAAATGACAACTTGACTCCACTGGCCGGGCCACCGGGACAAGCCATGGGGACCACTCAGACCTGCTTTGGGGTCCGGGCCCACAGGGGAGCCCAGTTTGGAGCCTGGATCCGCCCCCTTGGCTGCTCCCAGGCCACAAGCAAACCTCAGGCAAGTGGCTTCATTTCTCTGAGCCTCAGTTTCCCCATCTGAAAGCAGGAATGCTCGTCCTCGCTCTCGAGACTGTAGCTGAAGAGTTCACCGTGGGCTCGGTACAGTAAGCGCTCATTAGACTGGGGGGCATGTGTGAATCTCAGTCGTTCGCCGACGCCCAGCAGGCCAGTCGCGAGGTGTGGTGCTAGCCCGGCGGGGCTCCCTGGCTCTGCTCAGGCTGATCCTTCTGTCCAGAGACCCCTCCTGGCCATCTTCTGCTCAAACCCGAAGACCCATCGAAAGGTGGAGAGGGGGCTTTCCTCGTCCTACGCCGCTGCTCCGTGAACCGTTCTCTCCTCTGAGCGCCAAAGGCCATCCGTCCCTACAGGGCGCTCATCCTTCAGTACTGTGCGGGGCAGGGCTGCAGGGCAACAAGCCCACAGGCTCCCAGTGAAAATGCAGCACGTCACTCACTGGCTGTGTGGTCTTGGCCAAGACACTGAACTTCTCTGGGCCTCTGACTTCTCACCTGTGGAATGGGCATATTCACATCTGTCTCTAGAGTTGTTGTCCTAAGGACAGAGGACGCAGCAGGAAGCCTGAGCTCTGACGATCATCGTTACGGCTGCTGCAGGCCCTGTGGCCCCAGAGTGCAGGGAGCAAGCCCCTGGGAAGGTCTGGGGCCCCACCTGGGAGTGGCCCGGCCCCCTGGGTTTGGCCTCTAGCTGCAGCTGGCCTGCTGGCCTGTCCCCTTCGGTCTTTGCAGAAGTCAGTTGCACGTTTTCTCAGCTGCAGACACTGGCATGAGGGGTGGGAGTTCAGGCCTTGTGCCTGGAGTGTGCTGTGTGACCCTGGGCCGGCCATTTGACCTCTCTGGGCTCCGGCTTCCCCTCACCGTTCCCACCTCATTTAGTGAGGATAAATAATTCAGAGCTTCTGTGTGAACCCCTCCAGCTCCTCCCAACAAAGCTATAACCGAGACCACGGGGCCTTCAGCCTGTGGCAAAAATCATTTGTTTGGGGGGGTTGGGGGAGGATGCCGTTCTGCATTATAAAGAACTACCCTTCCCTTTTAAAAACTGAACATGTTGTAAGGTAGCAGCCGGAGACAGCTGTGGAAGGAAACAAGAGACCTGGCCCCTAAAGATGCATCCGGAGGAGCCGGCACTCGGGGAAGATGCTGAACGCCTCGGCGCGGGGCAGGCAGGGCCCCCAGGCCCAGAGGCCGGCCGCCCTCCACACGACTGCTGTGGAGAAAAGGGGGCGTCTGGTCTGATGTTCGCGGGGCTGGGCCTGGGGGGCGGGCCATGGGGTGGGCTCTCGTCCTGACACTGAGTCTGGGGACCCAGATCCATCTCCCCATCCCTGGCTATGTGGCCCCAGCCAATCTCACGACTTTCAGACTTGATTTCTTTCTTCCTTTTACCCTTCCCCCCCCCCCCGCTCCCCTCCCCCCACGCCTCTCTCTCTTTCAGCTTAGGCTCAGTCTAAGAGATGGGAGGCCATTGAGGGTGCTTTAAGAAGGGGTGCTGTGGCCTGGCTGGCATAGCTTCCCCGTCAGGGCACATGCCCAGGCTGCAGGCTTGATCCCCAGTGTGGGGCGTGCAGGAGGCAGCCAATCAATGATTCTCATCATTGATGTTTCTATCTCTCTATCTCTCTCCCTTCCTCTCTAAATATCTCTCTCCCTTCCCCTCTGAAATCAATAAAATATATATATATATATATATATATATATATATATATATATATATATATATATATTTTAAAAGGGGGGGTGATGTGATCTGATCTACACCCCGAGTTCTCCCCAGGTCAGCAAGGCCCCCACCTTAGTATCCAAGTTACAGAGCCAGGGCAGACCTGTCCGATGTCCCTGTGCCCCCCCAGGTTTGTCAGGAGCGCCTCCTGCCTCTGCCGAGGTAAGAAGGACCTTGGCCGGGGCGGACACAGCGTCAGCAGGCTGCAGGATGGGGGGGGGGGGGGCGGGGCAGGATCGCCGTGATGCCGGCCATGGGGGCTGGGAAGACAGCGTCTTGGCGAAGGCCTCTGGGGCAGATGTTGCCAGATCACCGTCCACTGCCACTGGAAAGCATGGCTGTAAATTAGGCGGCTAAGAAGCGTGGGGCGGGTAGTGATTAAGCAATAAAGTCCCCGCAGGGGCAAAGGGGCAGGACAGCAAAGCCCTGGGCGTGGCTGCCCGGGGAAGAGGCCTCTAAGCGCCTTCTGTTTCTAAGCTGCTGCCCCTCCCTGCAAACAGGGACCCCTAAGGGGTCCGCGTGCGGAGCGTCCGGATTTGTACGCTGACCTCGGGGCAGAGCCAGGCTGAGGGCTGGGGTCTGGGGTCCTAGCGGCACGACCTTGGGGTGGTTTGTCGTGTCTGTGAAGGAAGGTCACTGGTAATACGGGGCTCCCAACCTTTCCCGGGGCGCACCCACCTCTGACCCTGTGGATCCTCCCCCCAACAATGCCTGTGCACCCACCCAGAAGTGCCGTCTGCCCTTCACGGGACTCAGGGGGCTCGGGGTGACGGCTGGATCAGGCACCTCCAGATCCACTGACGGGGACGAGGCTCTGACACTGCCCCGGGGTCCTGTACCCCCAGAGAGCAGAGAGCGCGCCGCACACTGCCTGGGCTCCTCCCGCTGTGGGGCTGTGTCCAGGCTGAGGTCCTGCACTGAGCAGCACGAGCTACCAGTTTCTACCAGTGTTTCCCAAAGTCTGCCCGAGGAACCCCTGGGGGTCCGTGTCCTGGGCCTGCCGTAACAAACCGCCACAAACTGGTGTCTTAACACAACAGAAGTGCTGCAGGCCCGGGGTGGGCAGGGCCGCGCCCCCTGGAGGCCACGGAGGGTCTTTCCCCGCCTCCCCCTTCCCGCTCCTGGGGGCCTGGGCTCCTGACCGGGGCTCCCACCTCTGCCGCCTCCTCACAGCACCCTCTCCCGACCCTGCGTCTCGCTTCCCTGCATCTCTCACAGGGACACCGTCACTGGCCTGGGCCTGGGCCCACCCTGAGCAGCACGCACACGATGCTGCCCCCATCTTGCGATCGCTGACCCGCCCCCAACTGCAAAAGCCCTTTTCCCAGACCGTCCTGGCCACCAGGCTCTGGGTCCAGACGGACATGGCCTGGGGGAGGCACCATTCGCCCGCCCCGCCCCCTCAGAACCCGGCCTGTACTGGTGACTAAGCTGTTCGGGTTCGAGGGAAAGTCAGGAAGGAGTGAATGGGGAGGACAAAGAGCGTTCTCCACTGCTTTGTTTTTCCTTTTTCTCTTTTTCCCTTTTTATGAAAAATTTCAAATGTGCAGGAAAGAGAGACAATAGGGCCAAAGGCTCCTGGGGTGAACCCTCACCTCAGCCGCAACTGTCATCAGTGTTTGTGGGTGACCGTGCGGGGCACCTGCTCCTGGGGAGAGGGGTTCTCCCGGAGCCCAGATGGCCAGTGGGTGGCTCCCAGAGGGCGGGTGGCCGGGGGAGGGTGCCTCACACGCCGGCCTTGCCCGCAGGCCTTCCACGCCCCTGTTCGACCTGCTGCAGCACCGGTACCAGAAGCTGTGGGTGCAGGAGCAGAAGGCCACCCAGAAAGCCATCAAACTCGAGAAGAAGCAGAAGGTAGAGGCGGCCTCGCTCCCCGGGGGCTTAGGGTCGGGCGGCAGAGGCGGGAAGGGCTGCCCCGCAAAGCTCAGCTCTGAGACCAGCCCCTGCACGCCTGTGCCTGGGGGTGGCTGGGAACCACGGTGTGTGTGGCCTGGCCCACAGGGCATTGTGCGAAGTTAGAGCCCCAGAGGGTCTTGTCAGGCTGAAGCCCCACCTAAGCCCCAAGAGTGGAGATTCTGCAGGGCCCGGCCCCTGGCCTGTGTGCCTGACGCAGGATTAGAACCCGGCTCTTGCTCACTCTCTCTCTCTCTCTCTCTCTCTCTCTCTCTCTCACACACACACACACACACACACACACACATACACACCTGCCTGCGGACTTTCCACCAAACCTCCGCACGGCCTCACACATCCAGAAATGAGATTTTTTAAACATATATTTTTATTGATTTCAGAGAGGAAGGGAGAGGGAGAGAGAGATAGAAACATCAATGATGAGAGAGAATCATGGATCAGCTGCCTCCCACCAGGGATCCAGGAGGACCCAGGCCTGTGCCCTGACTGGGAACCGAACCGTGACCTCCTGGTTCATAGGTGGACGCTCAACCACTGAGCCACACCGGCCGGGCCGGAAATTAGATTTAAATTCATTTCTGCACAGGCCGACTTGGCCTCACAGAACCACCCCCACCCCCCACCCCCCACCCCGTGTTATCTACAAAGAAAAGGCTGAGAAGGCAGAGGGCCAAGACCGCCCGCCCGGGGGCGGGGCACAGGGAACACAAGTACAGTGGGGCCTTGACTTACGAGTGTCCCCACTAACGAGTTTTTTGAGATACCAGCTGTCTCTCAGCCGACTTTTTGCATTGAGTTGACAGAGTAATTTGAGTTCGAGCTTCGGTCTTGGAACGAATTAAACTCGTAAGTCAAGGCCCCACGGTATTGCCCTCGAGGAGAGCGTCCAGTTCCCAATGAATGACTCGGGCCCTGAAAACACTTCCGGGGCCTCAGCTACGTCAGCTCATCGGCGCCTCTCAGAACCCCGGGAGGGGGTGTGACCTGCTTCCCAGGGTGGACATGGAGCTCAGAGCGGCGGTGCCCACGCAGGGACGGGGGGCGGGGACGGACCTGGTCCAGCCTCGGCCAATTCCTGCGGCACGAGGCCGGAGACCCACACCGTCACTTAGCTCACAGGGCTGCGTCGGTCTCATCAGAAGCAGGACTTTGGTGTCCCTGGCTGTTCCAAAGCTCAGGACCATGGCGTCCCCCCGCCACGCAGCCTGCGGGGAACGGGCCAGCGCAACCCCCGTCTTCCCGCTGCCGTCGCCCTGCGCACCCCGCGGGGTGGGCACCTCACCAGGTCATCTCAGTCTGATGCATTTTCAGATGAGGAAACCGCGGCTACGAGTAACTGAGTGGCCAAAGCGTCAGGAGAGCCGGGCTGTTCTGGATGGCGGTCACGGGAACGCTCAGGGACAGGGGCCAGTGCCCGTGACGTCCTGGGGCCACGGGGGGCCATGGAGGAGTCTTCCCGGATCCTGGGGCCCTCGGGCCAGGCCAGGAGAGGCACCCAGCGAGGCTCAGGGGCCCCAGGTCCCCCCAGGCGCACGGTGGAGGGAACTGAGGCCGCCCCAGCCCCCTGCCGCTCCCGGCAGTCAGGATCCCAGGCGCCAGCGCATTCCAGAGCAGAGCGGGTGTAGCCTTTTAAAAGCAGCCGGTGTGAGAGGTGCGTCTTTAATTAGCAGCTGGTTACCGCAACTCAGAGCATTGCAAGTCCACGGGACCCCAAGCCTCCCCGGACCCACCTTCTGCTCTAGAGACGATCCGTGGGCAGTGCCCTCCTTTTTTCAGCAGAGCACCCCGTAAAGTAGCTAATGCGAGTGGCTCCATCCCAAGCACTGGTTGGGACCCGTGGAGAAGGGCTGGGTGCAGGGGGAAAGGTACCCTCTGGGCTACAACGCCTCCGTCCTTGCCACCCGCCTGGCAGCTCGGCTTCTCTGAGCCACCAGGAGAGCAGCCAGGGGAGCGGCCAGGGGAGCATCTGCCTCTGCATTTCTCCGGCTGCAGGTGAGCCTCGGGAAGCTTTACGAGACCCGGAGCAGCCAGCTGAGGAAGTACAAGCCGCCCGTGAAGCTGGATGCCCTCTGGCATATGCCTCACTTCCAGAAGGTCAGGCTCGCTCCCTCCCCGCACCGGGCGGCACCCATCACCTCCGGCGGGATCCCCGTCCTCTAGACAGCAAGCTCTGTGGGCTCCCAGCCACCCAATAATACCATCAGCAGCGGCTGCCAGCCCTGAGCGTGTCTTCATGCCGGCCTGGCTCAGGGCACGACCTTCACACTCCCATGAGCTGACGGGCACAGCGCATGCTGGTGAGGGCAGCCTTGGGCTGAACCCGGCCTGGGGTCTGTCCACGGGGCGGGCACTGTGGGTCCAACCCCCTCCATGGAGGGGGCCATTCAAACACCACACCCTGCCCTGGGGACTTGGGGGCGCAGACAGCTCCCCAAGGGGCATCCCTGGGAAGCAGAGCAAGTGCCTCCAGCAGCCACCAGCTCCAGCCTCAGAACTGAGTGGTGTCCCTTCGGCCGCATGGCCCTGCCTCAGTGGCCAGACCGGCGTTCCCATAAGGAAGGGGCACTGTGCCGAGGAGGGAAACGGGGCGACCTGGGGACCCAGCATCGGGATGGGGGGAAGACAGCGCACGAAGCGGCGTTCCTGGCCAGCCAGCCCGGCGCCATTTCGGGCTAAACTGCGAGTCAGGCAATGAAGGGGCCGGCGCCTCCCTGAGCCTAATGCAACCGAACAGGCTGTGAGCTTCGCGAGAAGCCCGCCGCCCCCTTGACGCGGCCTCTCTGTCCGCCCGCTGGCCCATCAGCACGTGTCACCGACCATTTGCCCCGCCGCCTGTCGGCCGCCCGCCCCCGCGCACGGGAACATGACCGGCCGTCGGAGGCCTGGAGCCGCCGAATCGCTGCTGTGCGGCGGGTCCTCCTGGGCACCAGATGCCCCGCGTGGCTCTCGGCCCCACAGCAGCAACTCCCACCCTCAGCCCTTCGTCTCTGATGCAGGCGATGGACCAGGAGGGCTCAGAGGCCTCCCCCCGAGGTGCAGGGAAAGCCTCCTCCCCCCCTCCCCCCTCACCGGGGTCACAGCCACTGTCCTGGCGCGACCGGAACCGACGGCACCGCTCGCCTTCACTCGCCCCCACATTGTGCTGTCACCCGTGTGTGTGTGTGTGTGTGTGTGTCATATGAGTGTCCTGACCCCTGGGCAGAGCACCAGGCTGGGCCCGGGACCCTGGGGCCCCATCACGCCGCAGAAACCGCAGACACCGCGAGGGAGAGAGTAGGGATGCCAGCCTGGGCGGGAGGGTGTGCCTCATCTTGTCCGATTGCCCATGCGGCTCGGAGCCGCCCGGTACACCCAGCACAGACCCTGACCCAGATGCGGCCACCACCAACGGGACACTCAGCCCCACCCCGCCCCCGAGGGAAGTAACACCCGCGAGAGGGCCTCTGAGCTCGCGCCGGCCCCGAGTGCTGGACGTGCGTGACCTGCAGACCTGAGGTCCCCGCTCTACTGCCGAGGAGACTGAGGCTCAGAGAGGCCGAGGGCCTGGCCCTGTGAGGAGGGGACCCGGGTTCAGTCCGGGGCGGCCTAAGCCTCTTCTCGCAGCCACTGGGCTGTGCTGCCCCCCGGGGACCCCTTCCCTTCCCTCCCCCCCGGCCCCACCCCCGCCGACCCCCTTCCCGGCACCGGTCCACACTGCAGCCAGCACCCTACCTGTACCACGTCCAGCTCCCCCAGCAAGTGCGAGCCCAGCGGGACCCTGCCTGTCATGCCCCATCGCGTCCCCGAGCCCAGCACGGCCTGGCACGGCCTGACACGGCCTGGCACCGAGCGGGCGGTCAGTGACTGTCTGTGGAAGGAAGGAGCGGAGGGAGGAAGGAAGAGTGACAGTACGGCCCAGAGTGACAGAAAAATGCAGAAGCCTTCCACCAACCTGATGACACCCACCTTTTCCCAACGCACACGTGCCAGCGCCAGCACCAGCGCCCCGGGGCACCGCCCAGGCCTGGACTCAGGAGGCCGGCGGAGTCGGGCTGCCCCATCCACAGTTCTGGCCGGCGCCCTGTCCTGTCACTGCTGATGCCCGCCCCGCCCCGCCCCGGCCCCACTAGGAAAGGAGAAAGCCCTTCCAGAAAAGCGGAGCCCGTCAGGGTGATGGATGACCCGCACGGACCCTCCCCGCTCGAGAACAGATGTCGCTGCTGAACTCTGTCAGAAATAATTAAACGCCTTTCACAGGGAGATGCTGCGGCAGGCGCGGCCTCCCCGGGCTGGGTCTCAGCCTCGCGGGCTGGCTCCTACCCGCCCGCCGGGCACGCACACAGGGCCCCTCGCCAGAGGGACAAGGAAAGGAGGCACGTGCCTCGGGGCGGTGAGCCCTCGGGCCGCGGGATCCGGCACACAGGCTCCCCATGGGCTCTGCCACCAGCAGTTCCACGAATGGCCAGTGCCCCGAGAGAGGGCCAGCCAACAGCTGGCAAGTGGCCTAAATGCTAAAAGGTCTGGGCTGGCCGCCGAGCCTCTCTGGGCCTCAGTTTCCTCATCCGACAGTGAGGGACAGGGCCAGCTCCCGATCTCTGCCCACCGAGGGCTCCAGGCCCCCAAGTACACCAGTCAAGGAGCAAGAGGGCGGGCACGGGGCTCTCGGAGGTGGCAGCCTGGAGCCAGAGTGCACGTGGGAGACGAAGGGTGAACTCAGCAGCCTCCTCCCCGAGTGAAGGAGGGCTGGGCAGGGCGTCACCCTCCGTGCTGGTAGCCCCGCACTCACAGGCCTTCCAGATGTGCTGGGTCTTCCAGGCAGGGGGAGCGGCCTGGGAGGGAGGGGCAGCCGTGTCTGTGTGCGTGTGCATGTGCCTCCAGGGTCAGCCAGACCTGGATCCCATGGCAGCCCCGTCACCCCCAGCCGGTCTCAATCTTTCGGAGCACCTCTGCTCCAGGCCCCATTCTCCGTGCCAACCAGGCTGCTTTGGGGCCACTGGCCGGGCAGACAGGCAGACAGAGAACTGACAGGCACACGGCCAGACGGGAGAGTTTGGAGAACTGGTATGAGCATTTGCCCCCTTCAATGGAGGGGAGACACCAACCTTAGTTGTCAGCTCAAGCTTGGGGTGGGGACAATCGCCATAGCGATCACCCCATCACCTCGGTCCTACCTGGGGGGCCGGGGGGCACCTGTTCCCGGGCCCCTCCCAGGCCACGGCCCTGGCTAGCCTGGCAGCCCTCCTGTGGGCCTGTGGGGAGGCGGGATCATTAATAGCTCCGCCTTCTGCTCTCCAAAGTGACCCAGTGGGAAGCACATGTCCTACCGCCGCCTAATATTAAGCCAGGAAAATAGATGCTTTATCCTCCGTTACCAAAGGCGGCCAGTGACAACGGCCCGAAGACAAAGGGGCGAGCGCTCCAACTATTTGCGGCGGCGCCGACCACAAGGGTGGAATTTGGGTGCCGCCAGTCAAGCGATGGCTCACATGCATGATGTTAAACAGACGCGGAGATGGTCCGTGACGTTGAGGGATTGTGCACAGCCACGAAAATGACCTCAGTCTGTGCTTACTGACGAGTTACTAACAGCACTGACGTGTGTGCGTTTGGGTAGAGGCGGCTGCGCTGGTTACAGGTGTGAGCGCCCGAGGGCAGAGCCGGAGGAGGGGCCCGGGGCCAGGGGCGGAGGGATGGGGTGGAGGGGAGGCTGAGTCCTACGTTCTCTGATGCTGCTTCTGCATTGAGTTTTCACAGTGAGTACGCGTAGCTTTTACAAAACAAGGCAGGCGATCTTCTTAAATGTTTTTAAAGGACGAGGACTCTCCCTCTCTCCCTCCCGCCCTGTGCTTGTCCCAGAGCGCGAGCCCCCTTTCAGCCCAGTTCCCTCTGACGGTCCCCACGCTCTCGCCGTGCTCTGGCCACACCCGGTTTCTCGTGTTCCCTGCCGTCAGGTGTGAAGGCCCGAGGCCAGCAGTGAAGGGGGCGGATTTGCAGGGTCCAGATCTTTACGGCCAAGTCCAGGTTCTAACTGAAGATCCGCAATCCATTTGGGCCCCGGCCAGTGTAGCTCAGTGGACAGAGCACTGGCCTGTGGACTAAAGGGTCCCGAGTTCGAATCCGTCAGGCACAGGTACCTTGTGTGCACGTGCAAGAGGCGACCCATCAATGTGCCTCTCTCACCTCGACATCCTCTCGTGGTCTCTCCCTGGCCCTCCCACTCTGTCTAAAAACCAATGGAACAAGCATCCTCCGGTGAGGATTAACGGGCCTCCACCTCCATCGCCGCCCCCCACCACAGGGCCCACCCCGACATGACACGGTCATTCCGTCGCTCACGTGTGGACAAATCCTCTCGACTCATCGCTGTGGGCTCAGCCCCGCTGCTCAGGGATAAGGCCCCTCGGGGACGCTACGGCTTGGGTTACAGCTCCTGCATCCGGAGGCTGGACTGGATGCCTCTCTGCGGCCCGGGCCCTGGCTCCCCACAGAATGGGGACGCGGGGACCAGCGGTCAGCAACGCACTGACACCCCGAGACGCGCTGATGAGTGAAGGTTGCCGGGTCTAAGGGAAGGGTTTTCTCCCTTAAGCTCTTACAAACCCGCGCTGGCTGCAAAGTTAATTCTGCCAACCCCAGGGTGGCTCTGCCGCCTCTGCCCCCTGTGCCAGCCTGTCCGCCCGCCGCCTCTGCCCCCTGTGCCAGCCGTGTCCAGCCCGGCCACACCCTGCAGACCCAAGGGGGCAGCCGCCACATGTGCCCCCGCTCCGAGTGCCCGCCCCAGGCGTATTCTAAGGGTCCTGCCGCGGCGTCGCTCTGGAAGAGAACGTCCGAGCTGCTGTGCGGGGCACGGGGTGCGGGAGGATGTGCCACATGCGGGACGGGGCGATAGGAAGCATGAGTCAGAGCCCGGAGGCAGCTGGCATTTCGCCCCCAGCACAGAGCCCCCATCAGCGCGCACATCCGTACGCAGAAGGGATGAAGGCAGGGGCTTAATTGGTTTTACAGCATCCGGCCCCTCGCAGGTAGAGAATTTTTAGGCACCTGCTCACAAGGTGACATTTCTGCTCAAACACTGGCAGGTCACAGGCAGCCAGAGCGGAGGCTCTGGGACTAGGACATTCCTGGGGCCCTGGGGCCGGCAGGAGAGGCCGGCATCACAGAGAACAAGGGAGCTGGCACTTCTAAAAGGACCGGCCCTGCATCCTGGGGACCCCCAGCCGCTGTCCCCTGAATCCTCCTAGCACCTGGGAATTTTCAGTTTAATCCAGAAAACTCTTCTCCCCAACCGGGCATGAAAAGATTTCAAATGTTGTGCTGAACATCACCCGGAAAACAGAGTAAGCCCATTGCTTGGGCATCAGCTACATGTTCCCTAATCTCCAGGGACGGCGAGACCCTCATGTTGAATTCTGGGCGCCGATGGGCCGTGGGGTCCCCAGTTGATGCCTCCAGCTTGTCCCGTCCCCACGGGAATAAACCCTCAGTGCTCTGAAGAGACTCTCCTGCGCTCGAGGAGGAGTGTGGGCCACCTCGGGGAGGACCCACTCCGTGTCACCCACGAATCCCCCATCTCCACGTGTCAGCCCCTGTCACCAGGCGCAGACGCCGCTGGCGCGACCGGCCAGAAGCTGCAGAGCACATGGCCAGCCGGGTCCCAGCAGATAAACACACTCCGTGACTCATTCAAGGTTCACTGTAACTGAGCTTTGTCAAAAGTGCGGGCGAGAGGCACCAGGAGGCGGGGACCCTCGTATCTAAAAGCCATGGGTGTGCCCGGCCGGCGGGGCTCAGTGGTCGAGCATCAACCTATAAACCAGGAGGTCAGGGTTCGATTCCCGGTCAGGGCACAGGCCCGGGTTGTGGCTAGATCCCGTGTGGGGCGTGCAGGAGGCAGCCGATCCATGATTCTCTCTCCCTCTCCCTTCCTCTCTGAAAGCAATAAAAATATATTTAAAATAAAAATAAATAAGTAAATAAAAGCTGTGGCAGCGAACACCCCCGCCCCCGCCCGCCCCCCCGTTCCCCTCGGAGACGCAGGCCGCGGGCACTGCAGAGCAGCCGTGGGGGGAAGGCGAGGCGAGGACCGTGCTTTCCGGCCTCTGCTCTTCCTCTGCTCAGAGGTCTCGGGACTCGCTGCCTCCGAGTGGTGCAAACAACACGAAGAGTCGGGACTCTGGCCAACGCCGGCCGGCGGGCGGTGCGGAGGGAAGGGCATCCAGAAGCTATTCTGAGCCCGTTCCCAGCGGCAGCCACAGCCACAGCCGCACCTCTGCCGCGCCAGGCGGGCGTTGATGAACGACCCTGCGATGTCTGTCCTCTCAGCCACCGGTGCACGAAGGGGAGTCCCTGTCCGAGGGGAGGAAGCTAAAGCTCCGAACTTCAAGTCCGTGCCCAGGTCCTAGCTAACCAGAGCCACAGCGGGTGGGGCTGGCCCCATGGGCCCTGGCCGGGCCGAGCAATAGTAAGGCCTGCGCCCGCGGTCAGGGGTGGGGGTGGGGGGTGGGCGCTAAATGCCGGGCCTGGAAGGCTGGTGGACGGCGTCATGAGCTCAGGGTTTCGTGGGTGTCCGGGGGGCCGTGCCAGCCCTGGCCTGGCTGATTTAAGCCTTTGCCATAAACAGAACTTTCCACGGCCCCGAACGCCTTCAGACCTTGACAACACCCCTGAGCGTCTTTGAAATCGTGGTTTGGCCCGAAGGCTAAAGAGGAAAGAAGCCATCGACCGGGGTCCAGGCTGCGGTTACAAAGGGCACGAGGCAGGGGTGGGGCGTAGGAGGCGGTCTGAGCCTGTGGGCTCGAAGCCACGCTGGCTCCAGGTCCCAGCCTGCCTCCCCGGCCGCATCTGTGAAGTGGGGACAGCAGGAGAGAGGGCCATGCAGGTGTGTGTGAAGCGCTGGCCACAGCCCGGCTGGGGGACGGTCAGAGCAATGGTCTCTGGGTTGGACGAGCTTTGGCATCGGCCCTGCAGGCGGTTCTCAAATTTGACTGTGCCTGCCGGTCTCCGATGGGCATCCACCAAGCCTGAGTCCTCAGCTCCCTGCACCCTGTCAGCGGCGACTGCACAGCTATAATTAGAGTATTTCCTGTGGCAGTCCTGGCTGGTTTGGCTCAGTGGATAGAGCTTCAGCCTGCAGACTGAAGGGTCCCAGGCTCGGTTCCGGTCAAGGGTACATGCCCAGGTTGTGGGCTCGATCCCCAGTAGGGGGCGTGCAGAAGGCAGCCGACCTATGATTCTCTCTCTTCATTGATGTTTTTATCTCTCTCTCTCCGTCTCCCTTCCTCTCTGAAATCAATACAAATTTATTTAAAAAAAGAAAAAAAGTATTTCCTGTGGCAGGTGGCCACGCTTTCATGCGTTCCATACGAAGCTTGTCAGGGCTTTGAGAAGACGAGAGGAATATGAACTTCAGCCTTAATCTGCTCCAGCTACTACGGCAACACCCACAGCCTGGGACTTAAATAGCAGACGTGTATTTCTCTCAGTTCTAGAGGCTGGAGTCCAAGATCGGAGTGCTGGTGTGGTTGGATTATGGTGAGGCTTTTTTCCTGGCTTTCAGATGGCCACCGTCTTGTGTTGAGAGAGAGGGAGAGAGCTGGTGTTTCTTCTGAGAAGGGCACTAATCCCATCCTGGGGGCCCCACCCTCATGAGCCTAATTACCTCCCAGAGACCCCACCTCCAAACACCATCCTATTGGGGGGTATGACTTTTAGGAGAACACAATCACCTCTTCCCACTTCTAAGCAAGAGCCATCTGTCCACCCATCTATCTGTTCATCCATCCATCCATCCATCTGTCCATCCATTCATCCACCCAACCATCCATCTATCTATTCATCCATCTGTCGATCCGTCCATCCATCCATCACCTATTCATCTGTCCATCAGTCCATCCATCTATCAGTCCATCCGTCTGTTCACCCAGCCCAGACTTGTTGAGTGCTCACAGGCTGTCCCTAACAGCAGTTACCCCGAGACCTCTGAGAGTCTCCTGTCTGTCCACGTTTCCCCAGAGCAGGGCCCAGAAGCCTCGCTGTCTAGTTGAGGACACTCAACTCTCAGATTCTTATTTGTAACTTAACAGCCTCTTCTTAAAACACCCCCCAAACACTTCTTCCTGCTCATTGTTCCAATAAGAGAAAAGGGGAAAGACAACACCACACCTCGCCGTGTGCATCCCATCCCAACGGGCCATGGATGCCAACCATCCGAGCCTGTCCCCGGCTTCCCTGGCAGGAACAGGGGCTGCTCCACAGCCTGCTGCGCAAGCAGCGCGGCCCTGCCGGGCACCGTGCGGACGGCACAGCGAGGGCTTCATCTGCAACCAAACTCAAAATCAAAGGCTGTCGACGGAGGAGCCACGCGCCCGGATAACCACCCGGCGCTACCTGCGAGGGCACCGTCAGGGAAACTTCCAGAGAAAGTAATTAAGGCGTCCCCGCTCTCTAAATTCGGCAGCAAAACTTGGAGCTCGGAACTGCACGCTCCCAGGGACCTGGTGCCTCCTCCCAGCCTGGTCCTTCATCAGAACCAGCAGAGGTTCCTGCGGGGATCGGCTGGCGTGTCCCCCGAGCCCCGTGCGCCCCCGCAGGAGTCGTCTCGTCGAAGACGGTGCAGGCAGCAGACAGGATCGCCGCTTGTGGGGCGGGGTGAGATTAACATACACATGTATAGGCCTCTCCGAGAGCTGGCAGGCGCCCATGAATATTCATCAAGTACCCACGGCGTTCATGATACCAACATGCAAAACATACAGCCCTGGCACCGGGGAGTCCGCACACAGATCCGTGCTCAGCGCCTGCAGCCGCCCCGGCGGGGGCTCAGGCTAATATTTATAGCAAGTGGCCTCCTCTTGCGTCATCAGCACCTGGCCCCCCGGGGGCGTCCTGGGGAGACACCTGCCCTGTCTCGATGGGCTGTCCGCTCACAGAGCCTCCCTCCAACAGGCTCGTGCGAGCCCTCCTTAGCTCTCACTGTGCGCAAAATAGAAAGTCCCACTCTAGCCCTAGCCAGTTTGGCTCAGTGGATAGAGCATCAGCCTGCGGACTGAAGGGTCCCAGGTTCGATTCCAGTCAAGGGCACGTGCCAGGGTTGCGGGCTGGATCTTCAGTAGGGGGCCTACAGGAGGCAGCCGATCCATGATTCTCTCATCATTGATGTTTTTTTTTTTCTCTCTCTCCCTCTCCCTTCCTCTCTGAAATCAATAAAAATACACCAAAAAGTCCCTCTCTCTACTGCTATGCACCCCCTCCCCATATCCTGCTACCTCTGAGTGGGGTGGGCAGGGAGGGTAGCACGGCCCGGACTCTCCCGCCGCCCGTTTGCAGCCAGGCCTCCCGGGCACCTCCCAGGAGGACAGTCCGGCTCCGGGAAGATAAGGGGCCTCTTCCTGGCAGCTCGGCCTGTCACCGCGTTTGTTGACAACCCGCTGAAAACAGCCCTCACTGCCGTGTGAAGTCTCCTTCCAGCCCGCATCCAGGCCTCGGCAGACAGGTTTGAAGGGCGAAGAATCTGGGAAACACAGACACTCGCCCACCCCCAGCCCCGTCATGGAGGGAGTGGGAGGAGGCGCAGCCGGGCGCGCGCGGGGCAGACGGCCCCTCACCTGGCCGCGCGGTGCACCGCCTCCAATTAAATCAAAACGGTTTGTTTTTAATGGTCTTTTACACTGACAAGTGGGCGATCATTCTGGGCCCACGAGCTGTCAGGGAACTGAGGCAAATCCTCCGTTGATAATGCCCAATGCTTCCAATTAGGAGCCGAGGCCGCTCCCGGCGCGCTAACGATTCCCCCGCCGCCCCCCGGGCCCCTTTGGCGCCGGCTGCTGCTTCTCGCCTCCGCCGCAAATTACTGACACCAAACGGAAGGCCGTCTCCCGCCACGCCAGGCCCGGCCCTGTTGGGCTTAATGAGCCGATGGAAGTTTCGTGGCTCCGGCGCTAAATTCTTTTCTTGTTTGACAGCTGCTCGGCGAAGGCGCGTGTTGACCTTATAAAAGATTTAGTGTTTCTCATTATTTCCTGTCGCGCTTCAGAGTGATGGCTCGGCGGGTATCATTTGCATCTGGGGTGCGTGCCTGTGCACGCGCGCGTGTGCGTGTGCGTGTGCGTGTTGGACAGGGCCTCCGAGGTGGAGACGGGGAAGGGGGAAAGGCCGTCTTCTCCCGTCTTGTCTGGCTCCTGCAAACAGCTTCCAGTGAGACATTCCTCTTGGAGGAGGGGTGTCAGAGAGCAAAGCCCAGATGGTGGATGGGCGCTTGGCTTCCAGGCCTGGGGGGGGGGGAAGGGGGTGCATGTTTGGGTGGAGCCTGCAGGACAACAGCGCAGACGTGCACGACCAGAGGACACCTGAGCCAGACTCGACGCCCAGGACCGTCCAGGGCCATGCTCGGATGCCCCCGGAGGGCCCCCCTTTCCGCTCCAGGCCCTGTGTGGAGCCGTGGCCAGCAAGCCTCCTCCCTCAGCCCTGATCCTACGTAAGGACTTTACTGGTTGTAAAAGCAGAGCCACGTATTTAAAGGTGCACGTGTTACTGCCCCGGGAGACGGCTGCGAGCACCCGCGAGTCCTCATTTGGTCCCTGCACCCATGCCAAACCGGCCGCACTCGGAATAACAAGGCTCCAGGGAGTCCCGTGGCTCCTGGGCTGGCCTCCTGCTCTCCGCTCCGGCTCATCGGCTCCCTCTCCACGTCCTGCCCACCCACTGGCCATGCCAGCTGAGGCGGCCCGAGGCGGCCTGAAGAGGGAGGGACACGAAGGGCAGATGAGCACGTTGACTCTCTCGCTGGGGCTCTCCGCCTTCATCCTTGCCACTCAGAAACTCTATTTTGATCTTTTAGAGCAAAAACACCGGCACCTCCCTCCCTCCCCTCCCCCCTCGCCCCTCCCCCCCGTGCCCACGGCAGACCCTGCTCAGCAGTCGTCACACACTTTTTCACGAGCCTAGACTCAGCCTGAGAGTCCTTGGAACAGAGACGGGGCACCAGCCACCAGTCTGTCCGAGCTGACAGGTGCAACAAGGCCACTCATCCCACCCACCCCCCCGGCCTTAGAGGGGCCATTTCCATAAATCGCCAGGTACCCCAAAATTCCTCACCCTTCTATGCTACAGCAGGGTGATTTCTATATAAAAGCAAAATAAAATATAACCCACTAAAGGAAAAGAGATAAATTAAATGTCATCAAAATGAAAAACTTTGGTGCTTCAAATGATACTGTCAAGATAGTGAAGAGACGCCCTGGCCGGGTGGCTCAGATGGTTGGAGCGTCGTCCTGCTCACCACGGGGTTGCAGGTTCGATTCCCGGTCAGGCCACATGCTGGGTGGCAGGTTTGATCCCTGTCCGGGGCACACACAGGAGGCAGCTAATCGAGGCTCCTCTCCTACAAGGATGTTTCTCTCTCTTTCCCTTCCTCTCTCTCTAGAACTCAGTGGAAGCACATCCTCAGGTGAGGGTATAAGTAAATAAAGAAAGAAGAAAAGCCCTGACCGGTTTGGCTCAGTGGATAGAGCGTCGGCCTGCGGACTCAGGGGTCCCAGGTTCAATTCCCGTCAAGGGCATGTACCTTGGTTGCGGGCACATCCACAGTGGGGAGTGTGCAGGAGGCAGCTGATCGATGTTTCTCTCTCATCGTTGTTTCTAACTCTCTATCCCTCTCCCTTCCTCTATGTAAAAAATTAATAAAATATATTTTTTAAAAAAGAAAGAAGAAAAGAAAGTGAAAAGACCACTCACAGAAGAGGAGAAAGTAACTGTAAATCATACAGCTCATAAGGGACTGGGAATGCAAATGTTACTCTTACACCTCAGTATTGAAACATAAATAACCCAATTTTGAAATGGGCAAAGGGTTTGGATAGACATTCCTCCAAAGACGAAGCACAGATCCCGAGAAGCACACAAAAACTTCTCAACAGCATTAGCTTTTAGGGAAATGTAAGCCAGAACCACGTGAAAGACCACTTCATGCCCACCAGGTGGCCATAGCAACAACAACAACGATAATAAAAGACAGACAGTAACAAGTGTTGGCAAGGATGTGGAAAGACTGGAACCCTCACGGGTTGCTGGTGAGAATACCGTCACAGTTTCCCAAAAGGCTAAACCTAGAGTTCCCATGTGACCCAGCAATTCCGCTCCTAGGTGTGTACCCAGGAGAAACGAAAACATACGTCCACACATGAATGTCTCTAGCAGCATCATTCATAAGAGCCAAAGAGTGGCAACAACCCAAATGGCCATCTTTAAATGGGTACATTTTATAAATTACATCTCAACTCGAGGCCTGGTGCATGAAATTCGTGCACGGGTAGGGGCCCTAGGCCTGGCCTGTGATCAGGGCCGATCAGGGCCTATCTTGCCACCCAGGGCCTTCCTTCGTTCCGCACCACCCCCTGGTGGTCAGCACACGTCATAGCAAGCGATCGAACTCCCAGTCTCCTGGTTGAACTGCGAGGGGACACTTTGCATATTAGCCTTTTATATATAGAGATATAGCTGTTTTAAAAAAGAAGATTCAGGCCACTTGAAAAAGAATAGCCCACGTGAGTCAGGTCAGTGCTCAGCACCTAGGTTCAGTCTTTGGAGCCTGGAAGAGCGTGATGGTGGCCAAAATGGCCTTGGATGATGAGGGAGGGGCAGTGTCCTCGGTTTCTCCCAGGATCCACTGTGACTCTCACTCGCCTGAAACCTGTTAAACCCAGAGGCTTAAGAAGCAGAAGTGGGTCTTCGGGGAGTTCAGACAAACAGCCACGTGGTCACCCGGCCCTTCGTCCACCAGCATCTGGCGAACAGATTTGTTGTTCGATTTGGATCTGAACTGGGTATTGGTTTGGCTTCTGGAAATAGCAACTCAATTCTCATTTTCAAAGGCATCAGGGCCGCCTCTGCTTCTGCCCCAACAAGTCTCACCGGCCTGTGGCCCGTGGACCCTGGTCGCTTAGCCGCTGGGTGAACCTGGGCCAGTGTCTCCACCACCTGAGCTTCAGCCTCCCCTCCCTTCAGGTGAGCACGCCCCTGCCCTCAGGGGCCGTGGCTCTGGCCCCCCCCCCCCCCCCCCGCCCACCACCACGTCCTGGAGCCTCCCGTCAGAGCCGCGCGGAGCAGGAGGCTTGTTTCCCGGCCGAGCTTGGCTGTTCTCTGAGACGCAGCATGTGTCGGCCGATGTCCTTGTTCTGTCTATTTTTGGACCACAGAGAAAAGAGAGCTGAGAGCAGAAGAACGATTTCGGAGAGGCCAGCTGTCCCGGGAGAGCCTGCGCCCTCGCTAATTGGTTCACCTCCCGGACCTGCCCCATCAGAGCGCGGGGCGCAGTGCCCGCCGGTGACGTCCTGCGCGGACCCGTGTTCTGCAGGGCCTCTGACCCCCGGCGGCCCCGGCTTGACAGGAATTACTGACCTGGGACTGATCCATAATCTCCAAGTGCTCTCATTAGAGGAGACAGCCCCTCAGTCTTTTCAAGAAAACCTCGCTCCCAGTCACCTGAGCACTTGTCACTTAGAAAAAAACAAACCTAAACTGAAATCTCTATAGCTGTCATTTTTTTTTCTGTTTGACAGGTTATTTTTTTTAAATCTGGCTATTTTTTCTCAAATCCTGCCTTTTGATTTCTCGGTCCCCAGACCTGGCCGATACTTGGCATCCTCTGGGGGGACCGTCCTGGGGCTGTGAAGGGGGCTGGGGTCGGCCGGCCCCGCTGCTCCTTGTGGGACGTGTCAGGCACACGGGAAGCCGCCCAGCCTGTGACTGGGCTGCGGAGGGTCGTCCTTCCTGGCTGGTGGACGCACACACCGTCCACCGCGCGTGGGGTTGGCTTTACAAAGCAGGCCCGCGCTGGGGAGAAGGCGCCAAGGAAGCCACTCCCCACCATACAGAGCCCAGGGCTGGGGCGGCCTCGGTGTCCCCGCTCGGCCCAGGCCTCCTGCTGAGGGGAGAGGGGGGAGGGCTGAGGAGGAGGAAGGCACAAGGCCACTCCCTGTTTAGCACGTGGGCCAAGCTGCCCCTCCCCGCCCAAGGCCACGGCCACCAGGCAGAGGAAGATGACCAGTGTCTCGCCTCCGGGTCTTGAACACTTTCTTTTATTTATTTTCTTGGTAATCCTCACCTGACGGTATTTTTTTCCATTGATTTTTAGAGAGAGTGGAAGGGCGGGGGAGAGACACTCAGAGAGAGAAACATCGATGTGAGAGAAACACATCAATTGGTTGCCTCCCACACACGCCCCGACTGGGGCCAGGGATTGAACCTACAACTGAGGTCGGTGCCCTTGCCTGACTCTCTTTCCACTGAGCCACACCGGCCAGGACTGTGATTGTGTTTTATCACCATTTCCCCGGCTCTGCCAGACGAGGCTCCCTGAGTCCTCCCTGCACCCCGATGCCCAGCTCGAGTCACCACAGGGCGATGCTCGGTGGGTACGTGTGGAGTGAAGTAATTCATGCATAAATGAAAGGACCCATCTGATCCCCTGGCCCAGAATGCGGGCACTCTCTCTGTCCCGCTGCCGGCTCATCGCACACAGGGATTTCCTAGTGAAACTGGATGGGGCCCTCCAAACTGGCATAAATACCAAAAACTCAACAAATACTGACAAGGCATCTGAATCACACAGATCGCTTTGGCACCAAGGACTTTAAATTAAAAATCAATCACAAAACGTAACTAACGAGCTTGCCTGGAAACTTTAAAGCGTATTCATAGATAACTTACAGGCCAGAGAAGAAATCCAAACAGAAATTCGGTAGGCATGAAATGAGAAGAGAACTGAGCAAAAATAAATATACTCAATACTTGTGAGGAGAGACAAAAGGAAATGCAGGGGCAACATAGGTGCTAACACCATCCATACTAATAAAAGCCTAAGTGGTCATCACGCCGTCATACCATGATGCCCTCACGCCGTCACAACCCATCACCAGGAGGCTGTGTGCGCAGTGGGCGCACGCGAGTGGGCAGGGACTTGACGCTGTGTGCACAGCGCAGAGGAGGCAGGCCCTAGCGGCTCTGCGCCATGAGGCCTAGGGGTCTGTGGCTCCGGCCTACCTCTTTGGGGCAATCAATCGTGGGGCTCCCGCAATGTGAAAGGGCACAGGCCAGGCTGGGGGACTCCCCGCCCCCCACGTGCACTAATTTCGTGCACCGGGCCTCTAGTCTCTCTCTCTCTATATATATATATATGTGTGTGTGTGTGTGTGTGTGTGTGTGTGTGTGTGTGTGTGTTTGTGTGTATATATATATATATATATATATATATATATATATATATATATAGTTAATATGCTAAGTGTTTATCCGACTGGTAGCGATGATGCACACTGACCACCAGGGGGCAGATGCTCAACACAGGAGCTGCTGAGCTGCAGTGACTTGGCAGCGGTGGTTCTTGGGTGACGCACCCCGAAACCAGAGAGGAGGAAGCCTGATTCCTCGCGGGGTCGCGCAATTCCACCTTCGGCTGTGGGTTATGTTGTTGCTGGGACACCGTCAACCCCGAATCTGGTTACTGCACACTTGCATTTGCGTTCCACACCCTGTATGACAGCAGCTTTGCAGAGTGCCCTCTCGCACTCCGGGACCCCTCAGGGGATGTCAGAGAGCTGGTTCCGGCCTGAATCCCCGCAGGGCAGGCTGAGGGACCCCACCTGCTGGAGGGACCCCACTCACTCTGCAGACACCCTTAGAGCCTTGGCACCACCCCAGGTGCGTCTGGCCAGGGAGGGACCACGGGAGGTTGGCTCCAGGGTGTGTCCGGCCCATCTTGCCCAGTCCTGCCCCATCAGCCATATTCTAATCAATTTCCTTTCAATGTGCATGAATCCGTGCACCAGGGCACTAGTGTAATATAAATGTCAAGGTTAGAAAAAAGAGGATTATAAGGGGATTCGCTGAGCAGATGCCTCTAGATGCCAGAAAAGGAAGAACAGAGAAACCTCACAGAAGGATCTAACGAAGTCAAGAGCAAAACTGGCGAAATGACGAGGGTAGCTAATAACTAAGAGCATCAACCAAATGAAACGCTGCTCATTGAAAGTGGACCAGAAAATCACGATGCTTCTGAATGACTGGGAAATAGAACCCGAGAATCTAGGTCCAGGGTGAAGTGGGGACCACAGTGGGCAGGGAGCGGCCGGAGGAGAGGCGACGGGTACACTGGCTGCAGGGCTCAGCTCTGCCCGGGACTCCCAGGGACCCTGGGAGAATCGCTTTCCACCTTTGGGCCTCAGATTTCCCACCTGCAGAATGGGAGAGTGGGATCCAGTGACCTCCAAGGTCTCTCCTAACCCTGGCCGCCTGGAAATCTTGTATTCCAATAGGGGGAGGGAGGGAATTACGATTCCTCAGGGCAGCGGTGACTACAAATCTCTCATCAGATATAACGGGCACCCTGGTTTGCTTGCATTTCTATGGAGAGTGGCTACAGTATTTAGACAGGTTCAAGCCTCAGACTGCCTGGTGGCAAAGCCACATACATGTCCCAGCTTGGAGGGCAAAGCCCTCCCAGCACAATTATAGCCAAAGGCTCTGGTTGTAAGCTTGACCTTGTGTCCGACCCTGCAGGCCTAGGTAGCTAAGGGCTGTGGGCTGCAGGGGGTGAAGCAAGTGCGGCCAAAACAAGGCTTGGTAGAGTTCAGAGAATGGCAACAGGAAAGAAGCAGATTTGAAATTCGCAAGAACATTGTAAACATCTTGCCCTTGTTTGGCTTTGTGTAATCAGACTATAAAACAGCGGTTCTCAACCTTTGGTGGTCGAACGACCCTTTCACAGGGGTCGCCTAAGACCATCCTGCATATCAGATATTTACATGACGATTCATAACAGTAGCAACATGACAGTTAGGAAGTAGCAACGAAAATAATGTTATGGTTGGGTCACAACATGAGGAACTGTATTTAAAGGGCCAGAAGGTTGAGAACCACTGCGTATAAAATAAAGCTTCGGCTTACAGGCTGTGTCCCTGTTTCCTCATCCAGGCACAGCGATACACCTGGTCCCACCTGTAATCTCTGGTCTGTCTTCTTTCATCCTTCACCGCCCCCCCTCAGGTTCACCCCTGGCAGTGCTGGACACGGTTCACATTTCCTCTCGCTCTTCCTGCACCAGGGCTTGGGCTGGTCCCCACCCTTTGGACACTTTCCCCTCTTCTTCCCGTCGTCTCTAGAAAGATCCTGTGGCCCCCAGATGGAGTCATAGTTCCCCAGACCACAGTCTTACTGTCGTCGAAGTTAATTATAGCAGAGAGCGTAGAGACGCGCCCGGCCTGTCTTACTCGCCAGTGTCCCCCGTGGTGGCGGCACCTGGTCCTTATCTGGGCAACACTGCCCATTCGCACAGGCCCAGCGCCTTGGCCCACCTGGGTATCGCCGCCCCCGCCCACCAGCCGGGCCCTCAGATCGCTGGCTGCCCTGGCGCCAGCCCCTATTTACCTGCCTTGACCCAGCGACTCAGCTCCGGTCAGCAAAGCCGTCTCCTGCCAGAGCCGTCACAGTTCCCGCTCCGGGCGCGGGCAGCCCGCGGACGGCTTAATTTAGAAGCATCTCTGAAGGAATTCCGCGCCCCACGGCTCTCGTGCTTTCACGCGGGGGTCCACTGGGTCATGACCACACACAGCGTGAGGCCTGACTAGTCATTAGGATCCTCATCGCTGGCGGAGCTGCCGGTCTGGGAGGAGCGTGAGCACGTGGGACCGGAGCCCTTGTTCCCGGCAGCGACTTTCACGCGACTCGTGTCATCAGCGTTTAACATGGGGGTGGAGTGTCCTGGGCCCAGAGTCCCCGCTCTGGGTTCACCCTGTGTGACCTGGGACGTGACCCTGCGTCTGGGGGCCCGTTTCCCCATCTGCACGATGGAGACACACCCGGATGCTCCGAGGCTTGTGCGGAGTAAAGGCCCGGCCCCGCAAGTCCCAGGCCCGTGGTTCTGACATTGCTGCTGACGGGGCGCCCGGCTGCTTCGCCTCTGAGGGCTGAGCCCCTCTCCGTGGGCATCAGGGATCCCCCGGGACAGAAAAGACTCACCCCGCACGGGGGTGAGCTCTGGCTTCGGTCAGCTTGTAGGAGAGCCCGTCAGCACCAAATCAGCACCCACCCACCACCCACCACCCAGCATGAGCCGTACCCATCGCCTCACCCGGCTCCCGGTGGCTCCCGGGCTGTGGCCACACCCCTCCAGCCTCTGCCTCCATCTCCACACGGCCTCCCCCCTGCGTCTGCATCTTTGTCTCTTACAAGGGTGCTCATCAGGGTGCCCCTCAGAACAATTAGAATGTTCTCATCTCTCCATCCTTCATTACGTCTTCAAGGGCCCCTTTTCCAAATAAGGTCACAGCCACATGTCCTGGGGGTTAAGACACAGACACCCCCTCCAGGGTCACCATTCAGCCCTCTACCAGGGCCGCGGTGTGTGGAGACCGCAGACCTGTGGGCCGAGGAGCTTCCTGTTAACAGTCATCGGTGCCTGGCCACCAGGGACAGGCTGTTGCCGCTCTGAGCGCCACGGAAGGCCCTGGACCCGGGAGTCCCCGCCGGCTGGGCATGCGAAGCAGGCAGGGTGCCCGCGAGGCCCCCAGAGACCAGACGTGCCAGCCGCACGGAGCACCTCCAGCTGCCTTCTGGGAAATCATGTCACGGTGTCAGAATCAAGCCGTCCCTTGCCAGAGGCGACACCGCGGTGCGCAGACGCCTCTGTTTCTGGCTATTCTCTCTGCTCAATAACCTTTCTGAGGCCACGTGGGAATTTCTCTGAAACTGGAGATTAAGCTGGAGACAAGATCATGGTTCCATCAAATGCCTTGAACGCCAGGTGCTGAGCCCTGGGTCGGGTGGGCATCAGGTGACGGGTTACCAGAGCCGGGCATGACCCTGACACAGCCAAGAAATCTGAGACCTGCGGCTGGGGCCCCGACGGCTCCGGAAACACCGCCACGGAGGGTCCGTGAAGGGACAAAGGGCCCGCAAAGGGACAGGGGGGCTGTGGACCTCTGAGTTAGGACTTGGGGGTATTTTTCTTCCCAGAGGAGAGAGTCCATGGCTTTCTGTAGAGTCTCGAAAGGGCCTACACCCCCCAGGTCTGGCTATACCTGACGGCCAGAGAGGAAGACTGTGGTCTTATGTTCTGGAATAACTAACCAACAGACCTCAGCATGGGCAGAGTATTCTAGAAAGAATCCGGAATGTAGTGCCTAGAGACTGGGGGATGGTGCTATAACAGAGCTTGTCTGCCTCTGACTCCCTGTGGAGCCAACCCTAGGCCAAACCCTCTCTGGGCCTCAGTTTCCCCATCTGTAAAATGGGGAATAGCCAAGTTGGATTCCATTGGGCCCGTGTGCACCCTGATGTTCCCGCTCTCCCCTGACGGTGAGCCCGGCCCCGGACCTCAGGCCAGGACCTGGGTATGGGTCTCGTTGGCCCTAAGCAGTGCCCAGACCTGGGGGGTGCGGTGACAGTGTCCTGGGGGCAGGCAGGGGTGTGGCCCCAGGAACCACTTGGCCTGGTCCCTGCCTGCAGGAAGCCGCCTGGCACAGGCTCCGATAGGGTCATGACTTTCCCAGGGTGAGATGCCCAACCTCTTGCTCCCTGAAGGGGCCGGATTTCGGGCACCGAGCACGGAGGCCTTTCCTGAGAGCTCCCCATCCGCTCACTGGTCTTCGGTTCTCAGACTGTCGCTCGGAAAGCTGCCTGCAGCCCCGTGGGCCCGCTAACCCTGGGGGGGGGGGGGGTTGCCAACCACGGCCTGGATTCTTGGCCAGGGCCTGGGGCTTGGGTCCTGCTTTACCGGGAAGTCACGGCGGAGCAAACCCAGAAGGAACCCGCCTGCCGGCCCTTCACCTCGGCCGCCTGGTAAACCCGGCTCTGCTGGGCCCCCAAGCCAGCCCACACTGCCCCGCCGGCCCCTGCTCACCTCCAGCCCGAAGTGCCCCTGAGTGTCTGCCCCAGAGAGGCCCCAGCTCGGGGCCTTTCTGTTCTCCCTGCACCCCCACCCCAGCGTGGTTCCTTCCAGATTCAAGCTCTGGGAGGGGAGGGGTCCCTCCCGTTTGACCCGGAATAAATGCAGGAGGGAGAGGAAAAGGCAAACAAGCGAGCCTGCACCCTTCTCCCGGGCCTCCCTCAGGCTCCCCTGCAGGAGGGCCCGTTCCAGGGGTGTCCTCCCACCTGGAGGCAATGGGACGCGTGCAGGACATGGGAGGGCTCCCCCCTCACCCCCCAGGCCCTGGGAAGGGGGCTCGGCTGAAATGCGATCGATCACACCACACTGAACTGCGGGCCCCGGCTCCTGGATATGTCTCCCTCCCATGAGCCTCTGGGGGACGGGGGACAGGCCCTGGACGCTGGTTCTGGTTCTGGTGCTGCGGCATGGCCAGGACTCACCGCCTCCGGCCCCAGGGGAGTGAGCGCCAGGAGGCCTGGGAGAGGGCGGCTCGTTGGGGTTCACGGTGGGGATGGTGGGGACGCCACTGGGAAGGATGCGCTGGCTACCAGGCCCCCGGGCAGTGACTCCAGCCATCACCACGCGGCCCCCGTGACGCCCGTCACTCTGCAGTGACTCCACAGAGGGGAAGCCCTGCCTCTGTCCCCTGGCCCGTCACCCGCCTCCGCCCACCCCCCCAGCCAGGACCCTCCTGGCTCTCCCCCCTCACCCCCCCTGCGCCTCTGCTATTCTATTATTTCTCCAAGATGAAGCCCGGGGCAGGAGGTGAGGGAAGCTGGGAGGGGAGCACGGGGCGAGCCCCCCAGCCTCTGTGCCCTCTGACCTGCCCTCCCCTCCATCCGCAGGTGGGCCCGCAACTGGACACCTTCCCCAGCGAGGCCGACCGCCAGAGAGCGTTCAAAGCCCAGCGGGAAGAGTATGCCGTGCGCCAGGGAACCCTGCGGATGGGCAACTACACCCACCCCTGAAGCCGCCTCCGCACGAGGAACATTCCGGAAGGCCCCCCGTCCTGCCCCACTCCTGTGTTTACGTGGGTTCTGCTGCTGCAAGGACCTCAGGGTCAGGTCTTAGGTTAGTTATTTTTGCTACGAGCCCCCCTCTTTAGTTAGGCAGCACTAGCTCACCTTCGCCCAGCGCCCCTCCTCCTGGGGGACCCGTCCTCTGGCATCCGCCCGCCCTCTCTCAAGACAAACCCAATTACAGGGCAGCGCGCCCTCCAGGCCGGAGTCGAGGCTGTGCCGCATCAGGGACCACGCGGGAGTTTCCTGCGGAATTCCTGCCCTTAACGCGCTCGGAAAGCCCTCGTTGAGCTGCAAACACGAGTTTTAGTTGCTCTTTCTGGGGTGCCTGACGCCCCACCACGCTGGCGGCAGGAAGACCCCGCTCGCTCCTCGGGGCCTGCTCCCCCCTCCGGGGGCTTCTCCCCCAAGACTGACCGGGAAGGGGCGGCTGGAGGCACCGGCGAAGGAATTCTCAGCCAACCACCCCTCCCCCGGCAGCTCTTGCCGCCATCTCTGGGCCTGTTCCCGGCTTCTCCCCACAGACGATATCCTGACCTGTTTTAAATTAAAACGCTGCTGTCCTCCTCCTGTGTCTCTATCTGAAACCGGCACAGCTATCACGGTGGAGGAGCAGCCTCAGACGCTCCCACGCTGCTGTGACCGTGGAGACTCTCTCCGAGGCCGTGAGCCCCCCAGGCCTCCTGCAGCGCCTCCGGCTTCCCAAAGCCCACATCCGGCCTGAGGCTCCTCCCCGAACGCCGGGCTCATGTAGCCGACGTGGTTGCCTCTCCCGTCGGATACTCGTCTCCAACCAGCACAGCTGGACAGACCCCTCGACGTTCCCGCCAACCTTGCTCTCCCCCCGTTTCCCATCTCATGAACGGCACCACTGTCGACCCGCTGTCGAAGCCAAATGTGTCCTCACCTCTGACACCTGACCCCTCACAAGCCCGACGTCACTTCCAAGACCCTCCTGTCCACCCCCTTCTCTCTGGGCCCCTCTTCTCCAGGGAACCAGCTCCTGGCTCCCCCTCACCCCACCACCAGGGAGCAGCCCTCAGCACTCGGTGGCTTCCCTCCACCAGAAGTGAGACCCCACTCCTGCCCAGGCTGGGGGGGACCCCAGGTGAGACGCCGGGCCAGCCCTCTGGCTCCATCCCCGGCGCACAGGTGGCGGCCGCTCACTCCTCCTGCCTTAGGTGTCCCTCGCCCTTTCCCTCCATCAGGACACCTGGGCCACAGGTGGTGCCCTGCCCGCCCTTCTTGCCATGCAGACCTTCGCTCACAAGCCAGGCCCCTCCTCCGAAGGCCTGCCCTGGACCGGCTCCTGCCTCCTGCGTTATTGTCCGGGAACAGTGACCCTGTGTGGGCCTGACTTCTCCGAAGGGAAGTGGCATGGGGCCCGGAGTCTCAGGTCCCGGAGCCAAGGGCCCGCCCTGGGGAGGGGCCCGCCGTGGGCAGTGCCCCCTGATGTCTGTGGGAGGACCCTCAGCGTAAATGTTCCCGGTGACTCACGCCCCCTGCAGGCCGGACCTGGCAGAGACAAGCCCAGCAGGTGATTAGAGATCTGAGTGAGTTCCCCTGCAGCCGGGGCTCTCGCAGGCGCAGCTGTGTTAGAAGCCGATTCCACAAAAAAGCCACACACACTAACCCCTCAGGACTCGGCTCAGCCAGGGCCGTCCCAGACCCCACCTGGTCCCAAGGGCCTGAAATCCTCCTGCCACCACAGGAGCCGGAGAAAAACACCCCGCCTCCTCTCGGCTAATGCGCCCAAAGCCTTCCCACCCCCGGGAGCAGGCCTGCCCCTGAGCCCAGCAGCCAGCCCCTCGGTCAAGCGTGTGAAGCCCAGCTCCACCCGGTCATTCCTGTGTGACCTTCAGCAAGTGTCCCGACCTCTCTGTGCCTCACCTGAGAGACAAAGCCCCCACACAGGACAGGACACCCGCTCAAGCCACATCGGACAACGACTGCATGAAAGAGGGCGGCCAGCAGATTAGCCCGGGGTCCTACGTACACTGAGTTACCACTCTCATCAATAAAGCACCACGAAGGGGCTGCCGGCCCTGTGACGCTGGAGGGCGAGTAGAGCAGGAGGTTTGGGGAACAGCCGTGGCGTCGGGTGCTCAAGAGGGGAAAGATGTGTGTACCCAGCACACCCCTGTGCTCTGAACCCTCATGCGAAGGGCGAGGGGCACATTCGGACACAGAAGTCCCTGAAACCAGGCTCTGCCCACCGAAGGGCGAGCCACTTGCTATGGCAACGAGGGAGATGCCCAAGGCGAGCCACCACCCACCCGTCCCACCCCCAGGCTTGCTGGGCCAAGAGGAACCTGTGGACTTGGCCGGAAAAGGTTTCGGGGAAATCTCTCCTGTACCTGATCTCACGTCTCGCCCCGAAGGCAGGCAGGCAGGCAGCGCTGTGGGACTTTGCTGGGGCTGTGAGGGGGGCCCTGGGCAGCGCCCTCCGTCCTCTCCCGGATCCCGGCTCTGGGTGCGCCCCGCCTGGGCCCCAGCGGCTCTCCTCTGAGGGCCCCTCAGCTCCTTGTCCTACAGCGCCACCCGCTGGCAGGCCCGAGCCCACGGCCGAGAGGCAGCTGGCCCTTCCCTCCCGCCTCGCCCCTCCCCCCTCGTGGCTCGTCTCTCATTAATTATTTGCACCTGCACAAAGTCCCAGATCGGATTCCATCTCACTCCACCTTCTTAGGTGTCCTGTCGCCTCTGCCGCAGCTGGTCCTCACTGGTGCTGACCAGGCTGAGGGATCCCCCACACACAACGGGGGTCCCACTGCTGGCGTGGCCAGGGGAGTCTTCTGTTCACGTCCCTGCGTCGCCCTCCCCTTCTCAGTTGGAAGAGAGGTGGGCGGAGGGGAGTTTGGTTGCCGGCCCAGACCAGTGACCGCCATCCTGTATGTCCCGGAGCCCGCCCCACGGACTATTTCTCAAAGATGGGTGGACACGGGGAAACCCCAGCTTCGTTCTCCATCCCGAGTCCCCAGTCCCACTGCCCATGGCCAGTGCCATGTGGGGACGGCCATCACCGGCGGTGTGGCATGCACCCTGCTGATTGGCATTTGCGGACATTTTACCTCCTGGTTGGGTTTCCTGGCAACAGCCCATCAGAGATGTAACCAAACAAAGAGGCCCCTGTGGACTGTCCCCATGAGCTGGGGGGCCCGGTGGTGGGGGCTGGTCTGGACCGTCACGTGGTCGGCCTGAAATTCTTGGAAGTCCCCTCTGCAGCGGGAGGGAGGCGGTGCCCACGCTGGTGCGTGGGCAGGAGGGGCAGCAAGGGCCTTGCGGGAGCCTTCGGGCGCGGGACCTGGGCAGACTGCAGTCCCGCGAGAGGAAGAGCCTGCAGGTGCTTCGCAGCCCACGAGGGCAGGGCAGACCTCTTGGCTGGGGGTCAGCTTTCTTTTCATGCCGAACCCCCCACTGGCTCCCATCTATTTCCAGATCCCTCTGCTGGCGTGGCCAGGGCTTTCTACCAAAGCCCAAACCTCATTCATTCTCTCACTGCCTCTCTCTCTCTCTCTCTCTCTCTCTCATAAAACCAGATAATTAATAATTTTCTTGGTAAGGAGAAAGCGAGGGGGTGGGTCTGGAATCTGGCTGCTGTGCAGGGTTTTGGCAGCGAAGGCAGCAAAGAGCCAGCAGAGGCGGTTCCTGCGCCTGGCCGGGCCTCGTCGACGAGAAAGCACGGCTCACGGGCCGGGGAGCCCAGGCCAGTCCCGGAGTCCCCGGACCCGACAGAGAAGGCCTGGCGCTGCGGTCCACCCCTCCCAGCTCCCCAGCCGGTGCTGGTCTGGAGACCACAGATTCAGGGGTTCAGAGGAAGCACGTCTCCATGGCAGCAGGCGGACCAGCAGCTCGAGGGGGGGGACTCGGGGGGGGGGCCCCCCGGTGGGCCTTCGTCCAGCCAGCCCGGCCTGCGCTTCCCGTCACACGCCTTCTCCTGCGTTTTCCTCCTGGAGCCAAACCGCACTTTTGCTTCCTTTCTTTTTACTCTGAAAACCTCTGATGCTTGAACTCATTAAAAGAATGTAAACAAGCCCGGCCGGCGTGGCTCAGGGGCTGAGCGTCCGCCTATGAACCAGGGGGTCGCGGTTCAATCCCTGGTCGGGGCGCAGGCCCGGGTGGCGGGCTCGATCCCCAGTGCGGGGGAGCAGGAGGCAGCCGATCCATGAGATCAATGACTCTCATCACTGATGTTTCTATGTCTCCCTCCCTCTCACTTCCGCTCTGACGTCAATAAAAGTGTATTTTTTAAAAAATGGAACAAAAACTAGGTTGGCTCTTTGCCCAGCGGCCTGCGCACTTGAGTCCACAGATGGGCGCAATCTATGAGGGGACTCAGATGGACGGGCGCCGGCTTCCCCGGGAGCTCCATTCTGACATTGCCAGCAGCCAGCCTGCGCAGTGTGTGTGTGTGTGTGTGTGTGTGTGTGCGTGTGCATGCGTGTGCATGCGGGGGGGGGGGGCAGGGGGCAGCCTGCGTGCATGAGAGGGAGGGCGGAGGGCGGAGGGCGGAGGGCGGAGGAAAAGAATAGCCTCTCGGGTTTCAGGAGCTCCATGGGGTTTGGGGCCAAACCAGCAAAAATGATTGAGAACAGCATGACCTTGAAGCCCACAAATCCTCCAAAGCCTGGTCCGACCCATCTGTTTGAGAAAGCGATACCGCACCCAGGCCTGGCCTGTATCACCCACACGCTCCCCGCTCCTCGTGGAAACTGGTTCTGGTTGGAAGGGCCTGGGCAAAGGGGGAGCTGACCTCTGTCTGGGGTGTGTCTGGGGTGCGGGGGGGGGGGGCGGGAGGCGGCTAGGGAGACCAGCCTGGGCGCTCCAACCTGCCAGGCAGCAGGCTCTGCTGAGCCAGTGGCTGTTCTAGGACAGGGCACTGCCACCCCCAGGCCCCCGTTCGTCCTCACAGGGAGTAGGTGATGACTGAGGCTCAGAAGGTGTTTGAAGGGGGTCCCACAGCAGGGCTGGGAGGGTGGCGAGGCAGGTAAGGCCCTTGCCTAAGGCACACAGTTGACGGGGTTGCTCCAAAACTCAGGAACCAAGACAAACAATATATTTTGTCAATCGAAGTTTTAAAACCATTTCAATAAAGACCTGGGCGGCTCACCTCACCCGAGCCTCGGGCCCGGCTTCTGAGCCAGGTCCACTCCAGGTCCGGCTGACGCTGGAGTCAACACCCACCCAGGAGGTACCGGCCTCCGGCCGCAGCTGCTCAGAGCGGGGAAGGGTGGCACTCACGCCACAGGTCATTCCTGGGCAGAGGACACCAGGGTCCTTCCCAGAGCCTGTGGCACAGCTCCCCGCGTGGCTCTGCGAGCTCCTGGCCCTGCTCCAGGCTGAGCCGCACCTCTGGGGAGGGAGGTGGGGCTGGGAAGAAGGAAGCTGGTAAGAACCCCGGCTCCCGGGCCCATTCCTGACCCACAGCCAAACCCACGCCAAAGGCCAGGTACAGAGATGTGATGCTACAGCCAGGCTGCCTCCTGCATGCCCGTGGCCCTCACTACCGACCCCTGGCATTAGCATCTGTGTCCTAAGGAAAGGCAGGGGTCGGGGCCAGAGGCGCGGCTGTGGAGAGTGGACAGGTCCCCAGGGCAGCGCCCTCCCTGCCCTGGGGAAGGGCCGCAGCTCCGTCTGGGGGGGAGGTGGGGCCCTCTAGGGCTTCAGGTCCATGAGAAGCTGAAGGTTTAAAAGCAATCTCGAAGGATGGCAGCACGGACTGGAACTTGAAGCTAGAGGCTCAAAGAGGAAGGGGAGGGGGAGGAGGGCTGAGCGAACTGAAGAGGGGCTGGGCGCTGGCTGCCAGTTCTGGGCCCTTAGCTCAGCCCCAGTGACCGGGCAGCCTGTCCTGGAGATGCCCTGTCACCCTGGTTCCCTTCCGTTCCCTGGGCTTCCTCCCGGGGAGGTGCGGGCCAGCCAGGGGCAGGGCCTGAGGCTGGGGAGGGGCGAGGCCGCCTCCTACCGTGTAAACCCGTAAACCGCTCTGAGAGGCCCAGGAACTTACCCAGGTTCACACCCAGCCCTGAGGACCTCGGAGCCCTCATAGCCCCGGGGACACCAGGCTCCTCTCTCAAAGGCAGGACAGGATGGGCCACCCATCCCGGACCCCCTGGATGCGTCTCAGCGGAACCAGGGCCAGGGGACCTCACGCCAGGCCCGGGCAGGCGGAGGGGCAAGGAGGGTCCCGCGATGGAGAGGAGGAAGGAGGAGGTGGGCGTGGAGCTGGGATGCCAACCAGGAATAGATGATGTTCGTGAGAGGGCGGGCCCTCCGGTAAATTCCACAGGAAACCGCCGCGGAAGGTGGCATCTTATAAAGGGGCGACCACTCAGCACCAACGTGTCCCAACAGCCTGTTACATGCCCCTGGGCTCCGAGAAGCTCCAAGAAGCGGGAGGAGCGGGAGGGCTGCGGGTCCGGTTCACGAGAGTCGTCTTCACCCCCACACCCCCACCTCCCCGGCCCCGCAGCCCCCGCAGGGCCCCGGCCGCCCGCCGCGGCTTCCTTCCGCCGGGCCGGGATCTAACGCTCGCCTACAGCCGGCGGGCAGGGCGGGCGCAGGACGAGGGCTTTGTGCGCGCGGCGGTCGCGGCCTCTGACAGGCCCAGGGGGGCAGCCCCGCTGACCCATCGGGCGTCCGGGGGACATGCAGAGGTGGGGTGACAGCGGGAGAGGGGCGCGGGGTCCAGGGCGCCGCAGCAGGACGGGGCCCAAGCGGGGGGCCGGCCGGGAGGGCCCGTGACTTCAGCCCCGGCTCCTTCCAGCGCGCTCGGCCCGCGGGAGGCGCCAGGGCGGGGGCGTCCGCTCCGGCCCCTCGGCGCCCGCCCCCGCCTCCCCGACAGCTTGCAGCCGAGCCGGAGCCCGTCCCCGGGGAGCCCGTCCTCGGCCGCGGCGGGGCCGCTTCCAATCTGCCGGCCGGCGCGGGGCGGGCGCGGGGAGGGCGAGGCCGGCCGGCCCGGCCCGAGGGGAGGGAAGCTCCTGCGGCCGGTGGGGGGCTTCCCTGGGCTGGGTCTCGGGCGCGGGGAGAGGCGGGCGGCCCGCCTTCCGCCGCGGCCTCCGGCGCCGAGCCGCTCGCGGGGCCCGTGGGGAGGGAGCCGGGGCGCGCGGACCGCCTCGGAGACCCCGCTGCCGGCCGCGGGCCAGGCCCCTCCGCCTGTGACCGCAGACCCGGCCCAGGCCCCGCGGGCCGCGAGGAAAGGCCCGGCCGCGCTTCAGTCCCGCCCACCGCGCGGGGCCGCACCCGAGGCGGACCCCGAAGGGCAAAGGCGCGGAGGGCCGGGAGGGCGGGAGGGCGCGGGGTCCTCAGTGAAAAGGCGCGTTTCCAGCGCCGCCTGGGAATGGGAAGCCGTTGGCAGCGTCTACGCGCGCCCTCCGAGGCCCTCGCGCTCCCGGATCAAAGCACGGACACGCGGGCCTGGGGCCGGGCCGCGGCAGGTCACCGGCTGGACGGGTCCCTGCCGCCTCCCTCGGGCCCCCCGGATCCCTAGGGGTCCCTGGCGTCCCAGACACGACCTCCCGCACTCTCCACTCTCGGCCCCAGCCAAGCCACCTTCCCGCCCCTTCCTGGGGCGACGCCAGCTCCCCCCACCCGCAGGCCGCAGGGCTCCGAGCGGCAGAGAAAGGGCTGCAAAGCGCCCCACGCGAAAGCCCTGGAACCCGGGGGACGCCCCCAGGACAGGGCTCCCCCGCCGGGGTTGGCCCCTCTCCGTGGCCGGAGGAAGGAAGACGGGGAGGGGCCGAGGAACGGGATCGAGGACAACCCCGGGGCGAATCACTGGAATAACTGCCGGGAAGGGCCGAGGGGAACTTAAAGAACTCGCATCCCGAGCCTCCGAGGCGCCGCGGGCTCGGACCCCTCCCCGCCAGCCCGCCCCCCTCGGCTAATCACCCCATTAGGGGCCTCATCACCGGCCTAATGAAAGCAAACCGCGTGGAAATGGCCGGTAAACAGTTGGGCCTGTGCGGTAATTAATTCAGTGTCTCTTTTAATCAAACTGAAAGGGAATCGGGCCGCGACTCGCGGCGCTGTGACATCACCCCCAAAATCGGCCAGAGCCAATCAGCGACTTCACTCCGGGGCCACGTGGGCTAGTCCCCTTTAAAACACACACACACTCACACACACACACTCACACACACACTCACACTCACAACATAACGAGGGGGGAAAGGAAACAAACAAAACCCCCAGCCCCAAAGTAAAAGTGACCCGGGTTCGTTTTTTAAAGGAAGGGGGAGGCGAAGGCGCGCTCGGAGGACCGGCTGGGAGCGCGGCGGCCGAGCCGGGGGCGCTGTCCGCGGTGCTGACGGCCCGGGCGCGGGGCGCGCGGGGAGCGCGGGGCGCGCGGGGAGCGCGGGGCGCGCGGAGGAGGACCCGCGGGCCAGGTGGACAGTCATGCGCCGCGCGCCGCCGCCGCCGCTCTCCGCGGTGCTGACGCCACCAGGTGCGCTCCGTTCCGCCGGCCCGTCGCCCGCCGCTCACCGCGGTGCTGACCCCGCTGCCTGCGGCCACGCTCGCCTGGAGGAAGCGTGCGGTTTGGATTTTTAAACGCCGTCCTTTATTTAGGTTCCGACATCCTCGCCTCTCTTCTGTGCCAGAGGAGCGCTCAGGCCGTCCGTCTCCCCCTTTGCTCTCCCCAACTTGGCGCACCCTCCCTCCCGTTCCTCCCTGACACTCCCACCACCCCCCCTCGGTTCGGCGACTAGGCGCGATGCTGCAGAAGACGCGCTGAGCCCTTTTGGATCTAATGCGCAGAGGAGGCTGGCCCAGCGCTCCTGGGCTCCCCCAAGGCTGAACTCCATCCAAGGTGCCCGCAGGCTCCCTGCCCGCCTTCCCCATGCCAGCCCGCAGCTAGGGGCAAGGACAGCGGTCGGCTGGGGCTGGGGGTGGGTGGGGAGCTTCCGGAGAGGACAGGCCGAAGCTTGGCTATGGAAGGCTCCAATGGCTTTGGGATCGACTCCATCCTCTCCCACCGGGCGGGCAGCCCCGCCCTTCCCAAGGGGGACCCCCTGCTTGGGGACTGCCGCTCACCCCTGGAACTGAGTCCTCGCTTGGAGAGCAGCAGTGACTGCTCCTCACCAGCCTCACCAGAAAGGGACTGTCTGGAGACGGGCGCCCCGCGGCCTGGCGGGGCCCAGGGCCCAGGTTTGGACTCCCACCTGCAGGCCGGACAGCTCTCGGCCCCAGCCCAGTCGCGTACAGTGACCTCCTCCTTTTTGATCAGGGACATCCTTGCCGACTGCAAACCACTGGCCGCCTGTGCGCCCTATTCTAGTAGCGGGCCGCCCGCCACCCCTGAGCCCGGGGGCCGCCTTGCACCCAAGGCCGGCGAGGACTTTAGAGACAAGCTGGACAAAAGTGGCAGCAACGCCTCGTCAGACTCCGAGTATAAAGGTAAGAAAGCGGGGGGTGGAAGCGTGGGGGGTGCCGTGCTTCTAAAAGCCGGCAGTGAAACTTGTGTGCACACAGGAGGGGACACCAGAAGCCGGCCCAGAGCTCCCCCAGGGCCCGAACCTTCCCGCCTGCCCGTGGCTATGCCTTTGAGCAACAAAGAGTCGGGTGGAGACAGCGGGGAGAGGGATACTGTGCGCCCCAGGAGAGACCCCCCACAATGCACAGAGCAAACTTTCCCAACTTCCGCTGGGTCTGCCCTTCCAGTGGGACTGGGGGGCAGGAGCAGGCGCCCATCTGGCCAGAGGCTGAGAAAAGACCGCAAAACAACCAGACCCCGAGGGCTCAGCTGGAACGCCCTCCTTATAGGAATGAAAACCTAGCGGAAGCCGAGAACAGTCAGAATTCTCCACCCTTTCATCTGGATTTCCGAGGGGGAGAGAAACCGGGCTTTGCCTCCCCTTGGGCCCAGCGTACTCTGGGCCCCACGAATTATGCAAAAGGAATGCTCACTTCAAAGCAGCAGTAGCAGGCAGGCGGGGCTGCGAGGCTGGCTGGGAGCAGGCTCCGAGGTCCGGTCCAGGGGGGAACCCTGCTGCACCCACCCAGCGGTTCTCGCTGAATCTGATTTTTAAGAGAATTGAGCAATTTCCGGTTGTGTGGGACCCAGGGCTTCCCGAGTGACCAGCTCCCCGTCCCCTTCCCTGGGGGTCACCGGCCCTTCACCTGCCTCTCACCTCTGTGAACCTTTCCTTGTTACCTTTCATTCCGTCTTAACCAGGGAGCCGAGATCAAGATTAAGAGGAGGGGGCGGGGAGGGAGAGGAAAAAAGAAGGAAGAAGAAAGGGAAGCATAAAAGGAGTGCCCCAATTTTATTCTCGCCGCTGGGGCCACTGCCTGGACTCAGCTCTCTGAGAAGCCAGTGGTGCAGAGTTCTTTCCCCGCAAGAGGTGGGGAGGCAGGCGGGGAAGGAGTGTCAGGGCTTGGGGCAGAGCCCGTGTCCCCCACAGCAGAAACCCGGGGCTGGCCGAGGCCCTTCTGAGCCGTCAGCTGAGAATTCATCCCGAACGCTTTTCATCAGATAGAACTTCCCTACGAGGGCATCTGCTCTGTCATTGCGGGCCCTGCACCTCCCAGCCCCTATTTGTACGCAGTCTTCACAAAAATGCGGAACTGCTCGCAACACTCTCCTTCCAGCCAAGAATTCGTTTGTGGACATGCCCTGACCTCAAACCCACACCCGTGTGGGGCCCCACGCCCCATCTCGCTGTCTTCGGCTTCCCCATGCACCGCCCGGCCGCCTGCAGCCCAGCCGTGCTGAGGAAATGAGGAAACGGGCAGGCGGAGCGGGAGCATCCACGGGGAGTCTGGAGGCACGGGGCCCAGAAACCCCTGCTTCACCCCAGGGGCTGTTTCCCGAGGCAAAGGAAACCCGCCCCGGAGAAAGACAGGTGCAGGGGAAGGCAGAGAAGCGAAAGAAACATCTACTTATAACCATGTTTTGTGGCTCGTAATTCTCAACAGCACCCAGCTTTGTGGTTAGAGTGAGGGGCAAGAATCGCCAACGTCGCCTGCTGCCAACGGTGGTGCCGGGCTGGGAGAACCTGGCTCTTGTCTCCTTTAATTTGGGATTTCAAGGAGAGGTTTCGTTTAAGATCATGGGAATATCAATGTCCCCCTCCTGTCGGGGAAGATATCCCAGCGGGGAGCGGGGAGCCGGGAGGGCGGGCTGTCCATGCATCACTCAAATAGGCCAGAGAGGAGGAGGGTGGAAGGTCTTCCCACCTACCCTGAGGCGGCGAGCCTTTGCACCTACAAAGCCCGGGGTCAAAGGGCGTGGGGACACCCGCCGCCGAGCTGAGCCCGCGAGTGGCGGAGGCTACTTTTTCAGGCCGAGTGAGGAAGGCTGGCGGGAAGACAGACACAGGAGCTCCTCCGACCCACCTCCCGGCAGCGTCATTTTCTCCACGGAGGCCTGGAGGGGCGGTCAGTCCGCCCGAGTTGCTGCTTCAGAAGCTCCTAGGATAACGAAAGTCGTAAGTGTTGTTTGAAAGGAGCAAAAACCAGGCTTTCATGGAAGGTCTGCCGTGACCCTAGCTGCTGGAGCCAACGTCTGTCCGTCTGTCCGCCTGTCTGCCAAGAAGCCGAGCGGCGAGCGGGCACTCTGCTCCAAACCCCCCCCCCGGGGGGGGGGGGTGTCTCAAACTCAGGGGCGTTGAGGTGTGGCCTCCAGTCTGGGATCAGAGGCCCCAGGGGCGAGCTGGTTCTGGGGCGGCACCGGCACCGAGGCTGCTTCCAAAGGCTCCCGCCTGCCTGTGCCGGGAGGGATTAGAGAAAAGCCGGATCTTCCCGACAACGCAGCGCAGCCCTCCGCCCCCAGCTCAGCCCTCAGCCCCCAGAAGTGGGGTTTTTCACAAATAGTCAGGCGGGCAATTAGGTCAAAAAGCAAGTTTTCCACGGGATCAAGTTGGAGGTCCGGATCATTGTTTCCTTGCACTTTATTAAACTTTACCTGCGAGCATGGACCGAAATCAGCTCCCAACTCCATCCCAACACCCGGAGGAGGCGGCCGGTCCCTGCGAGGCCGAGCGGGGAGGGCAGGGACGGCCGGTTGGGCCGGGAGGAGGCGTTTTCTCCCCAGAGGCGCTCTCCCTGCCAGCCGCCTCCGTGCACACGGCGCCCGCACCCTCCCGGCTGCGAAGCAAGGCCCTTCCGGTTGAAATGTCTCCCTCCCCAGTGGCTCAATTAACCGGATTATTGTTTCCTACAGAGAGGCATCAACTCGCATTCAGCTGAACCTTGTCACTGCTAACGCCAGGCACAATGAGATTCACCATAAAGGAAAGCGCAGAGAGAATAAGAGTGGGGGGAGCCCCAGCCGGGCCCCAATTTGGGGGACGTGGTCTCTTTGGTTAGACCAGTGGTCAGCAAACTCATTCGTCAACAGAGCCAAATATCAACAGTACAACGATTGGAATTTCTTCTGAGAGCCAAATTTTTTAAACTTAAACTATATAGGTAGGTACACTGTTATTAACTTCATTAGGGTCCTCCTAAGGCTTAGGAAGAGCCACACTCAAGGGGCCAAAGAGCCGCATGTGGCTCTCGAGCCACAGTTTGCCGACCGCTGGGTTATACCCTCGCTTTAGGGAGAGGAGAGAGACCAACGAGTTTGTTTGAGGCAGTGTGCGCTTCAGTGCGGTCAACCCCCATCGGAAGTCGAAAGTGTTGTTTGGGAAAAATACACCATCTTGTCGGTCCGGTCCTGGGGCCTCAGGCGTGGCGACACCGCTGGGGTGCCCCCTCCGAGGGGCGGAAACACCCGGCAATGCGGAGCTGGTTGGGAGCCACAGTGGGCGTAGCGTTGACAAGGGAACAGAGCGCGGCACAAACCCGCCGCTCGCTTTTCCAAGCGCCTTGGCTCGGAGATCGCGCTGCGGCGCGCCCGGCAGCTCAGCCTCGGGCACTGGGCGCTCTTGCAGTTTCAGAACCGGCGGGACCAGCATCACAGATTCCATCCACAGAGGGGCCAGGCGAGATGTGGGTACAATTTACCTTCAGGACCACGATTCGCTCCGGGGTGCAAGTTTTTGTCCCTCCAAGCGGGTTTTTCTCCCCAGACTCGAGCCCTAAGCTCCCTCCCTTTCCGCCCCATTTGCAGCCAGAGAACCCGGGCGCAGTTGCGGAGCCCAGACCCGCACCCCTGAGCGCGGACTCGCGCAGCCCACGGGTGGGCGAATACCCCTGGGTCCCCTCCCCCGGCGTCCAGCCAGTCGCTGGGTTTACCCCTCGGGGAGCGCAGGGAAAGTGGGTTGCGTTCTCTCGGCTTTGGGTCAGTCCTCCACGGACCGGTTCCCAGTGGCTTTGCCGCAGCCGGGGCCACTGCTGCCCCGGAGGCCCGGTTACCCGACCGGGGGGAGCAGGGCGGGAGGGCGAGGCTGGGCCCTGATGCGCCCCTGTCTCCGCAGTGAAGGAGGAGGGCGACCGGGAGATCTCCAGCTCGCGGGACAGCCCCCCGGTGCGCCTGAAAAAGCCGCGCAAGGCGCGCACCGCCTTCACCGACCATCAGCTGGCGCAGCTGGAGCGCAGCTTCGAGCGGCAGAAGTACCTGAGCGTGCAGGACCGCATGGAGCTCGCCGCCTCGCTCAACCTCACCGACACGCAGGTCAAGACTTGGTACCAGAACCGCAGGTGAGGCCGGGCGGTGGGGGGTGGGGCACGGGGGAGGGGGAGGAGGGCAGAAGGGGCTCCCTCGCCTTTCCTATCCGCCCCTCCAGGGAGCATGTCCGAGGCCTGACCGCTAAGGAGGGCCCTGGGCTTTCCCCATTCTGTAAACGTGGGAACCTGGGACCCCGGCAGAGAAGGCCTTGCCCAGAGTCCACACGAGTCACACAGAAAGGCATGAACTCGGCCTCCAGCGCCCAGGCATCCGCTCCAGGGCGGGTGGACAGACAGACCACGGGCCACAGGAGGTCCAGAGCCTGCCCCATCCCAGCCAGGTCCCACCTCCCCACCTGGACCAGCCGAGCTCCAGTCTTAGGGCCACTGAGTCCTCCCAGTGGGAGCATCAGGCCAGAGTGGGGTGGTGGCCTGTGTCCAGAATATTTTTCGGGGAGGACAAGTAGGCAGACCCCTGGGAGTGGGGTGGGGGTGGAGATGGTGGGGAGATAGGGGGGCAGGAGAAGTAGCCCAACACAGCAGCTGCTGAGGGCTCTGGGTTCGACCCAGCCTCTCTGGCCTCCTCAGTCTCTCTTGTACTGAAACGGAGCAGGGAAGGGCCCGCCGCAGCTCCTCAGGGGACTGGGAAACTGGTGTTTTCTAATCTCTCTCCCCAACACATTCAGAGACAAAGATACACATATATAAACACACACGCACATACACACACTCAACCCATAATCACACAAACACACACATAACTCACTGTCACACAGAACACTCACACCCAAGACACACAGACACACACACCACATAACTCACCGTCACACAGAACACACACACCCAAGGCACACAGACACACATCACAAAGCTCACCATCACACAGAACACTCAGCCCCACAGGCACACAGACACACACACCACATAACTCACCGTCACTCTCACACTCAGCCCCACAGGCACACACACAGACACACACACAGACACACACACCACATAACTCACCGTCACTCCCACACTCAGCAGAGGCCAGAACGGTGCTCTCCATAAACAAGCCTCAGAATGCGTCGCCCATTAATAATAAATACCGATTACTGCTCCGGGCATCAATAATTAAGGCCTGTTACAGTAATTACACAATGATGATGATGATGAATAATTCAGGGAGGGGAGCGGGTCCGGGTGGCGGAGCCAGCCTCAGTGGGACCTCAGGGGCTGGCCCAGCTCGTGTCCAGGACACGCAGGGGTCCGTGCCTCAACCCCTTTGCTGTCCCCAACGCGCACACGCTCTTCCAGTGGCCTCCGGACTTCAGCGCCCAGCAGGCTATGGGCTACGGGCTACGGGCTACGGGCTACGGGCTACGGGCTACGGGCTACGGGCTATGGGCTATGGGCTCGCCCCAGGCCTCGGACCTGGTGAAGGGAGAGGGTGCGAGGCTGATGCGCCTTCTGCAGAAGCGCGCTAACCAGTACCGAGGCCGTGCACCCTCCCCCACAGGTGGTAGCAAACCAACCCGGCCGCCCTCTCCAGGGCCACCTTGCCTCCCAGGGGCGGAGACACCGGGAAGTTCCAGGACAGCTCTGCGGGTGGTGTGCCTCCCCGGAGCAGAGTGTGCGAGGTTCGAGGCCGCGGTGGGCTCTACCACGTGGGAGACCATCTGGAAAGAGGGCCGTGCCTCAGTTTTCTTATCTGCAAATGGGGGGAGTGGCCATGGAAGGCGGCGGCAGTTTGAAGGAGCGAATGCGAGTAACACGGGCAAGCGGTGCCTGGGCGCCCTGATTAGCTAACACCTTAGCGGGTGTCGGGGCCTCCCGCAGGGCCACGGGCCCAGCACCCGAGGGGCGGGGTGCCCGGGCCGCAGCCCTGACCGCACCCTGGCGTTTATTCGGTCCCCAGGACTAAATGGAAGCGACAGACGGCCGTGGGGCTGGAGCTGCTGGCGGAGGCGGGCAACTACTCGGCGCTCCAGCGGATGTTCCCGTCGCCTTATTTCTACCCGCAGAGCCTGGTCTCCAACCTGGACCCCGGCGCCGCGCTGTACCTGTACCGCGGCCCGAGCGCGCCGCCGCCCGCCCTGCAGCGGCCTCTGGTGCCCCGCATCCTCCTCCACGGACTCCAGGGCGCCGGGGAGCCCCCGCCGCTGCCCCCGCTGGCCGGCGTGCTGCCCCGCGCCGCGCAGCCCCGATGAGGCCGCCGCCTCCGGCCCCTGTTGGGCTCCCCGGCCGCGCGTTCCCCGAAGGGCAGATGCCAAGCCTCCTGCAGCCCGGACCCCGGACCCCGGACCCGGACCCCGGACCCCGGACCCGGACCCCGGGACCCGGACCCGGACCCCGGACCAGGCCTCCCTAGCCCCCTCGGCGCCCTCCCTCTCGGCCAGGCCACCGGGAGCCACTTCCACCCGCGGATGTACATACATTGCACCCCCTGCCGGCGCCCAGGCCACCCCCCTGTCCCTCCCAGAAGCCGCCTGGGCGCCCCGGCTGCACGCCCCCGCCCCCCACGCTCCCGCTGTGCCCCGAGCCCCTCCCCGCCCCCTGCCGCGGAGGGGGGCGCGCAGCGCTGTACAGACGGTGTGCAAAGTGTATATGAGGTTATTTATTCGTGACCATGAGCCGTGACCGTGTCCGTGAGTCAGTGAGCCTGTGGCCGGGGCAGGGAGCGGCCGGGGGCTTCCCCCACCGACGCCAGCCCCCCCAGCCTCGGTCCGAGCAGCCAGGCCCTCGGGCTCTCTCTCGCTTTTTTAATGTCGAAATAAACTTCTTACAAATGACCGGGCGCCTGTGCGCGCGCAGCGCTTCTTAACCACCCCGTTCCCCTCGGGGGCCCGGCCTCCCTCCGTCCTCGCGAGGAGCCTCGGGCCCCCCCTTCCCGGCCGGCACGGCGCCGCGGCCCGGGCCGGGGTCTTCCTCCCGCCCCAGTGCGCGAGCTCGCTGCCCCCTCCCGCTCCATCTGGTTCCCGGCCGCCCCCGGCCTGTCCCCGGGGCGGGGTGGGGTCCGGGCCGGGCGCTCGCTGCGGCCGCGGTGCCCTCGCGGAGCCGGCTCATCTGGCCGCAACCAGGGCGCCGGCAGCTGGTGACCGGCCGCCGGGCGCGGGGCCGACAGATGGGCTCCGAGGCGGCTCCCCTCTCAGCCCCTCCGCCCCGCGCCCGGGCGACGTTGGGGCTCCGGCCGCTCGCGGGCGCCCAGGTGGCTCCGGTCCCGCGAGGGTAGGACCCCAGGAACTTTCACTGGGAACCGGACGCCCCAGCGGGTACCCCACTTCCGCCTCTCCTCCCTCCTCCTCCGCCTCCCCCTCCCCCCTAGTAAGTGGGGGATGAGCCGCCAAGGGGACCTGGGGGAAGGGGCTTCGATCTCAGCCAGACTCGAGGCCCCCAGCTCAGGGTCAAAGGGCCGAGGCCACCTCCTGGGCCGTTCCCTCTCCAGGGAGCGCGGGTGCCCCGCTCCCACCTGCAGCTCCCGCGCCCAGGACCGGAGACACGCCCAGGGCTGGGAGGTTTGGGGGCTCAACAACCTGAGCCCCTTCACTCGGTGGCATGGTCGCGCCCGGAGGACTGCCTGGTGGCGGAGAGCTGGGGGCAGCTTAACCTCCACCCGCACCGCCCTGCGGCGTGGACTCCCTACCCCCCACCCCACACCCTCACACCCTTGTTCCCTTTCGGGGGACGGTGAGGGTCTTATTCTAATTTTGCAAAATGCACAGCAGCTAATTAAGTCAAGGAGCCCTGGCTTTGGGGTTCTTTTGCATGTGAATGGGGGTGGTAAATCCCCAGCCCGGCTGCGGCGGGGCGGGGCGGTGCCCCACTCGGGGCTAATGAAGTGGGAAGGGAGTCTCTCAGAGCCTCGTGCAAACAAAGCCCCCCGAGCAACAAACCCCGCCGAAGCCCTGCGCGGCCGGACTTAAACCCAGGGGATAAGTGCTTCAAATTAATCTCATTGAATAAGAATGAGACCAAACAAAACTCTCTAAAATCATATTAAAAATCTATCAAAGGACAGCGCGCACTGGTGTGCTTCTCGTTTTGTGGAAGTGGGGGCGGCGGCCGGGCCGCGCCCTCCGTCTCCCGCCGGCCGCGCAGACACCGCCCGCCTTGTAATGGTCCTTGTACCGCGGAGGCGGCTCAGGCCTCACACTAATGAAGAACAAGCCTTCCCGACACGATTCCAATTACACTGTTTTAAATTGTCCTGCGCTTCCCACCGGTAATAACTCCACGGCCTTCGCCGCGAGGCGGGCTCTGCTCCGGCTCCGCACAAGGTGGGACTGGGTTCTGTTCCCAACCCCGGGGCTGGGCGAACCCGCATTTAAAATAAAAAAGTGTGATCGCCCCACCTCCTCCCAGCAGGCAGGACAGTGAGAGGCACCCAGAAGCCTTCCCTCTGCCCCCCTCCCAGGCTCCTGCCTGCCCCCCCAACCCCTCATAAGCCTAGACTGACAACCGGGAGGGGCAACAGGGTTGGAAAGCTGCGATTCTCCGGAGAAATAACTGAGGAGCTGATCTGAAGGGTGCCCCGTGGCCCCCACTCTGAGTGGCCTACGGTGGGACAGATGACAGGTCATGTTCATGCAACGACGTGGCGAGATGAGTGACTCGCCCCTCCTCGCGGGGCACCTTCTCCCGTGGAAAAGCCTCCGTTCTGTCTGGGGAAGGGAGGCGGACTTCATGGCTCCCACAGCTTTCCCTTGAGGGGCTGAAGTGCTAAATAGCCAGGCAGCCTGGAACAGGCGTGCCTTTAGGGGTTCCCGTGTTCTCCCTTCTCCCCGAATCTCGCCTCCCTTCACTGTGGGGAGAAAGGAATCCCCCAGCGCCCTTCGCGGGTTTGCTCGGCTCTAAGCCCCCAAGTGGAAGATGCCGCTCCGATTGCGTCGGCCGGACTCCGGCCCTCTCGCCAGGGCTCTCGCCCTTCAGTGCCAGGTCGGCCCCTCTGGTGTGAGGCCTTGCAGGGTCACAGGGTTGAGGACCTGAGGGTGGCATTAAAACCATACTCCACGGGCCCACGAGAGAGGAAGGCTTTAGGCTGCAACACCAGGAAACGCTGAAATCCCCCCTGGCCTGAAATAGGAGGAGCAGGTAAGTTTGGGAAATTAGAGGGAAGAAAAGGTACGTCGGAGAAGGCTCACAACATGTGAGTATGTGCAGTGGAATTAGGCCAAAGCTTTGCCTAATTGATGCCTGAATTGTATAATCTGGCAGGAGCTGTAATAAGACAGAGATTTCTTTTAAGGTTACTTACATTTAGGGAATAATAAGCCTCAATCTGCTAAATCCGTGTTTCTTTATTAACTGGGGGTAACAGACGGATTCACTCTGACAAGAAACCCTCACCTAAGTGTTAGCAAATTGAGTGTAAGTTTTGATCTCGGAATTTAGTCACTTACACACTTTGCATGTTTCTGGCACTTCCTCCCCCAGGAGTGCAGAGCTCTCTGGATCCCCCTTTCGTGGGAAAAGAGAGTCGGGGTTTCTTTGATGGTCCCCATCACTGGCGCTAATCCTGTTTCTCACACAGCTGGGTTCTGTCTATAGTGTGATCCCTCCTTTTCTCATCCAAATCATGTGAACCTTCACGCATCAGATTAAAAGGGCAGCTCTGCCCACCGTCCTGGCGTGTGCTGCTGCCTGAGGATTACCACGGGGTCGGGGTCGGCAGCTCTGGGGGGCCCTGCTCTCCCTCCTGCGGAACCGGTGCCGGCCCTCCGTGGTGCCCACCTTGCCACTCTTGGAGCCTCCTGGCCATTCAGTCACGTGGGTCTGGAGGGCCTGCTGCAGTGGGGCCCCCGCAGCACCACAGGAACTGGGGGGCGGACAGTGGAAGGAGCGCAGACAGCAGGCCCGACAGAGGTGGTTGGCTTTACCCCTCATCCTCCTCGGACCCCCTGGAGTCACCCATGTCCAAATCTTACATTTATTGAGAAATCAATACACCGAGGGGTCCTCTTCCAAACCTCCCAGAAAACACACGGGGGAGGGGCAGCTGAGGCTGGGCCGCAACAGAGACCCGGACTTCTGCAGACAAGATGGAACTCGAAGCGGGGAAGCACAGGACCTCGGCACCTTTTGACTTCAAAGGCAAATCAGCCCGAGAGTCTTCCTGGGCGTGAAGGGCGAGCTCTGCGTGTGACCCTGGCACAGAGCCGCGCGGCCGGTGGACAGGAGCCTGGAGCCTGCAGACCCACCAAAACCCTCCTGGTCCCCACAAAGCCTTTGGACATCGACAAAGTGGTTGGATAAATATTTTTTATTCTTTTACAAATTTAAATCCAGATCTTAAAACGTTTACAAAATGCATGCAATACGGGGTAAACGTGGACTTCTTCAGGTCAGCGCAAAGGCAGGTCACAGCCTGCCGGCTGACGCAGCACCGGGTCTCAAATCGGGGGGCACTGGCTCTGTGTGAGGATGCGTGGGCAGCGATAGGGCAAGCAGAGCAGGTCTACGGATAGATACAGGCTAACTGGCTAAGCTACACTGTGCCGCCTGGGCCCCACACCCGGGGGAGGGCTGTGGGCTGTCAGGGGAAGGCGCACCGGGAGAGGAGATCGGTAAGACAGGACGTGGGCCGGGCCGTGGCAGCAGAGTTTGAAAACACTTTCTGGGAAGTCCTGTCCCTCGGTGAGCTTTCTGGGTTTCTTTCTGTTTCATGGGGGCACTTTTTCTTTTTTCCCACGGCCCGGGCTGGGCGAGGGCCTCAGACGTCGCTGGAGCTGCTGGAGCTGCTGGCGCTGCTCGGCTCGCCCAGCTCGTCGCCTGGTTCGGCCTGTCTGCTTCGCTTCTTGGCCTTGGCGCCGCCCGCCTCCAGCCCACTGGCGTACTCGGAGCGCAAGGCCTCGGCAAGGTGCTGCTGCTGGGCCCTCCTGCGAAGGTCAGGCCTGAAGAACAGGACAGCAGAGGGGAGAGAAGCGTGGTTACTGCCCGCTCCCGCTGCAGAGGCTGAGCAGCTGGTTCCGAGTGGAGCTGCCATGCTGCCTGCAGCCAGTCCCTCCCCTGCTTGTTTTGATATTCTGTGCACCACAAGATTAGACACGGCAGTGACAGATTCTCATGAAGGTGGCAAAGTAGTACGGCATCTTTAAAAGTGAGCCTTTGTTCTGTGTTGTTTTCCGGGAGGAAAAGAACGCTACACACTCACTCTGATGGCAAACAAGGCGTCCGATCCAGCAGCTCGCCAGAGGACGGAGAGAGCCGCCTGAAACTCCCCCACCTCCAGGGACTGCAGCTGCCCGCCCACCCTGACCCACCTGGGAAAGGCCAAAGGCCGAGCGTCCATTTCAGACGCTGAGTCTCAGCACAGGCAGACCAGACCTTGGGGATGTGTAGGGCTCAGCCCTAGGCCACTGCGAGGAAGCGGGTGGTAATCTTTGCCGATGGAGGGTCCTGCCTCAGCGTTAGAACACCCATCTGTGATGCCCCATAAAGCAAGCCCCAATAAGAAGAGCATGCATGCCAGGACTGCTTTCAAAGGCCTCCCCCTCAGACCAGAGGGGAAATTTGTAGAAGTTCAATGGTACACAGGAAAAATAATTATGCAAATTAACATGCATATTAAAATAATTATGTAAAATAATGTTTCCTAATTTGGGACTTAAACCAAACAGCAGCAGCACCGTTACCACTGAACCACACCACCGAAGTGGCAGTGTCTTTGGGGAACACCATTTCTTGGGGTGCTTACAAGAGGCAGATGTTGCCTTCGACTACTTATATTTGCAAAGTTTTTTTTCCCACTGTAATAATTGGAGGATAGGTCAGACTAAACTTGTCAAAATAATTATAACAGAACTCCTTTAAAACCCCAAATTAAAACCAGGACTGACTAGACGGAAGCAGCTTTGGTAGCTGAACCCCAGGTTAACCAGGCACACCCAGTCACAGCACTCGATGTAGGGTTCCGGCCAGGGCCTGGGACAGCCAGACAAGTGTCCACTTGGGAGACACGCAAAGGCGACCTGCGCTGGGAGGAGCGAGGGATTGAGGAAGGGGACGCATGCTGCAGGGCTGGGGCGAGAGGCAGCCAGGGAAGCGCTCTCTGGGTTCTGTGTTGTCTCAAACAATCTGCTCGACGAGGCAGGGAAGGCGACCCACCTATTTCACAAAGAAACTCAGACCCGAGGAGGGTAACTTGCCCAAGACTGCCTCGCTGTAAGTGCAGAAGCCACGATGCCAACAGCCCGGTAGTCCAGGACGCACCATCGGGTGTGGCAGGAGGGTCCCGCTCCATCACGGTGACAAAGGACCATGATGTGATGGGGGAGGGGTGTGTGAGGGGGTCTTTTGTGGTCACACAGACACGTCTCAGTGGATGATGGGGCAGATGAAGGAGCAGGGGTGGGGTGGGGTGGGAGGGTGAAGGAGACAGGGGGATGGGGCCCGGCTCAGTAGCTCAATGACACGGAACACGTGCCCAGGCTTTGGGGGCCCCCACAGGAAAAGGGGGATGATGCTCACAATACAGCTCCGAGGGTTTTGCAAGGATCAAGTAAAACAAGCCACAGAGGTGTTAGCTGGTGGCTGGCACGTGGGCTGCGGTCAGTCCAGTTAAAATGAGGAAGCTGAGGTTTAGAGATGCTAAGTGACTCCCCAAGGCCACACAGGAGCCAGACTGACCCCTGTGCCGATTCATTCCTGGTCCCCGCAGGGCCATGCTGTGAGCCCGGGACCCGGCCCTGCCCTGCGGGGACTGGCCATCCCGGGTGGACGCCCCACCTCCGGGGGCTGGTGTGGGTTTGGCAGCGCAGGAGACAGGCCGCCGCCAGCTGAGCACTGAGCTCCCCGAACTGAAGGCTGCCATTCCGGCGCAGGGTATTTTTAGGTGGGTGACATGACAGACAGTGAAGGTGTGACAGGAAGGCGTGCTTGTTCTTCCCCCTTGTTTGAACCAGGCACTCACAACGTGTATAATTTTAAGGTAACAACCAGAGTTTCCAAATATGCTAAACTTCAGTCAAAATAGACTCCCCAGCATAAGCTCCTCCACTCACCTTGGCGACGGCTCCTGTCAGAGCTGAAGCAAAGGAAAGAACCAGAATCTATCCAGTGGCTGATACACTAATGCGGACGGAGCAGGCTTAGGCTGTGGCTGGGCTGGCGCCCAGCGGACAGTGCCAAGGCCACACCCGCGTGCATGACACGGGGGCAGGGCCACAGTCACACCCACACCCACACGCCACTGGGTGGGAGTGAGGGGGGGCGGCCAGGGCACAGGGATAGCCACCAGGGACCTTCAGGCCCGCACTGCGGGGCGATGTGAGCAGCAGGTCGGAGATGGCCCTGCTGGCCCTGAGGTCGTGACCTCAGAATTCCCTGGCCATTTATGACTTCCTCCCAGTCACTGCACAGCTGACCTTGAAGAGCGTGGGGTTGGGCGCCGACCCCTGCGCATGTGCCAGTTCCCAGCCGTGGGTGGGAAACACAGTTCTGCCTTGGACACCACGGTGTGACTTACACAGGGAGCCACATCGACGTGGCCCGCAATTCAGACCGAGTTGTTCAAGGTCAACAGTACTTGGAAGGTGGGACCCAAACCCAAACTCGGAGGCTCTGGGTCTCGCATTTCCCAGACCCGGTCTCGAAGGAGGGAGCCTCAGGTTCCACCTGCAGGGCCACCCCGGTGAGACCCACTCTCCCACCCTCCCTCAGCGGCTATCTCTCCCTTGTTCTGAGGCCGAGTACCGGGAAGGCCAAGTGCAGATGGAAGATGAAATGTCCTAAGCCCAAGCACAGGGAGGGCAGGGCGCACGCGGGCACCCTTCTCCTGGCAAGCTGTCCTTCTCCCAGGAACCTGCCAGCTTCCTTGCCCTCCTCACCCCCAAATACCCAAACCCTCCAATGGGGTTCCTGAGCACCCACCCGCCTGCCCGGTGTTACCAGGCAACAGATCAGCTAATCTGACCACAGGAAAGCCCTGGCAGTGGAGGCTGAGCGACCCCCTCGCTAGCCGAGCCCCTCACTCCCCTCTGGCTGGCTGGCCCAGCAGGGCAGGCAGATACCCCTCCCGGTGAGCGAGGAAGTCAGTAGCCTGCAGATAAGGGGGGGGGGGGTGGTTCGGCAAAGAGCCGCTCGCTGCTGGCGCTGGTAACGGCACTGCGTGGCAGGGCGGGATTTTTAATTTTATTCCTGCATTTCCAGGCCTATCCATGTCTCCTTTATGCTTTAGGGTCATACGCGGAAGTGCCTCTGCAGCCTCGTGTTTAGAAGGAGTCACAGAGCCGGGCCGGCGGGGCCCAGGGGTTCAGCATCAACCCACAAACCAGGAGGCCACAGTTGGATTCCTGGTCAGGGCACAGGCCCGGGGTGGGCTTGGTCACCGCCACAGGGACAGCCTCTGGCATCACTCCTAAGCTCAGAAGGAGCCAGGCGTGTGGGGCAGATGAGAGGGGACAGGGCAGCGGCTGCGCGGCGGAGGTCAGGACTGGAGCGGAACTGCAGCGAGGGGACAGCGGGACTGTCATGCTTGCTGCTGGTTTCTGAAGCGGCGCCAACTGGAGGGTCCAGGCAAGGACCAGCTAACGGAGCGCTGGGCGCTGCCCTGATGCACACACTGGCCCGCCGGGCCGGCCCCACCTCCAGACCCGGTGCTCCGAGGGCTCCAACAGCGAGCACTGTCCCCAGCGTCCACCCAGGAGGGGCGGCTGGCTCCGGCTCTGTCGTCAGCCCCGACTGCTTGACTGAGCACAGCCTGGGCTCCCGATGTCTGCAGGTGACCCAGGTGTGCGGGAGGCGCAGGGTCACCCTGAGAGCCCTCTAATCGCCTCATTAGCCGGCGGGGATGCGGGGTGCTTGTTCCAGGAGGCAGAGAGCTGGCAACTGCACGGCGTCAGAGAGAAAGGTGGCGGGAACAAAAGGCCACACGTACCAGCTGCGCGTGCACAGCTGTAACGACACCAGAGCCTGTCCGGGGGGGCTCCGAGTAAGGACCTGGCGCGGAGGGAGTGAAAGCTCGGTGCTGAGGGGAAAGGAGCGAGGCCCCACTGCAGCCTGCGCTCACACGGCCGCCTGCGCGGACCCGCCTGTGAACACAGCCATCAACAAGGACGCAGCCCTGAGGCCATCTGTGCTGGGCGTTCCCACCAGGGGACCCAGCCACCTCCCACAACACTCTTCCTGGCCCTGTCCTGTCTGGACACTGCTCCTGAGCACAAATGCCCCAAAGACACGATCCAGCGTGGACTCCTGGTCCCTTGTGCTGCCCCCTCGCAGAGGCCAGGACATGCTCCTGTCTACAGCCTGAGCGGCTCACCAGGCTCTGTTCCCACATTAGAGATCCATCCCAACTCCCTTTAAAGCAGAGGCCCTCGGCCAGCACCTCCCCACCTCCTGTGTGGAGGACACCCCGACATCTGCTCTGAGGACCACATGCTTTTAAGTTCCTGGGATGGGACCTGGGTCATGATTGGGGGACTTGGTAGTCAAGTTCATGATCATGTCCGTCTCACACCTGGTGATTTCCAACTTGACTGAACCAAGGCCTCCTGGTTGGGGCCTGGGCAGGTGTTTCTGTACAGCTCCCAGCAGCTCTGGGAGAAGTCTGTCCCCTGCTCACAGGACACCCGCATCTGTCCCGAGAGCTACTCCTGGCCCCAGCTGTGTGCTCTGCTCTTCAGGCGGAGGCTGGGTGACCTGTCCCGACCGCTCATCTCTGCGTCCTGTGGGCTGGTCCCAGGCCTCCTCCGCCTGTTAAGTTGAGGGTCATCAGAACACAGCAGGAAGGAGAGGTGGGAGGGGGGGTTTGTCTGTGGACACAGTGGCTGCAAAGCCCAGCGCAGCTGCTTGCTCTAGATGTCCAGGTGACACTGAGGAGCCAAGTGCTACCAGCCACGAAGGTGGGTTGGGAAGCTATGGAAAGAGACTGGTTCAAGGAGGCCCCAGGTTCCGGTGGAGAAAGTGGCTCTGGAACAACCGCGTAGCGGGTCTACACAACGAACCCCTGGGTCCCCAGGTGGCTTCGTCCGGGCCTGATCTCGTTTACAGGATAACTGGCTCCACAGAATCAAGGAAACTGTCCCTGGGCCAGGTTCCAGCTCTGCCTTCAGCTGAGGCAGTGATATCAGGAGGCTGTAAAGCCCCTAAAGCTGACAGGCCAGCTGCTTCCAGGCCGGAGAGCGTCATTGCGGGAGGGGCCGCGCAGCTTCCCGGCGCTGGGCTCGGCGGATGGTCTGTGGGCAAGGCTGTTCGGGAAGGAAAGTTCCCGTGCGGAGACTGACAGCTACCTGACTCTTCTATTCCAGGTACAGGTGGGCGAGAGGAAGGCTTGGGGGGAAAGAATGCTGTGTTGTCCTACAAATACGTGCTCCGTGCGTCCCCGGCCCAGACACCTGCTGATGCTCTACACTCACCCTCTGCTCTGAGCTCCAGGACAACACCGAGAGGCTCCGGCACCCTGTGTGAGAGCTGAGGGGATGGGGGCCCACAGAGGCTGAGTCTCTCATCCAAGGGCATGCACAGTAATCCAACCTAGACCCCCACGTCGGTGTTAAGAAACAAGGGGAGGAGCAAGGGCACAGATGTCTCAAACCCCGAGGTGTGTGCAATACAGTAACTCCTCCTCGTTACTGAACAGTTACCGAGTGCGGGTGAGAAGCAGAGAGTGACATAGCCGGGGTTCCAGAGACCAGAGGCCCCAAAACGGAGCTTTGTGACAAGCACTTGTGGCCCTTCAGAACGTCTGGGGAGTAAGGTTTGGAGGATGGTCGCGTGCATTAGAAACCACCCTGCAAGGACAGCCCTGGAGGTAACAGGTCGAAGGTGCCTGGCGGGGCTCGGGGTGTGGCTGTGCTGTGACCAGGCTGAGGGCGGCCCCGTGCCTCTGCTGGTGACCACAGGCTGCGGAGCACTGACCACACACGCCCAGGCCTGGGAAGCACTGAGGGGTAAGAGACCCTCATTTTAAACTGCCTGCCTGTTTGACAAATCAGCAACTACCAGGTAACACTTTAGCGAGGCTGGTTTGAAAAAAGTTATACCAATAAATAAAACTGTATTTCTTTTAAGTGTTGCCGACAATTCAGATTTTTGTTCTGCTATTAATTTTAAGAGGAGGGAGCTGAGAATAGGGGAGTGAAATGCTTGAGTAACCGATGCAGATGATGGCAGTCTCTAGGCACCATGGCCAGAAGACAAGGGCATGGGGGGGGGGGGGGCGGGTTAAGGCCACTTGGTGGCTACAAACTAAAGCACCCGTGAGAAATGGTGCTTTTTGTATTTTATAATTATCGCATCAGCTCGCTCCGATGGGGGCAGACAGCAGACACCTGGCAGCTTGTCACAATACCCAGGCCATAGGGCCCAATGTTTCTTTCTCTTCCTGAACCGTTTTCCAGAGCGTTGGGCAGATGAGACCTGGGCTGGCCCACTGTGCCTGAACACCTTCTGCTCATGGGAAACAGCCCAACTCCGCTCCCTCACGGAGAGGGTGCTGGCTCTCAGCGTCTCCGGGGCAGACAAAAGCTCTGGAAGGAATGTTAGCTTCGCTTCTCAGGATCTGCTGACCCACACGCTTCAAACCCAGAACTGCCTTTCCCGGGAGGGAACCGCTGTTTGCGCCGGATGCTGCCGGGGGCCAGTATTTCAGCACAGTGCCAGCTCCCTGTGTGCGTGTACAGGTGTGCGGGGTGGGGCTGTTTTGACAGGGGTGTGTAGGTGTCAGAAGAGGTTTTGTGTCCTTCAGGACTGAGGACTGGGAAGCAGACAGACACCTGGTGATTAAGATCACATATGGGGATATTAACCATTGGTTTTCTCTTCCTGGGAAGTGGTCAAGGAAAGGCATAGAGACTAGATAAAACTTCCCTCTGTCACTGCCTGGAAATGCCCGATAATCCCCAGCTACCACCTGCCCTTCTGCACAGAAACCTGGGCTGGTAACAGGGAGGATCCGCCAACAGCTGCAGGTCCGGCTCGCAGGCATCAGAAGTCTGAGAGAACACATGTCGTCTGGGCAGGCGACACCACAGAGTGGACTGCGGGCAGCGTGGAGATCGGGGTGCTATTATCTCATTGCCCACACAAAACAGAAGGACCCCTCTCTATCGGGACAGATGGGTTTCACGGGAGACGCCACAGCTCAGAACAGTCACTGGTCACAGCCCAGTCTCTGCACTCTGTAGGTTTAGCGGACTTTTCTGTCCGGTCCTCAGAAAGCAGCAACTGGCACTTGCCTGAGCCCTGTCAGGTTCAGACAATCTGTCAGGTTCTGCCGCCGCTCGCTCCGACCGCAATTATACGGTCCATGTGCAGATCAGCTGCAAAGTCATTCTTCCACCGAGAGTGACAAGGTTCCCCCAACAGAGAAGGCACCCACTGGATCCCTGAGTGCTGTCTGCATGGGCAAGGCAGGGCAGGGGTGGGAGGATGTAAGGAGAGCGGAGAGAAATGCCCTCAAGAGAAGGGCACAACCACGGGAAAGCGCCGTAACCGAATGGTGACATGGCAAGAACAGAGAGCTGTATTGTCACAGTGCCGTAATCCCGTGACACACTGCTGTCACTCACCGCCGCTCCCCGCCTCGCCAGCCAGACATCAAAGGCTGCCCCATACCATCTTACACGCTCTTTATCGGCTAATCAGCCCATTCTTCCCTGAAGAAAGCCTGTGAAATCCCCACGCGGGGCACCGCCGTCCTGGTGCCCATCTGCCAGGAGGGTCGGCAGAGCAGGCAGTACGCTCCCTCCCAGCGGCTTCTCAAGGTAAGGACAATGCTGGCTCCAAGCCCCGCCCAGGCCTCCGGCCACTGCCCTGCCCTCCAGGGTCTGGGTGGGAGCTGAGGACATGCCAGTCTGGAAAGCAGCTGCCTGGATAACACTTGCTAATGACACTGCAGTCACAGAGGAGTCACCTGTGACAATGGAATGCTGGGCTCCACTGAGGTGCAGGGAGAGCAACTCACAAAATGTGCTTCTGACCAGTCTCACCTGGAAGGTCTCCTCCCACCTTCTGAGGGTGTCAACGTCCAGAGGTGGTGTCAGGGTGCCAGGTCACTCTCGCAGTGCAGGCCTCGTGGCTTTGTCACATGCTCAGAACCGGAGTTAATAAGCGCAGACACCAGCTACCCCAAACGCAAAGACAGGGGCAGCCTCTGGTGCACGGAGCCCGGCCCGCACAGCCGGCACCCGGCGCCCCGCCTGGGGACACAGGGCTGTGCCTCGGTCTCCCCGGGCAGCGCGGTGCTGCAGCGCGTGGAGAAGCGCCCACCACAGACACTGTCCTGCACGAGCGGGAGCTGGTCACGAAGGAAGCAACAGCTTCATAACAACTCCAACGCTAGACCCGGAATCAGGCAGAGTCTTACCCGTTATGCAGAGCCTGTGGATGCCCAGCCCCTGCTCAGATCAAGCCGGAGGTTCCAGAGTCTTAACCCTCCGGTTTCCAGCTCTGGGTCCTACGGGGCCTCGTGTATGGCTCTTTATGGTCCAAAAGGAAATTCACATGCAATTTCTCACTCTGGTTCTCAAGACAATCCTGTCAAGTAGCTAAAAACAGAGACTCCTTCCCCTTGTCACCGAGGAAATGGGGCAAAACAGGGCCCAGAGCTCGCACGTGCACACCAGACGGGTGGACCGGTGGCCCACGTCCTGCGACTCCAAGACCAATGGTCACGCCCCACGCCAGTGGCCTTTCACGCCAGAGAAACTGGGCCCTGACGAGGCTGATGATGTCACCGGCCTCGCGGTGACGCTGTCCCGGAGCGTGCTGGAGTGGGTGCTGCCTGCAGGCTCGCCACTAGACAGAGAGCACGTGGACTGGGGCATTTGCAATGAATGTGCAAAAATAAGGCGACACAATGCCAACTACCTGTCCAGAGCACTCAAGGGTTCTTGGTGCCCACACATCTGTGCAATGTGTCCTCCACTAACAGGCCGCAGGAGCAATAATGCCAACCACCCAAACTCCCTGCGGACTCGCCTCCACTCCTGGGATCTCCAGCACTGGTTCCGGCCAGGGCTGGGCCAGCCGCTAGAGGAACAATGGCCGAGAAAAGAAGTTACACTGTCCTTGCGGAGGGACCTCCTGATGTGTGAAAATGGGCTCAGGACCCAGCGCCCCTACAGGCCACGCTCCTCACTGACTCTCCTCTCCCAGCTTCGAGGGAGGGAGTCACTGTGCTCACCTCAGGAGCGCTCGGCACTGGAGCGGCACTTCAGCACCGAGGACAGCGGCACAGGCCCGAGCCTGCCTGGGGGGGCCGCCTGCCTCGCTCACCCCTCACCGCTCAGCTCACTGGGACAGGTGCGCCACCAGGTCCAACTTCAGGGAACCCACCAGGAGTCTTGGAACAAGCCCAGGCTTTCCAGGGAGGAGCTCCGACAGTGGTAAGTCCCAGGTTACTCCACATGAGCAGTGAAGTCAGCAACAGGTTTGTCTTGCTGCTCCCGCCCATCGGGACCCGACTGAAGACGCCACTAAATTTCTGCCAGTGCCTTAAAAATGTTACAATTAGGTATTTTATCCTCTCGCTCCAAGCACTTATTAAATTGAGAAAAGGACAGATACTGGTGATAACTTACCATGAAAATCAAAGAGGGCAGGTTGCACAGAATGCCAGCAGCGACCGGCCCAGCTCACCACTGCGAACTGGATGCAGCTCTCCATACCCATCAGACTTTGGGCCCCTCGTCTCAGGACGAATTCTGTGCATCTTACCTTTTCACGTTCACTTTCCTCTTCTTCACAGTTGGGCCACCAAGGTTTTGGGGGGCGTCTCTCAGCCCGAAGCTCTTAGCCACGTGGCCCAGGTGCAGCAATCGGATGTGGAAGATGTGCTTCAGCGACCGGGGGTAGGTCGCGTAGGCGCGGATGAAGGACTGCAGGGCTGCAAGAAAAATGAAGGGGAGGAAGGTAGTCAGGGTGGGTCCCGAGGGCTGCACGCACCCCTGCCAAAGGCTGTCCTGGGCAGGGCATCTTTCCAGGCCACAGCCAGCAGTACAACATACATCGCAATGTCCATCTACACTGGCATGCTTTCTAATTCCTCAGAAACAAACAAAAACCCTCCAACAACCACCTTATAGGCTCCAATCATCACTTGAATAAACCCAATTTAACTTCAGACTTGGCTGTGTGGCACCTAGTAGCTCCGGAGGGCAGGGCCCGTTTCCGCATGAGTCCCGGGGCCCAGCTCAGTGCCTGGCACACACAGTGAGTGTAGATGTTGCTGCAAGTGCTGCCTCCACCACAAGCCCCGCCTCCAGCTCCCCAATCCAGAGGAGTCACTGGCACCACTTCATCCAGGACTCGTGGGATTTAAAAACCAAATTCATTCTCAAGTATCCAGGACTGACACCGCGAGTTCAAAGAATGTGCAAAGGAAATGAAACAGAATTTCTTATTGGTTTTCTTTCCCTTTTTTTTTTTTTTTAGAAAGAGGAAGGGGGAGACAAACACTGATGTGAGAAAGAAACTTCGATTGGCCACCTTCTGCATGCACCCCGACTGAGGATCGAACCTACAACCTGGGCATGTGCCCTGGCTGGGAATCGAACTGCCTCCTGTTGCTGTACAGATGGCGCTCCAACCAACTGAGCCACCTGGCCAGGGTGTGAAGCATAAATTTTAAAGGAGAAAGAAAAGGATTAAATTTCTAAGATAGTCCACAAAACAGCTCACCCCTTGAGGACTGTTTAGAGATGATCATCAGACATCCTATCATGAAAGTTTCCGTCCTACTCTAAAGTGTAGGAAGTGGTCCCATCCTAGACCCGGACTGGGTGACTCAGTCCCAGGAGGGCGGAGCTCTGGCCACCTCCACTCACACCCCTTTGAGGAAAGATTTCCCCTTGAATATCTGCAGTAACAATGAAAATGGAGTGTCTGCCCTTTCCCACGGGCAGGGCAGGGCAGGGCAGGGCAGGTGGGGTTGCTCCTAAAGCGTCCCCGGCCATCGCTGCTCACTATACCGCCCAGCCAGTCTCCTGCCACCAGAGCCCAGCGGGCATGCCTGGGGGAGGCAGGCACTGAACAGCAGCCTCCCTTGCCGGCTTGCCGAGCCACTGGACTGGCAAGTTTGCCCGCAGCTTAACCGTAATATCCCAGCAGCACCCGGAGACTGGCGTTTATGAACAGTAATAAAAAGTGTCATTTTAGCAGATCAGCTCCGGGAAGGTCCTGGGAATCCATCAAAGCTCTATTTACTGAGCAAAGTGAACTCCTTTTCCCAATCGATGAGAAATAATAACCAAGGCAACTCCTCTGCACCCCTCTCTAAGTCTGTGCTTACTCCCCTTTTTCATATCTGGGGACTGGCTGCTTTTTCAAAGAAAACCTCTAACGCTTCCAATGGCTCCTGCTGCCTGGAGGGTTCTGACAGTCGGCTCGACACAGAGTCACAGATCCCGTCCTCAGAGAGCACAGCACACACCTGCCCGGCCGGGGAGCCCAGCCTCTTCTCCCCGCTTTCCCCAGCCCCCAACATGGACTTGTCTGAGAAACCAGACTGAAGCCCAGCCAATGAACTGCGCTTTCCAAGCCTATACCCAACCACTGGCTCAGGCCTGCTCCTTCAGCCCTGTCCTCCGCTGAGCAGACCAACCCCCACTTCCGCCTGCTCCCCATTCCTCCTCGCCCCACACCAACCCCAAGAGCCTCTGCCCAGGAGACGTGGGGACCGCCGCTTTACATGGATGCTGAGTTTGCCCAGAAGTGGCGGGAGGTGCTGTCTCCTGGGACCAGTGGCCAGGCACTATTTTGCACATTTTTTCTGAACCTCCTTGTCCTCAAGGCCCCTGTCTCACTGGGGACAGGGACAGCTGGTCATCCTCATACCCTAGTGTGGGTGCCCACGTGTGGGTGATTCAGAGAAGCTGGCAGTTCGGGGGCATGGCAGCCTCGTGAGGACCTTCTGAGGGGCCATGTCAAGACTGTAGAGTGAATGGGCTGTGGGGCCAGGACAGGCGGAGAGCAGAGAGGGAAGGAAAGCGGACATTTACTTGGGACGAGGGAGGAAGCTGTGGCCAGAGTGGGAGCACTCCACAGTCCCCAAGTCCTGGCTCAGAGCCAGATGGCTGATGAATTAGGGGAAATCTATGTTAAAGTACCCTGCATGGACATTTTGCCCCTTTTCATAGAATGACATTTATTCCTGCATCTGATCAGGAAAGATGGGGTCTTATGGGCACTTAGGATCAAGGAGGCAGCAGGGAGCCAAGTCCAGCATGGCCCCAGAGGAGCGCCTGTCTGTCCAGAGTACAGGCACACACACCTCCTGCCCTGACATCACTGCGACCACCACCCAAAGGGGCCGAGGCGGGGGAGGGGGGGACGGGACGAGATGGGGATGGGGATGGGGGACGGGCACGGCTTGGTACCCTCCTCTGAGCGACAAAGGCCTGGCCTGGCCTGCCTCTGACCCACTGCGGGGAGTGGCTGACCTGCCCCGGTGCCTGACTCTGAGAAGATCCCTTCCAAGCCAAACATAAACTCCTGCACACAGCAGCCCCTGCTCTTCAGGGAGGCCCGGGGGGTGGGGGTGGGGGTGGCGCAAACCGCAGGAGAAGTGGGAATTTCCAGGGAAAGGATTCCACTTACGAGTCTGGAGCTAAAACTTTCGATACCACTATATTTGCCATTTGAATCTCTAGTTAAAAAGATGCAAGAAATGAAGGAAAAAGGGGTTAGTGCTTCTGGAAACTGACAACAATTACTGCTGGTTATGAACAGTGACTGGGTCAGAAAATTCGAAAGGAAAACAAATGCGTACTTGGCCCAGTTTCCAACTAGTTTTCTGCCACAAAGGCAAAACCCAGCTGCTTTGTTAATTATTCATGAGGTGGGTTCTGAAAAGGCATAAAGGGAGGCAAGTCAGGAGTGGGGTTTTGCATATGCAAAAGACTGAAATGCAAAAGATAGCATCACTTATGGGGTGTAGCTGGCCCCATGTCGTAAATTCAACATGTGTGCAGTGCAATTACGTGTATATCCCCCAACCCTCCGAACGCAGTCCTCAGTGACAGAAGAGACAGGAAGAGCAAAGAGCTGGATGCCTGAAGGGGTGACGGAGACTCGCCACATGCAGTCAGTCCCAGGCCACATGAAACTGGTGTGGAAATCAATTAGCCGATAAGAACAAAGATACATTTATTTCCTTCCTGGGATGAAATGGATGGGCAGTGGCCCCACTCCAATTGCCTTTTCAAGGAAGACAAGTACCTCTGTTTGCTTCTTGGTGTTAACAAGGTCAAGGGTAATGATGAGAAGACACAAAACCACATTCCCTAAGGATGAGTTACTGTAACGGTCACTCCTATGACCCAGACACCTCAAGTAGTTCTGGTCTCGCCAGAAAACCGCAAACACCTGTGGTCTGGCTGATTGTTCATTGCAGTGTGCTTTACACCTGCCATTCCGCAGCAGCGCCTCGTCATGTACAGCGCAGCGAGCCGAGTCTGCCTGACTGACTGCAGATATCCGAACTCTGAAAGCCGCTATGCTAGGTTCTTTGGAAACCCCTTAGGAACTGTTGGACTCGCTTCAGGGAAATGCCAAGACTGTCTTTAGGCCAGTTCGGACTAAAGGGTGCATGCTGATCCGTTCAGCGGGGATGGGGCGAATACGGGGACTTCACCTTCACCTGTGCAGCTGGCCTGCTCTCTGAGTGCGAAGGCCCACGACAGGCACTCGGTGATGCTGGCTGGCTGACCTCATTTACCAGCTCCTTCCTGACGGCCATGGTCGCCCTGCGGCCCGTCCCCCAGCTTTCACCTTTGCCCCCAAATCCATTCTTTTGAAGCCCCCGTGAGGCCACACACAGCGCTGCCCCTAGCCCCCTGACAGCTCCCATCCGCTGGCTGCCTTCCTGAGCCCCACTGCCGGGAACCCCCCAGGGGCCTGGCCTCTGAGTTTTTGCTGTGACCTTCACAACAGCGCTCACTCTGATGCGTTTACAACGCACCCTGCCTGCCACCCCTTCGCAGCCCGTCTTCTGCTCCATGTCTTACAGTTCGGATCACCTTCTCATAGACTGATTTGTGTGTAAGTTACGTGTGATGTTCACTGTACCGTCACCCTCCCGCTGGAATGTCAGAAAGGTAAGGATTTTTGTCTGGTTTGATCCAACGTATCCCAAGCACCTAGAACAGTGCCCAACTCAACAGATATTTGTTAAATGAATTTAAAAAGAAATTTCGATTCATAAAAAGAAGAAAAGAAAGGATGTCATGGTGTTCGTACACACTAAGTCCTCATTCAACGTCGTGGATAGGTTCTGCGGCTTTAAGCAAAACGACATATAACAAAAATGGTTGTCACAGCCTTACTGATATGAACAGGAGTTGAGTTCTTGCAGCATCTCACCAACATTTTAACAAAACGATGTTGGACAAACGATGTTATCTGAGGACCTGCTGTATTGGTAAGCCAGCCAGACATTTTCCCTCAAAACAGCTGCTCAGTGGTTAGTGTTGGCCCCAGCACCAAAGGGTCTCAGGTTCGATTCCTGATCAAGGGCACGTATCTGGGTTACAGGTTTGATCCCTGGTCCCCAGTTGGGGTGCATTCAAGGGGCAACCAATAGATGTGTCTCTCTCACATCGATGTCTCTCTCCCTCTCTCTCCCCCCGTCCTGCCCCCTCCCACTCTCTAAAATATCCTCGTGTAAAGATTAACAAAACAGAAAACCAGCAGGGAACTATCCAGAACTGTGGCCCTCTCAACACGGAGGAAGCCGCACTGGCCCAGGTCACACGAGGCTCCACCACAGAAGCCGCCAACCCTCCCCTCCTTTCCCCTCCCCTCTGCTCTGCACCTTAGGCTTGGTGATCCCAGGAGACAACTTATCCCATAAAGGGTCTGAATATTCGATTAATGCCCGACTCTTCTGTAAATGCCCTAAGAACTGGGTTCGTGGTCTACAGCCCTTCCTCAGCACTGCTCTTGCTCATCTTTCTTTGTACTTTTAAACAGGCAATGCTGAGGTCGAATACCACCAGCCCACACTTCACCTCTAATTTCCATCTCTACAGGTATTTCTACTGACAGGTCATATCTCTCCTATCCAGTTTTCAAAGGAGAAAAATGGATCGCTAAGCCCCACGCTGCTGGGTCAAAGCTCTAGTCGTGATGTAAGCCGAGATAAAGCCTCATTTGTGCAAACCACACGGAAGAATGAAATTAACATTTAATATCACTGTAAAGCCTTCCGTGCCTGCCTTCCAACCCCGCAGCATTAGGGAGATTGAAGGCTTTTGCTGGTGAGCAGAGATGCCTGTTTGGCCTCTCGACCTGTCTGTTGGGTGTGTGGGCGGGCCACCCACAAGCACCTGGAGATGGACTGACCTCTCTTTGCCCAGGCGACTGTCCCCTCGCAGGAGTGCACGTAATCCTCAAACACCGTCTGCAAGACTGTGGCTCGCTCTTGGGTTTCCTGGGGGCCAACAGCCTGGGGTTGCTGGGAGGGTGATGGGAGGATTAAAGGAGAGACAGTCAGAGGCAGAATAATGAAGCAGTTTATAATAGATTTAATAACAGTAAAATCACACAGTAACCACCTCGGGGCCAACAGGGTAATCCTTTCAATATTACCAGGGAAAAAGGGGGCTATGAAGATGTTAAAGTCAGGCAAAGACAACAATGGCTTTGTGACGGAGCAGACCCGGTCTGTTTGTTTATTTATTTACTTACTAACTTTTCTTCCTGGCCTCTTATCACTCACGTTCAAATTGAAAGTCCACTGGAGACACTCTGGAATTTTCTGGGTCCAATTCGGGCATTTAAAACACCAATGAAGCAAAGTTGTTCTCAAATGACTCTTGTACCTCCTCAGATCTTCCCCTCCCTCCTCTGGGCGAGCTCCCGGTGAGCTGCCTGAACACGCCCCACCCTGGATTCCAGAGAGCATGTCCTCACCCCCAGTCCATTCAGATCATTCCTTCAGCCCACCGTGCCAAGCTCCCAGGAACCTGTTAAGGCATGGGCTGTCTCAGCAAACTGTTCCCTATGAGAAACCGCATCTCTATGCATTGAAAGACCCTACAAAGGGGATGCGTTAATAAAACACTTTCATCCTTAAACCATCGAAAAGATTTCTATTCCTTGTCGCCTCCCCCGCCCCCGCCCAAATGAGTGTTTTGTTTCTTACACATCTTAAAACACACACGCAGGCTTGAAGGAGAAACCGAGATGCAAAAGAACACGTTGTGCAGCCCCATGTGGCTAACACGTTGACTCTTTGAATGGGGCGATCAGCCTCTGCTGCACACTCCCCGCGAGTCACGGGGGAGACGAGGCGGCCCACCTCGTGGTCCCTCTGACCCCACAGAGGACCGAGCGCCTGGCCGGCTGCCGGCCTGCCCCAGACGCTGAGCCTCTCGCTTCGAGAGCTGCCAGGGAGGAACAAAGGGAGAGAAGAAAAGCCCCCTTCTTTCGGATCGACATTCACCTCTGTATTAAGAGAGACTGAACACCCTGAAAATGTTTTTAGTTTAATCAGATCATCCCTGCTACCTGTTTGGCTGATGACAGTCTAGCTGATTTCACAGCACATGGCCCCCTAAGGGCATCCTCCGCTCAAATGTCAGGAGAAAAGTCACTCCGGAGCCGTGTTACGAAAGTGGACATTTGCTGTTGTCATTAACAAGGATTTTTTCAGCCGCTTAACTGATGTGAAATGCAAACTTTCTGTGCTGCCCTCCTTTCGTTAAGCCACCTCCGCAGCGCGACTGTCACCTTCCTCGCGTTTTCTTAAAGAGACGAATGTGAAATTAGCGAGGGTGCCCTTTCCCCTGGCGGACAGAATCCTCTGTTATTAAAAAGTAAAGCACTTTAATAATGAAAACTTTTCCCTCTTTTTCCTGTGTTTTAACTGTTTAAAATTAATGAGAAGGGCAGAATGGCTGTCAAAGCGATATTGAAAGCCGGGCAGCCAGGACCGAATAAGCACAAAAATCCCTCCAGAGTGTTAAATAAACAGACTCAGCCTCCGAATCCCTCTGTTGGTTATTGTATACATTCTGTAACAGCTCTCAGAATAGATCTGAGAGCCAGGGAGGCAGAGAGGGTTCAGAATTCCAATAAAGGCCTCAAATTAAAGACAGCCTGGTGCGAATTCCAGGAGAAAATTAAAGAGACCTCAAGCTTAAGTGACAGGTGACTTGCTTCTGTGACACAACTGTCAGGGGACTTAGTGATAATATGGCAATATATTACAAAGGGCTTTTCTTATTCCCCCCTTTACGTTTCAAAATGAGGCATCTTTTTTCCCAACCCCCCAAAAATTACATATACACACACATATAAAAATATGAGTGTGTATACAAGTGGAATATGTAGAAAGAGGCATTAAAACTGGGTTCACACGTCTGAAATGATGAGGTCAGTTTTAGTAAAAATGAGGAGTTAGTGGCAGAAAATATACTTTGGAAAAAGCATGCCTTGCTACCCCCACCCGTTCCCAGAAATGCTCTATTTTAAAATTGCCCCTCCTGAGAGTGAGGGAGGCACTTCTCAGTTGTCTTTTGGGGAGGACAGTCTAAATTTAAACTGAAGACGGGGGGGGGGGGGGGTGCAGAGTGACGCAGTGCGGCTCAGCCCAGACAGGTAAGCTGCTCCCCTAATGAGGGTGGGTCAGGCCCCGAGGGCACGTGAGCCCCACAGGACGCTCTGGCACCTCGGAGGCACCGATTCCGTGCTGGCTAATGAAGCCAGCCGGCAACGAGTGGACCGAGGCCGTTTGGAAAGACACGTCTCCAACAGCTGCACGCACTCGGGCCCTCTGTCTGGGAGACCCTGCTGACCTGGAGAGAACAGACGATCAAAGGGCACGATGCAAGGGCTGGTGATCTTATTTCAATTTCAATGTCTGGCGAGGCCAGTGACAGGTTTTTGTTAGGATAAGTTTACAGGCCTATTTCACAGGACAAAAAATCTCACAGGAACGTGCCCGCTTTGAAGATTGAAGATAACAATCCCACGCTTATCAAGAAACAACAGATGAGTTGAAGGTAACTGCACCCGATCATTGTTGTAAAAGTGTTAAGTGGGAGCAGTAGTGGGGAGAGTGGCTTTTCGGAGGGAAGCACGTGTCTTGATATTGCTAACTTCTAAAGCATTTTAAAACTAAATGGAAGGAATTTGTTTTAATCACTTTATTGCCAAGCTGAGTTTTATTCCCTAGAAACTTCTGAGTGCTTCCCAGAAAAGTTGAAAGATCAAATGTATTCTCTTTGTAGGTGGGTGAACTCATACACCCGGGCGCGGGCGCGGCTATATATATTTTATATGCCTAAATATGAAATATACATTTTACAGATGCTTCCCTGGCTTGCTTTCTGTTCACAGGAGCCCAGAAACGTACATGCCAAAGGGACATTTACAACGGACTTCAACCAGGCAAGTGGGGAGGGCAGTGTAGTGAGCCGCCCGGCTACGTGTAGGCAAGGTCTGTCCCCTGGGCCCACTCCTACCTGCCAGCACTGGCTGTGCTGCCCCAGCTGAGGACAGCCAACAAGACGCACTGCACTATGGCAACTAGAACTAAAAGCCGGACCCAGCCTCCACTATATTCCTCCTGCTGTTCACGACACTGTCAGGCTGTGTACCCTTGTGATCACGAGTAATATTGCCAATTTAGTTTATTTGTTCTTTGTCCTCTGAATTCAAGCTAAAATGGGTCAAACAAGTCAGGTTTTCATCAACAGGACGCCTAGAACCCAGCATGAGTAGTTTCATTTTCTAAGTTAACTGGGTGTTTTGGTGTCAATGAATGCCCACCCTTGCCTAGCACTTTTCTTTCTAAAAACAAAGACCATCAAAACTTAAAAACATCAAAACACTCCATCAGGGCAGGAGCCTGGGGTGTAGTGTGCAGGGAGCTCTATGCCTTGACTCATTTAAACCTCCCGACCACCCTATGAGATGGGCACTCTGGTTCTCCCCATTTTACAGAAGGAAAAACCAAGGCTGGGAGAGGCTAACTGCCCCCCAGTCCAGAACCACTAGCTGTGAAGCAAGGACTCACACCCAAGTGTGCAACCCTGGGCCTAGCCCTTCTGGGCCCAGCCCCTCTGGGCCCAGCAGGCTTCAGGGCTGGCCTCGAGCCCAGGCACAGGCTAGAGGAAAACCTGACTGCAAGGCCACAGCGGGCGGAGGCTGGGAAAGGGCCCCGTGTCCTGAGGAGCAGAGGGGACCGCAGCTGCGCTGCTCCTCCTTTGGGGAACATCCTGCAGGAGGCCCCACAATGCACCCCACGACCCAGGCTGACACCTCCACCAGGGCCGGGCGCAGAGCATCTCCGTGAAGAGGGGCTGAGTGGACCTTCCTGTCTCAGCTGCGGCCTCACCGCTTTGCTCTCATTTCCGAGGAGCAGGCAGATGCTAACCTGCCGCGCCCGGTGCCACGGCAGAAGGCTTGGTGTCACTGTGCAGGCTCTGATGCCACATCTGCTATGAACCGATGTGACAATATGACAATGATGTGTAAGAACCACAGCAATAATAACCAAATGCCCTTTGGTAGCGGTGCTGGGGTTTGGGCTATTTCTTACTCCATCCTCCAGCGTCCTCATGAGAACAAACCACCGTCACCTTTACTTCGAAGAAACTAAGGCCTAGAAGGGCCAGCCCAGTCACACCGCTGAGAAGGGGGACCAGGAGTGACCTGAGGCCACGCTCCGAACCACTCTGCCCCCTGGCCCCCTCAAACAGCTCCCCCGGGGCCCTGCGCATCCCGCAGAGCTCTCCGGGGCCACAAAGAAAGTTGTGGAGGCAATAAAAACCCTAACTAGAACCTGCAACCGCTCCAGAAGAGCAGAGGCATCAAGACCAGGCGCGCCCTTGTCACTGGTCAGCTGTCTTGATCGTGCACTCTTAGGAAGGGGGTCCCAAGCCCACTGTGGCTGGGAGGTTTTCCATGAAACATCGCCTCAAACAGTTTGTTGATCAGCTGAGTCTTTAATCACTTTCTTACTCACAGGGAGCCTTGCTGTGTACCATTTATTGACCAATTTTCACTTCTATAAGAATGGTTTCCATGACCTACATAAAAAGGAATGTAGTTCCATTTTCCTGGTTTGGTTACTACAAGGGAGGATGTTGGTGTATAAGGATGTGTGCTTTGAAATCAGACTGCTTGCTCTCGCATCCCAGGAGGACGAACGACTAGTGTGCCCTGGCCAATGTCCCTTCACCTCTGCAGCCTCGGCTTCCTCATCTACAGAGTTGGAGGTTAAATGGGACCGAGCCTGTGAACAGCCTCCTGTAGTCCCGAGTCCAGAACCCACAGAGGTGACAGACGCTGGGATATTCCTCTCCTTTCCCTACGTATTCTCTGACCAAGAGAACTTAAGTCAGGGCCAGTCAAATCCAGTCCCCGAGAATATCGATCCAAATTAATACACACACTAGCAGATAAAAAACCTCTTAAGCTTGGTCCATTTGGCTCTGATTTTCCAGTCTATCCTCAGGCATCGGAAAACAAATGTGAAATATCCAAATAATTAGTATATCACAGTTACTGACAGCAACACCACACACTCACTCACTCACACGCTCACACACGCTCACTCCCACGCTCACTCCCACACTCACTCTCACACACTCTCACTCTCACTCACATACTCACTCACACACTCTCACTCACACACTCACTCACACGTGTGACGCTCTGAGTGCGGACTGGGGGGGACGCCTGCCTGGCAGGAAGACAGCCTCGGGAAGAAGAGGCCTCTGCTCAGGATCCCCTTACGGAACTGCACGGGCAATAAACATTTTTCCTCTTAATGATTCAACTTTCCTCCTCCTCTGTGTACTGCACACAGTAAGCAAAGGGATGAACTAAGTGTGTCTGAAAAGAGACATGCTGTCTTGGGTGGACGGCCTAGTCAGCTGTCCTTGGTGACAATGGGAGAGGGCCCGCCGGGCTGGGCGGGAAATGCCTGTGGACGCGGTAAGGCCGAGGAGTGGCCTGGGGCGGGAAGCCTGCCTGCCAGGCGGACTTCCAGGACGGACACTGGCCCACGCACTGGATGAGACCAACAAACACTCAGAAGCAATGGAGAAAGGACACAATCAGATTTGGCCTCATCTGATGTTGCTGGCCCTCAAATATGCACTTTACTTGATAGGAAACAATCATCCACAGCAAAATCTCTGCCACGCCAAGCGGAGAAGTGAGTCACATCTGTTGGCAGCAAACAATAAATAATAAAGCTCACCTGGCCACCACCTCTTCTGGCTTGGAAAGAATCATCCCTTGTCAGAACAGACAGAATATCATCCATCTTCATCTCAGAAGTGCTGTAAGAGAAAGAGCACAATAAACACTCCTCTCCCAACCACCCAGATCCAACGCCCAGGACCGGCCCTCCTCATGGCAGATGTCACACAGGAGGAGCACCGCACAGGGAGGGCCTGGCCTCACCCCAGGAACCTGGGAGGAAGGGGCGGGGGGACTAGTCCCAATATGTCCCTTCCTCCCGGGTGAGTTTTAAGTGGGCTGCATTTAGAATTTCCTTTATAGGGGTCACCTCTTTCTTAATACTGATTTTAGAGATGGAGAAAGAGAGATAGAAACATCAGTTTGTTGTTCCACTTATTTATGCATTCACTGGTTGATTCTTGTATGTGCCCTGACCGGGATCCAACCCACAACCTTGGCGTATCAGGACGACCTCCTGACCCAAAGAGCTACCTGGTCAGGACAAACGCCGTCATTTCTTAGTAAGTCTCAAACACTAAATAAGCAGGCCTGGTTAGTGATATATTACGTTGACTTGAGCAAGAGATGATGACATAAAAACATTTCAGATAGTCCCTTTTGTTTAGAATTTAATAAAAAGGCGGGGGCGAGCTTAAGATCCTCAACTGTTGGGTGAACACCCAGCGAAGGTTAACAGGGGCCAGCACCTGCTGTCCACTCTCTTCCAATCCGCCCGAAGGATCTGCATGCCTGTCCTTTAAACACTAAGGGTGAGGAGCGTCCTCTCCGGCGAATGCAGAGCTACGTGCAAACGGCTGAGAGCAGAATGACCAGAGCCACGAGGGCCCAGACAGCCGTCGCCCCTGCCTGCAGTGGAGCCCACCGCACAGCCGTGGGAAGTGCGTGCCGTCACGTATCAGAGACCAAGGAACCGGGAGCGGCTGACGCTTCCCAGGGAGAAGGGAAAAGGAAGGGGGAGTTCTGGGGCAGAAAAACAGATCATAAAAAAATAAGTGATTTTCTCACACGTTGTTGTTTGTTAAAAAATGTAACGGCAGATTAAAACACAAACAGCAAGCTCTAATGTGGGACCAGGCACCGCTCCCCCTTTCCCCTAAAGGTTACTCTGCCGAAGCTATGAATGAAAATGTCACGTCTCCGACAGCTATTTACCTGAAATGTGTCACCACGTCCCCGCACGCCCCAGCCCGCAGCCCCCTCTGCTGCAGCTTCGGGCCCGCGGATACGGGAAATCTTTGCACAAAAGCACGAGTCAGCCGGGAAGGCAGAGTGCTTACTGGAGGGAAGGAGTGGGGGAATGCCCATGATTTCTTGGGAAATCTATTCTTCATATGCGAGAGGACTGTTACGGCTTTGACCTCGCCTCTTATTTATGCCTGGATGTCTGAAGGGGGGTGAAAACACAGCCCAATCCTATCTTTTCCTTTGACTGTCTGACTTGCCTCTATTCATCCCTTTCTTTCTTGAGGACAAATGACGGAGGAATACAAAAGTAAAAGAAGCATAAGGACCTGGGGTCAAAGCTTGAAAAGGCAGAAAAGAAGGAATAATGCCATCACAGTCAGGGACACAAAGAACTGAACATGCCCCAGAAGGCCGGCTTTCCCCAGCGCACGGCAGCGCTGGCACGCCCACCAGGGCCCGCTGCAACGTGGGGTGCGGGTCTGCATGACAAGCTGGACCACTGACCCTCCAGGAACAGGAGCTGAGCGTGCACTGGGCGACTTACAGTGAGGGCCCTCCGTCCTCAGAAACCTCGGCCTCTGAGGAACAAAGCGCATCTGCTCTGCTTACGGATGGTTCTATCAGCAGATCTGAACACCCACCTTACGAAAGAGGAGGGAGGTAAATAAATAAATTCAGGGAACTGTCTTATGCCTGATCTAAGAAACACACGTTTTGATGAAGCACTTACATTTTAATAAACCAATGACGACTTGCATTAGAAACTTCTCCTTTCATTAAAGTGGGGCAAGTGAAGGAGCTGGCGAGTACAAAGAAGTCAGAGGACTAGAAACAAAGTCCTCAGCGTCTAGAACAGCCGTGGGCAAACTACGGCCCGTGGGCCGGATCCGGCCGTTTGAAATGAATAAAACTAAAAAAAAAAAAAAAAAAAAAAAGACCGTACCCTTTTATGTAATGATGTTTACTTTGAATTTATATTAGTTCACACAAACACTCCATCCATGCTTTTGTTCTGGCCCTCCAGTCCAGTTTAAGAACCCATTGTGGCCCTCGAGTCAAAAAGTTTGCCCACCCCTGGGCTAGAACGAGGCGGCCATGGGCAGGGCACTGTCTCTCGCCCCGTCTGCTAAAAGGAACTGCGGAGTGTGAAGCAGGCAGCAAGGCGTGTGAGGGCCTTGCTGCCATCCCGAATCTTCTCCACAATTCCTGGCTCTCGGGTTCTTGAGCATAAAACATACACACATTCTCCTCCTTTAAATTTTTAAAAACTATTTAGGAGTTCCACCCTGGCCACGTAGCTCAGCTGGTTGGAACGTCATCCTGATATGCCGAGGTTTCAGGTTTGATCCCTGGCCAGGCACATACAAGCAACCAACAAATGCATCAGTAAATAGAACAACAAATCGGTGTTTCTCTCTCTCTTCCTCTCTCTAAAAATCAATTCATAAAAATCCTAAAAACAAACAATAAATAAACGTTTAGGCATACCTTTTGGATTCCAAAAATGTTCACATCTGCTTCTTTCCACAGTGCACTCTGCCATTAGTTCTTATGAGATTTCATTTTTTTGCATTAAGTCAAAGAACAGTCTATATTAGATATCCAACATACAACACACCCTTCCTCACGTGGACACGGGACGCTGGCGCCTGGCTGTGCACCGTGACGGGGTCTGAGCGTTACTGAGCGGCTCGCACCAGCCCCGGACGCAGTCGGGTTCGGGCACAGGCACTTCCATGGGTGACTTTTGGGGGCAGAAGCCAGTGAGGTTGGACCCTACAGGCCTTTCCCCTAAATGAATGTTCTCACACCAGCTGGTATCCTCCCTCCACAAGGTTACACTCCCTCCCTCTCTTGGTATTCCCTGTCCTCATCCTTCTGAACTTCCTCTCCAAGTCCAAGAGGAAGCTCTTGGTGACGAGTGAGTGGCCAGCGTGAGCTCTCTCCTAAGTAAGGTAAAGTATGCAGGTGTTCCCGACACAAACGAAACCACCACTCACTGGGAAACTGTCAGGACGAGAGACATTAAATGAGCCCACTCGACACTGACCGGGCTCACGGGGAGTGGACCTCGCCTGCCCCACCCAAGGAAATTAGACAACTAAGCCGCAGACCATGAACACTCACGCCAGCAACCCCGAAAGAGTGTCGCGAGGGTGAGAGCAGAGCCCTGCAGGTACTGGGGGCCACCTTGTGCACCCATCTCTCCCAGTGGGTGGCCTGGGGTCCCCCAGAGCAGGTTCCGATGTGGGGGGCAATGACTTCCCAGGAGAGAGCCCTGCGGTGTTCCTGGATGCGTTAGAGAGAGCACAGGCCTGGGCAAAGGAAAGTACCAGCAGGCGAGGCCCCACGCTCAGCGCGCGGCAGAGCTGAGCGCCAGCGTGACCGGTGGCTCCTGGTGGCTCTCAGGGTACTACCCTTGGCAGCCACAGCTCTCCCGGTGCCTCCAGGACATGGGATGCACCGCTGTGCTATGTCTGAGCAGAAGTTCTGGAACGTGGACCAGAGGAAAAACTTTAGAAGTCTAGTATTAGACTTTGTTACATCAGGTGCCAGAGACTGTGTGGAAAATATGATAAAATATTAATTCCAGGCTCCCGTGGATTCCTTCCGCTTGCTCTGTAACTCCTGGCCAAGAGGAAGCGCTACTCTCCCTGCGGCTTTCTCTCCCTTTCCTCAGGGAGGTCAGGTCTGGCAGAAGCCCCTGGCGCAGCTCCCATGCCACTGAGTCCTCTGCGCCGTGACCAGGGCTGGACCAGGGCTGCAGGAGGGGCCAGGGAGGCGCTGCCACCTGCCCAGGCCTGACAAGATGGGAGCCAGAGCTGCCTGCACGTGTGCACACACTCCAGTGGCCACCCAAACACTTCCTTCCAGGTTGGTTTTTCTGAGGTAAGGGGAATTGTGTGATGACTAAAAAGTGTTGTTTTTTTCAAAGATAAACCATCTTCACCTTGGCTAATGTTGCTAAATGGTTAGAACATCAGCACACACACCAAAGGGTCTCGGGTTCGCTCCCTGCCCCCGGTCAGGGCGTGAGCAGGAGGCAATCAATTGATGTGCCTCTCTCACATGGATGTTTCTCTCTCTCTCCCTCCCTTCCACTCTCCCTGAAAAGCAATGGACAAATATCCTCAGGTAAGGGTTCAAAACAAAACAAAATAAAACAAAGATAAACCAACTTTAAAGGTACATTAATTGCAAGAATTAAAAATTGTGAACAGAACAGTCTACAAGAAGCCGGCTGTCAGAGAACGAAACACGGGCCTCCTTGCATGAAACACGGAGGTGACAGATCGTCCTATGACTTAGTCTCGCAACGCAATGGAAGTTGTCATGTGCTGACGGCATGAAGGGTTTTGGCTGTTGCCACTGGCTATTCTGGGACTCATTTAGGGATCACAAGGGTTAATGGCTCTTCGTCAGCTTACAAGGGCCAGCCGCTATAAGAAGCGACAGAAAGTTAATTAGGTGAGATCAGCCGGAGCCGCTCAGGTTTCTGACTCACTTGATTTTGTGAGAAGCCAGCGAGCTGACATATTCTGCCTCCGAAGGAGCCAAGAAGAGCAGGCTGCTCCCGTGGCAGCCGATGCGGGCGGTTCTCCCGATCCGGTGGATGTATTCCGCGGCTGAAGACGGAGCGTTGTACTAAAAAGGGCAACAGAAATGAAGGCATTCACAGATCAAGGGACTGCCATTAATTGGAAGTGCAATACCCCTCACCTGCCTCCAGGTATCCCAGGAATTAAATCCTGGTGCTATGGTTACCCTAACACAATCACAAGGCGAAGTCACTCAACCCTGAAACTCCTGCTTCATTGGAAATAACAAGGCTCTGACAGGCCGACGTGAACAGTGGCCAAGTTTCAGATAAACGAGATGTCTCCTCGTCCCAGTATCTCCTTTCTAATTTTACTTCTCCACAGGTCCCTGCAGCTTCCTATTTGCATCTTTTCACGGAGGTGACTGTGCAAGGTGAAAGCATGGGCAGGTGGGGAAACCTCTGCAGATGACCACATGACCTTGGCCAACTCCCTGGCAGACAAGCAGTGGAGGTGAGGAGCCTGACAGGCAAAGAGCCAGGGGCCGATGACCTGGAGCAGAGGTCAGCTCGGGGCTGGGCCCCAGGAGCTGGTCTCCGCACCTGCCTGCAGCCCTCGGTCCCAGGGGAGCAAGGCTTCCTCCCCACAGGGACTTGCTCCTGCCCACGGACAGTGCTCCTGACTCGGGGAAGGGGTCCTAGAACTCAGCGGGACGAACTGCGCACAGCATCGTGTCGTCTACGGCAAGAACTTCGCCATCATCAAAACTGACACTTCGCCCTTGCTGCTACGTGAATCAAAGGTCAGAGGGCAGATCACACTGGTCAAGTCACAATATAAGGCTCTACGTGGCCGACTCTGTGTCCAGCCTTGCACACATCCCAGTCACCCTCGCCTCCTCATCTTTAACTCGCTCGGAGGCCAGCGGGAAGGAAGACAGCGCCTCTTGTCACAGTGATCACCTGCGGGGAGCAGAGATTCCCCACCAGTGTCAGGCGTGTGGCTGCACCAGAACGTGAATAAACCATGATTCACGTAAACAGGGCATGTCTCCCGTGGCCCACACTCAGAAGGGCTTGAAAATACCATCTGCAGACTAACGAAAAGAAACAACAAAACTAAAACCACCGGCCCTACCGCTAACGCCCATGCCCTCTGGCAAAGTGTCTGAGGCTCGCGGTCTGTGTGAGATGCTGTCAGGGACTTAATTGCCCCCTGCAGGTCAATGTACAGGACACGGCTCTCAGGACAGCTGAGCCATCGCCTCCTGGACACCATGAGGCCTCCCAGGGGCCCGGGGAATTCCTGTTATTATCAAATTGCTGAAACTTTGCGTGTGACATGCGTTAGTCTGGAGCCGGGAGCGGCCCCCTCCCGAGATTGCAGGCTGGCTGTTTGCTGCAGCCGTCAGGTGGGCTGAGTTAAGGAAAGATGTCAGGAGAATTGTGCAGATACGGCCGGTTGCTGCCTGGTTACCAGGGCAACACCCAGGAGGGTAATAATAATTATTCTACTTAAAGCCAGCGCATCTACTCATGATCATATATTCCTGCCTCGAGCTCACACCTTAACAACTAAAAAATTACCTGAACAATCCATGTGACTTGAGGGAGATCTAAGCCTCGAGCTGCAACATCCTTCAAAACAGAAAAGAAGACGGCTTAGGACTGTTTCTGAACCATGTGGGGGTCACAGATCCGTCGATAACCTCATGCAGAGGAAGAGGGCTCACATGCTCGCTCACACGCTCACACACACATGTCTGCACACGGCCTCAGGGAGCCACCAGTCCATCTGTGGTTCCAAGTTCTGACTCAGGAGTAAATGCTAGGAGCCCGTTGGTGAGGTGGCCACAGCCACTTCCCCACATGACTGTCCCCCGCAGGGAGCCCAGGTCCTTACACGCGTCGTTCTCCGTGGTGCCTTGGAAGAATTCTGAAAGCTTCCAGCGTGTCTGACCGCTTTTACATTTTGTCTGGGACACTCTATGAGGAATGCATTCCTGGGTTATCAGCCCCATCCCTCGCCCACCAGCAGAGCGAGCGACCAGCACTGAGGCGGGCTTCTGGAAGGTCACCCAGGCTCCCCTCCTGGAGGTGGCCGCAAAGCATTTCCTGGGCCTTTGCTGGTAGCCTCCAAGCAGCAAGGCCCAGGCAACACCTGCCTCTGTCGTCTAAATCGGAATGCGGGCCACAGACGGGACCAGACAGGCGCAACTGTAACAGCAATGGAGACTCCGGTTTTCTTTCCGGCTGGTTGCCACTCTCTAGCTGTTCTGGCTCCTCCAGCCCCCAGCAAGCAGTCTGCACTGGCATCATCTTCACGCTGCCAGTCGGAGCAAGAGCACCCGCCACGCATCCTGGGCACTTCCTACACACCAGCCCCCGTGCGGCTCTTCAAAACAACTCCGATTCCATGGCCATATTACATTCTCTGCTCCGACCCCAGAGAAGGCGCCACACCTTCCTGCGCCGTGGTGGGGAATTTGGTAACATTCAGCAAAATTGCTATGTACTTGCCCTTTGACCCAGAGCAATCTTTCGTCTCAAAATCCATCCTGAGGACACGCTGGCAAAAATACAAACGGCCTCTCACGCACAAGGCTGTTTGTGCGGGCAGCTTGTGGCCACAGGCCTGGCAAACACCCCAATGTCTAGGAGACAGGGAGTGACCCCGATCCGGCAAACCCGCCCCTTACGCACGGTTCCCCCGCCATGAGAGGGAGGTTCCCCCGCCATGAGAGGGAGGCTCCCATGGAGACTCACTAGCGTACATTTCGAGTGTATAACATACTTTTGTGTAAGAAATGAGGGAAATCAAGTACATTTACCCATATTTCTAAAAGAAATAATAAAGGGGAACCCCCAAAAGCTTAGGAAAATAGTTGCCTGAGAGGAAGGGAGAGAAGAGGAGAGGAAGGGAGAGAAGAAGAGAGGAAGGATGGAAGCGAACCTCCATCAGGGGACCTTCAGAATGTGACGCTGACACTGAGTAAACGTCTGCAAACTAAAAAGTAAGATGACTGGCTGTCGTGCCATGTGAAGTGGAGTGTCACCTATTCTCCAAAGCAAACCCCCAAACCCGGGCCTCATTAGGGGTCTGGACGTAACTGCTAGTTTAGAGGAACTATGGGGGGGAGGGGCAAGGTAGCCACCGTGAGGAGAGATGGGGCAAATCCATGGGACACATGGTCTGGTTTCCTCCACCAGAAATCCAAGGGAAAATAGGTCAGCAACCCACACCCAGACGAAGCAGCACTGGGTGGAAGAACAGACAGATGGCTCAGCGGGTCCCCGAGAACCAGCACCCAGAGAGTCCCCCAAACTGCCAACTGACTTCTCTCCAGGCAGAGGGGTTGGGTGATTTTCACTTTTCTCTTTGCATTTTTGTTTTATTTTCCTCTTAACAATAGATGGATAGCTCCCCCAGATTTTCACTTAGAAAAATGTCACCTACTGAGAAGCTGGAGTAGCACAACAAGCACCTGTTTGCCTTCACCTGAACGCGCCGATGAGGATGGCCGGGGCGACGCTGATGGTCGGGCGCCCGCCTCCTCTTTCCCTCTCTACACACACGCTTCTCTGAACCACTGAAAGTCCCTGGGATGCCTGGACGCTGTACCCCTACGTACTTCAGATGCGCCTCCTAAGTAAAAGCACATCCTTCTACATAGGACACTCAGTGCTGAGTCACACTATCTCCTAGGAGTCCGGTTCACGTTGCTCCAGCTGCAGCAGAGGTGGGGGTGGTGTGTCTCTCTGCTGTCCGTCCTGTATGGTGATGACTGTCCACTCGCCGGAGTGAGGGGCGCAGACAGCCTCTGCCTCTGAAGGCACCTTCGCCTTTCTAATTAGTAAGAAATTGGGAGACCGTTTCCCAAATCCTTCCACCCAGTGTTTCCGCCTCTGTGGGTGCTGCCTGTCTGTTCCCTGATGACTGCGAGGGATGACTTCCTGTCTAGCACACCTTCCTCCCATTCGAGAACTGGCATCCTTTGCAAGAGCAGCCTCCTCTCTCCCCTCTCTGAAGTACCACTAAGGAATCACATGTATCGTTGGCTTTTTTGAAAAAATGATAATCCTATGCAAGTTTCTGCAAGAAGCACATTAAAACGATCGCTGCCTGGGACTGAGGGAGACTCCGTGCCACATCCACCTCGCCCAGCATGGGGGTGGGATCGGCTGGTCAGCCTTCCCTGCTCTCCTCCCTGCGGCGTCAGGCCGCCTTTCTGACGCATTAACAGTTTAATGTACAAAGGGTGCCGAGCGCCCACAAGGTACCTGCAGGCAGCTCCCACACCCCTGCAGGCCCGTCCCAAGCAATGCCTTTTGAGAAAACTAGTGCTCCCCTAACGGGCCCGGGACCTGCCTTCTGCACTGACCACAGCTGATGGCTTCGTTAAGAAACGACGTGTTACTGACATGCTCCGTGGGGGGGGGGGGGTGCATGCAGACAAGGGGCTGCTGGAGCCAGACAGACAGGAGGGCTTTGCAGAAAATGTAATGTTTGTCAGTTTAGTAAATTCAACCAAGAATCTCTAACATAGTGTCTGACATTCACACAAGTCACGGAGCACACATGCGCTGAAGCGGTGAGTTAGGAGTGACTGCAGACTGCAGCCTCCCATCCGGTGGCCTGGCTCAAGGCACCAGCTCAGACAGTCCTCCCTGTGTCCCACTTCTTGTGTTGGGGAGGGGAGACCTCACCAACAGTCAACCACCACTCAGCCTTGATCAGCTATGCCTTTAAGCACGGCTTTCGCAGGAGACAGTACTCTCCCTGCTCCAGGAATGGAGGACGGACTTCAGCAGCCATTCGATCTGGGCGAGTCAACTGAGCCCCAAGCCTCAGTTCACATGCTTAACAATGGCTGTAGGATCCACCCTATTTATCTCCAGAGGTGACTGAAGATCAAATGAGGCCGTGCATATCCACACTGAGCAGCAATCCAATGTCACTTCCTGACGGAGGAACTGGGATGGTGGTGACCAGCCCTCCCTGCTCTTCCCCGCTCACACCCTCCCCCCCTGGGGTGGGGGACAGAGGCAGGACCCTGCTCCCCGATCCTGCAATGGCATCAGCGGGCACTGGGGCACCAGGAAGCTGACCTGCTGAGGACTCAGCAGAGGCCTCAGCCTCAGCACCCCCGTCAGAGCTCAGGCCCAGCCCCGTGTGCTGCAGGAACCTAACTAGGGCAGAAGAACCGCTAAAGTCAGCTCTGAAAGACACTCAGTGAGGCCGAGGGCCCAGCTTGACGACCGGCCGCCTCCACGAGACGGAGGAGCACAGATGGAAGGCAGCTTGCTCAGGTGCCAGCCTGTCAGTTGGATTAAAATGACTCATTTATTTACCCAAGATCCTCACAAAGTGCTTTTACTAACAGGGAGAGGGGCCGCCGGCGCTCTGAGGAAGGGACGCAGCGAGCTCGCCTCTGCGCCGCCCCGGCCTGCCAAAAGTCATTACTGCCATGTGTGGGAGCCATCAGCGGGGTACAGGCCCCCGTTGTCCGGGTGACAGATTGGGCTGCGCACACAGAGGAGGAAGGAGAGAGCGCAGAAGCTGTCAGAGGCGAGAGATCTTGGCTGGAGCCGCCAAAAAACTGGCAACATGAGTTAGCGTAACTGAGTAAACAGCCAACAGTCTCCCAAGGATTTTGCCATTAACACAATGAAATAAAGTGGAAAAGAGACACTTCACCTAAAAAATAGGCCCCACAGAAAACCGAGCGCCTCCATGCACTCGGGCTGTGGACGGGTCTCATGGCCCTGCGGCCGTGCTCCTTTGTTTTGGAGCCTCCTGGCAGCGGGACCCCCGGGGAAGGGAGTTAAGAGCTGCGACATAACAGCGGGCTTCAAGCAAAGAAGCGAAGGTGGAGGCGAGCAGCACAGGTGACTTGCCCTGGACAATCCGTGCGGACCCAGCGGAGGGGGGCTCTGCTGGCTGGGGCCAGTTCCCAGGGACAGCGAGAATGACACACTCGAGGACGTGAGAGAAGGGCCAGCTTGGCTGAGGGTGAGGAACAAGCAGGAAGCGGGTCCAGAGGAGACGGGAAGGGGTCCGGCCCCAGAAGGTACTAGTGGACATGAGAACTTTTGACAAATTTCTTTATCAAATAGATTATCTGGACTTGTCTGCAGTGTTGGCCCGGCCTTTGAAGAGAGGGAACACCAGCACCCGACTTGTGGACGGGCTCCTAGAGGTGAGGGCTGCTGGGGCGGACTCAGACCTCCGAGGCCAGCCCTCCCAGTAACTGTTCTCCGTCTGACCAACCACGCTCGGCACAGCCAGGAGGCCACACGTGAGCATCGGCACACTGCTGGCTGGCAGGCCGTCTCCTATAGGACCTTACACAAGACAGACAGGAGCACTCACCCATACACTCGGAGTTCAGGGAGAAAAGCACCGCTAAGTCACCCTGAACACAGACAGGAGTTCCTTAAAGAGGAATTCATTAGAGGCCTAGCAGGTGGTCAAAGAGCTACTCGTCTGCTGCTCAACAGCACGTCGTCACCGGGTGACTCCATTTACGGTGCCGTTTCCCTGCTGTGTGGACAGGGATTTCTCCAATCATCAGGGATTAAGCTGCAGCACCCACGATGGCACAAGGAGGGAGGGATTTTAGCTTGGGAGCGAGCAAAGCCCCGGTGAAGTGCATCCCCAGAGAAGGGCCGTCGACGGCGGGACCTTCCATCTTGAAAGAGGCAGAGACATGCATTCAAAGGGTCAGCGCTGGGCTGGAGGCAGCCTCCAGGGTGGCAGCGTGGGGCGAGGGAACTGCCTCACACTGTAGGGCAAGTGACAGACACCAGCCGACACACTGCCCACGGCAGCTGCTCCTGGAAGGGGTGAGCAAGGTGCGTAGAGTGATTTTGTTGTGGAAAGACTCTCAGCTCTAATTACTCCCGATAGCTGTAATTTACAAGTTTTTAGTGGATAGAAATCAGCAAGATTCACACGTTTTCAGACCAACAGCTGCCACTATTAGTGAGCAAATAGCTGAGTCTTCCGCACAAGTGGCAGCGGCTACCTGTGACTAAATCAGGTGACAAACCAGAGGTGCCAAGGGACCGGCCACACCAAGAGCCCTGGGATTCCCGCGGTCCGTGGGGCAGCTGCAAGGCAAATCATCGAGAGAGAAAAACTGCAGCCACCCACTGCAGAAATGCTCCTTTCGCCGGAGTGGTTATTACGTACCGTGCAGAAGAGGACACCAGGGCCGGCCTGTGCAAACTCGCGGAACACTGCTGTTCTCTCCTGCAAAGACAAGGGAAGCCTCAGTGCTGAGTCAACCCAGCGAGCAGGTGCCCGGGCTCCCGGTCTCCGCCCGCTGGGACTGCATTCAGGCCCAGAACAGAGGCTTTGGAGGAAGGGAAGCAACGAGTGCTCACATCTAACAGGCCCAGGACTGCACTCTGGGCTGTGTAAGGAGGGCAGCGCCAGGCAGGCCCCTTCTCCAGATCGGCCCCCCGGAGCAGAGACAGTCCACAGGGACACACTTTCCTACAGGTGGGCGAGAGGAATGATGAACAACCCACCTTTCCTGCAGGGGAATTTTGTTAACGACCGATTTAAAAAAGGTCAAAAAAATATACACCCCATATATTTTAACTGTAGAAAATTACATTTAAGACAAAGGAAGAAAACGCAATTTCCCACCGATCGAAGCACACCACCGCCACTGGCAATCCTGTGCCCCGGGCCTGTGCAAAGCATCACCAAGAAGGGGCTCTGGAAAGATGGCCACATGACCTCTACTAGCAACACACTCTTATCAGAAACCAAGAGGACATGAACATCTTTCCAAACCACATCCTCTCTCTCGTGACGACACTGTTAGCAACTGGAAGGGTGGGTGTGCCACCATTTACCTGGCCGATGCCCCATTGCTGGCCCTGAGGCTGTGGCCGACTGTTCTCCATTATAATCTGTGATAAAATCTTTATCGGCAAGTCCTGTGCACATCACTGTTCCCTCTGGATGAGTTCCTAAAGGCTTTCCTGTGAACTTGCAAAGCCAGTGGCGCAAGCAGCTGACCGTGGCCATGCCCACCTGTCCGCCACAAAAGAGGGAAGTGACCAAATTACTACAATTTTGGGGAAAAGGATGTCTCTCCCTCCACTTAGGCGCAGCCCTGTCTCCGAGGGGAACCTCACCGCCGTCTTTCACATGCACGTGTTGTCGCAGAAGTGGGACCCCCCGCCGCCCAGGGACCCCTCGCTTAGGACAGGGGACACGGACAACCAGCGTGCACTGAGCGCAGCCACGTACCAGACGCTGGCCTACACTTTACACGTTTGCACGAATCCAATCCCCACACCCCTCCGAGCAGGTACCATTAACACCCCGTTCCAGGCAGAGAAACTGAGGCTCGGGGGCTGAGGAACTGCCAAGGACACCCACACACAGCACAGGGCTGACTGCACTTGGACCCAGGGAGCTGGTCCGGAGCTGAGCTCAGACCCTCCCGAGGACGCCTGCGTTGGTCCGTTTGCTGCGCAGTCTTTATAAGGGACCATTTAACAGCTGTGGTGTCCAGGCAAATCAGAACAGTTCCTGAAAGCAGGGACACGTGTGAAAGCCCATCCGGATGGATGCAGGTCTGGGGAGAGGAGGAAACCTAATTCCTGAGCTTTCACCACCACCACCAGGCAGCAACTTCAAACTTCACTTCTCTCCAATGCCTGTAATCTTGGTTGGGGTCATGACATTCATTTAGGGAGATCACAGGTCATGTGGAACAGTGGCCAGGAATATGTGCTTGGGCTGTTTTAGCTCAGTCTGGGGTGAGACACTTAACCTCAGTATTCATCAGATAAAATACAGATACTCCCTCCCATCCTCTACTCCTGGGTAGGCTGTGAAGGCTACTTAATAAAACAATATAAGTAAAATATTAACAATTACTAAACTGAAGAGCGGAACTATTCCTGAAGGAGAAATAACATTAACAATGGCCCTTAACATTTACTGAGGACTGACTATGAGCCAGCCCTGTGCTAAGCACTTTAATCTGCATTAACTCAATGAATTGTCTCAACCACATGAAGTAAATACGACTATTGGCTCCATTCTGGAGACATGGAAACTGAGGCACAGAGAGAGTGTCCTGAGGTCACACAGCCAGAGAATAGCAGGGCCAGGACTGAAACCAGGAGGCTGCCTCCAGGGCACACAGCTGGCATTACAACAAGAGCCGGAACACATCTGACTCTGTGTGATCTGCTCAAATTCCCAGATCCTTCCGAGTCCACAGCCAGCTCCTCCATCACCTCAGACTCCCCTGCAGCATGCCTCTGGTGAAACAGACCCAGAGGACTAGGAAACTAATTTAAAAAAAAAAAAAAGAGAGAGAGAAACACCATAAATGGTATTGCATTATGAAATCAACAAATTCGATTGACTCAGGGATCCACTAGGTAAAAAGAAAGAGCTTATAAAATTCACAAAGGCTGAGACAGTCAGGAAATACTATGCTATCTTGTGGCAAATAAGAAGTTGTGTCCTTGAGTGACCTTGAGCAAATTCACTTTTTTGAACCTCCATTTCCTGAATTATTACACCAAAAAAGCAAAAACAAGAGGGGAAATGGGCTTGATGAACTTTAAGGTCTCTTATACTCTAAGAATGTTACCACTTTTAAGTGTGGTTCTAGTCCCAGTGCACCCTCATTTGGGGCCTTTCTTCACTCCTCCTCCTTTCGGAGCTGCCTGGTAACAGTCTCCAGGACAAGATGGCTCCCATCTCAGGCCCTGTGCGTCCCTCCCTGCACGAGGCAGTGACTTCACCCGACTCCGCGCTCCTCCCCAACTCCCCATGGACTGAGTTTTGCAGTTTAAAACCTAAAACAAGGCAAACGTTCTACTCTTCTTCCTGAACAAAAACGTTACTCAGAGCCGAGGCAGAGCGAGACACACAGACCCTTTCGCAACCCGAAGTGCTGAGAGCGCTGCATCTTGTTGACAACGACAGCAGTCATGCTCAGCAGTACCATATGGGAGCCACAATTTAGCTCCATTAATGCTCTTAATTTGAAGACATCAAGCCCTAATTACACACTGGGTACTAAAAAGGCAAAACCCTTCCCCAGTGCCAGCTACTTAGTGGTGCTCTGTTGCCTTAACAGCTGGTTGAGGTAGATGCAGGCCAAGGGCCTGTGAGCTCTCAGGTGGACGAGCCCAGCTTCGGAGCAGGCGGGCGGAACAATAGGCTCCGCTCGCCCACATCACAGGCAGGGCGGCCGCGTCCAGTTCCCGTGTGCCACCCTCCTCAGGGGACACCTGCCCGAGCCCAGCGAGAGCCAGTGCTGACCCTGGAGGGCGTGATCAAGTTGGATGGGCCCCGGGCTTGCTCACCTCCTGGTCCATGTTGCCATGCAGCCGCAGGAATGTTAATCGCGGGCCGCCAGATGGTAACTGCCCTGACACCGCGCCGCCCAGCAGGGTCTGGAAGAAGAGGTGGTAGTGGAACTCCACCAGCTCGCAACTCGAGAAAAAGACGATCAGCTTCTGGTCAGTCTCAAACTACATGGACACAGAGGGAAACCACCACAGGGTTATGAGGTGACACTACAACGAGTATCTTTCTAAAATACAGTCACACTGGCCCTGTTTGGAAAGAGATGACAGACGGCTTCGAGTTACTTGCAAAATTAACACGGATGCTCCATGCTCCCAGACTGCAGGAGAGGGAGCTGACAGCCATGACCTTGATCACGCTCCCACACCTGAGCAGAGCATGCTTCAGGGTGAGGCTGGACATCAGTGCTGTTCTTCGTCCTCTTAGGCCTCAGCACACACGCCACGTCCAGTGCATCTAGAAGCTTCACTCTCAAGCCTTCCACCTACTGCTTCCCCACGTCCCAGAGAAAGTGCTGCCGAAACTAGCAATAAATACGCAAATACCGGGTGTCTTTTAAAAACGCAAGCACAGGACCCTAGCTCTGTCTCACATCCAGCATGCTCCTGCCACCTCTGCTGTTCCCAACATCAGTCCCAGGAAAGATACTTAAGGCAGATTTCAGGTTGAACATAATGGCTATCACTGACCTCCGAGCTTTCCCACAATCCTAGAACACTATGTCCACCAGCAGTTAGGCCAGAAAAACGCGTCTCAACCCGCTGCCAGCAATGCCTGATACAAACGACACAGGCCTCCCCTTGATGGAGCTGACCGGGCCCGTCCTACCTTGCACTTCTGCAGGATGAAGGCTGCCAGGCAGACCAGCCTCAGTTTGCTGGGAACCAAGACCACATACTGCTCAAGACCCTCCGGAATTGCAAAGCCGTCCAGCTCATCATCATCATCATCATCGTCATCGTCATCGTCGTCGTCATCATCGTAGTCGTCATCACTTAGTGAGTCAGAGTCGTCAGAAGACTCTTCATCTGTCAGGTAAGGCTGACCGAAGCTATTATCCAGGACAGAAATGCTGACTGGGTTGTGTAAACTGATGTCAGCGAGCCGTGTCACACCTGGGAGAAAGTGAAAAGTCAAAACAGGGGACAGCACACGCTGTGGAACTGGTCCCTATGCACGCCTGGGCACACCGCATATTCAGGCAACTAGGCAACTGCTGGCGGGTTTCACCAAGGGTCGTGCTGATCTGCCCAATTGTCTATCTGGTGGGTGGACCCCGGATTTCTTCCCACAGCCCAACAACCCCTCACACCAGCCTTTCTAAGCTCGCACCTGTGGGAAACCACTGAAAGGGACATTAACAGGGGTCTGCCCCCCATCCCCCAAAGGGTTCTGTGATCAAGTTATGAAAACCCTGATAAAAAGGTCCCACAAATTCTTCCGCAAGGTTTTGCAGGCCTTCTCAGGACCTTTACTGGGTGAAGGTGCACCACGCATCTCCAAGAGGAGGTCATGTGTGGCCTTTCCCAAACTTTTTGAGCACAGAATCCCTTTTCCATGGATTATCTCTGAAAATTAATGTTCTCAGGAACACACTCAGAAGTGCTGATGAGGCGTACTGGTGGCAGCTGGTGTGCCGAGGGAAGCAGACACCAGACAGAAGCTGTCCTGTCGCCGAGACAGGGCCTGCTGCGGGGTCGGTGCAGAGCGCTGCCACTTGGCCACGCAGTGTCCCATCTACGAAAGGCAGCTAAGAAGCTCCATCTCATGAGGATGAAAAGCAGAAACGAGCTTAAAGGACAGGAGTACTTTTAGGTCCACCGCCTCTTCAGGAGAAAGGCAGGCTGACCACAGGCACAATGCGCGTGGTGAGAGGCCGTCCTTGTCAGGACCAGAGCCCCGCCTTCCGAGGGCCATGGTAGCAGTGAAAGGCTTACGCAGGCACAGGTGGTGGCCGCCAGCCTTCCCCATCCTCCCCACCTGCAGGAGCCCCTGCAGCACGGTCCCAACTGCTGGCCCTCTCCCCGTGCCCCGGGGGCGCCCTGAGACTCCTCCCCGGCCTGAGGCTGAGGGCCAGCGCCGGCACACAGGCCCCTGGCAGCGGCATCCATTCTCTTCGCCCACCTTCCGTGAGAGTGGCCGACAGCAAGACGTTCTGTCGTTCCTGGCACTCGGCGTTGATCGCGTTGAGTATCACCGTGATAGTCTTTTCGAAGCCCAGATCCAAGATTCTGCGGTTTCAGGAGAAGAAAGTTAAATCTAATGCAGACGGCATGTAACCCAGGCTGCAGTCAGATGGACACAGACACAGCCTTCCCTGTGCCTTTCCTGCTTCCAGATCAGCCTCACCTGTCGGCTTCATCCAGAACCAGCCAGCGGATGCGGTTGAAATGAATGTTCTTTGTGGATTTTATATGATCCACCAGACGTCCAGGAGTGGAGATGAGGATATTGATTCCTTTGCGGAGCCTGTGGAAAATTACACACCACAAGAGACAGTAAATCACACTGGGCTGTATCAGTGGGAGACACAGGGAAAAGGCGAAGGAGACAGATTCGTGTCTAGCAGCGTGTGCCACAGCTTGAATCATGACAAACGTGATGACAAGTGGATACAAAGATCAGAGTTTTCATTTGTCTCTGAAGTTTCTCTCCTATAGAACAGAATTAAGATCTGCAATTACATTAAAATCATAAAACCTTAACTTTGAAAGGAATCTTGACTATGTAATCCGATGCCTTTTACCTGTCCACGGGTCCCTTCTAGCACATTCTAGACACATGGTCGTCTAGCTTGCTCCTGAGGCTTCTTTGCCAGGGAACCTCATAGCTGAATCAGTTATCCCAGAATGTTTTCTTATACTGAACCTTTGCTGCGACTTCCATGTAACAGGCCTAGCTCTGCCCCCATAGACAAGGTAGAATAAATCTAATTTATGACTCTCAAAACATCCTTCACCCATTAGCCTGGTAATAAAAGCCTCCAGTTTCTAGCTGAGTATGCTTTCTAGCTTCCCCTGCAGGTAAGCATGATCCCAGCCTACGCTCCAGAACAAGACAGGAGGACAGAGAGACGCAAATGCCAGGAGCCCCTGTAGAGGGAGGGTCTGATGATCTCGCTCCTGCTGTAGGACTTAGCTGTGAGGGCGGGATCGCTACTGTGAGGTGATCTTGGAAATGGAAGCCTCATGTCATGGCACAAAAAGAGGAGGAGCCTGAGTCCAACACTGGAGCACATGTCGGTCTCGGCCGGGCTACCGTCAGGCTTAACTATCTGTGAAAGAAAAGCACACCTCCCACCGCGCTGGGGGCACCGCTGTGTGCTGCCACTGTCATTCACAGCTGAAAGCAAGCCTAGCCAATACTTTTAGATTCCCACATTAATATTTACTCCTCAGGAATAGGCCACACACATAGTTGGGTGTTACTACTAAGCACTCCCCTAAAATACAATAAAAGTTGTTTTAAAAGAATGCAGACCATTTGGAATTTACTTGTCCCAATAATTTTCTACTGACATAATGACCAGTTCTAACAGAATTAGGAATCAATGTTTTGGGGTGTAAAAACCAAGGTGCAAAGCAGTATGTAAGCTTATGATCTTGTTTTATAAAAAACAAACAAACAAAAAACACCCAAACTCCAATGTACCTACACAGACTGTCACCAAGGGAGGTGCACTGAATAAGGGGGAATGCGGGGACCGGGTGGGTGGAGTTAAGAAGGTCGTGATCACATGTAACATTGTTATATTTAAAATCATTTTCTTGAAATACTAATGTTTATTGCATGTAACATTAAAAAAAGGTCATGACCAGATCAGAAGGGAACCCCACAGGTTCATGACTACCTTAAAAACAGCCCTGTCTAAAGGTGACTGCTCCCTGCTGACTCCGTCTTTCCCTGCACATGGGGCCATGTTTAGAAGGACTGAGTCTTACTGAATAGGAAGGCAGAACAGACAGATTAAAAAAGGAATTAAACCTCCCCTACCTGGCTTTTTCAGACTTTCTCTTCTCTCCTCCCATTAACACTCCAGGCACAATCCAGGTAAATGGCTACAGAAAGACATCAGACCAGAATCAATGCATAGCCCGTTTCCTACAAACAGAGACAGGTCCATCCTTCTCCTCAAAGGCATCGGGAGGGGGCCCAGCCCGTGTGGCTCAGTGGTTGAGCATCGACCCATGAACCAGGTCAGTGTTCAATTTCTGGTCAGAGCACAAGCCCAGGTTGCGGGCTCGATTCCCAATAGGGGGCAGGAGGCAAACTATCAATGATTTTCCCTTTCCCCTTTTCTCTTTGAAATCAATTAAAAAATCTATTAAAAAATAATAATAAGGGCCCTAGCCGGTTTGCTCAGTGGATAGAGCGTCGGCCTGTGAACTGAAGGGTCCCGGGTTCAATTCCAGTCTAGGGCGCTTGTCCAGGTTGCGGGCTTGACTCCCAGTAGGGGTGTGCAAGAGGCAGCTGATCAGTGATTCTTTCACCATTGATGTTTCTATCTCCCTCCCTCTCCCTTTCCCTCTGAAATCAATAAAAATTCTTTAAAAAAGGCATTGGGGGGGGTCGGGCTTCGCAGGTAAAAGGTGTTACTGTGTAGACAGGACTGTGAGCACTGCCCTACCACGTCACTGTCAACAGGAGCCGGATGTAAGGCTGTGTGACCTCCTCCCAACACAGACGGAAACGGGAGCTCTGGAAATGGCTCCAGTGAGTCCCTGCCTTGCTCCACGGAGCCTGAGGTGTGTGATCTTTGGGGCTAACATGAAACCTAGGCACAACCCCCACCCCAATGAAGGACGGACAGGGCAATTCGCGGCCAAATCGGGTGGGCTGGCCGGCTTGGCCTTGGAGCCTCTCTCGTTCTTAAACCCACGGGCAGCCTTTCCAGTGGCTTGGCACGGACCATCTCAAGGCTGCGATACCTGTGAATGTACGTGGCTTGCTAGTGCCTATGATCAATGACACAACTTTAAGCTCCAGGAAACACTAGTTCTCCTGCTCAGCTACAAGCAGGTCGTTAATGCGGTTCAGACCAGTGGAAGCCTCCACGCTGTTCCTGGGAGGAGCAGAGACATCGCGGAGGGAAGAGACTAACTGCGAGCTCTCTGAGAACCAAGAAAAGGCTGCGGCATAGTTCTCTTTCCTCAAAAAGTAAAGGAAAAAAGGTAAAGCTGAAGTCCTGGCGGCCTTACCTTGAGCAGTTTCTGGAAAGTGTCAAAGCTTTGTAGCGCCAGCTGTAAATATTAAGAAGTTATAATGAGCAAGGCATCTTCTTCCTTTTTGAGAAATTTAGATGATGGACCAGTAGAGTGATTCGTATCCAAACTTGGACCTCAAGTTATGATTCAAGAAAAGATTAATCCTAGCCCAGAATCGACTGGAAACATATACTTGTGTGAGGCTGACTGTGAGAGCTGTCAGTCTGCAGTGCGGGCAGCCACAGCACATCTATTTCTGGGATGGACACAGACAGCGCGTGCTCCCTCTGCTGGCTCTAGTCCCCAGAGCGCACAGCGCAGCACAGGGAAAAGGAAGGCCAACCTGGACTCGGCTCTTTAGAAAGAGGGGGACGAAGGGGGAATGGAGCAGTGATGCCATGCAGCCTGGCCTTTGGGGCTGTGAGGGTGATGACTGTGCCCAGGAACGTGCCAGGCCGGCAGCTGAGGACCCAGAGGTGTATAAAGGAAAGAAAACCAACAAGCCCTGCGGCATCGAATGAAAACGAATGAGGTTCCATAAAACCTGCCCATAATCCCTTTGCCCAAAGATATAGTTCCCACGTGTTCAGGATTCACGAAGCACCCTGGAAACAGCCAGTTCGCTGTGTCAAAATTTAAATAGCCTCACGCCCGCTCCTCCATTGGACGGAGCGGACCGGGCTCTGCAGGACGTGAGGTGAGTGGACCCTCCATCGCCATGAGCAAGTCTCTGCGGGGAATGGTTACATCTGACAGAGAAAATATACCTTCGTCGGAAATTGCTTCCCAGGCAAATAAAATATACCAGACCAAAGAGGTTTCCACCAGGGAAGAAGACAGAGACCAGGAAGCCTAACTTTCAGGAACATTTGTTGGCACAGTAGCTTTCTTTTTTTTTCTTTTTTAAAGTTCATTTTCAGGGCCGATTGCTTTTATTTTTTAATGAAGTTGGGGGTGTACAAAAATGAGATTTAAGTTTCTTTTAAAAGGATAGAAATTTATAGTGTGATCAGTGTTTAGACAAGGAAACATGATTTTTCAGAGAAGCTGAATTTCTTTGGTTGAGGACCAGAGCTTGGTCCCCGAGCAAAGGAAAGGGCAATGTGAAGTGATCTGTAGCCAAACACGGACTCAAGTTAAGGTTGGCGCGGTGGAGAGGAAAACCGTGACTCCACTTACAAATCCAACAGGACGTCACTGACAACACTCATCCGCACGTGAGACCGCTTACCTCTCTTGTCGGCACCAGCACCAGCGCGTAGGGGCCGTCACCGCGCTGGGGACAGAGAAGGAAAGAAATGCTCTAAATGAAGGTCCTAAGCGCCAGACACCGGGACCTAAGAGTGGCCACTGGTCACACATCACTAGCCGTCTCGGCCAAGAACAGGGACAAGCCCTGGTGTCTGGCCGGCCGGAGCATCATCCTGTACACACAACTGCAAGTTTGCTCCCATCAAGGTGCATGTGGGAGGTAAGCAATAGATGTTTCTCTCTCCCTTCCTCTATGAAAATCAGTAAAAACATACCCTCAGGTAAAGATTAAGAAAAAGGACAAGAGTGCCCACCTCTTTCATTATCATGGAACACTGTTCTAGAGGCTCTGGCCCATGCAATGAGACAAGAAAAAGAATGTCTAAAAATCTGGAAAGTAGAAGGTAAAACTGTCATTATCAGCAAATATTTTATCCTAAAAAAAAGTCACTTGAAGCTCTTTTACAAAAAAGACAAGTCAACTAGCTGAATGCAAAATTAATATATAAAGTGCTTTTAACAGAAAATGAAGAAATCCAAAGGAGAAAAAAATCAGTTATAACAACAAAAAAGATAAACTTAACAGAAATGTATAAAATCTACATAATGAGAATTTTAAAATACCTCTGAGGAGCATAAAATAAAACCTGAATAAATGGAAAGATGTATCTTGTTCTCGGATAATATTATATATAAGCGAATTCTTCCTAATCAATCCATAAATGTAATGCAATCTTAATAAAAATGCATATGGGCATTTATACGCACATATAAAATAATAAATGCAATCAAACAAGCTGATTTCAAGTTCACATAAAAAATGTTTAAGAATAACGAAAACATTTCTGAAAAACATCAGATATTTGAACAATTTAAATCCACAGTAGTTTTGAAAAGTTGACACTGATATATAGAGATTTACAACAGCAAATAGGGTCTAGAGTAGACTCAAATACATGGAGAAATTTAGGAAATAAGGAGCATTTTCTATCAGGAAAAGAATGGATTACTCAAAGGTCATTTTAGAAAAAATTTTAGAAAAAATTAAGTTGGAATTAAGTTGGCCTTTTTATAGATGACATAAAACCCGGAAACTATAAAACACCAATAAGTTTTATCACATAAAAATTTAAAATTTCGCCCTGGCCAGTTTGGCTCAGTGGATAGAGCGCCGGCCTGCAGACTGAAGGGTCCCAGGTTCGATTCGGGTCAAGGGCATGTACCTTGGTTGCAGGCACATCCCCAGTAGGGGGCATGCAGAACATCCCTCTCATCGATGTTTCTAACTCTCTATCCCTCTCCCTTCCTCTCTGTAAAAAAGCCAATAAAAATTTTTTTTAAATTTCAAAATAAAAAAATAATACCCAAACAAAATCAAGAGTCAAATAAGAATGTGGGGAAAATTACCCTACATGTAAGAGAAAGGCCAATCTCCCTATCTTATCAGGAAGGTCTATGATTCAACTAAAAATAAAAACATAAAAGAAAACTCAAACAGAAAAATGGAGGCGGACATAAGAAGTTAATTTATGGAAATAATTCAAAATATGGCTTTTACACATATGAAAAGATGTTCAACTTTACTCCTAGGAGAAATTCAAATTGAAACTATAATACAGTATTTTTCCCGTCAAATGAGCAAAATTAAACAGCTGATAGTGAGAATAAGGGCACGGGCAAATAGTAACTCTCGTACAATGTTGGTGAGAGTGCAAATTGCTATAACTCCTTTAAAGGTCAATTTTGACATTATCTAGCAAATAAAAATGCAAATTCCACTTATGGGAATTTCTCTAAAAGGTACACTGGTACCTGTACATAAATTTGTATTTTCCAGAATGTAGAGTATTTATAACAGCCCTGTTTGTAGTAAAATACTGAACAAAATGTATCCCACCAATGAAGGAATGACTCGATAATTTACTGTGCAGACAGTGGAATACGAGGCAGCCCTTTAAAGACAAGGCTTATTCAACAGATAAGAAACTATCCCCAAACACACTACGTGAACAAAAGCAAAGCACAGGACAGCATGCATAATGAGCCGCCGTTTGTGTATCAGGCGAATGCTTCAGTTAAAGAAGCAAGAGGACCTGTACATGTGCACATCTGCTTTACAGGCAGGGGATGCCCTGAGAGGACATGCTCTAAGAGACTGGTGACAAGGACCACTGCATCCTGACAGAACGTCGCATTCAGAGAAGGCAGGGGAGGGAATGACTTGATTTTCACTCTCAATTTTTTGGGTCCTGTTTACATTTATTTGCCATATACGTCATATCCAAAAGTAATAATAGTAATAATAATAACAATACAAGAAAAAACAAAGTCATCTGATAAAGGCCCCGAAAGCAACGGTGCCTTGCACCCCGAAAGTGCTCACAGACAGGGACTGGATCGAAACAATGAGAGCAGCAGCGAAGTGCAGACTTAGCCGCAAATGCAATCACAAGCATGGTTTTCATGTTTTGCATAGGAGACATTTACCCACAGGAGAAAAGGATTTGGAATTCAAACTAGAGCCGCCTGTACTCAACATCAACTTGGCGAGCCTGCGCTGAAGCCGGGCGAGGAACGGTAAACATGTTAGTACAGCGGCAGCGACGTGCCACAGTGCGACGGTAGGAGATTCTGACATTTCAAAAGGTGTTACTACACAGACGGCAAGAAAGGAAAAGCAATTCCTCACCGAGCAGAAGTGAGTGAAGAGGGTGGATGTGATGTCAGAAGAATCAGAGCCAAAATGACTGAGCGCGTGTGCACAGCAGAGCAGCCCTTTCCCGTTTCATTCCCAAAGTAACTGAAGACTCCGTGGGGGGCCTGGAATTGGCTGCTCCCTCCACGTATGATTTTTACAGGTCAAATCATCTTACAATGAACTCCAAGGGTCTATATGAGTATTACTTGGAATCAGTGAGTTAAATTTGGGCTTGGAAAACTCTCTCTACAGAATATTTCAGTCTTGAAAAGGATGAGTTGCTAGTGATACTAAAAATAGTTGAGCAAATTAAAAGCAACTGCCTGGCTTGTTAATGGTTCTGAATATAAGTGAATCAAACCATTGCCCTTTAAACAGCCCTGGGAGCATGTTGATGATGATGACAGCTCCCACAACGAGCAGGTGGTTCCCAGGTGACAGGCACCATTCTCAACCGTCCACGTGCACCCAGCTGACTTGCTCCTCACCCCAGGAGAGAGGCACTGCCGTCGCCATGGCACCGGTGAAGTCAGGGAGGCAGAGGGTGAAATGGTCTGCCTAGTCACGCTCAGACGAGCACAGCTGCCCACCACACGGGCTCCCTGGTGTGTAATCTAACCTCCCCTGCCCTCAGTCCCCATCTATGAGACCAGACAGGGGGGCTAGCACTGCAGGACCCTCCCCAGCTCCAATACCCCCCAACTCCCCAACTCCGAGTGAACTAACACCTTGCCCTGGCATTGCTGGAGCATGTCGGTGGGGGAGGCTCCACCGCACTGTCGTGATGACCCGCTTCTCCTCTATGTTCCCCGTGCAACGCCAAGGAGCCCTGTGGGACTCTCACCGAGTGCCCCGGGAAGGAAATAAAAGTCTCACTCACCACTTCAGAGAAAACTAGCATTATCCTCTGATAGGGATCGTTCTCATCTTTTTTATATACACACAGATTTTATCATCATTGACGAAGTTGGAGTCATACTCTATGTGCCGGTTTGTAACCTGCCTTATTTCAATTACATGGCAAGAACACAAGTTCACAAATGTTACTTGAAAAAAAATATAGCACTTTTACTGGCTCTAGAAGGTTCCATAATTTGGATGATTGTGTATGACTTCTGTTTTATTCATTTACAATCATTTACATAGAGTTTAAATAAAATTTAAACTCACTCATTTTGAAATAATTTCAGATTTACAAAACAATGCACAGCCCTGGCCAGGTAGCTCAGTTGGTTAGATCATCATCCCAATACACCAAGGTTGCAGGTTCAGTCCCCAGTCAGGGCACATACAGGAATCAACCAATGAATGCATAAGTGGGACAAATCGATGTTTCTCTCTCTCTCTCTAAAATCAATCAATCAACCAATAAAAATTGCAAAAGTAGTACAAAGAACTCCCTGAAACCCTTCTCCCCGCTGCCTCATATGGTATGGATTCTCAAAATCACAGGACAATGATCAGAACCAGGAAATGAACACTGATTAAACACTATTAACTAACCGATAGGCCTCATTCAAATCCCAGTAACTGACCTCCCACTGTCCTTTCCCCAGACTAGGACCCAGGTCCGGACCAGACCTGCATTGAGTTGTCAGTCTCCTATATCTTACTCTGGGTCGTTCTGTGGTATTTCTTTGTCTTTTGTGACCTTAATGCTTTTGAACAGAGTACTGGTCAGCTGTTTTGTAGAATATCCTTCGATTTGGGTTTGGCTGATGTTTGCTTATGATTAAACTCAGGTTATGTGTTTTGGGCAAGAAAACTACTGAAGTGGAGCTGCGTCCTCTGGACCTGCAGCACACAAGGGCCCGTGAGGCCCACGTCTTAGCACCGGTGACACCAGCTGGACGGCTTGGTTAGGAGGCAGCCAGGCTTCCCGCTGGAAGGTTAGTTTCCCGTTGTGATTAAGAGCGCCTTGTGGGGAGCTACTCTGAAACTATGTAAATAGCCCATTTCATCACTTACACCCACTCACGTTAGCATCTGTGACGATTCCTGCCTGAACACTCCCCCTGTGGCCCTGCCAAAGGCTGCTGCTCTATTTCCATCTCTCGTTCTATATTTTCCTTCGCATTTCTACTATGAGGAAGGGCTTTCCCTTCCACCACTTATTTATTTACTCAGTCATTTCTTATCAGTTTGGACTCATGGAATTTGTTTAAGTTTATGGGCTATAATCCAACACTCTCATTATTTATTTTGGCACTCAACTATCAGATGGGCTCCATACACATCTAATCCTGCATGTCCAAACCGAGAAAATAGGAACCAATTAGCTCTTATCTGACTCCTATTTCTGACCTCGCTGTTTCCTCTAGAGACGAAGCAGGGCTGTATTTGTGGGATTCTGGGCCGGGTTTTGAGATGACACCTGTGTCTGTGGAAGGTGGCAGTTAACTGGTTTCCAGAGAACACCAAGGACCCAATTGTGGCCCAGGGACTAACTGTTTCACAACTGAAGGAAGCTTCTAGAACATGCTCAACACCAGGCGGTCCATTGTCAAACTCACTAATTGGGTGCTTATTTCCACATCTACTATTCATGACAAACCACGTTTACATACAACGTTCACCTTTCTTAGGCAGAAGAGCTTGTCTCTGGAGCCACAGAGAACTGAGGTGGGAATGCAGTTCCCCATTACTCGCCACATGGTCTGGGTAAGTTACTGAACTTCCCCAAGCCTCCATTTTTCATGTAAACCTGGGGGTAACAGTAATACTGACAACTCAGTGGGGCCAAGGCAGCTAAAGATTCAAGATCACACAGGCAAGGCATCTGGCAGCACGTCTGACCTCCGGGAGCACCTGACACATGTCCTGTCATACCTACTATGATGGTGGTGAATCCCTTTGCTCTGCTGCATGCTGGGCAGCCCGCGGAGGCAGCCGCTGTGTGAGAAATGGAGTAAAGAGCAAGGAAACAATGCAGAGGGAAGGCAGAGTCTTCCGGTCCCGGTATCACTGCCGTGCTTCCGTCTCATGGCTCCCATGAACCATGAACAAGTGGAGAAGCACACTCGACACTCACCTGTATTTTTGTTTTCATTGCTTGAAGGGACTGGACCACAGGGATGCAATAGGCAAGAGTTTTACCTTTGAAAAAAGTAAAAAAGACATTAAAACCAAAGCCCCTGTGGATGACAGTAAGGAAAGCAGCCCTGCTCCCCGCGGGCAGCCCTGAATCTGGGGAAAGGGAAGAGCAAGCCCACGGCCAAGAGGCAGAAACGGAGCCCACTGTCTCACACTCCTCTGTACACTCGGTCCTCCTACAAAACTGCAGCTCCAGCTCCTTCCTGCCTCTAACGCAGTGGTTCTCAACCTGTGGGTCGCGACCCCTTTGGGGGTTGAACGACCCTTCCACAGTCAAACGACCCTTTCACAGGGGTCGCCTAAGACCATCAGAAAACATATATAATTACATATTGTTTTTGTGATTAATCACTATGCTTTAATTATGTTCAATTTGTAACAATGAAAATACATCCTGCATATCAGATATTTACATGATGATCCGTAACAGTAGCAAAATTACAGTGATGAAGTAGCAACGAAAATAATTTAATGGTTGGGGGTCACCACATGAGGAACTGTATTAAAGGGTCGCGGCATTAGGAAGGTTGAGAACCGCTGCTCTAACGGGACTCGGTGATACATTCCCTAAACTACACAAAAGCTTGAGGGCTGTCTCCAGAAGCTAGACAGCTCCTCCTCCGCAGTGTCTAACCCAGGGGTGGGCCAACTTTTTGACTCGAGGGCCACAATGGGTTCTTAAACTGGACCGGAGGGCCGGAACAAAAGCATGGATGGAGTGTTTGTGTGAACTAATATAAATTCAAAGTAAACATCATTACATAAAAGGGTACGGTCTTTTTTTTTTTTAGTTTTATTCATTTCAAACGGGCCGGATCCTGCCCACGGGCCGTAGTTTGCCCCCAGCTGGTCTAACCTCTCGAATGCACTCTGTGGCCAAGTAAAGTCCTCTGTGGTGCTAGAGTGGGAGGCGCCAGGCGAGCCCCAGCCGCTGAAGACTGGGAGAAACCCAGGATGGCGGCAATTTGGGGTTTCCTCCCCCGAATGACGGCTGCGCTGGGGGGAGTGGAGAAGAGCTGTGAAGGGCACAAGAGGGTCAGAAGAACATGCCTGGGTTGTTCTGGAACATGCCAAAGCAGGTTCCATGTCTGAGCAACCGACTGCATCCAAGCAGTGTGTGCTCGGGTCAGAACTCTGCTTAATAGCAGAAGAAAATACTCATTGCCAATGGAGTAAGGATGGGCAGCTCGGGCACAGACGGGGGGACTTGGCTCAGCCCTGAGTCCGGCTCTGAGGAACGAGAGCAGAACTGGACTCGCACGGCTCTGTCCATCGCCCCCTTCCTATCACTACGTGAATTAATCCAGGGCTCTGATCGAAAGCATGGCCTCCCCTTCCTCAAACACGACAAAGCAGCTACTCCCACGAGCCGACACCTCTCTCTATAACCCAGGCCAGGACTGTGGCTGGACTTCTGGGGGGAGGGCACAAGTTAAATGACGGCTGACCTGAGCCCGTCTGAGATCTCACGAGAGCGTCTCTGCCTTCCAGCAGCGCAGGAATGCTTTGCTTCTGGACACTTGGGCCACCCAAAAGAAAGAACATGGTTAGCCACACACATCACCCACGTGCGTTTACAGGCAGACATGCAGACACACCGAAGGCAACTGCCCATGCGCTGCTCTACCGGCTGCCTCCTTAGAAGTTACCGAAACAGTCAAGTGAAGATGCTGAGACACTTCTCATGAGCAGGAGAATAAACCCCTCAGCTACGGTTCTGGAACTTAGCTGAAATGCTGAGGGAAGCCAGAGAATGGCCATCCCATCATACCAGCTAAGAACAGAAACGGGACGGCATGACGACAGCCTGCGCTGGTGAAAGCATCCTCTGGAAGAGGAACACGAAAGGCGGCAACACAGAAGGGGAAGATCCCCGCACAGAGTAAAGGAAGCTGTGAGCCCCCGAGAGCCAGGCGCTGCTTCACGCCGCAGGAAACCAGGACGAGCTGCAGGGACACACGGGCTTGTGTCCACGTGAGCATTTAAACACCAGCAACCGAAAGGGGAGCGGAACCATTTAAAGTGGGTCGACAAAACTGAACAAATGGTGAGGGTGCTTCCTTTATTCGTAACATTCCTATTTTTACCTATAGAAGCACACACTCAGAGAGGACTCTCGCCTCTGGGAGTCTTCATTAGTCACAAACATTTTTCAAGTTTTTCGTATCCCATTACACCCAACCACATATTCACGTCGGTCTTTTAGGTTGACTATATCCTACTACTAAGAAACTGCACGAGACATTCTGTATTTTTAACAAATGACTTTCAGGGAAGCACGAACAACAGTGAGGTCTTATGCAGACCATCTTCCAGGCCAGAGACCTCCTACAGTTTAGAGGTGAGGGTTTCCCCATTTGGCAGGTGGAGAAACCGAGGGGCTGAGGGACAGGTTGAGCCCTCAACAGCCTACAACCTGGCATTGTTCTCTAACACTAACGCACAAACTGGCTCAGTCTTCCACAGACAATTCAGATTCCATACAATTTTACCCACTTAAGTCCTAAGAACATCAGGCTTCGCCTGGAACTCTTACCTGGTCATATGAAATATGTTCAAGACTGTATTTAGTGTGGAAATCTGAAAGAGAAGAAAAAAAAAATATATATATATATATATATATTCTTTATCAAATTTTTAGTATAAACTTATATAAAGTACAAATATATTTATATTTGCAAATAAGGATGCAAAAAACAACCCAGAAAACCCCACCACAGATGAAACTGGTTACCACGGTGGTGCTCAGCAGGGGTGGCTCTGCCCAATGAGGCAGCCCCTGGAGACATCTCTGGTTGTTAAAACTGCGGGAGGGGCGCTACCGGCATCAAGTGAGCAGGGGCTCCGGATGCGCTCAACACCCTACAATGAGCTACCACCCCAATGTGCGCCGCAGCAAGGCTGAGAAACCCTGCTCAGACCTGTGGGTGAGCCAACGGGCTGTGTAACCCACCCTGAAGGAGGAGGTAAGCCAGGACCATGCGAGCAAAGGGAATCCCTCAAGTTCATGGATTTCCTCTCCTTTCTCATAAAGCATGGCAAACTCAGTCATGGGAAAGACAAAAGGGTTCATTTGTTTATAGAAAATGCACGTTAAAATAGTCTCTTTCTCCTTTGATTCTTTATAACCATAGACGTGCCTTAGCAGCAAGATGCAGCTCAGTCCCCCCTTATGGCCACTGTGACATCTGTGCCCAGAGAGCCTCAAAGTCACATCTACCCAGTCATGAGGAGGCTGAGTTAAAGCCCTGTAAATGGATCTCAGTCCTACACTGAACTAGGGAGGGAACAGGTGAGGGGGATGAGGACATAGTGAACGGCTAAGCTTGCCGCTCGCCGCGCTGCCCTGAAGGAGTGCGTATCGATCTGAGCTCACACAGGTAACTGGGAGCAGAGCCCCTGAGCGGGGGTGTCTCCCTAGGCTGTCCTTTCGGACGTTCTGCATGAATAAGCCCACCAAACCAGCGACCCTCTGAACCAGAGAGGAACTTACCAGATGTGGGTGGAGGTCCAGCTCATGAAAAGCATCTGAAGAAAACACCTTTTCTTGCACCTGCTTGACCTCAGGTCTGCAAATGACGAACAAAATCGGGTGTGAGTTCCCACAAACCAACAAAAAGGCAGAGTCCACCAGCCCTTTCCTCCCGAGGTGCGCTGCCCTGGGCGTACCTGGGGAGCTCCGGAATCTCAGGGTTGTTTTTAAACAACGATGAAGTCTTAACGCCCGGCTTCTGCTCTTGGCTTTTCTCACTCGCACCAGCCAAAGCCTTCTTCCGAGAAAACACCTTCTGCGTCTTCCCCTTCAGGCCCCTCTGCGCTGGCTTAGCAGCGGTTTTCTTGGCGGGGAGAGAGGATGCCGCATTCCCCCGTTTGGCTGGGGGAGCCTCATTGGACGCTTGGCGTTTCCTTTTGGTGGCCTGTGCTCGCTGTGTCATTCCCCAAAGGAAAGAGCAGTGAGAGGTGCATTAGTCCATGAAGGCAGACCTCAGAGTGAAGCGTCACTGCCCACGGAATGGCATCTCCCCGCAGAGATCATTAGGCCCATATGTCAAGCAACAGTTTAGGGCCTGCCATCGCGCTCTCTGACTCGGCTTTTTTCTCCAAAAGCAAAACCCCACAAGAGCTCAACTCACTCATCTCTGAGGCCTCCCCATCCATCGAAACTACCACTCAGCCAAGATGAGGGGGAGGAGCAGGAGGGAGAAACATTTTTCAGGCTCAATATTAACCAGCGAGTTTGTTTTCAGAGAAGTCTGGCTGCTAAGTCAGTCCATATCGCTAGGGACCCACTACATGAGAACCGGGGTGGGAGAGAATCAATCTTTTCTCTCTACCAACAAAGCCCGGGGTGACTATGCTGCGTCCCAGCTCGTGCCCAGGAAGCAGAAACCTCCATCACTGCTGCCCCAGAGCGCCTGGGTCACCACCATCCTCCCCTCGAGCTGCGCCCCCAGATTCAGATGGTGTGGAGACAATTCCTACTCACAGTTTCCATTCCAAATGGGAATCCTGTTCCAGCCATCACTCCTCCCACAATTCCTCCAACTCCCCTCGCCCTTCAATTCCCCACTGATCACGGACTACAGGCTGCATCACCAGGTTATTTTCTTGCCTGTTGGTTCCTATTTCCATAATGTGAATGTGACTAGTACACACTGTCCAACTACCCCCAGGAGGAGAAACACCCAATGCCCCCATTTTCTTTGGCCCTCTTCCGATTCACACAGGAAAAGAAAAACATCGTGTGAGTCGCCAGTGCCCGCTCCTCTGGAGCGTTGGTTTCTCTGGGAACGTTATCTTCCTCTTAGCTTGAAATGATGACTTTCATGTACGCACCAGCTGGTTTTAGTTTTAGTTTTAAAACATATTTTACTGACTTCAGAGAGGAAGGAAGAAAAAGAGAGAAACATCAATGATGAGAGAGAATCCTCGATAGGCTGCCTCCTGCATGCCCTTACTGGGGATCGAGCCCGAAACCTGGGCATGTGCCTTAGACCGGAATCAAACCCAGGACCCTTCAGTCCACAGGCCGATGCTCTATCCACTGAGCCAAACGGGCTAGGGCCCTTATTATTATTTTTTTATATATAGATTTGTATTGATTTCAGAGAAAGGAAGGGAAAGGGAGAATCATTGATAGTCTGCCTCCTGCCCCCTACTGGGGATCGAGCCCACAACCCTGGCATGTGCCCTGACCAGGAATTGAACCACGACCTCCTGGTTCATAGGTCGACGCTCAACCACTGAGCCATGCCAGCTGGGCACACACCAGCTTGTTTTAGCCATGACAATTCGCTTCAGACTAACCTACCAATAATAGTTATCTGTTCCTGGTAACCATAAGGTCTTCTATATCTAATTTAATAAACACACTTCAAACATTTAATATTAATCATAAGTACTGACCTACTTTATTTTACAAATTGTTTACAAAGTCCCAAGTGCATGAATTTTCAGATTAAAGAAAGAAAGAAAAGGAAAGAAAAAAGAGATGAAGTCAAATGTCGGTCTGTGGAACCACCTGCAGGGCAGAGTGAAACGTGCAGACTTCATCCCATTCACGGCACACGGACTCCCGGGCATGAACAGGCACAAAGCCACTCCCACCAGGCACACACTCCCCGCCCCCGGCCCCAACAGATGGCCTGCTGTTGCTGTCTATATACCTCCTCTTCTGGTCTCATCCCTCAAGGCGGCCAGATCCTAGGGCTTAGAAGCTGTTTCTGACCTTCAGGCAGGACCTGCCGCCTTGATCTACCTCTGAGCCTGAGTATGCTTTCTGCAGCAACACAGAACGAGTACGTCCTCTGCACATAACACTCCTTCGTACATCAGATGACTGCCTGTCTCCCTCCTCTCTGGACTAAATATTCCAAATAGGACACAGATTTTAGATCCCTTACCATCCGGCTCACCCTTTATTCCCATGCCAACTTCTCTCTAAAAACAAGTACTCAGAGTTAAGCACAGTATTAGACAGGCTTTCCATGGCTCTTAGGCTAAAATAAAAAATCTGTAATTTGATCTACAAAGCCCTCTAGAATCTGGCTCTGCCCATCTCGCCAGTCTCAGCTGTACCCTCTGCTGTCCTGGTTGTCCTTAATTCTTAGCATGTGCCATGCTCCTTCCCTCCTCAGGGCCTTTGCACGTGCTGTTCCCACACCCATGTCTCCAAACCTCCCTCTGGCTGGCCAACGAACACGCATCCTTAGATCTAGGCTTACTTGTCCTCGGAAGAGCCTTTCCTGGTCTCCTCTCTCCACCCAGGCCGCCCTGCATTGGCCCGTGCCTGGCACACAGCATGTGCTCAATAAACACCTGAGGTGAACGAATTACACACCATGGAATTTTCCCTTTCCACAATCTGGACACTTCGACTACTGTTAGCTTCCCCTACCCACAATACATTAACTTCAAATACTGGCCACTCAGCAGCTATCCGCAGCCTGATCCTTAGGGTACAAAGCTGCAAGAGACCAAAGTGCAACACCCAAAACCCAAACCTAGAGCTGCACCACAGAAGAGTCTGTGCATAGGGTTAGGGGCGCCCAGGGCCAGGGGACAAGAATGCTTCTCGAGGTGGCATCTGAGCAGAGAGGGGCAAGGACATACCTAGATCTACGTAAGGTTAGCTGCACAGCACTAAGCAAGTCACTTCTCTCTGAGGCTGTCCTTCTCCTGTAAGATGAGGGGCTATGGCAGATGACCTCTGGGGCCTAAAAGTCTAGATACCGCGTCCTTGATGTTAATAAACATGCTGAGTAGTTAGTACTTATGTGAATTATCTCACTTATCAATACAGGTATGGTATCATCTCACTTTGAGCTGAGAACACTGAGGTGTGAGATGAGCTGCCCCAGGACCACAGAGGGACCCAGGCTTTGCCCGGCATCGACTCACAGCCCAGGTTCCTGATGATAATGCTATGATACTACTTATTTGTTGTATGATGTTTCGTTAGAAGACATCATGAATAGTTTGATCCCTATTTTGTTTTGAGTCGTTTTCTACAAAGGACAGATACCAAAATGTTAACCAGGCTGATGGGTGTGTGTTTTTAAATCTACTGCTGGAATTTTCTAATTATTAATTGTTTTCAAAATTATTAACTTTGTTTTAATAATCAGGAAAAAAAAACTTTAGAAAGAAAATATCCTGCACCGAGTTCGAAGTCTTTCCAAATCCAGTGTACTGGCTACCCATCCCAAGTTCAGGCTACTGGCAAATTTGATCAGCACCTCATTCAACACACAAATGAAAATGTAGACAAGACCACTGCAGACACTTGTCATCACCTCATTAACACCCTTTTGACACAATAATTCAAACACTGGTAAAATCAGACATCCTACGTTTATTTACACAACTCACTCAGAATCAGTAAGCGCTTCTTATGTGTTAGTTACAAGGCAAGTACCTGGTACAGGCACCCCCGCCCTCCCGATGGAGCAATTTTATTGCACAAAATGGAGCCCAGATGCACTGATTTATGTTTTATCATTTATTAAATGCCTCTGATTCAGGAAATGTATAGTTTTTACGCACATCACCTTTTCCATCGTCATAATAACCTTACGTACAGTAGAAGTGACTGTTCTCACTTTACGGCTAGGAAAAGGAAGGATCGGAGAGGTGAGGTAACTTCCTCCAGGTCACAGAGCTAGTGGGTGGCAAGGCCGGCACCTAATCCCAGGTCTGTCTCACTCCAAACCCCACCCTGCCCCCACAGTCCTTCCTTCCTCCTCCTACCCGCCCCCCCCCCCCAGATGCCGCCACACCACTGGCAAGCCAGAAACTTTACCCCCAAACCTGCAAATCCTAAAGTTGGTAGCACACGGGCACACACAAAAATAAATAAAAATAAATAAATCATCAAAGAGCCCTAGCCGGTTTGGCTCAGTGGATAGAACGTCGGCCTGCGGACTGAAAGGTCCCGGGTTCGATTCCAGTCAAGGGCATGTACCTGGGTTGCGGGCACATCCCCGGGAGGAGGTGTGCAGGAGGCAGCTGATCCATGTTTCTCTCTCATCGGTGTTTCTAACTCTCTATCCCCTAACCCTTCCTCTCTGTAAAAAATCAATAAAACATATAAAAAATTTTAAAAAAAAAATTAAAGAGCAGCGAGACACTGGGTGTTAGTTTGTAAGAACTCAAGGAATTTCGGCCGCCCCGAAACTTGGCAATAGAATTTTCAACGGAATGATCTGTTGCTTTTTCCAAGAAAACACACACACACACAAGTTTTTGGTACGAGACTGCGCTTTTTCTGGGTTTGAAGTCACGCGATTTTACAAGAGCTTTTCTGCCCGGACCCCTCCCCTTTTCCGGGCGGGAAGCCCATCCTCCTGGACACGTTTCCCGCCCCCCCGCCCCCTCCCCGCGAGGGAGTTACCCCGACGGCAGGAGTTACTTTGCCCCTCTCTGCACTGGGATGGCGTCCAGGCCCTTTCCTGAAAGCACTCAGAGAAAGCCCGGTCTCCAATCCTCGCTGCGGTCGAGAAGACGATGGCCGCGAGACGCGGGTGGGGTCAGGGCTGGGCCTCAGGCCCCAGCGTCCACCCTCGCTTCCAGGGAGGCGGCTCCGGCCCGGGCCTCCGACTCCATCGACCAGCGGCCCCGCCGGCTCTCCCCCCGAGGGTGGGGGTGTAATCTGCCCTTAAGCACCCGTGGCTCGGCGACACCTCCAGAATCGGTCCGACTCCCCCCACCCCCCGCCCCTCAACTCCGGAAATCATTCCACATCGGGCCGAGGCCACACGGCCTCTCGGGCCTGTGCACACGGGCCTGTGGTCGGTGGGAACTCACCCGCCTCGCCGGGGCCGCGCGGGGCCCGGAGGACGTCCCGGCGGCGGCGGCGGCGGGCTCGGAAAGCTGGAGGGGCGCTCCGTCGGTGACTGCCATGGCCGGCGGGGAGGCACGGACACTCGCGGACCAGCGGGCGCGTCTGGACCTCGACAACTAGGGCCGTGGCTCCGCTGGCGCTCACGTGGGACGCGCGCGAGGACCCCGCGTAGCTGCCCCGCCCCCGCCTGTGGCCGCGCCCCTTCCGGGGCCGCGGGGCCCGAGAGCGTTCACACGACCCGCCCCCGGGGTGACCGCAGCCGCACCGCGCGGGGCGGGGTGGGGAAGAGGGGGGTCGCGGGGCCGGGGGGCCGTCCCGCTTGGCATCCCTCGGGGCTCGGCCTGTGGCGGCGGGTGCCAAGTGACACTCAAGCCCGGAGTCCCAGCGTGTGAAGCTCTTTGTATTCCTCTGCGGAATGAGGCCGTGCGCCATCTAACCAACATTTCCTTCGTTGGCCCTCGGGTGACTCTTTCCTCAGCAGTTGAGTGGCCCCGGGGAAGTCACTAAAAGAGGTCTGAGGCTTGATCACCCCGAGTGGGGGCTCGCTAGGCTCCCTGCCCGCAGCCCACCCGTGAGCCAAGTGCAGGCGCTTGGGGCCCGCCTGTAGAGGTGGCACTTTTTTTTTAGACAGGCAGCGCCTCGGCCACCCGGCCAGGCTGGGTCGCCTAGCAACGGCGGGGTCCTTCCTGGCTCGGCGGCGCTTTGGGCCTGAGGGGAGAAAAATCGCCGCGGAGGGCGCTGGGGAACCACCGGCGGCGGGCGCGGGAGGCGGCAATCGGGGATCCGGCCGCCGCATCTAACGGGAGATGAACACGGCCGACAAGAAGCGGGTGCGGCCCGCGGCCGACGGGCCTGCGCCGCCCGAGGAGGAGGAGGAGGGCGAGGCGGGCGGGAGGGAGCCGGCGACCGACGCGACCCCCGGGCCCAGCGACGCGTTCCGCCTCCTGGCGACTCGGCGGGAGCCGGCCGTGAAGCTGCAGCACGCCGTGAGCGGCCTGGAGCCGCTGGCCTGGTCCGAAGACCACCGCGTGTCCGTGTCCACGGCGCGCAGCATCGCCGTCCTGGAGCTCATCTGCGACGTGCACAACCCGGGCCAGGACCTGGTTATCCACCGCACCTCCGTGCCCGCCCCTCTCAGCAGCTGCCTCCTCAAGGTAAGCCAGCCCGCCCTCCCGCGGCCGCGCCTCCGGTCCCCGGGGACTCCCCTCTGCACCCCGCGCTCGGGGCGGAGCGGCTGGGGTCTCCGTAGCTGACGACACACAACCTTGCAGCGCTGTGTGCCCCGCGTGCAGGGTCACGCGCCCCTCCCGGCACGCGCAGCCCCGGGGGCCCTCGGAGCCCGGTCCCCCGCGCCCGGCGGCTGCGGCGCCGGAGGAGCTCGGCGCGGTGCGTCCTGAGACTCCACCCCCGGCCCCGCCGCGGCTCCCATTGTCTGGGGCTCACGCCCCGAGGCCCCCGGCTGGCTTTGTTCGCCGACGTGTGCCTTCCTCTCCCTCTCCCTTTCCTTTCCGTGGTCTTACCTGTTGCGGCGACCTTGTTATGAATGGGTCTCACCGTGGGCAGGTGGGCAAATGCTGCATTGGAGCGCTCGCCCTGGAGTTTGTTCAACAGCGAAACCCCTCGGGGAGTGGAATGTTCTTTGTGTAGTTAGTGCTTCCAGCTTCATAGGAACGAAGTGTGCCTCCAGAACTTGGGGGTTCCTAAGTCTTTCTCTAGTAGTGTTCTTTTCAGGGTACCCCCCCCCCCCAAGGTTCTTTTTCATGGTTTAGAAGCCCAGTGTAAACACTTTCGCTGTTTCCTGTATGGGTATATGTGACCTATCAAAGTGTATGGGTATATGTGATCTATCAAAGTGTATGGGTATATGTGATCTATCAAAGTGTATGGGTATATGTGATCTATCAAAGTGTAAATCCACTCATTGGACACACGCTCGGATGCCACTCTATCAGCGGGGTATTGACTTAGGTCCTGAAAATGAAGCAGTCCCTGCCCCGGGAGCTTGCGCTCTTAGCGAGTCCTGAGAAAATGCCAGTGTTCTAGCAGGTGGTGATAGGCGCCGTAAAGTTACGCATCTATAGGGTGTCCCCCGACATTATATATACCTTAACAGCTGGCCGATCGATTGATGCTTCACTTTTTTAGCATAATTCATTCAAGTTTTAAGCGAACAACTTGGTGTTGAATTAGGTCATTGGTAAACTTGTATGACTAAGCCCTCTAAGCTCTTCTTGGAGAAGATACGAACAAATTGGTCCAAATATAAACAGATCCGGTGGGCAGGGGCTGGTGGTGCTGTGAAGTTGAGAACCGCTGGAGGAGGGAGGCAGAAGAAAGGAACTTGCCGTCTTTAAGGATGTTCCTATGTACTTCTGGAACGACCTTCTGGGATGACCTTCGGAAATGACCAGTGGGCGGGAGGCAGGGCTGCTGTGAGGGCCGAGCCCCTTGCACGAGTTTCGTGCACTGGGCCTCTAGTAGTATGTAATTAAATGATTAGCCGGGGTCGGCCTCTGCAATCTGGACTCTGAAGTGGTACGTTTCTTGGGCATCTGAGTATTTATTTTAATTTGTTAACTAATTTTGCGATGTGCAGTAGGCTCTTTCAAACTAACATATTAAAAATTGCTGCAAAAAACAGTAAGGGATTTCCGCGCTGGTCCAGATTCATGCTGCTCTCCATCCTACCAACAGTTCTTTCTACATGAGTAGGACGAAGGGTTGCGTGAGCTTCCTGTATTTTATCCTGTGCTGATGCTTTGGGTTACAAATTCTATAAGTTTACTTTCAGTTCTATGGTAGCTTTTGTTTATAGAAAGTTACCTATTCTAACATAATATTATAGGATATCTACCCTTCATTTGATGGACAGTATTACCCTACATTTTACAGTACTCTTATTAGGTCTCATTAACATTTACTTACCCCTAAGAGAATTTAATAGTCATCATCATAGCTAACATTTCTTGAGCACTTACTAATATACACTTTACATATATTGACTTATGTAACCGTCCTGACTCTGTGAGACATGCAGTATTATTCTCTGTAACTGAGGAACTTAGGGCCAGAGGTCTACCCAGTGTGTGCAGGGGCTCGGAGCTGTTACTTGACAGAGCCAGGATCATTGTGTCATCGTTTACATTGTATCTACCCTAGGAAGCTCTGGGCTTTTATTAGCGTTATTTTATAACCAGCTAGAAAGCTGCACCCATCATTGGAACTTCCGGTTTGTACTATGTCTCCAGCATGCCCGTAAGTGTATCCAGAAGATTACTTCAGTGCCTTTTTAGAATCAAGATGTGCTGCCTGAGACACTATTCCAGGGCATTTTTATAGGATGACCCCCTCCTCCGTCCACACACACACACACACAGGCTGTTTTTAAAAGTTCGATACTAAGTCTCTACTTGCCCTGTAACTCTTCTGGGGGAATGACTACAGCCACAGAACTCCTCAAGGGACAATTTAGGGGAGTATTGCGTGTAACACGCTTTAGGAAAAGTGGGTCTAATAATTCATTTGTTGGACAACTTTATATCTGCCTCATTTTACAGCTTATTTATGTTATCTAGCGATTTCAGCAGAAGAGAGAATAACATTGCGTTTTTCCAGTTATCTTATGCTGGTTTCTGATGGTCACTGCCACCTACATAAGCCAGTCATTTGTTAAAACATTGAGGAATTTTATTCCCTATCAGGCTTAATGGTCTGTGGCTTTTGTTACCTATTTACCTTTTGGGGGGGTATTCTGAAACTCTTTCTTGCACTCGTTTTCTCACACATTCCCAGTTGTCCGAACTTTATCTCCCAAGTTCTGTCTGTGCCCTGGAGTGTAATTCCTCTGGGTTTAGGGACTTAAACTCATTTAAAGTGACTTTTATTATGCCTGTATATGTCTTAGGCTTGAGTTCTTCTTGAATCACATTTTCTACCCTGTCCAGTTTGAAAATCAGCATCTCTGTAAAAGGAGAGTGACACCAAAAAGGAATGGCACGATTCTGCTTGCTTCTCTGTCAGCCGCTTCTCTAACGCAGTGGGTCAAGTCCTTTCTCCTTGCTTCTGACATAACAGAAACCATATTTTATTGGACCTCTGCTTCCTCCCTCCCTTCCCCCTCCCCGCTTTAGGCTTCCTGGCTATTTCCTTATGGCTCTGGACCACATTCTTTTGGTCATTTATCTACCCCCATCTTTTTGTTTGTTATTTTTATTGATTTCAGAGAAAGGAATGGAGAGGGAGAGAGAGAGAGAAACATCAATGATGAGAGAGAATCATTGATTGGCTGCCTCCTACACGCCCCCTACTAGGGATCGAGCCTGCAGCCCAGGCATGTGCCCCGCCTGAGAATCTAATCTTGACCCTGGTTCGTGGGTTGATGCTCAACCACTGAACCACACCAGCTGGAGCTCTTCCCCCACCTTTAATGTCCCTTTACAATCTTTTTAAAGAGATCATCATCATAAAGTTAGGCACTGCTGATGGACATTACGAACTTGGAAGAGGAAGTTTGCATTTATATTGCGAAGATATTGTAAGAATCCAAATATCTATCTGTATCAAAGATGTATATTTTCATGCATTTTAACACTTTTATTGTTTTGTGACTAGTTTAGCTAAATGCTCTGTTGGCTCTTAAGAATCAGCCTGGCTGGTGTGGCTCGGGTTGAGCGTCGACCTATGAACCAGGAGGTCACGGTTCCATTTCCAGTCAGGGCACATGCCCGGGTTGCAGCCTGGACCAGCTGCCAAGAATTCTCTCTCATCATTGCTATTTCTACCTCTCTCTTCCTCTATGAAATCAGTAAAACTATGAAAAAATAATAATTAAGTACATCTCTCTCATCCTCATTGCTTATGTCCATCCTAAGAAGGTGGAAACCAGGCTATGAATAATGGCAACATTTATTCTGATCCTTTTTAAGAAATCACCATTTTGTGAACATATGCTTATTTAGCTTTAAGCTTGTATTTGGTCTTTTAAATGCATGGCATACTAAAATTAACAAAACTGATAGAAAAGTTTTGTGTGTGTATATATATATATATATATATAGTATGTAAAATTTTGTACATATTCAGTTATTGTAATATTTATCTGATAGTTTTTATCTCTCTTATTTCCAGGTTGGCTCAAAAGCAGAAGTTGCTCAGTGTAAACAGAAATTTGCCAGCTCTCCAGACCCCGCCATCAGCCAGACCTTCATGTTGGACAGGGCGTTCAACCCTGAGGGGAAGGCTTTGCCCCCACTGAGAGGGTTCAAGTACACCACCTGGTCCCCCATGGGCTGCGACGCTAATGGCAGGTGCCTCTTGGCAGCTCTGACCCTGGACAATCGCCTGACCATCCAGGCTAACCTCAACAGGCTGCAGTGGGTCCAGCTGGTCGACCTGACTGAGATTTACGGAGACCGTCTCTTTGAGACCAGCTACCGGCTCTCTAAAACCGAGGCCCCCGGAGGGAACCTGGCGGACTTTGCCGAGTTCCAGCGGAGACACAGCATGCAGACGCCGGTGCGGATGGAGTGGTCGGGCGTCTGCACCACGCAGCAGGTCGCACACAACAACGAGTGCCGGGACGTGGGCAGCGTGCTCCTGGCCGTCCTCTTGGAAAACGGCAACGTCGCCGTGTGGCAGTTCCAGCTGCCTTTCGTGGGGAAGGAGTCCATCTCTTCCTGCAACACAATCGAGTCGGGAATCAGCTCTCCAAGTGTCTTGTTTTGGTGGGAATATGAGCACAATAATCGGAAAATGAGTGGCCTTATCGTGGGGAGTGCCTTCGGACCCGTAAAGATCCTCCCTGTCAATCTCAAAGCCATTAAAGGCTATTTCACGCTAAGGCAGCCCATTGTCCTGTGGAAAGAAATGGACCAGTTGCCCGTGCACAGCATCAAGTGTGTCCCGCTCTATCACCCCTACCAGAAGTGTAACTGCAGCTTGGTGGTGGCTGCCAGAGGACCCTATGTGTTCTGGTGTCTCCTGCTGATCTCCAAGGCAGGTCTGAATGTTCACAACTCCCACGTCACGGGCCTTCACTCAATGCCCATCGTTTCCATGACGGCGGACAAGCAGAACGGGACAGTATACACTTGCTCCAGCGACGGCAAGGTGAGGCAGCTGATTCCCATCTTCACTGATGTCGCCTTGAAGTTTGAACACCAGCTGATTAAGCTGTCAGAGGTGTTTGGCTCCGTGAGGACACACGGGATAGCGGTGAGCCCCTGCGGTGCGTATCTGGCCATCATTACAACCGAGGGCATGGTCAATGGCCTCCATCCCGTTAACAAAAACTACCAGGTCCAGTTTGTTGCTCTCAAAACTTTTGAAGAGGCAGCTGCTCAGCTCTTGGAATCTTCGGTTCAGAACCTCTTTAAACAGGTAGATTTACTAGACCTCGTGCGCTGGAAGATTCTGAAAGATAAATATATCCCTCCGTTTTTACAAGAAGCTTTGGAGAAAAAGATCGAAAGCAGCGGGGCCACCTACTTTTGGCGTTTCAAGCTTTTCCTCCTGCGGATTTTGTATCAGTCGATGCAGAAAACCCCTTCCGAAGCCTTGTGGCAGCCCACCAAGGAGGACTCGAAAGTCCTGCTGGTCGACTCCCCTGGGATGGGCCCCATGGAGGACGAGCAAGAAGAAGGCACGTCCTCCAGACAGGCGGGTAAGCAAGGCCTTCAGGAGAAGAGCAAAGAGGGGGACGCGGACGACCCCGCCGATGACTCCCTCACCCAGGCGGGAGATGTCGGAGGCCATGAGCCGATGGAGGAGAAACTGCTGGAAATCCAGGGGAAGATCGAAGCTGTGGAAATGCACTTGAGCAGGGAGCACATGAAGCGGGTCTTGGGAGAAGTGTACCTGCACACCTGGATCACGGAGAACACCAGCGTCCCCACCCGGGGGCTCTGCGACTTCCTCATGTCTGACGAGGAGTATGACGACCGGACAGCGCGGGTAGGTGTTGGTCGGCAAGAACGCTGAGACTGAAAGGCCTGCTGTCCTTGGGGCCTGATTGAGTTTCTAAAGTTTGTGCTTTGACGTGTTGGAGGCGGTTGAGCGGCCGGGGTGCCGGAGGGACTAGGAAACGAGGGTTGGTGCAAAGGACATGCTCCTATCACACACAGTTCTGTTCTTCCTCTCAGTGACAGCGATGTGCGGGTTTGCAAAGACGAGGTTTCCAGGCTGAGGGCGCACTCCGCGCTGCTCTCCCCGCCATCCCAGCTTCTTTTCTCATGTTCTGTCCGCTTGGGAGGAGGGTCCCCCACTGAGAAGGCATGGGGTAAAGCAGCAAGCAGTTGGGTGTGCACGTGCAAGGCCCTTGGGAGCCAATAGCAGCAGCCCTTCCTGGTGTAACATCTGAGCACATCCCCCGGGGAGAGAGCAGGCTTTGTCATGGTCAGGGTGCTTGGCCGGCCTAGGAAAGGGAGGGTGCTTGTCCCTGCTGTAAGGCCCATAATTAGAACTTTGAAGGCAAAAAAAAAAAAAAAAAGCCAAAAGTTAACGGGCTTTACATCTGTAAACTATGTACAGGGTAAGTAGGTGAGACCCCCTTCAAACACCAGTAAACTAGTTGTGGGGAGTGGCAGGGGGAGAGGGGCCATCTGAGGCTTACAGCTCTCGTGTAAATGGGTTAAAAACGTCACAGGACAGTAACTGCTAGTGAGACAAGATGTTTCTGAAGGGCTGGGGTTCCCATCCCAGTGAGACAGCCACGAAGGTTTTTCCAACAAAAGAGTGAAGTCGATCAGTGTTCTTGAGACTTTCATTGTTGAAGTAGTGTAACCGCAAGACCAAAGCAGAGAAAGGGGAAGCTGGAGTTGGGACTAGGCCTCGAACAGGCCTGTCGACCTCTCCCCCCTTCTCCACTCCCACTGTGGGTCCCACCCCACCCTGCCTCTCCACAGGTCAGTGGATCTCACACTGCAGGCGACTGGACCGGATCACTCAGGGGTCTTGGACCATCAGAAGGGGAAATTATTATTTTTTAATCCTGGTTATCTTTTCCTTTGTAAGCCTTTCTTGAAGAATAGACATTTGTACAAGTCTACCAAGTTAGTATTTCACATAATACTTATCTTACAGAAATTAATGCTTTTCCTTCTTAAAATTAGAATATTGTAAGTAATAGCTAAATACTTTGTCTTCTAACAGAACTCCGAAGTCCTTGTTTCAGAAGCAACGAAAACAAGGCAAGTAACAGATTGTGGTCTTCAGAACAGTTTTTCCTTCAGTGGTCACAGTCCACCCCGTTGTCAGAGGTCCCTGAAAGAGCAGGTTTCGCTCAGCCAGTTGACACAGTTGAAGGCCTAGTCTTGTCACTCCCGGACAGTGTGATGGGAAGGAAATCCTGTCGGGCAAAGCTGCATCGTTCGTTTCATTTGTGCCAGGCAGCCCCGCCCTCTCCGCTAAACATCGCCGACTGCTTTGTCTCACCAGGTGCTGATTGGCCACATCTCAAAGAAGATGAACAAGCAGACCTTCCCTGAGCACTGCAGTCTGTGTAAAGAGATCTTGCCTTTCACGGATCGCAAGCAGGCGGTCTGCTCCAACGGCCACATTTGGCTCCGGTAAGCCAGGCCCTGCTCTCGCGCCCGGGTCCCTTTCGTGCAGGCAGAGCGCTGCAAGGGGCTCCTCCCCAGCGTAGCTGCCCCTGAGGCTGGAGAAGCTGCTGCTGTCAGCCCTGGCACAGGGGTGCTTCTCCGGGCTGACCGGAGCCAGGCGCCTGCAGCGGCGAGGTGTGCTGCCTGGCACACACAGGAGTTTCTTTATGTGGGGAGTGCTGTTTGCTATCGAAGTAGCATTGCATTTTTAAAATGGTTATTACTGAAGTAACACCTCTTAAAGTTAGTAGAATATAAAAGCACTGATGTGCTTTTTTTGCTGAACTTTATAATGAAAGGTAGAAGTCCTCCTCCTTCTCTGCCCTTAGTCTCGCTCCAAACTCAGCATGTCCTCGTTTAGTGGACACAGTGGGCAACTCCCCCCTCCTCCTCCTCCTCCTCTCCCTCCTTCCTCCTCCTCTCCCTCCTTCCTCCTCTTCTCCCTCCCCTCCTTCCTTCTCTTCCTCCTCCTCCTCTTCCTCTTCCTTCTCCTTCCTCCTCTTCCTCTCCACCTCTCCTCCTCCTCCTTCTTCCTCCTCTTTCTTCTTCCTTCTCCCTCCTTTCTCCTCTTCCTCCTCCTCCTCTTCCTCCCCGTCCTCTCCTTCCTCTCCTTCCTCGTTCTCCTCCTCCCCTTCCTCTCCTTCCTCGTTCTCCTCCTCCCCCTCTTTCTTCTTCCTCTTCCTCCTCTCTTTCCTCCTTCACCTTCACGTCCTTGCTGTCCGTGTAGCAGCAGTCAGTTCATGACAGATGAATAGCCGACATCTCGAGCACCAACGGTGTGGCAGGCGCTCTGAGGAGCGGTGCGCGTGTCCTGAGTCACTATTCTCACAGACACTGCATGGGGACACGGCGGTGATTTCATTTCTACAGATGAAGCACCTGGCCCCTGGGGAAGGCAGATCATTTGCTCCGTCACACAGGTGGGGATGGCAGAGCTGGAGCCTGGTGTTCTGGCTGCAGAGCTCACAGGAGTAGCTGCCGCGCATCATAGTCTCTCAGCTGGGCTCTCTGACAGCAGGTACCCTCGTGTTTGCTGATTGGAGTTGGTGCCAGATCGCCTCCATCTCATTTCTCCACGGGAGAGGGTGCTGGCTCGCACCAGGTGTGCGCTGCTTCCTGTGCGCCCAAGTCTCCTCAGAGCGAGCCTACTTGGAATCTCTTCCTCCCTTCTCTTCCTCTTTGAACTTTTCTGCTCCGTTTAGTGGACACAGTGGGCAACTCCCCCCTCCTCCTCCTCCTCTCCCTCCTTCCTCCTCTTCTCCCTCCCCTCCTCTCCTTCCTTCTCTTCCTCCTCCTCCTCTTCCTCCTCTTCCTCTTTCCCAAAAACTCTTGTCTTTTGGGAAAACCTCCTGTGCAAACCCAAATGCACTCCTTCCCATCTCCTTGCGTGAACAGCATCGGATGGACTTGAGCCTGGGCACATAGGTTCTCGCCCTTTCTCACACCATTCATTTTGTGTTCTCCCTCCTTCAGGTTTCCCCACTGTGCTGTCAAGTTCTTAAACACAGTGCTGGTCCCCAATCTTAACTGTCACTAACAATAATGTTCAGTGTGCTAGGTGGTCGGTTGTCAGCATACCACCCAGCCCCAGCACGATCAGGGAGGGACAGACGTCTCCCAGTGCTGAGCACGCGGTGACCATCTGCATGAGCAACTATCTGTCGCTGGGGCCTGTGCATCCCTGGGTGTGGGTGTGGGCCCAGCAGCTGCAGAGGGAAGCGAGGGTGCCATGAGTTTGTGAACAATGTCTGCCCTTTCCTTGGTTAGCGCGGCTTTTAGTGTGACTGGGGCGTTACGCTCAGCACTGCCGCCCTCCAGTGTTGGTAGAGCTGACGGTGCCATGTCTTCTTTCAGGTGCTTTTTAACCTACCAGTCCTGCCAGAGCCTGATCTACAGAAGGTGTTTGCTCCACGATAGTATTGCCCGCCACCCGGCTCCGGAAGGTGAGTGAGCCTCTCCCAGCTGCGGGTGGGGGGCATGCCGGCTGGTCAGGCGCACACTGCCCCTCACAGTGTCACCATGAAGCCACAGCTACTTAAAACCGTGATCGGGGTATGTCGTCTTCAAACCCCAGCTGCAGTTTAGTGTGTAAGTTAGCCGTCTGCTCCTGTAAGTTATTCGTTCAGAACATGCCCGCACTTCTTTTACCTGACAGGCCTAGATTACTGTGAATGAAAACTGTGAATGATAATGCCTGCGAGGACAGCCTTGCTGGGCAGCTCCAGGTGTGCACGTGGAGTCCTGCTTCTAGCGGCCGTGACAGGGCTGTAGTCCTCGATGGCCCAGTGGCAAAGCCCACGTTTCTGAGATCACTAATCTGAGATGAGATTAGCGAGTGACGCAGACAGCCCGAGAGATGTCACAGTTATGCCCTGATGTTCACTAACATCACACTGACCACATGCACTAACTGGACACAATTATGTCCATGTTCTGGGGGAACCTGTGGGCTCTGAAGTAAAGCAGAAGACATTCCACATAAAACCACACCCTTAGGCTTGGCTTCTACCTGGCAGCTTATGTCCTTTTTATTATAGAAAATGCCATCAGCCCTCGCCAGTGTTGCTCAGTGGATAGAGCGTCAGCCTGTGGACTGAAGGGGCCCGGGGTTTGATTCCGGTCAAGCGTACATGCCAGGGTTGTGGGCTTGATCCCCAGTAGGGGGCATGCAGGAGGCAGCCAATCAATGATTCTCATCACTGATGTTTCTCTCACTCTCTCTTCCTCTCTGAAATCAATATGTATATGAAAATGCCATCATATACAAAAGTAGAGAAAAGAGTTTAATAAATCCTTATGTGCCCATCATTCAACTGCAAAAATTGCCCACTCACGGCCTTTTATGTTTCATCCGTGGTTCCCCATCCTCTTCCCTCCTCTTACTGGGTTATTTTGAAACAGATTTGGGGGATTTATACCATTTAGGCAGAAAGTCAGGAAAAGATTGAAACAAGTTTTAAAAGCAAACGCCCTGCGGGTGACTGGGCGCTGAGCCACATCGGCTTTGGGCAGGAGAAGCCGCAGGTCTGGAGGAGAGAGCGGAGCTCGGCGGGGCCACGGGTCAGCCCAGTCTCGCTTAGAATGCTGGGTGGGCGCTTTGTCCAGGGGCACAGAATGCCGCCCGGACACGGCAGCTCGCTCACAGTCATCCCACGGGCCCCTTCCCGAAGCCCACGCTCAACACCTGTCTTCCTCGCAGACCCCGACTGGATCAAGAGGCTGCTGCAAAGCCCCTGCCCTTTCTGCGACTCTCCTGTCTTCTGACCGGCAGCGGTGGAGTGGACTGTGATCTGCGGGATAGTCCGGCCGGAGAGGGCGCTGGACCTGGCCCGCGCCGGGAGGGGCGCTCCTCGTGGCTGGAAAGGGGCCGAGTGGTTCCGAGTGCACCCTCCGTCTCCGTGGCGAGAGGTGTCTGTAAGTGACGGGGCGCCGAGCCCAAGCATTGAGGTGAACGTCAGCCCCACTCCGTGCCCAGCGAGGAGCACTTGCTTTTAAAGCGTCTTCACTGAAGCAGTTTGAACAAACACCCTGTCATTTCTAGGAACAGAGATTTCTAGAGACTGGAGAAGGGCCTGTGGGCTCCATGAGGACTTAATCCTGGCCTGGGTCTAGAACAGCCTTGTGGCTCCAGAGAGCAGAGGTGGCCGGGCACATGGTGGTCAGTGTCCAGCAGATGCTCACAGTGCCTGAGTGTGGGGCCTGCTCTGTCCCCAACAAACAGCCGTGGAACCGGATCCGCTGGTTCTTGTCTGAAAACATTTTCCTAAACTGTATTTTTAAGAGGTTGAAGCCAAGACTAAAATTGGGTTTCGTGTGTCCAAAGGCCAAGTGACTCTTGTAAAGGAATAATTGTGACTCACTTTTAATGATCTCCGTGTCATTAGTTTCCTACCCCAACTCCTCAGTGTGTAAGGATGTAGGCACTCCAGCTCAGGCGGCCATGCCTGCTTCGAACCGAACTGTGCTACCCGAGCGAGACACCTGTGCATAGAAAAGAATGTTTTCTTCTTTCAGTATTAAATCGTGGAGTGCTTTTAATGTTGACATTTGCAGAAGGTTCATGTCTGTCCGGCCAGAGTCTGCCTAGAGACTGCCAGACAGACGGCAGCACTTGCGCCTGCTGCTACACACGGTGTCTCTCCGTGGGCAAAGAGATGTTCAGTGTTCATTGGTTTTAAAACCTAAACAAAAAGTAGCCATTCTGGGCTGACAGCATTGGGTTGTTACAGGCAGGTCCTAGGGACTGCCGCACACGGCGTGGCACGGGGCGCAATTCTGGGAAGTTGGGCGGGAAGCACGAGGTGGAATTCGGACTCATCCTACCTGCCGTCTAGTTTGCCTTGACTGCCACAGTTTCCTGCTTTTACTTTGTATCTTTTAGTGAAGGGCATTTTGCCTCACTTGCTGTTTCTCATTTTGGTGGTAACTTCAAGAGAAGCTCTATCCAGCCTTTAGTGTCGGGTACATTAAGTTGATTTTCAAGAAAGAGGACCAGTCAGCATTAAAATCATGACTAGCACAGCAGCAGGTGTGTGGTTGCAGCCGCTTTATGCCTGTAGCCGTGTCACTTCACCCATAAATGTGACAGTAACAATTGGGATCCTGTCAAGGAGTCATTGCCGTTTTAATAATCATGGAATGCTTCGTTCACTTCCGTTTTTGTTCCTACTCAGAGTCGGTAGCTGTGTTGTTGGAGAATATGGCGCTGCTGCCATTTAAGATGCTAAGTATTTTTTTAAAGCACTTGTGCGTTTGGGGAAACTGAATTATTGGGAGTTAACTGAAGAGGGCCTCCCTAATGAATTACTTTGTGTGTCTCTATAGGAATTAATCATGCCACTCTTCTACCAGAACATGGCTTCTCCCCCTGGGGACTGAAGTGCAACCTGCTGCCTCCCAACTTCCCGCCTCCCGTCCGTGGAGGTGAGCCCGCCAGCCTGGGAGCATGAGGAGCTGAGGGGACGGCAGCATTTTTAATCCTTACATGACTGAGGATATGCTTTTTATTGATTGTTAGAGAAAGGGAGAGAGAGAGAAACATTGATTAGTTGCCTCGCGCACATGCCCCACCAGGGGTTGAGCCTGCACCATAGGTATGAGCCCTGACAGAGTGAAACGTGTAACATTTGGGGTACGGGACGATAGTCAGCCAGCTGAGCCACGCCGGCCAGGGCAGGAGGCCTAGATTGTTTAAAGGACAGGTGTCTGCCCTGTGTTCCTGTCAGAGATGGGGCAGCACACACACAGACAGGCGATGGGGTCTCTCTATAGCGGCCCGCACTGACAGCCTCGTGCCTCTGCCGGCGTGGCCGTTCGCCGTGACTGTGTGTCATGCTTTGGCCGCCCTTCTGCATGCTGGAGGGTCAGCAGTGCAGTGACCTGCAGTGTCCAGAGTCCCCTGCCCTCAGGGTCTCACCCCCACGCATAGTTTTCAGGTTAGTTTTTAGTGACGTGTCCGCTGGCAGCTTTAACCAGGGTTTTAGATTGTGTCTCAAGTCTCAGAGTTTTAGACTTCTTCTGTTTCTTGAATCTAAAAGGGGCTTTTGGAGTTAGGAACTTCACGTCTGCCGACATGATCTCTGCTATTCACACTGGCTCTAGAGCACGTGAAATGTGACTTTTCTCTAATGAAGGCAGATTTGCACTGTGATCTCAGTACCGCAGCCTCATACCCGCTGCAACTGCCGGGTGTGCGGGGCCTGTGCTTGCTCCCGGGGCACCGCGCTCCGTCAGTGTGAGGACCGTCAGCTGAGCTGAGTCCGCACTGTCGGCTGGTCGAGGGCCTCCCACATGCAGATACAGCTTAAGGCAGGGCTGTTCCTGAAAACATGGTGTGAAATTAGTGAATTTAACAGGGAGATGGCTTACAGGTGTCCTGTGAAGAGCTTAATCCTTTTGGTGTGTGAATCTTTCTCCCCCAGTCTTTATCCAGTTGGGTGGCTCAGCGTTTCGTAGCTTGCCTTTCTTTTGAGTGATAGCTGTACTCGTGGGGAGACGTAACACACCGTGAGGCCCTGGGCGTGCGTTTGGCTATAGCAGTGCCGCGGGGGTGCCACTCGGTGTCTGTCCGTTCATTCCCGGCTCGCGGGGGGTGAAAAGGGGCAGGGGGAACTCTCGTGCCGACACACCAGGGTGTAGGCTGTCTGGTTGAAATACTGTAAATGGGTTGGGAGAGGTAAATTTCAGAACTCGGAATGTCATGTGTGTTTATGAGGTCAGAACTTGTTGACTTCGCCATTGTGACATCCTGTGACTTGCACAGGAAGATCCTGTAAAGTGGTCACATTAGAGGACGAGAGAGGCTGTGGCGGCCTTGAGGCCTTTCCGACTTCATCGTTTGTCACTTGGCTAACAGACCGGGTGGGTTCAGGGTGTTTCGTTTTGGTTTGGGTACGAGTTAGAATTAAATGCAAAAATCAGTTAAGTCTTTTCAAGACTGACTCAGATTTGTACTTTAATGTATGAAAGGAAAGGGAATAATCAAATTTGTTTATACAAAAATAACACTGTATAAAAAAGGAAGTCTGTGTTGTGTGTACTGATATGTAGTTTATGTTTACCCAGTGCCCATGCTATAATCTGTGTTCCGCTTTGAATTTTTGTATGTTTACATATGCCATTTTTTGAAATAAAAAGGACAGGCATTTAAAAACTTAAGGTTAGCTCTAGCCAGTTTGGCTCAGTGGATAGAGCGTTGGCCTGTGGTCTGAAAGGTCCCAGGCTCGATTCCGGTCACGGGCACATGCCCGGGGTTTGGGGCTCGATCCCCAGTAGGGGGCATGCAGGAGGCAGCTGATCCATGATTCTCTCTCATCATCAATGTTTTTCTCTCTCCTCCTTCCTCTCTGAAATCAATAAAAAAAAATTTTTTAAATAAAAATAAGATTATAAAAGGGAGATTTAAAAAAAAATTTTGCCATCTGATTAGGTGGTGTGTTAAGACTTCGTGTTTAAATGATAACTTTAAGAATAATAACACCTTTTGCTTGGAACATCCCGCCATCCAGAAAAATGGCGGCTTCCCTCCATTGCACATGTGTACATAGCGTTCACTGTTAGACTGTAAACTCCTCTAGGGCAGGGACTGTCCGTTTCGTCTTGGTACTTCCGGCAGCACCGAGTTCAAGCACCATGCGCGGGAAGGTGCTGTGGTCTGGAGTGGGAGGGAGGAGCCCCTGCCACCTTTAAGATGGGCGCGGCTCACTTCTCCCAGGCGCTCAAAACTGCAAAGAACTCACGACCCAAGTGGGTCGACTTCGTTCTCGGGTTGAACCGGACCGTGCCAGGTCTCCGCACCAGCCAGCCTTCCTCTCCTGAACACGGTGCCCCGGCGCCCTCAGCTCTTCTCTCACGTCAGGGCAGCGGGTCCTGGGGAAGTCTGAAGTGGGAAGATTCTAGAGAAAATGCAGTGGACGTCTCGGGGGGCGTCTATGTCACTGCGTAGCCCTGGTTTTACTAAAGAAGGCGTAACAGACCCGCTGTCTCTACCAGGCAGCTGCCAGCCAGCTCTCCAGCTAACGAAAGACCCCCGATTGTAGCTTTCTCCATTTTGGATGTCCCTGTTGCTCATCTGACTCTAGTCCTTAGAATCTAATAAAGTTGCTGTGAATATCCAGTGCTGTACATAACGACAGTTTTGTAAAAATGTGATGAAATAACCTCAAATATGTTGTGTTTTGTATGTAGAGCCACTAGTATTGTTACCCCAGCCAGCTTTTTATTCAAAATAAAAAAAATAACAGAATTATTTGTATATTGAGTGCATATCTTAGCAGGTTTGCCTGGGTTGTAGAGAAGCTCGGAAGCCTCCCTCAGCCTGACAGCAGCAGGAGAAGCTGTGCCCAGGAGAGACATGGCCATTGCCAACTACCTCGGGAGTCCATCAGCCTCCGCTTTATTCCACTGAACACATGAGGGGGAACAATCAACAGAGCATCAGTAACGGGAGACCACACATCCACGTCAGGGAACCGGCACCTGGCGGTTACGGAAAACCAAGCACCGAATGCAATAATTGCACAACAATAAACATGAACTCAGACCAGCACTCCTGCTGACAACCAGAAAAGCTAGACAAACACCAGCCAGGGTAAAGAAAATGAAAAAACACACCTAACGGCATCACAAGTCTGCTGAAAAGCAGAGACAAAAGGTTCTGAGCAGTGAAAGAAGAGACAGGTCACCTTAAAAGGAGGGTAGACGACTTTGAGCGGGTTTATTGATGGGAATGGTGGAAGTGAGCTGGCGCTGGGAGGCCCCATCCCAGTGCTGCCCTGAGCACTGTTCGCTGAAAGCAACCCTTCCGCTGCCCTGGGCTCTGGTGGCCCAGGAGGCAGCAGCCGTCGGAAACAGCCTCTGTGTGGTACTAGCTGCCCGATCACGGAGTCAGGAGTCGGAAAACCAGCTCTGGGAGGAGGACTGGTCCCCGGTCATTCCCGGGGAACCACTGGAGAATCGGTGCCTCCACGGCCACACTGAGACTTGGTGGGTTAGAGGTTCTGAGCCCAGGGTGGGTCGTGTTGAACCTGAAATTGATTTCTGCCTGAGCATTTATGGCCCTTGTGTTACCTCTCAGTTTTCCCTTGTGGTGAGGTTCGGTCCTGTTTTTCTCTCCTGATCCCCAGTGGGGGGCACACAGTGCATACTGCACTGCATAGCTGCAGCAGGTGAGCCCTGGGGCTGCGCCCACGGATCCTCTGTGGAAAGCTTGTTTCAGAGATAATGCGGGCCCCCACCTGCACCAGCCACGCGCTGACTCCACGTGGGCAGCCGAAGGGGCGGCTGGCAGAAACGCCCCCTGCCTCTCGCTGTGCCCCGTGGCGGATCCGGTGTTGGACGGCGTCTGCACCCAAGCATGTGTCTTTCTCGTATCCCATGAACTTGCTTGGTTGTGAGATGGCAGTCGTGTTGGGGAGTCACCTTTCCTCGGGGTGACTCCAAAACAGTGGGGGTGGGAAATGAGGGGCGTTGCACATGGAGGATCCCCGTGGGACTGCACCCAGGTGCCCGCAGCGGGCCCTGCCCATTACCTAGATTGTGTTGGCTCTCCCTGTCCTGTCTCCCAACACCCGTGCTGAAGCCACAGTCTGGTCTCAGGCTCTGCTGTGATGGGAACCCAAATAACAGGTGCAAAATCCCCAAATGAAATATTATCAAACTGAACTTACATCACAACAAAGTGAGTTACTCTAGGAATAAATTAGTTAAAAATACTGTAATGGACACATTTGTTATTGAAAAATTTGTCAAGAGAGTGGACCTTATGTTGTACTCTTACCGCAGTTAAAAAAAAAAGGAAAGGTTACAGCCGGCCAGTGTGGCTCAGTGGTTGAGGGTCGACCCAGGAACCAAGAAGTCACCAGATCGATTCCCAGTTGGGGCACGTGCCCGGGTTGCAGGCTCAGTCCCCAATAGGGGGTGTGCAGAAGGCGGCCAATCAATGATGTTTCTCTCTCATCAATGTTTCTGTCTCTTTATCCCTGTCCTCTTTCCAAAAAGCAATAAAGGAAAAATATTGTTTAAAAAGTTACAGGGCAGTAATCCCATTGGTGTTCGTGCCCACTGATCTGTCCACCTGTCCATCCATCTATCCATCCATCCATCCCCTCACTCCAAACTTTTCACTCAGGTTATTTCTAGTAAATGACAATAACGGGTTTTATCGTAGTGAGAACGGGAGTTTCACTATCAGATAAGTCTCTGTTGTATGATTTTTTAAAATAAGTAACATTTTAATATTTATAATGTCATGATATTTCTATTTTTAAATGAAAGCATGTCCCATGATCAGCTAATATGCTTTTCTTTTCTTGCCTCTGAACCCTCACATGTGCCTCAAAACTCAGCCCCTAAGTCACTTTCATCTCCTCTGGTCTCCCATGAGTCCCACCGGTTCCCACTGAGTCAACTCTGCTGATGTCTTAGGCAGCGGCCAGCACTATTGTTAGAACAACAGGGCGCATCTCCAGACAGTCCTAACCACACCACGGCCACCAACCTTGGGTGCCCGAGGCAGAGGTGCATGCTGGGAGGACAGAGATGTAGCCTAGGACCCAAGGGCAGAAGTGGGTCTCAGGAACCATCAGGAATCAGATGGTTCTCTCATTTCCGCCATCTTTGTAAAAGGCAAGCCTCGGGGCAGCGGTCTTGTCCCGTTTTTCTGTCCTGCACCCCAGTGGGGGGCGCACAGTAGGCCCTGGGTAAATGTGTTGAACGAGTGAAAGGGGGGCATTGCTGCCTCAGATGTCCTCCTCCCTGCAGGCCAAGAGAGTGAGCAGCTGCCCCCAGTTCTCTTTCCAAATTCCTGGGCCGGAGAAGCTGATGGGGCAGCTGGGCGCCACCAGCAGGTGCAGCGCGGGTCTCGTCCGCTGCAGGCAGGTCCCACAGAGACACCTGTGGAGGCTGCGGGTGGGGTGGGGAACCCCACGGGCCCTGCACCGCCTGCATTTCCCACTGTGGGGGAGCAGGAGGGAGGGGACTTCTCACGCAGACAGGAGCCAGGGTGTCCCGCTGGGCGCCGAGCGAGGCGAGAGTTAGTGGTGACCATTTATGATAAAAGAGGTTGAAAATGAACCAAGGACTTACATTCATGGCAACATCAGAATGATCTGTTCGCTTGCAAGTGACTCGGACCTCAGTGACCTTCAAGCACAGCCCCCATCTGGACGTTAACAAGACATTGCCCCTCGGGCCGCAGGACGTTGCCTCCCAGGGCCAGGAAGCTCCCAGACCACCCAGCGGGGACACGATGCTAATGACGTCGCCCGCCCCCCCCCCCCGACCCCCCCGCCCAGCTAGGCGCCAATGAGAGCCCGCAGCCCAGGCCCAGCTGGCGGAGTGAGGCCTGCAGAGCAGGGAGGGAGGAGTCTTCTGTTCCCCGCCCGTCCTAGGCATGTCCTGGGCAGCGACCTACAGGAGTCGGAGCTTGTTGGGCCCACCCAGTGGGCGCCCAGCGCATCTCAATGAGACCGGAGCTGAGCCCATGTCCAGTCAACACCAGCGGAGGGGCCGGGATGCGGGGCCTGGGGAAGCGGGAGACGAGCTCGTGGGTGCCGTCCCACAGCTCGCCCACACCTGCTGGGGGTGCCACGCCACCCTCACAGGTGGCCCTAGTCCAGGCACTTGGGTCCTGGCCCTTCTGCTGATGGACAGGGCAGTTCTAGACACGCGCAGCTGCTCCCCAAGACTCGCTAGGACTCCGTACAGGCCAGACTTCAGGTCCCACTGGAGCGGCTCCGCCGGGGCCTGCAGAGCCCACAGCGCCCAGGAGTGGCCACACCTTAGGCTGAGCTCCTCGTCCTGTTCATGGCCCCGCCCACTCACCACTGGCAGCCTCCGGCAGGTTGTTTAACTCCCCATCCCCACTTCCTCGTTTAAGGAGAAAACCAGCGGTTGGGGTCGCGGTGAGAATGAGGCAGGGTCGCGGTGAGAATGAGGCAGGGCCTGTGGGCGGCCCCATCCTCAGCCTCTCACTCATTTCACCCCACAGGCCTGCTCGGTGCTGCCAGGAGGCAAGGACTTGGTCTCATTTTACAAGGCCCAGAGGTTAAGTGACTTGCCCGAGGTCACACAGCCTCACGGGACCCACACTGCTTCTTCCACAGCCCCGGCCCCACTGCCTCAGAGTGCTACCCCGGGGGTGCAGGGGTGGGACTGCTCTGAGGGGGAGCCAACGGTGTGGGCCACCCGAGAGTAGGTGGTAAAGCATCAACGCGGAAACTGAAGAAATGACTGCTTGCCCTGGCGGGGATGGCTCAGTGGCTAGAGCACCGGCCTGTGAACTGAAGGGTCCTGGGTTTGATTCCCAGTCAAGGGCACGTACCTCGGTTGCAGGTTTGATCCCCAGCTCTGGTCTGGGCAGGTGCAGGAGGCAACCCATCGATGTGTCTCTCACATCAATGTTTCTCTTCCTCTGTCTAACCCTCTGTCTCCCTCCCACTCTCTCTAAAAATCAATGTAAAAAACCATATATATATATATAATCTCTTCAGGTGAGGATTAACAAAACAAACCAAAAAGGAAATGTCTGCTTTCTGACAACTGCTCTTTGGCTGTGTTTTTACATCCAAATGGTGTTTCCTGACAGTTCCAGTACAGTGAGATCTCCTCTGGTGTCCGAAATGGCAAGCGAGGGGGAGGGGAGGGGGAGGAAGATGACCCCAGAGGAAAGTGGAAGGGGGAGGGAGGTGACCCCAGAGGGGGAGGGGGGGAGGGAGGTGACCCCAGGGGGGGAGGGAAGGGGGGAGGGACAGTGCAGAGAGAGTGAGCCCTCATTCTGGAGCCCTGACCATAGCACTGCCCTGAGAGGGCGGTTTTGTGTCTGCATTATTGAGAGCTCCTTGTGAGCCAGGCCCAGGGCCCACTCACTGACCCCCAGCATGAGGGGCAGGCTCCTTAGTGCCCCATCTGGTTCAGAGAGAGGCTGGGGTCAGTGACACCCCTCCCCGTGCACGGGCATTGGTGACCCTCCACGCTGCCTCACGCCTCCCTGAGCCTTGCCCACTCTGTGCTCCCCGACCCGAAGCACGGCCACCTCAGGACACCGAGGCGAGGTGGCACCTGCACCGGCACTGGCCCCGGCACAGGCGCCCTTTATTGCCTGGCTGGGGGTGGGTGGGTGGGTGGGGGCGGAGGGCAGGGCGCTCCCGGCTCTGCTGGCCTCAGGGGACTCTCTGGGGTAGGGGGTGGGTGATCCCGCTCTCGAGGTACTCAAAGACGGTGTAGGGGTCCTGGTCCCCGTTGAGGGTGATGGCCTGCTTGTAGAACTCCTCCAGCTCGGCCGAGTTCCTATAGAACAGGTCCATCTTGAACTTGACTTGCTCTTCGGCATCCTTGGGGTTCTGCTGGAGACGGGCCTGGACCTCCATGGTCGGAGGCGGCTTGTATATGAGGTGGTACCTGCAAGAGAGCAGGGGAGCAGTGACCACGGTCCGCACGGGCATCAGGGGAGGAGGGACCTCTGTCTGACTGGGGCCGGGCTGGCCGCCACCACCGCCGCCGCCACCAGGCATTTACTGCCACCGGTTTTGTGCGCAGCCTCGGCTGGCACGGGAGCCACAGACCCGAAACCTGGTCCCGGCCCAGGGCAGAGGGAGGCCAACACCGGGACAGAATGGAACAGATGAGGTCCAAACCCGTCTTCCTTTCACTGCCTCCCTTCTCTCTCCCAAACACTGTTTATCCAGCATCTGCCCTGGCCTGTCACTGCCACTGATAGCAGACTGACGCTACGCTGACAGAGCGCACAGTGAGACGGGGGAGGGACATTGTGACCACAGATGGAAGCAGAGATGGGGGAGACCCCCACTGCTGGGGGAGACTCCAGGCCACATGAAGGCCATCGCACATGACATGGGTCACCAAAGGACTGTCCCCCCCGCAGCCAGGAGGGGCGCACAGATCAGACCTGTAGTTTAGGAAAATCCTGGTATTTCTTTCCTGCCCCTCCTCACTCCTCCTGGAGGGGTCCCGTGCCAGCCGGGCTGCGCACAAGCCGGGAAGTAAATGTCTGGTGGTGGTAGTGGGGGTGGTGGTGACCAGCTTGGCCCACAGTCGGACAGAGGCCCCTTCTCCCCTGCCACGTTGCCAAGAAACATGCTCCTAGTTACCGAGAAACATGCTCCTGGTTACCAAGAAACATGGTCTTGGTTACCAAGAAACGTGGTCCTGGTTGCCAAGAAACGTGGTCCTGGTTGCCAAGAAACGTGGCCCTGGTTGCCAAGAAATGTGGCTTACCCCGGAGGATGGAGGCTTTACCCCTGTGTGACTGGAGGGCCTTGACATTGCATTCAACATGAACACAGGGACTGGACTGGGTCAGACTGCAGAGTAAAACTCAGAATCACCCCCGTAACCACGGAAAGGCTCAGAGGTGAACCGGTCCCCACGGGGGGAGGGGGAGGGCGGGGTGCAGTGTCACTGTGAGAGTCAAGGCCAGTGACAGGCACAGGGGACACCTGCCCGGGGCCACGCGGCCCACGCTGGGGTCGCAGCTGCCAACTGGGACAGCCGGGCAAACATCACCAGGACTGCTGAGCGCCTCGGACATTCGTGTCCTGGTTTCTCTTCCAGGAGAAGAGGGTGACCAGAGGCTGCCCCCAGGAGCTGGTGGGAATAACCCCTTTCTAGAGGCTTCTGTCGGCAGTCACCGTGCCGCCCTGGATTTCCCGCCGACCATCAGTCAGCCAGGCGGAAAGAGGTCCCCGGGGGGCCTGGCACCGACCTTTCTCCGGTGACGGGATCGGTTCTCCTCAGGGTCAGCCGCTCGATGACCGAGTCCAGTGGCACGTTCAGGAAGAAGACCCTGCGGGACAGCCCGGCCCCGTCACAGCCTGACCCAGCCACGCCCAGGCCCTCCCTCTGGCCTCAAAACGCCGTGGCGTGTTCTTCTTCTTTTTAAATATGTTTTTATTGGTTTCAGAGAGGAAGGGGGAGAGAGAGAGAAGCATCAGTGATGAGAGAGAATCATGGATCAGCTGCCCTGTGCACATCTCCCACTGGGGATCGAGCTGCCACCGGGGCAAGTGCCCTTGACCAGGAATCGAACCGTGACCACCTGGTTCACGGGCCAACGCTCAACCACTGAGCCACACCGACCGGGCCAACATCTTGCTGTGCTCTTAAAACATCTTGCCATGTGGACTATTCCATGGCTCACCTACTATGTCTCTCATGCATACATACATTTAGTGAGTGCCTGCTGTGTGCCAGGCACTGTAGTGAGCCCCTCACATGGAACCGAGACCAGCCATGTGGCCGTCAGCATTGCCATCCAGGCTGGACCACTGGTTTGAGCAGCTTCCATGGGGGACAACATCGGGGACAAGGAACACTCCCGGGCCCCCGGAGCCCGTTGGTTTCATTTCAGGGGAACTCGGGGAGGAGCACCCTGAGTGCGAGAACAACGCACACAAACGAGGCCCCGCCCGCGCGCTCAGCGGGAGCCTCCTCCAGCCCCGTCGCCCCAGAAGCATCAAACAGGCTGCTGGCTGCCGACAGGCCACGCGTTGCTGGGTCCAATTGGACGCTGGTCCCCACGGGCCGTGGCCCAGCCTCCCGGGCCCAGGTGCCACCTGCTGGGCCCAGAGCAACAGCTGGCGCAGTGTCCGGCAGCCGGCAAGCACGCGGACGCACTGGGAAGAATGGGCGAGTGGCGTGGCGTGCAGTTTGGGCCCCTCCGAACTCCACCTGCTGCCTGGTCTGTCTCAGCCCAAACCCAGCCGCTGGCAGCGGGAGAACTCTGCTGACAGGCCGGGCCGGGCCGGGCCGGGCCATCGGGCACTGAGCTGCCTCCCTCCCTCCCTCCCCGCCTCCCTCCCAGAAATCTCCGGGAGCAGAAGCACTGGGGCCCGCACGCGGCCCGCTGTGCTGGTTCGGCAGGTGTTCGGGGGCCAAGTTCTCTCCCAGCGACTGGCACCAGGCACCCCTGCAGGTCCCCCGGCCCCGGGAAGTTAGACACAGACTGTCGCCTAAATGTGTTTTCAGGGGGGAATGGGTTCATGCCTCTTGTCAGATTCTCGAAGGCGCCAGCTCTCAGGAGTAGTTCTGAGTCACGTCCATGAGGAGGCGCAGGTGGGGCTGCCCCGATGCTGCCGCTGTCCCAGCTCACAAGTGCCACCCTGATGCTTGCTCGTCCCCGCGACTTATCGGAGTTAACTCACCCCAGATGTGGCCCATGAGTGCTGGCTCCTCCTGGCCAGGTGCAGGCTGAGCCAAGCTGGGTCTATAGGAGGCCGCCCCCATCCCCCCGGGACCCTCCCCCTGCACCCCCACAAGCCAGGAAGAACGGAGCCTCATTCTTGCTGGGGCTGCTAGGCCTATGCGTGGGAGCCGGGTTGCCTGCACCCAAAGTGCCTACCTGAGGATGAAGCCCACCCGCGAGAGCAGACAGCTGCCGAGAAAGCAGAGCGAGGCTGAGAGGCACTGTGGGGCCTGGATCAAGCTGTGCCTGAAGCCAACACACCCCTCAGCGTTCCCCCGACATGAACACACAAATCTCCTCTTTCGCTTACACTGACGGGAGCGGGGTTTCTGCGTTGTTAGACGGACACCAGTCTCTCCGGTGCCAGTCACTCTGGGAAACGCGGGAGCTTTCGAAGAACGTGAGTCCTGGGCCCGGCTCTTCCAGGCCAGCAGCTCCCCGGCCTCTCCGCTCCCTCTCGCTGAGCCAGGCTGTTGGCTGAGGTTTGCTCTGCCCAGTGGCCGGGAAGCCCCTCACGGGGACCCCAGGGAAGCTGCAGCCGTCGCCAGGCCATCCACAGAGAACAGAGCGGGCGCCACGGGGGCGGGCGGGAGCCCCGGAAACCCACTCCTTCCCAGCACAGCCTCGATGATGTCACTCACAACGCTGTAAAATAACAGCCACCAAATTGGACCAGCGAGATGGGGGCGCGTCTGAATTCGGGGAGCAGAGGCGTTCCCACGCTTTCATCCCTTACCCTGAGAACGCGGCCCGCATCGCACCCCTGGAACACGCAAGGCCAAGCAGCAGCACCCCGCGGCCGGCGCCCCAGCCCAGCAGGGAGGAAGCCAGTTTCCAACCCCGTATGGATGCTGCTCCATGAACACGTCCGAGGGAAGGATTCCTAACCCAGGGCACTGAGCCCCCTCCCCCCCCAACCCCTGTGAGTCAAGGGAAAGGCTGGGGACAGGGCGGGATCAGAAGGCGGAGGACATAACTTGGTCCTGGAGACGCTGGGAGGAGCTGGGCCCCACGCAGGGACCTCTGATTAGGCAGGTGCAGTGCACGGTGCACAGCGAGTTGGGCCCGGTGCGGTGCGGAGCCCCTGCAGCTCCACGCAGACACCCTGCCCCGCCGGCCCCACCCTCCCCAACAAAGGTGGCAGCACAATGCAACGGAGAAAACGTGCGGGGGTTTTCACCCAAAAGTGTAATAATGCAAATAATGAGGACGATAACCTTGACCCATACCTCACACCACATACAAATTTACATCAAAGTGCATCGGTGCCCTAAACATCACATTAATAAACTTCTATTAGAAAACCTTTGTGGCCTTGGGTTAAAGGCTTCGTAGATATGAAGCCAAAATCGTGACCCATAAAAATGTTTGACAAAATTCCATTCCATTAAAAGTCCATTAAAAGCGTCTGCTCTCCACAAGACGTTAAGACACGAAAGCCAGGCCACAGGCCGGGCGGGAACAGTTACAAACACATCCCTGAAAGGGAGTTGTCTCCGGTTTGAAAACAGAAGGGCAGCCATCCACCCTCATTTTACACCTGAGACCGTGCCTCCACCTCACGGGGCAGCGGCTGTGTCCTGTCCTCCCCTACCCCCGCTTTTTAAAAGGCCCCCCGGAAAAAGGCCCCCCCCCTCCCGGCCAGTTTGTCTAAAACCGTGCATAGCTGATAGCGGCGAGTCTCCGCTGGCTGTGTGCAGCCTCCGGGCAGGCGGACACGCGTGACTGTGCTCCCTGCACATTGGTGAGCCCGCCTGGCCATTCGCCACGCACCGAGCAAACGCAGCCGCCTGGGCTACGGGGGTGACCGGGGCTCAGGCTCCTGCGTAAGCCGTCTCCGTTGAAAGTCGTCCTAAAGTTGCTGCCTCCTCCCCCCTAGGAAGAAAGAGAACCCTGCCTGCCACTCAGACACTCCAGGCACCCGGACCCACGTGAGAGGGTGACCGCCTCCCGGCCTCGCCAGGGACTCTGTTAGCTCCGTGACAACCGCAGGAGTTCGGCAACCAGCCGTCGTCCGCCAGCTGGAAGCGGCTGTGATGGTGCATGTGAGGTGTGCCCTTGACTGGGCCACAGGCTTCCCAGACCTGTGGTCAAACATGATCTGGGCGTGTCTGTGTTTCGGGATGAGGTTAACGTGTAAACCAGGAGCCGGACGAAGCAGACTGCCCTCCCCAGGGTGGGTGGGCCTCGCCCAATCAGGCGGAGGCCGGAGTGCGAGAGCTTTTCCTCCTGGTTGCCTTCGAGCTGGGACATTGGTTTTGTCCGGCCTTAGACTCACAGGCCTCGGGCTCTCCCTGGTGTCAGCCTGCCAGCCCCGGACACAACCACACCGGCTCTCCTGCTGCCAGGCACTCGCGCAAGCACGGCCCGGACGCATGCCATCCTGCTTAACCCTTGTGAGACGCACGTGGCCCAGGCCCTGGGGTCACGCCACTGCAAGGATGGGAATCTGAGCCCCGGAGGTGACGGTGCCTCGGGCTGGGCTCCAGGCCTTCTTTCGAGGAAACGGATCCGCTTCGCTGCCTGCAGTGGCCCCAGCAGCTCCGGAGAGGGAGTGGGGCGGGGTGGGAGGGCTGGCACCCCGTATGCACCCCCATCCTCGAGGCTCCCTGGACCCACTCAGACCAGAGCCGCCACCCCACCCTGACCTCCATCACCTCAGACGCACCCGGCGCCCGGGCTGGGACCCCTCCCTGTTCACATTTCTGGGGACACTGCGCAGCTGCCTCTCCGGGTTCAAGGTCAATGACACGGATTCCAAAAGAGCCTTCATCCCCATGGCCGGCCGCTGCCCTGCAAGGGAACCGCCACGAGCTGGCCAAAGCCGTGCGGTCATTCCGCCGGCACCGTGTTCAGTCCTCGGGCAAATACCGCAGCGGCACGGCGAAGGGTTTCGTTCTGATTTCGTGCCGCCAAGCGGGTGCCGCCAGAGCTCCGGGTGAAGGAGAGAACAGACGCAGGCGAGGGGCAGTGCTGTTCCCCGACGAAGCGCCCGCCGAGCCTGTCGCTGCCCAGGCCTCGGGGAGCGGTCACGCCCCTTCCACAGACGGGAGGGCGAAGGCCCGTCCACCTCCAACCTCTGGTTCCGCTCCCCCTCGGGAAACCGAGTCTGGTTCAATATGGATGACCGGCGGCATTAGTTAAGGGGGCAAAGTCCATTAACAGAACCCCAATATGCTGACCGTGTCTCCGGGAATCTGGGCAAGTTCACAATCAAGTGTGTAAATATTCTAAAAAAGGGTCCTGAATATTTTATGAATATTTGTCATAAAACAGAAATAATAACCACTGTGCAGAGCTATTAGAATTAATATTTATGCTGCCCGCCATGAAATATTCATGGGGACGGAGAGAGGGGGGCCGTAAGACAGGAATTAATTTACACCGGGCTCGGTTTACCCGCTGGCTTGATGTTTAAAGACGGTTGACAAGCCTCCGCATGAATCCGCCAGTCACTTCCCGCCACGGGTGAGGCGGAGCGGGGACGGGTCCGGGCTGCTGACAGCTCGCAGATTGAGTTTCTGACAGCCTTTAAAACCCTAAACGGCCCCCACCTTTCTTCCCTTCTTCCATGGCCCCGGGCGCTCTGTTCTGCCACCGTTCAGCCGGGCTCCCCCTCCGTCTGCGGAAATTAAGGAATTAATGAGCGCGGGCGCCTTACGCCGGGGCCCTGTGAATGTTTACAGGCGATTAAATTATAATGCGGGCGGCTGTATAATTCATGAACCAATTAAAGGAAGTGTTCGTTGATTTGATGGGATGAGGACGAACAAAATGCATTTAACTAATGGGAGCCGCGGGCGGCGGCCGGCCTCGCTCTCGGATGACGGGCTAATTGCGCCCTTTACGGGGCTGTCACCGATAGCCATGCATATTTCATTGTCCTCAAAGACCTCGGCCACGCGCCCGTGAAAGGCTGTAACATGGAGAGGCCGGGCCAAACGTGGCTGTAGTTACAGTGGCCACTGTGGCCGCGCGGCTGGGAGGCTGGGCGGCGTCAGGTGTCCGGGCCATTAGGTGATTAAACCGGCTCCGTGTCCACAGGTGTTTGTTTTACCCGCGATCCCGGGTGGTGCTTCGGGGAGGTGGGAGGGGACGCGAACCCCACCACGGGTCCAGGAGCAGGAGCCTGGAGTCGCCCCGGGCCCGACTCTCCCTCCGAACAGCGAGCACCTCGCTCGGGGCTGCATTAAACGCGGTCAGTGGCAAACTCGGGCCCAAGTGCGAAGCTCTGCCCACGGCCCTTGGTGTGCATGGAAGGGGGTCAGAGAAGACGCCGCCCATGGAGATCGCCCCGGAGCGGGAGACGGAGCGGCTCCCACGAGGCTGCGGGGACAGCCCACTCCTGCGGAGCCGCGAGGCCTCTGGCTCAGAGGTTGGCACCTCGGTAGCAACAATCCTGCTTTCCCCAGCTCCTCCCAGACGGGCAGAGCCCGGCGTCTGACCTCACGGCCTGCCGACAAGCCAGGGCTCTGAAACGCTTCCTCCCCGCCTCTGGCTTCTCACACGAACTGAACACACGCACACACACGCCGCAAACCACAAACCCGGGGTGACCCTCTCCAACCCCCGGGGGCGCCTGAGCCAGGACTTCCTCGGCTCCCGCTCTCCCACACAGAGCTGTGAGGAGGGCCTGGCCCGTCTCTGAGGCGGGGTGGGGCGGGTGGCCGTAGATGGTGGAGATATAAAGAAGGAACCTCGTGCCTAGTATTTGCTCTTTAGTGATCGCCCACTTGAGTCCGGCCAATGTCATCATCACGTGACATTCGAGCTGTCAATGTGGCCATTAGGAGGCTTTTCTCCTCCACGAATGCGGGAGCAGCTCCACCCCAACTGCGTGCTGGGCGCCGGCGGCCGGGAGCATCTCTGAGCGGGCCCTCCTGTGCCAGGCACAGGCCTCTGACCAGGCCCAGGAGGGAGAGGGCCAGGAGCTCAGGGCCCTCGGTGAGAGGAGTGCCCACGTCGGGGTGGAGAAGGCCGAGCAGACGAGCAGAAGGAAGTAGCTGGACCTGAAATCGCTTCCTGGGCCCACGACCAGCACCGGGCCGCCCGGCAGCACTCGGTGTACCCGGTGCACCCGGGCTCAAGGTAGAAGCACCCTCACGGCACGGTGCGCGGTCAACACCGGTATTCTCAGCGCAAAGATGGGAAACTGAGGCTGGGCACCGTGCTTCAGGAATTCCCCCTCGGCCAATGGTTGTGCGGGTGCACTGACACCCAGGGCAAGTTCCCATGGCTGAGTCACTCGTGACGGCAAAATCGGGCACAGCGTGAAGGCTGGCGTCACGGCAAACCCACGTCCGCAGCTCCCAGGGAGGGAGGGAGGGAGGTGCAGGTGCCAGCGGGAAGGGGCACACGGCCTCACAGCAGCACGCATCTGTGAGCCGCCTGTGGGAGCAGTCCCGCCGGAGGGAGGAAGCCGGGCTGGGGGAGGGCCAGGGAGGGCCAGGGAGGTGAACCGGCCTCTCGATTCCTGTTGGGGTTTTCCAGTGAGAATGTTATTTCTACGATGAAGAAAAACACTAATGGTGGAGCCCCAAGAAAAGGGGTTACTTTGGAAAAGGAAAGCTGGGCCCCCGGGGAGGACCGAGGGCGAGACCACCTGTGTGTGGACCGGCCCTCTCGCCCAGGCCGCAGCCACCTGGGTGCCCAGGGGCACGAGGGCCCGGTGAGCAGTGAGTAGCTCAGTGCAAACCAATGCCTCTGGTTTTCATTTGTTCATCCAGCAAATATGTACCCAGCAGCCCTCCGTCCGAGCCCCCAGCTGGCCAGGTCTGGCCTGGCGCGGAGTGAGCCAGACACGCCCCCCACATGTGCACACGCTGGGACACACGTGGATAAGGACGACCCGTCCTGGGTGCTGGGGTGATCCCGCCGGTGAAGGACTCAATGAAGTCAGGGAAGACCCGCTTGCAGCCGGCACAAGGAGGAGACGCCCGGGCCGTGTGGTAAACGTGACGTGGCCCAGGCAGGCGAGGAGCGGCCTGTCTCGGGGCGGGGGTGGGGGGGTGGGGGGGGGTAATGTTCTGATGAAACGGCTGTCGTTGGCCAGCCCGTGAACCGCAGTGTTTGCTGTGGGCGCGTGCACTCGCCATCTCCCCATTTCCTCCGTGACCACGTCCTCCGCCCTCCTTGGCTTGCAGTGTTGACAGGCGGCACGTTTTTACTGTGTCTGCCAGGTGCAGGCTTCTGGGGGGGCCGGGCTCCTGGGCCCCACGTGTGCCTCCCAAACCTGGCCTCTCCCCGACCTGCCCCCACGGCCTATCGGCCTCCACCAGCTTCATTTCCTCCACGCTTTGTTCTCTCCGGCATGGAGGCCCCAGAGGCCACCGCAGACACCTTGGCAACCCCCAGTGCCCTTCGGACCACTTCCCAGAAGCCCCCGGCGCAGGCCTCCCCTCTGAGCTCCGGCCCAGGAAGGCCACGCTCCGGTCCTCCCGGAATATCCGCCGGCAGCCCCTGCTGGTGGGTGCGCACACACCCAGGTGCAGGTTCTGCCGTGTAACATAGTCTGCACCTGGTCATGCACAGCCCTATCCACGCGAGTCCTGCCCACAGTCCTGCTCCCTCAGCCCCCCGCCCCCTGCGTCCTGCACCTAAGGTGCAGCTGCAGCCAGACGCGCTACTCGTGGAAGTCGGGCACGAATTGCACCTGGACTTGAACAACTGCCGTCGGAGGACACGGGGTGGAGGGATGAGGGACGCCGGCCCGGGAGGCCTCGCGGGGCAGCGCGGGCCGTGCCGGTGCCAGAAGCGCACTCCCCTGATCGGCCCTGCAGAGGCGCCGGCTAAACTGTCTATCTGCTCGTGCTCCGGGTTAAACTTCTGAGGTGAACCGGCCTCGGAGTGAAACCGGAGCTTCCAGATAAGGCCTTCCCGCACCCTCGCCTGGGACGCGGCTGCAATTTAAGACCCGGGTTCGATAGTGGTCTGTGGATTAAGCCTATCATTTGTGCAGAAGCCTAGCAGCTCGGTGGGAGCAACCAAGCCTCTCCCCGCGGTAACCCGGAGCCCGGGGGAGGGGGAAGAGGCTGCGAGCCACCCGCCGGCCCTGCCTGGGTACAGTGTAGGGGCCAGGGATGTGACACATGTCTGTGGTTAAGGTCCCTTTTTAGAGTCTCTCTGACGATGTCAGCCTGCACACACCACAGTGTTGCCCGGATGGTCTCTGATATCAACAGTGTTTAACGGCCCACACGCTCTAACCTTCCTACAGTAAGTGGATTCTCGTGGAGTGAAATGTTGGAAATATGCAGGACAACAACCCCACCCTGCCCCGGGCTCTCTGACCGGCTCCGGGGGCTCCGGGTCCTGGCCGTGCACATGACGGGCGGCGCTGGGTGTCAGGGTCATCCTGAGCCTTCCCCTCCCCGCCACTACCACCACCCTGTGCTGCCCGGAGACGCCTGGCGTCCTGCTGCCTGGCCGATGGCTCTTCCTCCCACCGAGCCAGGCTGGCTCCTCCCGTCCTCCGAGCCTCAGCCTCTGAGCCTTCCTCAGAGGTGCCCTCCCGGCCACCGGGCCTGCGCTCGGCCGTCGCCACCAGCCTGGGAGCTCGGGCCTCCCCACAGAGCGCCCTGGCCTCCTCCCCTGGGAACCTTCTGTTCGGGCTGGACCCGGGTCTGGGCCAGCGCCTGGACCCGGGTCTGGGCCAGCGCCTGGCAAGGAGCAGCCGGCCACAAACACGGGTGGGGGGGCCCATCCACGTGGGAGGCCTCCCCCCACTGCCAGGAGCAGCAGCTGCCGCCCGGGCTCCGGCTGAGCACCTGCATGGGAGCCGCTCGGCATTCCCACGAGGAAGGAGGGGCTCATTCTTCGCCTGTTAGTGATGAGGAGGCCGACGTCCAGAGAGGCACATCCCCCCCAGGCTGCCCCCCAGTGAGCGCTCACCCCGCCGGTCCTGGGCCTTCATCGTGCCCCGCATCGCCAGCACGCCCACGGGTGCCCTGCAGGACCAGGGCGTGTGGGCAGCAGGCACAGCCCCTCTGCCTGGCCCCATGGCCTGGCCCCACAGTTCCTGTCCGGAAGGGCCTGGGCAGTGCCCGCTTAGCCACGCTCACGGGACGAGTCTGCAGCCACGCAGTCAGCTTAGTGGGTGGAGCGGAGTCCACGGAGGGGCTGAGGCCTCCTCGAACCCGACCACCCGGCCCCCCACCCCTGCACACCCTGGTAGGGAGGGGCCCTCGGGCGTGGGCCCGGCAGGCGGCTCCGGGCCATGCTCGTGTGCCGGGGGCTGGCGGTCACCAGGCAGCCTGAATGGCACGTCCTGCTGCGCTGCTGGGTGCAGAGGGCACTGTCGCTGTGAGGGACCCCCCAGCCCTCCATGGCCCTCTCTGCTCTCAGTGCTCATCCCTGCGCCCCGGGAGTGGCCCGAGGAGATGAGGGGCCCACAGGCAGCACGCGGAAAGGCCTCAGCTCAGACAGCTCAGAAGGGGCAGGTGAGGTCGCGTCCCAGACCCGGAGTTCACGGCTCCCCGATAATCACTCAGCTGAGCACCAGCTCCTGAGAGGGAAGAGCAGGCTACGGCCGTGCGAGCCCTGCGGCAAATGGCACAAACGGGGCAGCGATGGCGGAGGCGGGACGTGGGCGGCGCCGGGCAGGTTGCCGTCTTTGGATTCTGCAGTGCCGGGGCCCTAACAGGCGCGAAGGCACACCCAGTCCAGGCGGAAACGGCTATTTGCATCTCATTCCCTCTGAGGGCGACCGGGGACCCAGTCGGTGACTCCGAGGGGAGACACGCATGCTATTCGGGTCGCCTGGTGGCCCCGGCCCTCTGGCAGACACACGGGCACGTCCCGGAGCCACCAGCTCCCCCACTTCCTGACCCACCATTGGTTCCAACCACAAGGTTTCCTAAGAGACCAGGAAGCAAGCAAACCCAGGAGCTATCTCGAGCCCCACGCCCGTGCCTCCCATGGGCGGGCCCCTCCCTTGGCCAGGGCTGGCCACTCCCGCGGGGTCACAGAGGGACAGAGCCAAGCCTCCCAGCCCCGCCCGCCACCCCCATTCTTCTCCGGGCCTCGAGGAGGAGGGCCCTCCGGCCTAACTGCCGCCCTGGGAGCCAGGCCGGGCGGACGAGGTCTCAGCACCTCCTTCGCAGCGGCAGGAGCTTGCATTGCAACTCGGCGTCTGAACTGTTTCACAGGCTTTCGTCTTTCCCACGTGCAGGGCCCTGGAGCGCCATCAGGGCATCTTCCCGGGGCAGGTGCCCGTCCTGCACCCCAGAACCTCCCGGGAGAGGCTGCGGGGCCCCGCACCCTCCACCCCCTCCTGAAGGCAGGCTCCGGAGGGGACCTGGAGGCAGGGCCACGCGCTCCCAGCTCTGCCCCTGCGCCTGCCCTGTCCACACAGGCGCTCACCTGGGGCTCAACCAGGGTCTGAGTGGCCCTCCTATTCGCTGAGGTCCGCCCGCCAGCAGCCGGGCAGCAGCAGCCGCGGCAGCACCCCAGGGGCCAAGGGGCCCCCCGGAGCCGCCGTTCCGCAGGCGGTGGCCTGGACCCACGGTCAGCTCCGATTCTCAGAGTTCTGAGGGGGGTTCTCGTCCGGCTGTTGTCCCTCCATGTCCACCTTCAGGACACCACGCGGCTCTCTGTCCGACTCAGAGGAAACGCGTTGGAAACAACAAAACCGCAGCTCGCGCCGTGCAGAGGGGAGCTGTCCTCCCGAGCGGCCCCGGGTTCTACCGCGCGAGGCCGCCTTCCCCGCGCCCACAGGACGGTCCCCACACCTCCCTGGAGGCCCTCGGGGAAGCAGGGCCAGCAGGGGGGCAGGAGACGCCCACCTCTCCAGCCCCAAACCCCTGTCCTGCCACCCGGGGGGCGGGGAGGTGCTGACGGCCTGGGCACACCCCAAATGCAAACTGAACCGAACCAACTCCCGCCAGAGCTCACGGGACCCCGAAGCTCAAACTGTGCTGGGCAGGCGCGGGACACCCCACTGCACCCCCTAGGTTCTCACCCGCCCTGGCAGGCCCGCGTCTCGGGCTACCAGGCCGAGTAGGTCATGCCTGCTCTCGGCCACGCGGCCAGGCAGTGCAGGGCAGGGTGTGAGCATGGACTCCGGGGCCCTGAGCTGCCACCCCCAGCGTGTGGGGGGGCTCTCTCCTCCCACCCAGGTGAGGGCCACCCGCTGGCTTCCCTGTGCGCCCCCTACTCGCCTGGCTGGCGTCCAGTGGCGCCCCGCAAGCCAGATGGGTCCCATCGCAGCCACTGCCCCTCGGCTCCTCGGACCCCGTCCCTGAAGGGCAGAGAGCTCGAGGCGGGAGGGATGCAGCCACGGGGCAGGCAGCCCTCCACGCGTGTGCTCGTCACGGTAACGGCAGCGCCCATAAAACTCTCCCTCATTACCAACCCCACAACCAGGGTGGGCGAACGTAGCTTAGCCGTGAGTCCGAGAAACACCGAGTTTATTTCTGTACACAGTGGGGCCGTGACTTACGAGCGTCCTGACTAACGAGTTTTTCGAGATATGAGCCGTCTCTTGGCTGATTTTTTGCTCACATGTTTGACACTGAGCCTGCGGCTCCTAGAAGAGGCGGCGGCCACACCAGCCAGCGGGCGGTGCCCAGGGAGGCGGCCGGGCCTCCAGGTGCGGCTCCCACTCCGGCTCTCCCGCCGCCCATCCGCCCTCACACAGGACCGCCGAGCCTGGGCCCCCAGACGCTCACGCCGTGCTGTCTGCGAGAGGAAAGGAAGAAAACGGTGCCAATGCCGACGGCAGGGACCTGTCTGGATGAATGACTGCTCGGCCACAGGCTGCAGTACGAGGAGCCGTGAAAAGGGTGGAGCAGCCCGGCGGGCAGGGCTCAGGGGTTGAGCATCAACCTATGAACCAGGAGGTCACGGTTCGATTCCTAGTCAGGGCACAGGCCCAGGTTGTGGGCTCGATCCCCAGTGTGGGACGTGCAGGAGGCAGCCGACCCGTGATTCTCATCATTGATGTTTCTCTTTCTCTCTCTCTTCCTCTCTGAAATCAATAAAAACTATATTTAAAAATAAATACATACATAAAATGGCCCTTCAAGGTGACCACAGGCTCACCTCCACCCAGCCAGTGCCGGACGGAAAACTCGGGGAGCAGCCGTCTCGCATTTCTCACGAAGCCCAGCCTGCCGGCCACGGCCCCTCGCCAGTCCGCCGGTAATCGGATCGCCGTTAATTAATGAAGCTGTCAGGTGAACTGTCCTCCCGGCCGTTAGGATCCACTCAGAAAGAGAATCCTGCCATGGCCACCCCATCCACCCTGGCCTGCGGCTCAATTAACTTAATGCTATGCAAATGAGGGCTCTTCTCCTCATTAGCTCCTGGTCCACACGTTAATCCTTAATCGCATAATCGGGCCTTCAGCAGGGTAATTAGACACGATTGCGCCCATTAGTCTTACAAGGCTAATGATTGCCCGGGGGGAGACGGGACGCTCCACGGAGGAGGGGCACCTGGTTAATGCAAAGGGGACAGAGCAGGGGCAGGTACCAGGGCGGTCACGGCCCAGTGTCCCCGTCCGCCCAGGCCGGCCGGGGAAGGAAAGGGGACCCAGGAAGGCCTCAGGGTGCCAGGAGGGAGAAGAGCAAACCAACAGGACAAGGCCAGCCTGGGGCCAGGGCGACGCAGGTGGCCCGGTCCCCTAGGGCCTCGGGTCCTCCCTGTGCGAGCTGCACGGAAGGCCTCCAGGTCTCCTGGGTGTGACTCCCATGGATTTGAATCTCGAAATGAAGAAAGGAAGGCCTGGCCAGGGCAGGAGGGGTGCTGGAGAGGCCGGGCCCCTGGGCACCCTCCCTGGCAGGCTTGTGGGCAGGCACGAGGGGCGGCTGAGACGCCCATGAGGACGCTGCTTCGGTTGCTCGGCTGCCATAGCAGGTGCCACGCACCGTTATGAGCTGAACACCCTCCAAGGCCCCGTGAAGGCTGAGCCGGCTCCCGCGCGCGCGCGCGCGCACACACACACACACACACACACACACACACACGAACGCACCGGGCGCCTGGCTGGGCACGGGGCCTTGGACGGCGCGGCGGTTAAAACGAGGCCCTCAGGTGGGCCCTGGCCAGTCTGACTGGGGTGTTACAGGAGCAGGAAAGGTGGGTGCTCAGGGGCACCGGGGCGTGTGCACAGAGGAAAGTCCTGAGGCGCCAGGGCGGTGTCCACTGGCCACACAGAGCGGCTCAGCCCTGCCCACACGGCACGTGGACTCAGCCTGCAGAGCTGCGCGAGATGCGTATTGGCCGCTCCGGCTGCCAGCCGGCGCACTTCGCTGTGGCCGCTGAGCTGACTAAGCCATTGCTGAGAGGCCTCTAATCTCTGCCCAACGGGGCGCTGGCGGCCCCCCAGGCCTCTCCCCCCGCCTGATCCTGGCTGCGGCATGAACAGGAGCCCTCCCCAGGCTGCCTTCCTCACCGCCTGTCTGTCCTCAGACATACAGACCCTCAGCCCTGCAGGCTGTTCGAGGCCAGGGCGCCGGTCCTCACCTGGATGCTTGCCCACGGCCCCCACGGCCTCCCTGCGTCCCCCTGTCCCCCTGCCTACAGTCCACCCTGTTTATGTTTATGTTTATGTTTAGAGAGAGAGGAAAGAAAGGGAGGAAAGGGGAGAGAGAGATAGAGGGACAGAGAGAGAGGGAGGGAGGGGCCACGCCAGCAGAGTGTGAGCCACGCGACAGCAAGTGCCACAGCTTCTATTTCCTTTCGTGCCCCCAGGACGCAAGCAGTACCCACCCCGGAAGATCCCGGGTGCAGAGAGGGTAGCCCCTGCCCGACCTGCACAGCCCGCGGGCGGCACAGCCAGATTCCACAGCCTCGCTGCTCACCGCTGTCCACTCACCCGCTTCCCACCACAAGGACCTTGTGTAAGGCCCGTGAGCGAGAGGCGTCGGGGAAGGCTCCCTGGAGGAGGTGGTACACCAGGCCTGGCAGGTCTTCTCTGGACCCTGCAGTCCGTTCCTCGGACCTAGGACCCACGCTCCACGAGGCCCAGGCCCGGGAGAGGAGGAGAGGCGGTGCTGGAGCCCCCGACAGAGGGTCTGCCCTGCAGCCACGGAGGGGCAGCACCCACCTTGGGGTGGGGGGGACTGGCATCTGCAGAAACCTTGACGCCAGCAAGGAGGCCCTGCCCAGGGGGTGGCAGCCTCAGAACAGGCAGAGCGGGCCTTCCCCCGGCGGCTGACTTTTTAGGAAAGCTGTTCTCCTTACAACTTCCCGTGGCGCTAGGAGGGGCGCTCCCCATGTGCAGCCGCCCGGCTGCAGGGGCCCGAGGGTGGAGGGCGCGGTGCAGGGCCGCGATCAGCACCTGACTGGTGCCCCCGAGGAGGATGGGAAATTGAAGGGCTCACCGGTGTGTCCAGCGTCGCTTGTGGGTAAAGAAAAACAAATAGGGATTCTCCAAGTCATCTCGCATCTCCGCCCTCCTGCCTTTCTCGGGGAAATGAATTTACGTTACCGCCGGGCCTCGCAGCTGCCAAAGGCAGGGGCGCCTCCATCAAATGCCAGCTCCCGGGGCTGCGGGCTGGGAAAGGCCACCTGTCAGTCTCCAGCGCAGCTGGGGATTGTGGCGTCTGATCGCCGTGGGGGAGGGGGGTGCCCCTCGCCGTGTCTCACTCCCTGTGGGCTCCGGCCCACCTGGTGCCGGCTGGGTAGACCCACTGAGGTCGCTTTCTCCCCCAGCACACGTGGCCCAAGTGTGCCAAGAGCGGGGGTGAGCGAGGCCGGGGTCTACCTAGACCAGCCGTGGGCAAACTACGGCCCGCGGGCCGGATCCGGCCCGTTTGGCTGTTCTATCCGGCCCGCGGAGCCGAAAGAGCGGAGGGTTCTCTTGCTCTCCCCTCCGCTCCTTCACCAGCAGCAGTGTTAACATGTATTAGTTCACACACACACTCCATCCATGCTTTTGTTCCGGCCCTCCGGTCCAGTTTAAGAACCCATTTGGCCCTCGAGTCAAAAAGTTTGCCCACCCCTGGCCTAGACCGTTAGAGACGGCAGGAAAGTCAGACCCACACGGCAGGCGGGACAGGTGCTCTCGGGAAACTGAGGAAAAATGTCAAACGGCTAATAAGTAAACTGAGGTTCAGTACGCGCCAGTGAGGCTGACTGTGTCGGCCCTTAACTAACCAGACTGCACCAGGCAGACACCATGCGAGTCCCTTGTTGGATGTGGGCCGGTGTCTTCCTAAGGACTAGACTCGCAGACCCACACCGAGGGCCCCAGTCCCGGCGGCCGGCTGGGCCAGCGGGCGAAGCCTGGGGGCGGCCCTTTGTGCTGAGAGCCACGCACACTTCCTGCCGCGGCTGCAGGAGGGGCTCTCCAGCTCTCACAGGCGGCGGCCCACCCATCACCCCGCCGCCCGCAGTGCTCCCCCCGGAAGAGCAGCGCCCACCACCCGGTCCGCACACATCAGCCTCACCGCTCCTCTTGTGCAAACATTGGAAACGGGTGGTAAAATGTCACCAGTCCCCAGGCCGGAGAAAGGGGGGACCCGTCCCTTTCCTACCTCAGCACTTATTCACAGAAAGATTAAAACGCCACAGCTCTGCCGTGGGGGTATGCGGGCCGTCACCGCCACCCGGGCCGCTCCACCTTCCTGACCCCAGGCTGTGACCCCGCCACCCGCCCCACCCACTGCCCAGGGGGTGGCCAGTCCCCATCCCCAGCTCCATCAGAGCACAGCCCAGGCTCTCAGAGGGGGAGCCGGCCAGCAGGGGGTGCTGTCGCCAGCAGGCAGCGTGCTGGAGACCAGCCAGTCTTGAGCTCAGGGCTAGTCACTCCACCCTCCTCGGGCACTTGGCTAAGCCCCGACTCCGACCACTTCCATCACGGGCTCCTGCGCTCTGTGGGGTCAGCCCCTCTGCCCTGGGACCCCCGAAATTATTTAAATTGGCCGATCCACAGGAGCCCATAGAGCCAGGCTGCCCCACCCTTGCCTTGCACATCGACTATGACCCGCCCCAGGGTGCAGCTCCCACCTGGCTCTGCCTGCCAGCCGCCTCGTCCCAAACTGTGAGCGACTCCTCCGCCATCTCTCCCAGGGTCTCTGTGACGCCTCCCCCATCACCACAACCTTGAACTCATAAAACAGCATGGATGCCGTGGTCAGTGTGGTTCAGTGGACAGAGCATCAGCCTGCAGACCAAAGTATCCTGGGTTCGATTCCAATCAAGGCCATGTACCTTGGCTGCAGGCTCCTGGCCCTGGCATGTGCAGGAGGCAACCAATCGATGTGTTTCTCTCACATCGATATTTCTGTCTTTCCCTCTCTCACTTGCTCTAAAAATCAATGGAAGAATTGGGTGAGGATTAAAAATAATAAATAAATAGAAACAACTGTCCCTTTAAAAATAATAATAATCTATACTAATAAAAGAGAAAGATGCAAATTTACCGTACCTTTGCGATGCCCACCAGCCAATCAGGAGTGAGTATGCAAATTAACCTCATTGCCTCTGTGGAGACTGACAGCAGGTAGGAGGCAGCTCCCAGCACGGCCTGCTTGGCAGTCGCTGCGTGTGGAGCAGGCAGGCCCCGCAGAGAGCAGAGAACCCCGGGGAGTGGGCCTAAGCTGTCAGTAGGATATCCCCTGAGGGCTCCCAGATTGGAGAGGGTGCAGGTCAGGCTGAGGGTCATCCACACCCCCCACGCACGAATTGTGGGCACCGGGCCTCTAGCAAATAAATAAAACAGCAGGGACAGGTGATGAGGTTTCTCATCTTTCCAGGACTGGGTTCCACTCCAGTCCCAAGATTTCCCTGTTCGCCTGGCTCTGTGGCATCCTGACAACAGTGCAGCTTTCTTCGTCTGTTTGCAGAATCTTTCTTCTGCCCACGTGTCACCAGGTGCACAGAACTGCCTTCCTGCGACCAGAGAGCAGCCACCTGCTCGGACCAGCTGAGGGCCAGCCTGGCCATAGAGCCGGGCAGCTGGTATTGGTCAGGACGGGCCAGCCCTCCTCCCCGGAAGCCTGGGATGCACGGACAGGCATGGAGTGGCACAGACAGGCACGGAGCAGCACGGATAGGCACGGAGCGGCACGGACAGGCACAGAGCTGCACGGGCAGGCACAGAGCTGCACGGGCAGGCACAGAGGGGCACAGATAGGCATAGAGGGGCACGGACAGGCATGGAGCTCTGAGCATCAGGGACACGTGAGGTTCCCACGTGGCACCTGCCGACGCCAGGCTCCTCCCCTGCTCCTCTCATTTCATCCTCACACCCGATGTCCCTCATGGACTTCCCCTGTAGTCCAGCTGGGGAAACTGAGGCACAGAGAGGCACGTGACCTGCTGCAGGAAATTTGGGTTCCGAGTTTTAACTGTCAATGCCATTATCTTGGTCACATAGAGCATTTCCCCCTTCGCCCGTCCTGCCCACGCACACCCTCCCAGCAAATGCACGCAGGCACCCAGCAAAGGGTGAGGGCTGAGGTGGGGCAGGCATTTGAGGGTTAGGGAAACTGAGGCTGAGAGAGGGGAAGCAGCACTGACCCAGTGAGCAGCCAAGCAAACGGTCATGCACATGCATCAGCTGTCGGGAAAATCCAGGCGGGAGGGCCAGGTGAGAGGTGGCTGCCACATGCTGAAGCGGGGAGAGGCCCGCGGTCCGCCCCGTGCCCCCGCCACGCCCCCCCCCACGGCCACGCTCCATCGGCACCCTGCACCCAGGCACTTGCTGAGGCCACGGCCGCTTCCTGCAGAGGGTTCAGTCCGAGCTAAAGCGCTGCACCCACGTGGGCCTCCGCCTGCGGGGCCAGTGGCCGGCCGGCCCTCGCTGCAGTCCTCCTGCGCAAGGTCAGGGTGACCTCGGACCCTGCGCGGCAGCGGCTCGGCAACTCCACCGATGGCGGGGGTCTGCGGGGAACCCGTCTTCAAGAAAGACCTTCCTCCCAAAACAAAGGCGCCGCGGAGCCCGGCGGTGATAAGTATTCCGGCCCATGTCTGTACGCTCCCCGGCGGCGGCGGCGCGGCGGGGTCGCCCGGGTTCTATTAGCTCAATTAATGAGGAGGAGATAAGGCTACCGCCCCCCGCGCCCGGCGGCTCCGCGCGGAGCTGCAGTAATGGAGTTATTAACCTCAGTCAGCACTGACGCCGCGGCCGAGTCCAACTCCATCTCCTAGTTCAGGCTCCATTAACGGGCTGTTTATTACCCCTAATCCACGGGAGGGTCCACGGCAGACTGGGAGGACCGCGTGGTGATGAGAGAGAGGGAGAGAGAGAGAGAGAGAGAGAGAGAGAGAGAGAGAGAGGGAGAGAGGCAAGACACCCTCTCTCGTTTGCATTTTAATTTTTCTTTGGTCCATCCCTCTGCTGTGCTCTTTAGCCATGATGTTTAGACGTTAGAGGTGGCAGGGCCGCTACCCAAGGGGTCTGTGTGGTCCCTGAGAACACAGTGTCATGGGGAACTGAAAAGGAACAAGCACGGCCTGGCCGGCGTGGCTCCGTGGTGGAGCATCGACCTAGGAAGCAGCCGATCAGGGTTCGATTCCCAATCAGGGCACAGGGCCGGGTTGTGGGCTCAATCCCCGGTGTGGGGCGTGTAGGAGGCAGCTGATCAATGGCTCTCTCTCATCATTGATGTTTCTCTCCCCACCCCCTTCCTCGCTGAAATCCATAAAAACATGTATTTTTTAAAGAGTAACAGCACTGACCCAATCAGAGCGCTCGGGCATGCCCGCTGTGTTCACCTGTGCACGCCCCACAGGTCCCACTGCTTGCGCGTAGCGTGGTCGCACGGAGCATCACCCCCGTGCTCGCAGGAATGGGTCCCCCTGGTTATGGCCCCATGGTGATTTCTCAGCCGTGCCCCTGCCCACCTGCTGTCAGGCGAATAAGGAACTCCCTCCCCAGTGCGGCCCGGGGGTCTGCATGTCGTCCAAAGGCAAGAAACGTGAGCAGACGGCCACCCGCACGGAGCAGATGTGGCCGGTGCTGCCCGCGGCCGCCCGCCGGAGCAGGACTGCATCCGCCAATTCAGGAACAGGAGTTCAGAGCCGCATGGTGACCAAAGCAAAAACAGGCAAACAGGCAAACCGGCAGCGGCTCGCGGGTGAGGGTGCCAACTGGCGCGGAGAAGGCCTCACCCGACACGCGGGCGGGAGCCGCTCACAGCGCCGCGTGCGGAGGGCGCTCTCGGGTTATGAATCGCTCACACACGGACCCCTTCACTCTGCACAGCCAGAGGGCTGTCCAGGCAAAGATCAGAGGCCACCGACAGGGACAGGGAAGAAAACCAGCCGGGGGCAGGGTCAGAGCTAAGCGCTGGCCAGCAGAAGGGGTCAAAGTAACGGCCAAGAACAGGCGCGGGGCTGGGCTCTCCCAGCGGCTCCAGGCAAGGGACACAGCCCGGGGCCCGGCACTGTCCTGAGCAAACCTTCTCAGGGCCTGGAGTGGACGAAGGGAGACCTGACACGGGCACAGAGCGGCACACACCCCGGCAGGGAGGAGGAAGAGGGGGGAGGAGGAGGAGGGAGAGGAGGGGGAGGAGGAGGAAGAGGAGGAGGAGGAGGAGGATGCTGGTTAAAGATGGAAGCTGGGCCGGGAGGGGAGGCGGCGCCCCCAGACACACCTGGGACTGGGCAGGCAGGACGGTCAGTGAGGAGAGGAAGGTGTTCTTGTCCCACAGGAACACCTTGTTCTTGTTTGAAGCCCCCCTCCCCACCCCCCCGGAAATCTGACCAGCCCCCAGGCCCGCTGACCGCAGGGGCCGCCTGGGTCCCCTCATGGCCCCTCCCTCCGGCTCCCTGGAGGAAAGGGAGCTTTAGCGAAAGCCGACCACACACCCGGCACAACTGGGAGCCAAGTGCGAGGACGCCTGTCCCTGCTGTCCCTGCTCCCCAGGGCTCCTCTGGGTGTGGGGCACACAGCTCCTTAGTCTAAAAATAATAAATAAAAACAAAATCACCCGGCCACACCGCAGTTTCCAACGTGCACAAAGCCACCTGGGACACACACCAGCTCCTCCAGACCAGCGGCCTGGGGTGACTTCTTCCTGGTCCCCCCACTGAGCCCAGTGGAACAGAGGCGGCCAGTGCAGGCCACGCTCATCCAGTCCGGCCACCAGCTGCTGAGCCCACTGCTACCCGCTCAGCCGGGCCCGGCCCCTCCCCCGGGGTCTCTGAGCCGTGGCGGCAGCTCTACCGGGGCCTGAGCCGTGGCCACAACCCAGGCCTTGCCCGCCAGGAGCAGGGGCACAGCCACGGCTGCCCGCCGCCCCCCGCAGAGGCGGGAAAGGGAGTCGGATACGCGGCCAGAGCCGCTCCCTCCACCAGCAGACACTCCTCTGCAAAGGCAACACCGGGCGAGGCTCTCGAAATGGAGGCTCCGCAGCCCGAGGCGCCTGGCATCGTCCTTTGTTTCTTTCCTCTTCTTCCTTTCTCATTTTATTTTTATATTTTTACTATTATTATTACATTTTAACAAACTTTATAGCCCATTGTATTTGTTCTCAAATAACTTTTCCTCCTCCTTTTTGACACATCAATTACTCGGCTCATCTCCCTCGGTGCGCAGACGTAATTCAGTGCGATGCGCCGGGGCGTGAGGCGGGAGTCAACAAAACATGGCATTTGAACACCACCCTTCACGGCTCGAGGAGGAGATTTATATCTGACAAGGAGACAATAACTTTGTTTCCTGATAAGCCAAAGGGGTCCCTTCTGTGTCCCATACGCGTAGCAGCTTGCCCTTCCCAGTAATTCTATTTACTACAGTGAATATATTTTAATAATAAAATTGATATATATGTAAATTTATTTCCACCTCATTTCATCAAACCCTCCTAAAAAAGAGCCTTTGTAGACGGTTTTCCCATCTGGATGATAGATCTCCGGCCGTGGGCCCAGGTTGATTTCTGGCTGTAATTCTGTTGCGATTCCCTCCCCACCGCCCAGCCCAGCGGCTGGCATGCTCTCTCCCCGCGCCGCCCAATTCCCGCCCTGTGTCTGCCCAGGCTGGGGGGGCTTGCTTCTGGGGGCCTCTCTCTACCTCGGCCTTTATCGGGGCTGACATCACTTCCTGAATTAACCATGAACATGTTTAACTGAGAGCAGAGCCTGGGGAGCGGAGTCGCAGAGATGAGGCGGGAGGAGGCGACAGGCCCCTCGGTGGTGGGAGAGGAACGTGGAGGTTCAATCTGCGGGACCCCCATTACTGAGGGCCGGGAAATTAACCGGCACCACGGACTGCAGCTCAGGAAGGGGCTTCCTGCCCGCCCCGAATCCCAGGGTCTCCCCCTCCGCCGGTTGCTTGGGAAGGGGCTTCCTGCCCGCCCCGAATCCCAGGGTCTCCCCCTCCGCCGGTTGCTTGGGAAGGAACACCCCGGTCGCCCTCGAGGGGGGTGGGCGGCGGGGAGAGGCCCTGCGCCGCGGGAACCGGGAGCTGAGGGACCGGCCGGCCGCTCACCTGTTGGGCTTGTGGCCCAGGCTGTCCAGCAGGCGCGCCTGGTCCAGGTCCCGCGGGAAGCCGTGCAGCACCCACCCTCGGTGCACGCAGTCGTGCTGGCTCAGGCGCTGGTTCAGCACCTTCAGGATGAGGCTGTCGGGGACTGAGAGAGGGACAGGGTCACTCGGCCGTCCGGCGCCTCCCCTGGCCCCCAGGAGCTCGCGGGGGGACCCAGGCCAGGGGCTGCCCAACTGGACTCGCCCATGGACTGAACGGGCAGAGTCGCGCGTCGGTGGGCAAGATGGTGGGTACCCTTCCCAGCCCCTCCACCTCCCAGTGACGGGAGAACGTGGCTGCTTGAGATGGTCCAGGGTGACCTGACCTTGACCTTTTCCTGACCTAGCCGTGCCCCTCGGCAGCCCTAGCCCCAGCCCCCAGCCTGTGGCCGTTTCCCCAGAGGATCCAGATTTGCAGCAAGAGACTCTGCCCAGATGCTCGCCAGCCCCCCCAGGGCTCATGTCCCGCCCACACGGGATCACAGGGTGCCCGCCCCCCCCCTCCATGTAAGACTGGACTCTCTCGGGAGCTCAGCTCTGCTGTGCCCACAGCCTCCGTCGCCCGGGGAGGAGAGCGGAGCAGCCTGTTTCACCCACAGCTGACATGTCCCCAAACCTCCTCTCCTCGGTGCATTGAGCATCCTGTGCTCATGCTCTGCGCCTGGCAGTTTGCTGGGCACCGCCTGCCCCTCACTCCCATTCTCCCAGAAGCACCTGGTAAATGCTATGAACGAGAACGCAAGAGCCGAGGCTAGGGCTGCGGGGGGGGGGGGGGGGGACGAGCATCCCGAATCTGAAACCTCCCGCAAGGTGCCCTGGAGGCTGCCAGCCAGGTGGGCATGGGGAGAGGTGCAGGCGCAGAAACCCCGCTAACTCTGCTTTCCTTGTGGCCGCGACCCCCGGCGACCCCCCGTCACTGGAAGCGGAAAGTCCCGAGTCCTTCGCGTCTCCCCGTGTCTCCAGCCCTTCTCTCCCAGGCCCCAGGAAGCGCAGAAAAGGGGTTCTGCCCGATGAGAGCTCTCGCCACGCAACGTGAAGGAGAGGTCATCCAGAGAACCCCTCTCTTCTCCCGCTTAACCTGCTGTGGCTCCTTAGTGCTCGGAGGGCAAGAGCGGCCCCTCCCCACGGCCAACAGGGCTCGCAAGCCTCACTCCCGCCTCCCAGCTGGTGACTCTCCCCACGTCTCCCCGCCTTGAGCGCACAGCCCCCCACCCAGGACACCCCGTCATGCCTTGCCCGGGGTGAGCCTTGGGACTCAGCCGCCCAGGACCCCCGGGGCCTCTCTGCCGCTGCAGGAGGACTGACTCCTGTTTCCTGTGGAACATCTGCCTCAGGGGACCACGCCTCCTCACTCCCCAGATAACACAGGGCCGCGCGTAGTAGGTGCGCAGCAACCACACCGATGTGTTCAAACCAACCAGGCCAGACCGGAAGCAGGTGGCAGAGAGCGAGAGCTGCTGAGGCCGCCACAGCCCCCTTGGGTGCTGGCTGACTTCCAGGCGCTCACCCACCCTCTCTGAGCCTCGCTCCGCATCCACAACGGGGACCACAGATCTGTCGCCACGGCGCCCACCCGGCATTCACAGTCCCAGGCCTGGGGACCTCACAGGTGCTGAGCTTCCAGCCCAGGCGGGTCCCGGGGGCCCTGGGGCGGCCCGTTGACTTGGAGCAGGCCTGTCAGTTACAGGCTGAGACCGCGGAAGCTGCGGGCCCTGTCTGTGCTCCCCACATCTAGGGCTGTGAACCCGCGGGCGCCCTCGCTCCTGGGCAGAGGCTGGGGGGTGGGGGGGGGGCGCAGTGTGCACGCCGCCCTCTGCAGGCTCCACATTCCAGGCTCCTCCATGCGTGTGTGCAGGGGCACTGGCTCCCGCATGGCCCTGTCCTATGAGGGACGGGGAACCCCGAGGACTTGCCTCCTCTAGGTCACCAACCCTGCCAGAGAGCCCCCCGCCCCCAGCCGAGGGGGCAGCCAGGCAGGAGCGGGCAGGCCCCACCGGGGGCCAGGCCACCGAGTGTCCGGGGGGCTCGCTGCTCTGCGCCCCGTTCCCTGCAGGCAGCTGGCTCCTTCCCAGCCGCACCCCCCTCCCCCACCTCAGCCCAATGCGGCCGCGCTCCGCTCCGTGGGTCCACACTGTCCTTGTAACGCTGTCTCTCCCCCTCGTCGCTCAGACACTGTCAGTGGGGCCTCGGTCCCTCCATGAGGTCGGCCGCCTTGGGCCTGATTCCCGGCTCACGGCTCACATCTGGGCGCCCCAGGCTGGCTCTCGATGTCCTGTCAACCCCGCCCTAGACGCGGCGTGAACACCCCCTTCCATGAGGCCTCGCGCCACGTGTCTCGGGTCTTTCTTTTCCCTCAGCATCCAATGACCTCCAGGTGATTAAAACCTCACCATCTATTTCCTGCCAGCAGGTGCTTGGCACAGGGGCTGGTGGAGCCGCAGGCACAGGGGCTGGTGGAGCAACGGGCACAGGGGCTGGTGGAGCCGCGGGCACAGGGGCTGGTGCTTGGCACAGGTGCTGGTGGAGCCTCGGGCACAGGGGCTGGTGCTTGGCACAGGGGCTGGTGGAGCCGCGGGCACAGGTGAGAGGCGCCCAGTCCTTGCAGGGACCCTCCCAGGTCCCTGCGCCCCTGGTCCCCTCTGTCCTGCCTGGGGAGTCCTGTCTAAAGGCCTGGGCGCCCTGGGCACAGGCTGCCCTCATCTCAGGCAGGTCCCCTCAGAGAGCCACCCCGAGTGAGGAGGGCCCAGGCCTGACCCCCGTGGGAGCCCGGGGGCAGAGTAACAGACAGAGGGACAGACAGGTTTCTCCCGCCCAGGGTGCCTGCCTGCTGCTCCCTGCTCCCCCTGCTGTCCATCTGTGCTCCTGCACGCCGACCAACCAGCCAGGACCCGGCCTGCTCAGGGCTCAGCGGAGGGAGGGGCACCGGGGGCTCGGCTGCTGGCGTGGCCCCCAAAGGGCTAGGACAACAGTGGAGAGGAAACAGCTCCCAGGGCCGGAGCCTAAAGGCAGGAAGGGTCCCGGGTGGACGACAGACCCAGAGAAGGTGTTGACCCTCCTGCCAGCCCCGGGCAAACCGGATTAAGCTGAGCACTCACCACACACCCTGCACACATCCCACCCCCCCCACACACACAGAAACACACACACACACACACACACACACACACACTCAGAAACACACACACACACCCTGCACACATCCCACCCACACACGCACACACAGAAACACACACACACACACACACACACACACACACACTCAGAAACACACACACACACACCCTGCACACATCCCACCCCCCACACACACAGAAACACACACACACACACACACACACACACACACACACTCAGAAACACACACACACACACCCTGCACACATCCCACCCCCCACACACACAGAAACACACACACACACACACACACACACACACACACACTCAGAAACACACACACACACACCCTGCACACATCCCACCCCCCACACACACAGAAACACACACACACACACACGCACACTCAGAAACACACACACCCTGCACACATCCCACCCCCCCACACACACAGAAACACACACACACACACACACACGCACACACTCAGAAACACACACACACACCCTGCACACATCCCACCCACACACGCACACTCAGAAACACACACACACACGCACACTCAGAAACACACACACCCTGCACACATCCCACCCCCATACCCACACACGCACACACGCAGAAACACACACGCATATGCATACACACACGCACACGCACACGCACGCACACACATATGCATGCACACAAGCACACTCAGAAACACACACGCGCACACGCAGCCTACACACACTCAGAAACCCCCCCACACCCCATACACCTTGTACACACATACCTGTGAGACACACTAACACACACACACACACCCTGTGCCTGTCCCTGTAACTCCTTTTCCTCCTCAAGCCCCTGAAATCCAGGTAAAGACACGGGGCTCCTGTCAGGCTCGCTTCCCTCCCGCCCAGCCTCCCAGTGGAGCGGGAGGAGCGGACAGGACTGCTCTCCCACCTCCGCACGCTTCGCCTCCCCAGGAGGATGTTGGGGGCTTGGCCAGGCTTGGCTGGGACCCTGTGGGCCCCCAAAGTACAGTCACTGTAATTCAACAAAAGCTATTGCTGGGGAGACTTAAAACCGCCCCCCACCCCCCATGGCGCCGACTCCAGGCAGCTGAGCCTGCACCCTCCTGGCTGCAGCCACCAGAAGTGACCGTCTCAGAGGGACCTGCAGCGCCAGCAGGGCCCGCTGTTAGTTTGTTATTTCCTGCCACCTGCTGGCCGAGCGCGGCTCTGCGCCCCACACGGCACAAATGTGTTTCTAGAGACCCTCTCGGGAGACACTGAGGGATCGGAACTGGGGGCAGCCTGCAACTCAGTGCCCGGGCGCCTCCCTGGTCACGCCCCAGACAAGCTCCATCTCGCCGGCCTGCGACTCCCTGAGGTTTCGAAAGTCTACATTCCACCGTCTCTGTTGCTTAACGATAACCCTTAACACTGCTGGGCAGACAACGGCGCCAGGAGTCACTTTCTGAACGCGGGCTTTTCTCAGGCCTAGAAACGGGCGCTATCCCTGCGGCTCTCACCCATCAGGAGCACGTTCGCGTGCTCACCCCTCCAGATGGCCAGCCCCGTCCCACCACTCCCAGCACTCCCTCTGCCAGTCCACGCGGGCGAGGAGCGCGGACAAGATCGCGGCCTGCACACGCAGAGGCGAGGCGCCCGCAGCCGCCAGGCGGAGCCCTCCCACCGCCTCCGCCAGCTCGTCTCTCCAGTGAGGTTTCAGACGGGAAAAGACCGTTTAAAATACAGACGTTCTTCTGTAAATAAATGGTACTGCACCCAGCAAATTAATCGGGCTTTTAATAAACTGCTCGCCCGCACTGTACAGCGATTTGATAATTAGTTATTCTTCCCTTAGGACCCAAGTCTACGCCTCCCAGTGACTGTGAACATGGAAATGGGAATGAGAGGCGGCCAGCCAGGCTGTCGGGGTCAGGGTCGGGGTTCAAAGTGGAGGGTCTCACAGCCACCGATCCCCGTGGGCCTAGTTTACGGAACAGGATTCCCCTCCATGTTAATGAATTCGGGGCTCAGACGAGTTAGTCCCCCACTTTTCAAGGGCAGTGAGAATGCACACCCCTGCCCACAGGATCGGTGAGGAGAAGACCAACAGCTCTGGGAAGTGGGGAGCAGGTGGGAGCCCCGTTTTCTGGGATGGAATCCGATGTGGATTCATTTAATGAGCGCGTGCTGTCAGGCCTGCTGTGCGCGCGGCTCTGTTTTAAGCGTGTATTCGTTTAACACCAGCATTAATGCAAGTGATCTTCCCAACAGCCCCATTTCACAGATTAGGAAACTGAGGCACGGAGAGAGGAAGTGACCTGCCCAAGGCCACACAGCTAACAAGCAGCGGGCCCAGAGTTCAGGCAGACGACCAGGCTCTGGGCCACGTGCCCCATCTCTGCTCTCCCCCTGCCTTTGGGGGGGAGGGGAGCCAGCGTGGACCCTGCCATCCACCTGCGGCCACTCGCATGCTGGGCTGCCTGGAGCTCGCCCTTCACTCACAGCCCTGCTGAGCTCCCATCGGGCCCTGGCCCCGGGCAGACGGCGCCAGCAGAGGCACGCTCTCCACGGTCCCTCTGCTCCCCCTGCCAACGCCCCCTCCACCGCACCCCCACCCTCACCCCCACTTCCCCTCCCTGGGAGCCGTGTGGACAGGTGCTGAGCTGAAGGGCGCGGGCCGCGCTCCCCCTCGCCTGTCACAGCCGTGCCGCGTGCCCCGCGGGGAAGCCTTGAGCTGGCAAACCCCAGCCAGCCTCCCGTCCCTGACCTGACGCGGGGACACAGCCGCTGTCCGAGGCTGGGCCTGCAGAGCTCACCAGGCCGGCCCCTCGCAGGCCCCTCTCCCAGCCCAGGAGGAGCCGGTGTGAGGGACAGTCCCCAAGGCCCGGGCTTCAAGCCGCACCTGCCGCGGGGGCGCGCGGAGACCTGCCGGCCGGGGCCTCGGGCCCAGCCTGTCGCAGGCGATTTCACAGCTGAGTGGGCTGGAGGCCGCGGGCTGTCGGGAGGGGACGCTTCCGGAGCTGCGGTCAGAGCGAGAAGGACACGGCGTCGGGGCCGCTTAGCCCTGCCAGGCGCACGGCGTCGCCTCCGTCTGCGGCCTGGGAGCCCCGTCCAGCACCGCCCCCGCGGGACGGCCCGGGGCCGGGGAGAGGACGCCGTGGACCGGAAGCATGAGCGAGCGGAGAGCCCCGCTGCCTCGGTTTCCCCGCTGTCCGGCCCCTGAAGGAAAGCCTGCGACCTTGATGGTGACAGACCCTTCGGTGCCGCGGGCGAAGCGCCAGCCTGATAAAGCAGAGGCTGCACGCCTTCGCGACGAAAGTCTAGTCTAGTGACACAGGAGCCGGGCCCTCTGACCCGTTCTCTCTCCGTCCTCGTGAGCAGGCCCTCCTGCCACGGAGAGCTGCTGCGGATGGAGCCTGCCCCCCGGCCACGGCTCCCACAGCCACGGCCCCCCGCCACACCCTCGCCATGGTCCGCACCTGGCCATGGCTCCCATGGCCACGGCCCCCCAGGCCACAGCCCCGCCATGACCCCAGCCACGGCTCCCACAGCCACGGCCCCGCCGCCACACTCTCGCCATGGTCCTCACCTGGCCATGGCTCCCACGGCCACGGCCACGGCCCCACAGCCCCCGACACACACACGGCCACAGCCCCTCCCAACTGAAAGCCTGCGCCTCCTTCCCAGGAGGAAGTCTGGGTGGCGTCCCAGCGAAGAATGAGAAGTTGGACTTGAAATAAAGGAGCCACTTCAAAAGCACCGCCAGGCCCAGGCGAGGCCCTGGGATGCAGCAACTCGGGGCTGGTGACCCCCCCGCCCCCCGGCAGCCCTGCAGTGGGGGTGCCCGGGGCCCCCCAGTATGGACAGGGAGGGACACAACCAGCGAGCGAGGCCGATGACACACATGCTGAACGAGAGAGTAAATGAGTGTGTGTACCACTGACTGCCTGGCCCGCATGCATGTGTGCATGTGTGTGTGTGTGTGTGTGCGCGCACGTGCGTGTGTGTCCATGCGTGTGTGCAGAAAAAAATGAAAGAAAAAATGTGGATTTTTTTCTATCATAAAAAGGGAGTTGCACCGCAGGGCCCCTAAAGCTTGTGAAAAATTAAACTCGACAGATTCAAACTGTCCTATTTCCACTTCAAACGCGGAGGCGCTGAGCTCTTCCCACCTGAGCTTCAAACGCCGGCACCTAGAAAGTTCCTCTCCAAACACGCAGCCCCCAGCCCCCCAGCGCCGCGCTCCGTCTCTCCCTCCTAATTACACCCGTGAGTCCATCCACCAGCCGCTGAATAATTCAGCCAGCAGCGCGGGTAACACCGTGGGCTGCGGAGTCGGGGTCCCCAGGCCCCTCCGTGGCGGGGCACCCACCCCCGCCCCCCGCCCCGGGCTGCACTCTGCCTCCTCCTCGGACGGGCAGGTTTACTTTGCCTTTCAACGCAGCAACCCCCGCGATGTTTAACAAAAGCAAAAAGCCCGTCTATTGTCGCATTGTTCGTGTGCACTTAGCGATGAGAATATTAATTCCCCCAAAAAGGAGGCGCCCCGGCTGCGCTCTGATCCTCCCCCTGGGACATGGATGTGCGGAAGGCTCTGGAAAACGCTCCTAATCACCCCCATTTGGGGCTGGTTTGTCTGAAGGGCTGTGCCGGCTGGGGGGGGGGGTCTCATTACCAGAAAGGATGCAAATTAGAGTCGAATCGCCTCAAATCTCCCGCCTCCTCTCAGCTCTGCCGCCACGAAGGCCCTTCTCCAGATGGAAGTGCAGGGGGCAGGCAGCACGCAGCCCAGCGGGGTCCGTCTCCCCGTCATTCTCCTGCGCATCACGGGGGACCTGCTCTTAGGGAGCCGCTGCTCTCGCCTGAAGGCCGGAGTGCCAGGATGAGCAGGGGGTGCGGCCCCGTTGCTGGGCTGCGTGGCCGTCGGGGAAGCTGACGGGCGGGGGGCGGAGGGTGGGGTGGGGTACAGGGTTGAGGTGAGTTGGTCACTGGCGGTGACCCGGCCAGCAGGCCGGTTGGCCGGTGCTGGAATGCACACCCCTCTCTGCCGGGGACGGGGCGTGTGGAAGCTGGCGGCCAGCTCAGCCCCACGGCGGGGACGCGCCCGCACTGCTGGCCCCAACCCGACAGCCCCACACGGTCTCCGTGCAAAGTGGACGGACCAAGACAAACACCTCACACTCAGAGCAAAGGCCTAAACACACGCAAGGCAGCCGTGGCTGTGACGTCTCCCCTTGGGGCTGGTCAGGGGAGCCCAAGCAACGTGCAAGCAGGAAAACAGCCAGCAGAACCGGATGAGTCCTCCCTCCGTGCCACGTATCAGAGCCACAGTCAGGGGCCAGGCCATAGCTACCACCCACAGCCACACACAGCCACACGCATAGCCACACACAGCCACACGCAGCCACACACAGCCACACACAGCCACATGCAGACACAAGCAGTCACAGCCACACACAGCCACGCACACAGCCATGTGCAACCACACGCAGCCACACACACACACACACACACCGCACACATGGGGCCATACCTCATGGCTGGAACCCCGGGGCCGGGGGAAATTAAAGCTGTGCAGACTCCCGGGGGTGGACTGAGGCAGGTGAGCAGGGCTGGTTGTCATCTGGGGACCCGGCGCCCAGTGGGCAGGGGCGGAGGGCCGCTTTCCTGGGAAGTGCGGGGCCCTGTGGTGGGAGCGTGCCCAGGGAAGGAGGTCACGGAGTCACCACCGATGCAGGCAGGAACGAGAGCTCGAGCCCGTGGGTCTGACTTGGGGAGGAAAACCACATTTACAGAGAGGCGCCAACTCCCGCACTGACATGGGAGCAAGCAGCGGAGAAGCTGTTTTTCCGCATCCAGGACAGCCTTTTACTGTTCTGTGCCCGCGTCAAAGTGACAGGGGCTCCGGCAGCCGGGTCACACGGCCCAGGGCCGACGGGTGTGCCGTGCGCAGCCCGACTCAGGTGCCTGTAACGGGGGCCACTAAACAGAGAGGTGGGTGCAGCCCTGGGATAGTGTGCTCTGTGTGCGGCAGCTCGAGGCGGAATGAGTATACGAGGCCAGACCTACAGGTTTCCAAGCCCAGGGCACCGGATGAGCACCTCCCCATGCCGCTGTCCACGGCGCATCCTGGGGGCCAGGGTCGAAGGTTTAGGACGAGCGAGAGGGGCCCTGGGGCCTCTGCCCGTGGCCGTGGGAAGATGGGAAGGCAACACGGTTATTAATTTCGCTGCTGATCCGAGAGGCGGAGGTGTTGGCAGCCCCGTGAGGACACAGAGAACATGACTGAGTCTGCGAGGTCGCGGCTGGGACATGGCATCGGGGGCCCCGCGGGGACAGGAGCAGGCGCTCCACACGGCCAAGGGCGACATCTGGATCTCGTCGCGGAGCGGGGGATGCAGGGGACGATGACCGCAGAGTGGCCTCGATGCTCCGTGGTGACAGGGCTGCCGTCTCGGGGGTTGCGGCTCAAGGTGAGCGAGAGGGCAAGAGCCTGAGCAGCAGGGACACACCAACCGGGAGGCACAGAGGCGGCCGTGGCCAGCAGCGGGCAGAGCAGCCTGCGGAGGCGGCCGCACCCGGGACACCGCCTGGCCCTGGGGGTGGCGGGTGCGTCTCTGCTCGGGGCCGGCTCCCTGCAGGAGCTCTGACTGCCCACTCCGAGGGGCCTGGGTGTGCCCCCGGGGGACAAGGCCCCTTGTCCTTACCCGGAGCCTCTGCCCGTCCCCTGAGCCCTTGCCCCTGGCAGGTGCCCGGTGGACATCATTGGTGGGTGGCCGGAGCCTGCCTCGGGGAGGGCTGCACGGAGGGCAGGTGTCTAAAGCACGCCCAGGGCCTGGCTGGCTTGGCTCAGTGGATAGAGCGTCGGCCTGTGGACTGAAGGGTCCCAGGTTTGATTCCAATTGAGGGCACCTGCCCAGTTTGTGGCTCGATCCCCAATAGGGAGCATGCAGGAGGCAGCTGATCAATAATTCACTCTCATCCCTGAAATTTCTCTCTCTCTCTCTCTCTCTCTCTCTCTCTCTCTCTCTCTCTCTCTCTCTCCTTTCCTCTCTGAAATCAATAAAAATATTAAAATAATAAAAGAAATCAGGCCAGGACGTGAACCGCGGGGCAGGGCGGGGGCCGGGGAGTGACTGGGCCCAGCTCCCTGTCGGCAGGCGGCGCGGACCTGAGGCCCAGGGGCAGCCACTGCTCTCCGTCCGGCACGGCTGGCGGACCTCCGGCCCCACCGCCGCCGCCGCCTGAACCAGGTCAGCCAGAGCACTCTGCACGCGGAGGAACGGAGGCGGCGGCTGTGGCCTCGCCGGTGCTCCGCGTTCAGTTACCGAAAGCCAACGTCCCTGAGACACAGACACCTTCCAAACCGCCGTGGACAGTGGGTCCACAGAGCCCGCGCCGGGACGCCCGCAGCCCCCAGGCCTTCCCAGGAGCGACCACGGAGCCTGTGCCCATGAGAAAACCGTCCCAGCTCCCGGCCCCTTCCCTGGCCAGAGCCCCCAGGTGCCCAGGGAGCCCTCCCTCCCCGCCCCCGCCCCGGGGAGCGGCTTCCCCCAGAGCCCGCGGTGGAGCTCGGACTGATGGACGCGGACGCGGGGCCTACCTGTCATCTCCTTTTCAAAAAAGGGCTGGATGGCCTTGCCCAGCCTGGAGTTGTCGGCCACCGCCTCCTTCAGCAGCTGCCCGCAGCACACTGTAGGCGGGGGGGGGGGGGGGACAGAGACCCGTCACCTTCCAGCAGGAGGGCGAGCCAGAGAAAGACACCCCTGGGCCAGGGCAGGGGAGGGGGTGGAGGTTGCTGAACAAAATAGAGAAGGGTTTCTGAGTGGGGGTGTGTCCAGGGGAAGGAAATGGGAAAAGGAACTGGGGGAGGAGGAGGCCGAGGGGGAAGGTGCAGAAAGAAACCGGATTCATTTTGCAAAAAAACATAAAACACAATACATGGCGCTACCCTTGCAGGCACCGGCCAGCAGCCAGCAGGGCTGGGATCCCGACAGGACGGCCGCCTAAGCCCACGTCCACCCTGGCCCCACCCGTGGTCACTCCACACTGCAGCCCAGGAGAGCGGAGACCAGGCAGAGCAGCGGACAGGACTGCAGCCCGGGCCGAGGCAGCTGCAGTGGGTGGAGCAGGTCCTGGGAGGAGGGAGCCGCGGGGAGAGGAGCCCCAGGGCCCTGTGTGGCGGGTGGTGGGGGGGCACCGAGTCTCCTCGGGGTGAGACCCCACGGCCTGCGAGGAAAGCCACTGGGAAGCTGGGAGCTGAGCGGGGCTCCCACGGCCGGAGATGCCGGCCCTCTGACGGCCAGGCCCCCTGACACGCGGCTGAGACGGGAGGCCGCGCCGGGTGGGCGACACCCTGGCCCCGAGTGAGTGCAGCCGGTCCCGCCGTCACAGAACTAAGACCAGGCCGCACTGGCCCCACAGATCCCACACCAGACTGGCTGTGTGAGGAGACGCAGCTCTTTTACGCTCGATCTTAAAGCAAAACCACACTAACCAGACCCTCAGCAGTGCGAGGGCCACAGCGTCCAGCGTGTGATACAAACCCCTGGGGGCGGGGGGGGGGCGACAGAGCAGGGAACTGTGGCCCCTCAGGGGAGAGAGGAGGCGTGGAACCCGATCAGGAGCCGGCAGGAGGCCAGAGGGCGCGCGGGAACTTTAAAACAGCAATTGGAAACAGGCTACGACTTTAAGGAAAAGACAGGTAACGTGAGTGACCAGATGGAGAAATCTCAGCAGAGAAGTGGAAACTAATTTTTTTAAAAAAGAGAAAGGAGCAGATGGAAGTCTAGAACTGGAGACCATCAGGATGGGCCGCCATCGGTGACTTCGGGGGCGGAGACCGGGCATTAGAAAGGATCAAACTGGAGCAAAGAGGGGGCTGGGGGGGGAGTTAAGGGGGGAAACGACTGGAAGCAAAGAGTGGAGAAAGGGAGGAGGATGCACAGTCCAACACACATATAATTGGAGTCCCAGAAAGAAGGGGGGGCAGACAAGAATATTTGAGAAAATATGGCAGAAGAATTTCAAAATCTGATGAAAAGTATCAACCTGCAAATCCAAGAATCCGAGACCCAAGAAGAAACACCCAGTGAACCACACCTGAGGCATCGCAGTTAAATCTCTGAAAGAGCAAGAAAGAGCAGCTGCAGAGCCGCCAGACGGGGAAGCGGCCTCCATTGCAGGCAGGACGACGGGCGGCACTGCGAAGTGGCGAGAAGCTGTCACACGGCTCCTGCTGCAGCGGGAACCCCTTCAAGAACGAAGGTGAACGCAAGACGTGCTGAGACAGAGAGCCGGGAGGAGGCGTCACCACGGCGTTCACCACAGGAAGCGTCAGAGGAGGCTCTCTCAGCGGAGAGAACGCTGTCGGTGGGAACGCGGCCCCGCACCAGGTGGGGGGTGACGTGTGGGGTGTGTGGAAGCCTTCCTGCCCTGCACTTCCTGAATTCCAACAAAGAGCGTATCAAGTGAGAGCGATTGCAATGTGTGGTAGCGTGTGCCACATGTGTACAGGTGACATGTGACACGTATGACACAAGAGCACGGAGGACGGGAGCCGGGCAAAGGGAATGTCCCGCCGGGAGGTCGTGCTGGCGTAGAGGGGGGCGATGTTAATTCAGGGTGGACGGGGACACGGGAGGACGCACATGCAGTCCCCAAACCACCACCGACAGAGGAACGCAAAGCGACAAACCCACAAGGCAGCCGGGATGTGAAAAGATTACTGCAAGGACCTGGTTAGCCCAGGAGTTGGAGGAGCACAGGACAGAGGACATAATAGAAGACAAACACCGGGCCGGGCCTGGCCGGTTTGGCTCAGTGGATAGAGCGTCGGCCTACGCACTGCAGGGTCCTGGGTTCGATTCCGGACAAGGGCAGGTGCCTCGGTTCAGGCTGCTGGCCCTGGTCAGGGTGCGTGCAGGAGGCAGCCAATCGATGTCTCTCTCACATCGATGTTTCTCTCTGACGGAAAACTGCTCAGAGCAGAGAGCAAGAAAGAGAAGCTGGCCACGCCATCCCTCCTCGCCAGCCCCATAGAGCAGGCACCGGGGGGCGGGGGGTGGGGGGCGAGCAGGCGCCGGGGCGGGGGAGGGGCCGGGTGGGCGGGGGGTGGGGCGAGCAGGCGCCGGGGCGGGGGGGGCCGGGCGGGCGGCCGCACTCACCGTTGACAAGGCCGTACTTCTGGGCCAGGAGCCCGGCCTGCAGGCTCTTCCCGCTGCCCACCGGCCCGCAGAGCAGCACCTTGGGCGTGAAGGGGGCGTTGGACCGACGGTTGGTCTGGACGTAGGTCAGAGCTGGAAGCCAGGAGGAAGATAAGAAACGCAGGCCCCAGGGAGGGCGGGCGCGCAGCCCCGTGGCTGTGGGGCCCTGGTTTGGGCGGACACGGGAGCCACGCCAGCACTGCGCCACCGCACAGCAGGCAAAGCCCTGGGGCCGAGGCTGCTGAGCATCGACCCCGCTGCCTGGTGCCTGGCACGGAGCGTGGGGAGGGCGTGCGAGCAGGTGGGGGGCGGGGGCAGAGGCCAGAAACGGGCCCCCAGGCCCCTGAGCAGGGGAGCTGCCGCCCAGTGGAGGCCCGGGCCCTGCCCGCTGCCCAGCTGCCCACACCAAGCGGGGTCTCCCCACCAGCCCCGCCTCCTGTCAGGGACCCAGGCATCCAGCGACCACGGTCCGCTGTGGTGGCTCCGTGACACCTTTCCGCTCACGTAGACTCCGCCCGACAAGGGGCTGGGCCAATGCTGCCCTGAGGAGCCTGCCGGCTGACCCGGGCGGGTGAGGCGGGGTGGCACCTGGCACTCTTTTTAAAATATATAAATACTTTTTATTGCTTTCAGAGAGAGAGAGAGAAACATTAATGATAAAAGACAATTATTGACTAGCTGCCTCCTGCATGGCCCCCCCCTGGGGATCGAGCCCGAAACCCAGGCACGTGCCCTGACTGGGAATCGAACCGTGACCTCCTGGGTCATAGGTCAAAGCTCAACCACCGAGCCACACCGGCCGGGCTGCCCTCATGTTTGGAATTAAAGGCACAGGTGAGTTAAGAGACTGTTTTCAAGGCCGTGAGGACCCTCGGCACCGTCATCGCTTAGTGACCGGTTAGCTAAATGCCCTGCAGGCCTGTGGGCCACGGTCTCTTGTCCCCACTCACAGAGAGCTGGGGGCAGGGCCACGCTCCCAAACCCACCGCCACGGGGCCACCCACGGGGCCGTCGCCAACAGTGCGAACAGCCCGGAGGACGCGGCCCAAGCAGGGTCTCAGTTCTCAGACCGCCCGAGACCGGCACGTCCAGAGCACAGACGCCGCCTGATTTACAGGCAGTAACTTCGCTGTCCCGACGCCTCCACCGCTAATCACTCTGTAAAACGCGTGGCTGCTGCGCGCACTGCAGAGACGAACAAACAGCAGAGACCGCCTTCCGGCCCTCGGCCTCCCGCTCTGCGTTATTAACTGGTGATGAATGCGTGTCCCTTCACCGCCCAGGCATGACCTCGCTATGGACGCTCACACGAGCAAGGAACCGGAAGCGGTGGCTGTGCGGGCTCTGAGCCGTGGCCGCGCCCGCCCGCGCTCACCCTGGTAGAAGACGTCCACACAGGGCTGGTCGGCGCTGATGACCTTCAGGACCCCGGGGTACGAGGGCAGCACCCTGACGATGTTCCGGTGGTGCTGCAGCAGCCGCTGCACAGTCTCCTGCTCCGAGATGCCCTCGGGCACCACCAGGCGGTTCTGGATCTCCGGCTCGGGGGGCCAGTCGAAGGTGGTGTGGTAGATCTCTGCCGACGACAGGGCGCAGTTGGGGTCACCACTCGGCTGCGTGGTGGGGGCAGAGGGGGTACAGGGGGAGGGGGCGTACCTCCAGTTTGAGGGTCGATTCTCTTCCCCAAGTTCCTTTCAATCAGGACTGTGTCTGGGGCACTCAGTGCGACTGCAGAAGAGGAAGAGGGGGAGGGGGAGGAGAGGAAGGGGAAGGAGGGGAGGGGGAGGGGAGAAGGGGTAGCAGGAGGGGAAGGGGGAGGGGGAAGACAACCCGGCAGGTGGGAGCAGGTCCCAGACACTGGACTCCTTGGGCCAACCCCTGCCCCACCGTCTCTCACTGTTCATGACAGTGAGCCACCGCCATCTCCCACCCGTGGGGTCTCTCAGCACCAAACACAAAGGCCTCGACCTCAGGACCGGGGACCACGAACGCCTGACCCTCCGACCACTAACCCTTCCGGGCCGTGCTCGGCGCCGGCAGGCACATCTCGGCACAGGCGCCTTTGCCAGGTTTCTCACTGTTTCCTAAAGAAAGACTCTCAGATGTGAGATTCCTGGAACAGGAACCACCAGGGTCCAAATAAAAGCCCACGTTTTAAAGAACGAGCCCGGATGCACGGAGTTCCCTGAACTAGGCAGCGGCGCTGGCCTGGGCGGGGCGGGCGTGGGGCGGGTACGGGGCGGGCACAGCAGGTCTCCCTGGGGGGCCGGCAGCAGGGGGGCCTGGGGTCTACTCACTGACGTGCCTGGGGGTGATCCCGAGGGTCTGGACCATCATCGCCTGCTCCCGCGTCTCGGGGATGCCGTCCAGGATCCAGCCCTGGGCGGAGAATTCCCAAAGGCCCCCGCTATTTTTATCTCCCAGGATTTCCAGAATTAATAAAGGAACTGATAGCTTTATAGAAAGGCCGAAGCTCTGAAGACAAATGAAGGGAAACGACTGCCGCACCTGTAGTCTGTCTGTTTCCCATCATCAAGCGCTCCTCCCGCCTCCCTCCTCCCTGAGCTCTCGCTGCTGCGCCCCGGCCCCGGGTGGGTCCAGCCTCGAAGGTGGACGCACCCACCTGCTGCTCCCTTCGCCCCGTTTCGCGCCCTTGTCTCTGAACCGTGCCGGGCGGGCACCCGGATGCCGGGGAAGAGCCTCCAGATAAATGTGTGACTCCGACGCCCTGGGCTGGACGGCGGCTGTCCTCCCGCATCTCCGTCAGCAGCAGGCGTCTGGGGAAACGCCGGCCGAGCGGAGCGCCGCACGGCTGCTGTGCGCACGTTTCTTTGATCATTAATGAGGCTCAACCATTTTCTCCATATGTTGACTGGCCAGTTGCGTTTTTTTCTTTTCCAAAAATGCCTCTTCCTGCCATCTCTGCACATCCCCTTGGGGTTCTCGGCCTTTTATTTATTGACAAGAGCTCTTTGCATATTAAAAGCATTAACCCGTTTTGGCAAACACTACCCCAGGCCCTTCGAGGCCAACAGTGTTGCCAGCAGCCTGTCTTCGGCTTTTCATCTCCTGTGTGGTGCTGTCTCTCACACACGTGTTTTTGGCCGAATCGATCACTTTCCTCTTTGATTCCAGCGCCGGGTGGATGTGTGCAAAAGCTGAGAAATGCCACCGGCGTCTTAACTGCGTCCTCCAGCGCTTTTCGCCTGTTCGGTCAAGTTCCAAGTGGAGCCCCTTTTTATTCTGGAAATGAGGTGAGGCTGCGGCCGCCCTTGTCTTCTTGCGGCTCACCCGCCAGCGCGGCCGGCCTCGTCCCTGCAGCGCCTGCCCCTGCCCCTCTGATGCCCCTGGCATCGCAGTCCGCACGCGGGTCGGAAGCTGGCCTGGCCTCTGCCGGCCTGTAGAGGCCTGGGCCATCCTCACAGCTGACATCGCCGCTGCGTATAACTTAGCTCTCTCACGGGACATGTTCCTCCTCCTTCCTCTTCTTCCCCCAAAATAATCTGTTCTTCCGGGTACGCAGCACAACTTTTCGTCACGTTCCAAAATGGAAATTCTACTAGGTCTGCATAGTAACGTGAACTGTGTAGGTTAATTTCTGAAGCAGCGACATTTTTACAGATCGCCATCTTCCTGTGGGTGCACATGGTTGTGTCCCTCAGCAATATCAACATTAAACAGTTTCTAAAGTCTTTCCAAGTCCCGGGAGTCGTCTCTCTCTCTCTCTCTCTCTCTCTCTCTCTCTCTCTCACACACACTCACACACATACGCACACGCATATATGCACACACACTCACGCGAACACACACCTTAGTGCTCCTAACTGCACAGCCAGAGACATTTGCAAGAGTGAAATGAGGCCTCAGATAGCTTCAGGTCTTCGTTCTGCAGCGGGGGTCAGGCGGGGTTCCGACACTGGCTCTCAGAAGGGGAACCCCCTGCCACACACCCCTCCCTCTCGGTCATTATGAGAACTGGGCTGATTAAGGTCAGAGGGCGGACAGGTGGGTAAGGTCAGACTCAAGGTCGCTCATTACCCTCAGCACCTGATGCCCAGGACCCCGGGGGGGATGGGGCAAGCAATCTTTTTCTTTTTTAAAGTATTTTTTATTGATTTCAGAGAGGGAGGGAGGGAGGAAAGGAGGGAGGGAGGGAGAGAGAGAGAGAGAGAGACATCAACGATGAGAGAACCATTGATTGGCTGCCCCCTGCATGCCCCACACCGGGGGGCGAGCCCACAACCCAGGCATGTGCCCTGACAGGGAATCGAACCCTGACCTCCTCAACGCTCAACCACTGAGCCACGCCGGCTGGCAGCAATGTCTTTCTCAAAAAAACAAACAAACAAGCCTGCCTTTCCTCAATATTAAAATATTTAGGTTCCAACAACCTCAGGTGACAGTTTTAAAGAAAAGCTAAACAAATTTGCAGAGTAGGGCGGGCTGGGAAAACCAGGCATGCTCCCGCTAATTTCTTAAATTATGCAGGAAAACGCATGGCTGTGGGACCCCTGGTTTCTAAACTAACGAAGCAGAAGTGCAAAAAGATATTTTTCACAGCCTTTTGCTCCCTCAAGTCCTTGTTAGAGGCAGCGGGCGCGGGGCTGGGCCCTCGGAAACCGAAGCCTCCGCAGCAGCGAGCCCGCCAAGACGGGGAGACCCTCTGAGAGCCCCTGGCAGCCCGACGCCCAGCCCTGGTTTCATGAGCCTCCGCTACATTCAGACCCCTCCCCCTTTATCTGGAGGGAGGGACGGGGCTGGCGCCGGCGCGGAGTCCCTCTCAGACGCTGAGGGAGGCAGGCGCTCCGACCTCGCTCGGCTCCGCGGGGACGGCCTCTGCGTTTAATATTGCATTGCAGAGCGATCATTAGCATCTCGCCCCACGAATCCGCAGCTGATGTCAGTATGTGGTCCACAGCTTTTAGAACTATTTGGGGGAGTCGCTCTCACCGACTTCCAATTACACGGGAAAGTGCAGCAAAGTGAGGAGCAGCTCCCTAATTAGCCAGCTTGGCTCGCGCGCATCACCCCGGGGGATCTGAGGCTCTGAGCCGGAGGAGGTGGGGCTTGGGCGAATCCCGGCCAGCCGCGCTTCCAGAATCAGAGGTGCTAGAAACAGGCCCCCGAGGGACCCCCAGGGCAGCCTCACACCCCCTGGGGCAGCCCACCTAGATGGGGAAGTCGCCACGCCACCCGTAGGCCCGCACGGGCCCAGGAACCCAGGCCCTGCGTTGGGCAGCGCGGGTCCCGGCTTCTCAAGTGGGAGCCCAGGCCGAGCCCTCGGAGAAGTCTTTCCCGGACGCCTGTGTCCACACAGGGTCCTGCCACTGTCCAGACTGTGGGCTGTTTTTCCTTTCCTTTTGCTTTTTTAAAATATATTTTTATTGATTTCAGAGAGGAAGGGAGAGAGAGAGCGAGAGATAGAAACATCAATGATGAGAGAGAATCATTGATCGACTGCCTTCTGCATGCCCCCCAACCCCCGCAAAAAAAAAACACACAAACAAACCAGGGATCAAGCCGGCAACCCAGACCTGTGCCCTTGACTGGAATCGAACCCGGGACCCTTCAGTCTGCAGGCCAATGCTTGATCCACTGAGCCACACCAGCTAGGGCGATGGGCTGTTCTTTCGAGAAGAAACAGCAATTTTGGCCGAGAGCAAGTTCACGGCTGCACAATCTGGCAAAGCAAGACGCCATAAGTCGGTAAACAGCAGCCGACCCTGCCACAACGGGCCTGGTCAGGGTCGCCCCAAGGTCGCAGGGTCTGACCCCTGGGAGAGCTGGGTGCGGGTGCATCAGCCAGGCCCTAATGAGAGCACAGCATCCAGCCGCCGCCGGCTCCGCGGAGGCTGTCAGAGCAGGTTAATTGATATTCCGGGGCCGCGCCCGCCACACCCCCGTGGCGGGGCTCTGTTTTATCACACATCAAAGGCCCGTCTGCTCAGGGCACCGCGCCGGCGCAGAGCTGGGGTCCGCACCGCCGAGGGCACGGATCACAGGAGCGACACGCGCCGAGCAGATGTCACGGGTGAGAAAAAAGGAACTCGGCGCAGCCAGCCGGCCGGGGAGCTGGCGGGGCCGGCAGAGCTCGGCCTGGCACAGGCGGGCAGCGCGCAGCTCTGTGATCCTGGCCTCCCTCCCTCCTGACTACCATTAAAGCGCAATTAGCAATTTCCGCGGTAAGGCTCCTGCCCTCCGGGCCCTCCGCCTCTTTGATACATTGCCCGCGTCTCCTCCCCTCTCCTCCAAAGACCAGAGCGGGTGCCCCCCTGCGGTTCCCGTAGGACGCCCCATCCAGCTCCGGGCTCCAGCTGCAGACTTGAGGGGGTCCCTGGGGCCGGAAGCTGACTCATCAATCAGACTCACTCGGCTCTGAGTCAGACCCGGGGACGCGCCACGGAGGGCTCGCACGCAGCCCTTTTTCCTCATGAAATATTACGTGGTTGCCCAACACACACAAGAAGAAAAAGGAGACATTTCATCAGCCAGAAAGGAAACACGTCTTAAACGAGCAAGTTTGGTCACTGATGCGTCCCAGAGGCAACGAGTGAGCCAACACGCCCACAGTCGTCCCGGTACCCACGGGGCACCGGGCCAGGACCCCGTGGTACCGAAATCCGCAGGTGCCCAAGTCCCTCAGATAAAACGGCACAGCCCAGCCGGCGGGGCTCGGTGGTTGAGCATCGACCTGTGAACCCAGGAGGTCACTATTGGTTCGATTCCCAGTCGGGGCACATGCCCGGGATGTGGGTTCAGTCCCCAGTGGGGGGCGTGCAGGAGGCAGCCGAGCAATGCTTCTCTGTCATCACTGATGTTTCTATCTCCCTCTCCCTCTCCCTTCCTCTCTGAAATCAGTAAAAATAGGTTAAAAAATAAAATACAAAAGGCTTTTACACGGCACAGAACCGTGCACACAGTTGGCCCTCAGCATCCACGGATTCCAAACCACAGACTGAAAACACTGTTTTCCACCCGCAGTTGATTGAATCCAAGGATGCGAAACCTGGGGATATGAAGATCCCGCCGTATATTTCCTGAAAAACAGTCCACGTATAAGTGGAACCACAAGTTCAAGTTGGTGTCGTTCGGGTGCCCCACAGGCTGCATTCCCGACCATGTGCAAGCACACAGGACCACCCCTCCCTCGCTGGCCCTGCCCACGGCGTGTCCCACCCAGGCAGCCCTGGGCTCGCCGGGCCTTTCTCCTGCACAGTCCACGTGGCCTGTGCACCCACGGGGCCAGGGGTGCAGGCGTCCTGCTCCTCGGCGACACGTGTGACCAATTTATGCAAACATGCAGATCCAGGCAAGTCTGTGCGCCCGGACTGCAGGCTGCAGCCGGGTCTCCAGGTGTTAAACGTTGGCAACGCACACACAGGTGTGAATGTTCAAGAGGCTTTGTGTTTGTTTCCAAATAAAACAGAATCCGCGGGTGCTGAGGGCCAGCTGTGTGCACGGTTCTGTGCCGTGTAAAAGCCTTTTGTATTTTGTTTTTTAACCTATTTTTACTGATTTCAGAGAGGAAGGGAGAGGGAGAGGGAGATAGAAACATCAGTGATGAGAATCATTGCTCAGCTGCCTCCTGCACGCCCCCCACTGGGGACTGAGCCCACATCCCAGGCATGTGCCCTGACTGGGAATTGAACCAACCGTGACCTCCTGGGTTCACAGGTCGGACAATAAAAAATGTGTGTGTGTGTGTGTGTGTGTGTGTGTGTGTTTCAGAAAGAGAAAGGAGAGGGATAGAAAGGTCAATGAGAGAGAAACACTGACCAGCTGCCTCCTGCACACCCCCTACTGAAGATGTGTCCTGACCAGGAATCGAACCGTGGCCTCCTGGTTCATAGGTCGACACTCCACCACTGAGCCACGCTGGCCGGCTAAAAAGTATCTCAACGTCAAATTCACAGCAGAGGTCTGTGGTGGCCCCGGGAGCCGCCTGCAGGGGAGGACGTGTGGGGGACTGCACGCCTGGGGAGCCAGCCCCCGCCCGCCTGGGAGTCCCCGAGGGAAACACGCTCTCAGTCCCCCTGCTGCTCAGGCACCAGGCTTGTCCTGCGTTGCCAACAGCGTTTTCCTCCCCTGGGCAGTGAGGGCCTTCACGCACACCCCGCGATTCTGCCGCCCACGGGGCACAGTGGGGGGCGGGGGGAGGTGCTGCAGCTCGGCCCGGCAGACGGGGCCACACAGGCCACTGCATCACCCCTACCGCCAACCACCCGGCCTCAGTCACAGGGGCCAGAGACGCCCCGGGGGAGGGCCCCGAAAGTGTGCTCACCGGCTGCACCCCGCAGGCCCCGGTCCCCGCCTCACCACGGTGCATGCCGGAAGGTGCCCCAGCCGGGGTCAGACGGCCCCCCTGCTCTGCAGCCCCGGCGGCGTTCCCACCGCCAACACTGGCGCGGGTGCGCGGGGGCAGGGGGGACACACCTGCGACCAGCGAGGAAGAGGGGACCCCAGGAGCCTGCCCTGCCGAGTGAGCCTGAAAGTTGGTCCCACAGTCCTCGGGGCCCCCCCCTTGGTCGGGGAGTAGCGGGGCATCCACATTAAATGCGATAAAAAAGCTAACCTGAGACGGCAGAGTATGTCGACATCTGGTGTACAATACGGGCCCCCCTGCTGCTAGCGGGGGGTGAAGTGTGGCCCCGCCTGACCGGGAGGGGGGCCAGCAGCGTGGCCCCAGGTCTGCACCGAACGGGCCCGTCCTCCGGCTCAGGGAGGGGAGATGGGAGCCAGGTGTTTTGAACTTGAGCTTCCGGAAGGTCCGCTTTCCTCCCAGGACCGCAGGCCCTTCCGTGGGGCCAGCAGTGGGTGTCGGCAGTGGGTGTCGGCGCCGAGGCTGCTGGTCTGTATCGGGGAGACGCTCCGACCCCTGCTGGCACCTCGGAAGCCGGGCCTCGTGTGGCCGCTTCGTTCCGTCCGTCCCTAACGTGGCCTGGACCGGGCCTGGCGCACAGCAGTGCCCACGGCCTTAGTTGCGAGAACCCACAGGACAGCTGTGAGGGTTCCATCGGAAAATGCCTTGGGCGAGCGTGGGGTCTGCACGCCCTGTGCCCATAAATGCCGCGAACCGCCGCCCAGGCTCCGTCCTGATGGGCCAGCTCTGGCCTGGGCTGTTACCCTCCCGCTTTCACCACCAGGAGACGCCAGGCCGGTGAATCGTGGGCAAGGCAGTCATTTCTGAACTTCTCTTCACCCCCACCTACCGGCGTGGCCGGGCTCTGTTCTGTGCTTCTGCTTTTGGTCGGCGGCCAGCTGACCTCTTGCCCAGGTGCTGGGGCGGGAGACCTGCAGACCTGGCAGCTCACGGGCAGAACCCAGGGGCACAGGGTGCTCACATGGCGCAGGAGGCAGGCGCGGTCTCTGCCCGCTCCGCTGGGACCCTGACTCTCACCGCCGGTGCCAGGCAGGAGGAGGCCCGAGGCAGCAGCACTGAGGAGGGGCAGGCCCGGGGAGGACGGGAAGCGGGAGGGTCATGGCAGGGGAGGGACACAGTGACTTTCGCTTCAAAAGACAAACAGCCCTGGCTGGTGTGGCCCAGTGGATAGAGCATGGGCTTGCGGACTGAAGGGTCCCAGGTTCAATTTCCGGTCGGGGCACATACCCGGGTTGTGGGCTCAGTCCCAGTGGGGGGCGTGCAGGAGGCAGCCAATCGATGCTTCTCTCTCATCATTGATGCTTCTCTCTCCCCCTTTCCCTTCCTCTCTGAAATCAATAAAAAATATATTTTTAAAAAAACAAACTCTTCTCTGTGTGTGGAGGGGGCTTCAGGAAGCAGGGCACCGGGGCGGGAGCAGGGGCACTGGGTGCCTTCTGAGCTCTGAGCCATGTGAGAGTCCTGAGCCAAGAAATAAATCCACTCATATTTTAGTGACACTCCCCCCCCCCGCCCCCCGTGGCAACACGAAGACGGGACTGGGAGACACAGGGAGGTGGGTGAGGCGCCCCAAAAGGAAAGGGACTCAGCCATTCAGACAAGTGGGGCGCAGACACAAAGACGCGGAAGCCCGGGGGGCAGAGCCCCCCACGCCCTGAGCCCACAGCCCCCTGCTGCTTCCTCTGCCCTGGAGATGGAAAGGCCGAGGGGCCCACCCAGAGCCCGCCCGCCCCCCTGTGACAGGGCCAATCAAAGTGCCAGCTCCTGGTCTCAATGCCATGACTCACTTCAAAGACATTCTTCAAAGAGACTGCACCTGCCACAGAGAGGGGCCCGGGCCGCGCCGCCGCTGCGGAGTCCTGACGGGGTGCGGTGTGCGTGCACCATCTCTCCCTGCACGCTGGCCCCGCGTCTCTGCTGAGCTCAGTGCCCAGGCCCAGCCCCAAGCGGCTAAACCAGCACCATTCCCACACACACGAACATGCAGCCAGGACGCTGTTGCTTTGGAGGGGGTCTGTCTGGTTGGAGCAGCCTCAGCGCACAGAGAGCAGCCTCACCTCCACCCGGGTCCCGTCTCCCTGGGAGACACGGACAGGGGGCCGGGCCCTGGAAGCTCAGGAGAAATGTCAAAGCCAACGAAAGGCCGCGGCTGGTGTGGCTCAGTGGATAGAGCGTTGGCCTGCAGACTGAAAGGTTCCGGGTTTGATTCTGGTCAAGGGCACATGCCCGGGGTGCAGGCTCGATCCCCTGTGCGGGGGGCGTGCAGGAGGCAGCCAATCAATGATCTTTTCTCATCATCGATGTTTCTAACTCTCCCTCTCCTTTCCTCTCTGAAATCAATAAAAAATAATAAGATTTAAAAAAATTTTTTTTAAAGCCATGAAAGGAGCCACGTCTTTACTCTGCAGGTACCTACAGCTTGGGCGCCATCAGATCAGAACCCTGAGGTGAGGCCGCAGGGAGGGCAGTGCCCACCCGCGGGCGGGGACAGGGCGAGCGAGCGCCCGTAGGACAGGCACCGGCGGCTGAAGCGGGGCTCTGTGTGCGTCTCGTCCTGGGTGGACTGTGGGACCTTGAGCGAGGCCCCGAAATCCCAGATGCCACGTCCCTAAAACGGCTTCGACCGCCTCTCGCACACTGGGCTCCGTGCAGCCTGAATGAGGTTGTGGGTGCGGCATGCAGCCCTCAAGGCCCCCGGTGTCACGCCCACAGTGTCACACCCAGTGTGACGTCAGAGCCGCTTTGCGCAGAGCACCTGCCTGTGGACAGGGTACCAGGCCGGTGTCCCAGTCGACCAGCGTCAGTTCGGTAGCACCATTGCCAAAACAGGCTTAACAACGCCAACTAATGTCGTTATAAGTATGAATACGCATGGAGCACATCCAGCCCACCGTGCTCGTTACGCACACAGTGTGGCCCTAGAGCCCGACACAGTAGCCATCGCTTGTAATTCATTACGCTCTGGCGCTGGCACTGGCGGTAGCGGTGGGCAAGGGCCTGGGAAGCCTCACGCTCCCTCCGAAATCACACAGCCACGCCTCAGTCTCCTCATCCGTGAAATGGGAAGCAACCTGCCGCCCGGCGAGGGCTCCTGGGAGGCCCCGAGGAGCCGGGTGTGTAGAGCCCTGTGTGGGGGGAGCGCCCGTGGGTGCACAGCAGACACTCCCTGTACCTGTTGTTCCCCCTTTTGCCCTCCACACCCCCCACCCTCTCCACCCTCTCCACCCTCTTTGGTTCTGGTCACCAATTCCAGTGTGTGTGTGTGTGAGTGTGTGTGTGTGTGGGGTGGTGTCCTGGGACACCCACTGGTGTCTGTCATACAATTCACCCCACTCCGACTCCATCTACTCAGAGGTGGCACCCGATTCCTCAGGTTGAGGGCTCAGCCCCACCTCAGAGTTTGGGGTGCCCCCAGACCCCACTGCCCCTCCCGGCCCAGGGTGTCCGCTCCCTGTGCTCTGCTCTCAGATTGCGTCATCAGCGCTGGCTGGTTGCCTCATCTACCCCCGCCCCCACGTCCACACTGTCCTTCCATTAAAGGCCCCCTGTGACCCCGTGGTGGGCTGATGGGCACCCCAGATTCCACCTTGTCGTTTTCCTTCCATCCAAGGTGAAACCCCCGTCCACGGCCTGACCCTCCCCGAGCTCCAGTTTGGCCATGGTCCCCGGTCATCTCTGCTCCGGGATGGGACCCTCGCCCTCGCCCTCCCTCCACCTGGTGACCACCCCGCCCCCTCCCCCCAGCGCCAGCCCCATGGGGCTCTCACCCGCCTGATGCAGTCGTCCTCGAGCAGGCGCTCCTGGACCAGTCTGACAAGCAGCACGCTGGGCACCGACTGAGGAAGGAGCACAGGGAGTGAGGGCGCGGCTGGCGGGCCAGGGCCCAGGCTCCCAGGGGCTGTGCTGGCCCGAGGGCCACGCCCGCAGATCCCGCCCTTCAGCAAACTCAGGCTCTGAGCTCCCGGAGAAGCTGCTGGACGGGGGGCTGTTTCCGCCACTGCTCGTATCCCCCAGCTCTCTTGGCACTTCCCAGGCTGGTGGGTTCAGGGGGGGGGGGCAGGGAGCATCGCCCCTCCTACCCTCTCCTGACCCTCCTGACCACTCCGTCCCCTCCCTCCCCAGGCAGGGCCAGCTGACATCCGAGGCCCGCTTCCAGGGACCCATCTCCCTCCCTGACAACGCCCATTCGTTCAAACAGGTTGGGATGTGTGGGACACAGGGACACTGGGGGTGGGGGGAACTGTGCAATCAAAGAACAGGAGCTGAAAGGCGACAGGTGGGGGGCGCGGTGCCCCCCAGTCTGCGCAGCGGGGGACGGGCTGCTGACTCTGAGCGGCCCCTCCTGGGTGCCCCCCGCCGGGTGCTGTCCAGATGCCAGCTTTGATGTGTCACAGAGCTGAGAGGGGCTCGGGGCCTTCTCCACACCCCGCCGGGCTGCCTGCGGGAACCAGGCCCCCTTCCAGAGCCGCCAGGCTCTCCCGCCCCGCCCCAGCCCCAGCCCCAGCCCCAGCCCCAGCGCCTGGCTCTTTCTGGAGAACCGATGGGGCCCAGCGAAGCCCCCGCGGTCACAGCCCAGGGGCAGCCCTGGGCCCCTCCTCCTGCCGCTCACTCGGTGACTCGGCCCACCCAGCAGCTCCTCTCAAAGGGGCTGTGCCGGCTCCAAACAGCAGGCCACCGGCCAGGCCGCTAGCAGGGCCGCTTGCACCCCTTCCTTCAGCCCCTGAGACGCTTGTCCTCCCTGACCCCCCCCACGTCCTTGCCTCTCAGCTCCCCTGAACCCGGCTGCCGGCCAGAGAACCCCAACAAGGCCCCCTGAAAGCAGGCCGTGTGGCCTGAAATGTGCTGACCGTCAGCCTAAGGAATCCCGGGAGGAATTTCCTAACCGCCCTCCTCTCTCCACTGAACTTTACACCCAAAAGCATCTTCCCCTGGAAATAAGCCCCTTCCCCCCTCCCCCCGCCCCCCCAAGCTTGTCTCCTGCAGAAAGTGAGATTCCATTTTCTAAAACCATCTTCCTACTCCCAACGTTGGCGGCCCTCAAGCTGTAACCCCACACTCTGGCTCCTGTAGGACCATGGGGGCAAGGGAGGGCATGGGGGCAGGGAAGGGCAGGGGACAGGGGCAGGGGAAGGCACAGGGGCAAGGAGAGGACAGGGCGGGGGAATCACTTGTTCCCCCTGAGTGCCCCGCAGGCCATGGGGCAGGAAGCCTGGGACTGAGCAGTCAGACTGTGCTCTGTGGGGGACGGGTACCTACCCTCTTCCTCTCGTAGTGCCTCCGGGCCTCTTCGGCCAGCTCCGAGTGGTCCATGGCCAGCAGGCTGTCCAGGGTGAGGAGGTTGGTCTTCAGGTGCTTGGCGAGCCACATGGCCTGAAGGAAGCAGAAGCCGTAGCCATAATGGAGGGAACCCCAGGACATGCCCAGGCCCTTCCCTGTTCCGTGAGCACAGCCGGGCCACAGGGGGGGCGTCACTCTCTCTACAGGAGGCTCCGGGAGACAACCCCAGCGGCACCCCCAGCCGCCCCCCCTACCCCCCACCCCCCCACCCCCCCCACCGCCCCACCTGCTCAGGAGCTAAACCCCTGCCCCCTGCTGCTGGCTGCACGAGGCGGAGCCCGCGGGCCATGAGCTGTGACCTCAAGACCTGAATGGAGATGGGCCCTAAATGCGGGCGGGCACCCTCGATGCTGTCTTCCTTTTCTTGTTGATTTCAGAGAGGGACAGAGAGATGGAAACCTCAGTGAGGAGAGAGAATCACTGGTCGGCTGCCTCCTGCTCGCCCCACACTGGGGACCGAGCCCGAAGCCCGAGCATATGACCTTGACCGGAATCGAATGCAGGGGACCCTCCAGTCAGCAGGCCGACGCTCTACCCACTGCGCCACACCAGCCAGGGCGATGCTGGCTTTTTCTTAGGGACGGGGAGGCGGCCTCTTCTGTCCCATGTGTAGGCTCATTCACGGCTACTACAGACGCAGAGTGAGTCCTCAGGGATAATAACGCATAGAAGGCTCTCAACGCCAAGCCGACCCCTGGCCATGTTGGCATCGGGAGGCATGAGCCTGACCCTCTCCGCTCCTCACGCTGGAAACGGGTGACGCGTCAGCAGACAGCCCTTGGGGGCCTCTGCCTGGATTTTACTGGCTGTTGCCTTATTGTGAAGAGAGGTGCTGTGTCCCCCCCATGCGGGGGGAGGGGGGGCAGCTAAGCGCTGTGAGCCTGCCTGCCTCGGGGAGGGGCAGGGCCTGGCGGAAGGTCTCTTGCTTGAGTCACAGATGCTGCGTCAACACTCCCTGGGCTCAGAGCAGACCCAGAGCAGGGACAGTGGCGACCATCTCGGGGACAAAGGCCCTCGGTCCGAGGAGCCCTCACGCCCGGCCGCCACTGGCTCCAACACGGCTCAGGGAGCCCAGCCAGTGCAGAGGCCACCCCCAGCCGCAGCATGGCCTCGGGGTGCTCTCCAGGAGGCCTGGGCCTCCCCAGCAGACGCTGTCGGGTGAGAACAGAGTGCGGGGCCTGGTGCTGTGAGGCGACCTGGCCTGGGGCTCAGCTGGTTGAGCATTGGAGTCTGATGGACAGGCTTTGGGCTCGATCCCGAGTGGGGGGCGTGCAGGAGGCCGCCGATGGATGATTCTCTCTCATCACTGATGTTTCCATCTCTCTCCCTCTCCCTCCCTCTCTGAAATCAATAAAAATACATTTTAGAATAAAAAAGAATTGAAGCACAGTAACCTCCATCTTGG